>JAUNZM010000157.1:14065000-14665000 GCA_033459285.1 Clamator glandarius
AGAACCATTTAGGCTGGAAAAGACCATCAAGTCCAACTGCAAAAGTAGCACTGCCAAGTCCCACTAAACAACGTCCCTAAGCACCACAGCTTTTAAATCCCTCGAGGGATGATGAATCCACCACTTCCCTGGGCAGCCTCAGCCAGTGCTTGACAACCCTTTCAGTAAAAACATTTTTCCTGATATCCAATCTAAACCTCCCCTCCTGCAACATGAGGCTGTTTGCTCTCCTCCTATCACTTGTTATCTGGGAGAAGAGACCAACACCCAGAACCTCCTTTCAGGGAGCTGTAGAGAGCAATGAGGTCTCCTCCCAGCCCATTTCAGCACCCTCAGAAACATTACTCTCATCAGCAAGCTCACTTCTCTTACTCCTCTCTGGTTGAGCAGGTTTGGAGATAACTAGTGAAACGTGCAACCCCCTATGTAAACACGAAAGTTCATCACACTAATGATCTCTCACATATTATCACGGGCCACCAGAGATATCACCTCCTACTCTCTGGCTGGTTCAGTATGAAGTTCCATAGCAAGTTACAAATATACACACATACACATGCACATATGCAGGATCAGATTAATTAATTAGGATTAATTAGAGAAAAACATATACAAATTCAGGACTTTCCAGTTGCTGGTATCCAGACCTACAGGTCCTTATGATCCATGCCCCCTTCTAAGGGAGCCCAGCAGAGACACAACTGAGTCCATCCAGAGCCAGTGTGGTTCTGAAGGAATGCATTTGCAAGGGCTTACATAGATGAAGTTTCTACCTCACCCCTGGGAAGCCATAGAAGAAGCCAGTACCAAGCACTTATTGATGTTTAGGTGGTCAATCAGTCCTCTCTCCTTGGACTCCAGCAGTTCCCTTACACTGCTGAGCTCCAGAGAGCTTCACGTGCACTGTACACAGCCACTGTTCCTGCATGGAAGCAGAGAGCATTCAAGCCAGGTCACACCTCTTCTTTCTATGTGAGTTATGTGCAGGAGAGATCACTCCTTGGCTTTCTCTTCTGTCAGAATTGCTGCTGCAATTTGGTGAAGGCCAGAGCATCAGGGGAATGAATCCTAGATGCTGTTCTTGTTGCATCTCTAAACAGTTCTTTCTGTATTCTCTGAAGACTCTCCAGGAGCCTGGTTATGAAGAGAAAATGCATCTGGAAAAGGGCAGCACAGCAGGATAAACTCTGCCAAGCCTAAAATTAAACTTAAGAGGGCTTAAGAGATCAGTTATACAAGATACCCAAAAATAACCTAGAATAAATCCTAAGAGGAACAGTGAAAGCACTGCTGACATCTTCAATTCTCAGTGAGATGCATGTCTGTATGTTGAAGTATGAATGTGGTCTATAAATACCACCAGTGGTTACCATTGAAAATGGAGGAGGCTTTCCAGTGCTCCAGCAACAGGAATAACAAAGGGAAGTGTTCTTCATCAGGAGCTGCTTGAGCAGTTCCTACCACAGCCTTCAGCAAGAAGCAGGGCACAATCCAGATATTGGCTGTTGAAAGTGAAGTGACCTCCCTCTAGGCTTTTCTCTTCTTCAACCTACAATCACTCTCTGTGCTGTGGCTCAGAAGGTCTTTTACTGGATAATGCAGCATTTCCTATCCATACTATTTAAACCGGAGGGCTCAGCCACAGCCAGGTCTCCTGGGAAAGATGGTTTTCTGAGCAAGCTGTTTTGAGGATGAGGATGCACATTCCTCTAAATAGCTTGCGATCACACTCCCTACATCCGTCCCACAGACAAAGCACCTACAGCCAAACACTACGATGTCAATCGCTTCCTCAGTACCCAGGAATTTCAGAAAGGCTTTGTACCTTACCATCTATCTGAAAGACACTGTGTGTCTCCAGCTCTGAGAACAGCCTGTGCAGTTTCTGTAGCAGCAAATGCCATTCCCCTTTGACTGTCTTGGGCGAGCATGCTAGAGAGTCAGGTATTTGTTAAAAGTTTCCAGTAATACGGCTTCAGATTCACTGCAGCCACAGGTATGAGATGACTCAGTGCTAGATGGTCAGGTTAAGATAGAACTGCAATGAAAGTAATAGCTTACATCTGAAAAAAAAGCCACTGAAAACAAAACCCAAACCACAGATCTGTATAGCTTGAATGATGAGTTCATCTTAATCCGCTTATATCAAACTCAAATCTAAGGGTCCCCCTCCTGATATTCCCTTGATTTTATGTCAATGCACTCCTGACACACCTCATGCCCTAATATTCAGAGTCTCTTGATGAGAATGATTCCTACTTAAAGAAAGTATCTTTTACAGTGAACCTCTTTACCTTTATTGTTTGGTGAGGGGCTAAAAGTATGTGTGAAAAGAAATTGAGGAAGATGAGCTTCTCGTGTCCTTACAAATACAGGAAGGATGACTACAAAGATGACATTGCAGCCAGAGAAGTTCAAGCTGGGCATAAGGAAACACTTCTCTAGAAGGGTAGCGCAACCCTGGGACCAGAGCGGAGGAGAAACTCCATCCTTGGAGTCACTAAAGAATGGTTATCATCACCCTACAAGTACTTCAGAATTTGGCTGGGAGAAATCACAACTGATGTGATCAGGCATTAGTGATAGTCCCACTCTGCATAGGAGTCTGGACAACAGACCTGCAAGGTTCTTCAACACAACACTTCTGGGATGCTGTGATTTCAGTCTTCCACTGGGTATCTTTCAGTCTATCTGCCCCAAAACATAATAACTTATTCATCTGCTCAGTACTTGCCTCTTTGGAAACAAAGATGGTGCTTTAATAAGTCATGTCACTTCATTTTCTTGACTGTCCTGTTGCCAGTGCCTGGATTCACAGAGCAGAGATCTTTGCCTAATCCCTAGAGATCTTGGATCAGAGTGTGTGGACTCTTTGTTTCAGAGTCAGGTGGACCTCTTCTTCTTCTATAGCAACTTTTACCTAGACAAACAGACTGCAGACTATGTACACAACTCTTTTTAGCATATTTAGCACAGGTTTAAAATTACAAAACATAAATAAATGTGGTAACAATAGCATTATAATAATAGAATATTATTTCAGCACAGTTACCATTTGAATGGTTACATTTATCTCAATCTGGCCAACAAAGGCACCAGAAAGATTAACATTTTATATTGGTTTGTACACAGAAAATATTACACGGTGACTTTGACATCACTACAACATTTCACTGCTTATTGTTTTTTAATGGCTCACATTTTCTAAATCAGTCTTTTGACTGCACACTTAAAATTGAGCAAAACTAATAAATAAACCTCCTCCTGAAGCCGCCTTTGCATCAATCGAAGTCTTAAAGGGCAAAATGGATTCTTCTCCATTACCTCTGTCAGGCGTGTTGTGCTCTGATTCCTTGAGGCATCAGGCTATTGGACATGTTGGAGCAGAACTTGTTGAGAGAAACACATACATCGTGGATAGGTGCACCTAGAGCAGAAGACTATTTTATAATCACTGGTTGCCTGAAGAAGTAAAAAGAAAATTCAAAAGATCCACCCTTAAGATATATTTCCTTCTCAGAAGCAATATGCTTCTCAAATTGCCTCCAAAAATGGAGGTGGAGTCCAAAACAGAGAAAATTTAGTTTACAATGACAAGCAGATGCAACAGCCACAAAGAAGAGGGAGTGGCACAGGGCGGTGGTGGCCATAGCATTTGCCTGATATTTAACAGGGGTTTTTAAACAGTGCAGTTGCTTGCTTGCTTTGTGTTTCAGGTTGTGTTTGTCCTAGTCACATGTGTCGTATCTGTCTATTGAGACCTCTGTGCCCATGGCGATGCTTCCTGGCACTGGGAGGTTTGGTCAGACCGTGGTGGGGCACAGGCATTGTCCTGATGAGGAAGAGAGCAAAAGCGTTGGTGATAGAGACCTGTGGTCTCCCAGTGTTGCTCCATCTGGAGTGCGACACTGCTCTGGCCTTGTAAAAGAGCATCGCTGACCCAACAGGAACCCAACCAACAGAGAAAGCCATTTTCTTCACTAGCTGTATTTCATAGTCCTGATCAAGAGACTGTAATCCTAAGAGAGAGCCCAGCCTTTGGGCATAGCAATTTTGTTCCAGGCTGGAGGCGTGGGTAAATGTTTGCTGTCAGTGTGAGACAAACCAGAGCTCCTGTAGAGTCTCAGGTGGGAGCGATGGCAGGAACACCAGGCAGAAAGAGGAGGCAGAGGAAAACCAGTCAACTTCTGTCTCCTAAAATAATCCTTTTCTTTTAAAGGTGAAAAATGTCGAAGTTTTATTGACCTTGCCCCGGCTTCTGAAAAAGGTAAGACAATACCGTCAAGGCTTCTTCCCATTTTACAAATTGCATCAGTATTGTTTCTTGTTGTACTTCAGTGTCAGGGGAAATGTTACTGCCCAAACACACAGGACCTGCGTGTCACCCAGATTGTGGAGATACAGGTGAAACAAATGCCAAGGCTTTGAGACAGTTGTTTACACAGTTCATGCAGATCTGTCATTTCTCTGATGCATTTTCTCTTTGGTCACCTGGATTTTTTCAAAAACAAACAAAAAAGATTTATATTGTAATACAGATATTGCCCTTCTTCCTCCAGAGAGGAAGGACAAACTACATGGTTTCCTTAGGCCATCAAGACTTTTATGGTCAGAAAACTGCAGTCACAGTACCGAAAGTCTCTTTGTGAGAGGGAATCTTGTAGATGCTTGTTTGTTTGATTTACTCTCAACAAAAGAAATATTCCAGCAGAGAGAAAGAGGCAGGTTGCAAAGGTTTTCTTTACCCTGATAGTGGAGTTGTAAATTCTCAATAGCAATTTAACCTGTATTCCAGAATAGTATTTATCAGGGAAAAAATGGGATAAGTTCAATTAACAAAGAGAGCAGCTGAGCCCATCCTGCTCCCTGCTCAAGACAGAGCACTCTGTCCAGAGTTGAAGGAAGAGGTGCATGAGCCTCACAGTCTCCTCCACACTAAACAGTGGGCTTCTGGAGAACCCAAAGGGCAGATGGAAATGCCTGTTTGTACAAAGAAGCAATCCATTTCTTAGATAACTTGAGACAGTCACGAAACCTTTTGAGCTCACAGTGCCTTCATCAGCTCTGACAGATGCAAGAATCAGTGTAAGGACCAATTGTTCTTAATTTGTCTGAACCGCTGATCAGCTGAACAAATGGAAAGAGAAGGACAATTACCATTAGTAAAGCAGCAGGTTATTTCAGCGAGAGAACAGAGACAGTCTCTGTGAAATTCATTGTAAGTAAACCTAAATAAATTAGTCACATAGGGGAAGAACAATCCTGGGATTACTGTCACTAATGGGCTCTGAGCTGAATCTCACACACACCAATGGGACCTTGTGGCACGGCCGTCCTTGTGAAAACACTGGCTCAATACTCAGCAGCAGTCAAAAAGCAAACTATCTGTTAGAAAGCATTAGGAAAGGACTTGAGAAGAGTGCAGAGACCATCCTCTTGTATGAGGACTGTATACATCTGAGTGCTTCAACTTCCATCAAATGCAGTGTGATGTTTTGTCCTTTTTAGTCCAGCTTACAGAAGAGCGGCAAGGATAATCAGAGTTCTGGGATGTTCTGTACAAGGACGAGACTAAGACTCTCCAGACCAAGGAAGATACATGTGAGAGGACATATGATGAACATTGATAAAGATATCAGAAGAACCACAAAAGCAACCTGGGCAAGGGTTGCTAACTGCCTTTCCCAGCACAAGGACTAGTGGGCATTTCATGACACCTTCAGGAGACAGCCTCAAAATAAGCACAATGTGTCTATTATAAAGGCAATGGGATGTTTTGTGCTTTATCCATATTCTGTGAGAGTTCGTTATGGTGCATAATGCTTGTTTGCATCACCCACACACTTTCCAGAACAGCATTTAGTGCTTTACTTTAAGGATTTCTTTTGGGTCTGTGAAATGCTGTCAGAAATTTTTTTTAATTGAATTTTAGAGTTGCTGCAAGATGTCAGTGTGTATTTCTAGACTATTCTATTTTCCCTTTTTGAGGAAGGAAGACTCTTTCAGTATAGTGGTATAAAGAAACATAACTATTTTGGTAATGTTGCCATGGAGTTGTTGACAGAAAGAGAGGGGAATGCTCAGACAGAGGTGGAATGTGCTGACCACTTGACTCATGAGCAGCTGTGGATCAAGGTGGACACTGCAACACAGCTAATCTTAATTTTTCACCATCAGTCTCACACTGTCCTGATACTGCGTGAACAATGCCCAACTTATTTTCACTGCACAAATCAACTTCTTGACTTCTTTTCTCCTTTTTTTCCAGTTAGAAAGGACTTCCTACTCCTTTAATTAATTCATCCCCTCACTCAGCATTGACTTTAATGGTCATAGGCTTATTAACTACTCGGTTACACCCAGTGCTGGGATAGGTTCTTGATTCTTCTTTCAAGTAAATGAGGTATGAGAAAATGCATTGAATATAAAATGTGGAGTTCAGTTATACAGATATGTTGTGGTTTTCACACTCCATTGTGTAACCAAGAATTTTTGGACTAAACTTATTCGCGTAACGAGAGTTCAGCTTATTCGGTTTCTCTGCACGATTTTAGCATTGCAACTAAAACAGGGTTGTTCAAGGTTTTGGTTATCTAAAAGGTCTCCATGTGTACCTGCTCTGTTACTGCAACTGAGCACTCAGGCTTGCTGAAGCTTTCTTCCAGTTGGTTTCCCCTGACCCAAAGACCTCTCTCTAACCAGCTTCTAAGCAAAATACAGGCTGTTGAAGCCTATGCCTACTTCCAAGCACATTGTCTTCTGCTTTTAAGGCACATTAAAAGGAAGTCTAAGATCAAACTTAAGTCTAGTTGTGCAGCTAGTCTGTCCTACAGTCCTTTATCAAATAGCAGCAAGTCAGTATAAGATGTCTGCATAATATTTAAAACCTTCTTAGCATAGAAAAGCAAATCACTGAAACATTCACAGTGAAATAAAAACATCTATGGTGAGGCCTGGCTACATCCCTTGCATAAATCTTGCATTCACAAATGAAAATATTTCTTCTTATTATTGTAAAAATGCAATAGGTTATGCTCGAGCTTCCTATCTTTAATCCATTTGTCCTGATCTCTAATGCCGCAGGATACTATATTTCTGATCAGTTATTATACCCCTCACATATATTGCACTGATGACATCTACTAAAAGGAGGCAGCAGGATTCGGGGCAAGCAGACCCACAGAATGGTATAAATAAGCATTTCCAACCTACACTAAGAGAGCTCTTCCCTGCATTTAAGGCAGCTGCCAACAATCTGTCAGAACCTTGTAAGCTTTACATTGAATTTATTAGCTATTGCTGGCTGTTAGTGCCAAATCTGCTTAACAAAATCAGCTTGGTGATGGTAGATAATAACTAGAAAAAAACCCTACATTTTTTGTGTCCACAGATATTTAATATGACAGTTTCCACTCACTGTTGGTAAGGGATGATAGAACAATAGCTGGTTATATTGGCCAGGACTTTTAATGGGCTCTCACAGAGCAGATGATGTTGGATCTCAGAAGGGTTCTGTTTTCTAATTTTCATTACAGATGTGAGCAGTAAGGTAGAAAGTATTTCCAAAAGGATTTGGAAGGAAACTGCCACAGTAGCTGAAGTGCTCCTGGGATCTTCTCCACAAAACTTAATGGGAGTTTTGTTCCTGCCAATTATTTTGATGTCTGAAGAAGTAAAGGGTAACCTGTTTAGTAAGGGAGACTTACGCATTGCACTGAAAAGTACACTCAGTTCTCAGCTACTCGGTCCATTTTTGCATGCTGCTTGCAGCCTTTCCTCACCCTTTGGGCTGTTGAAAATCTTACTAAAAACTGTAAAGCTCCCTGATGCCGTGCCCATCCTGAACACTCTGGCTGGGACACACTCCACCACTCTCCTCTCATATTTTAGAAGCACCTTCAAGCTCCCCTTTCTCATTGCTTCAAATCTGTGCCCAAGAGGACTTCCAAAAGGAAGGAACATTCAAAAGGAAGGAACCAACACCATGTGTTATGTTTGGAAACAGTGGCACCACAATGGAAAGAAAAAGATAACAATATGTCCCATCAAATGGCCTGATAGATGATTTTGCTGGCTAACATAACACAGAATCACAGAAAAGACCTTCAGTATCACTGAGTGCAAAGGCCCAGGCGAAGAGGAGCGGGGCAAAGAGGTGCAGGGCTCATTAAACAAGGCTCATTAAACAAGGCAGTTTGAGCGGCAGTTCGAGCGGGCAGGGCGAGCAGGGCAGGGCTGGAGCACGGTCAGAAGGGATTGAAGAAAATGGTGGATACCCGACGAAAGACTAAGGCCGCACCAAGCGTGGTGGAGGCTGCCACCCAGACAGAGCCCCGGTGGGCACATGCAGCTACCCAGACCCTGGGCTGCAGACAGTGCCCCCCTCCCATAGTGGCTCACGCCTCTGGCACTGGCTCCTCCTGTGGAAGCTGTGCTCGGGTAGGGGAACAGCTTCATATGGTGGAAGAGCTGAGGAAAGAAGTGGCTAGGCTGAGGGCCATCAGGGAGTGTGAGAGGGAGATAGATGAGAGGAGCAGGACCCTCTCACAGGCTGCCGGAGCCAGTGAAGCTGAGCACCACCCACCGGCAAGCTGTAAGGATGGGAGAGACAGAGATGGGGAATGGCAGCAGGTTCCTGCCCGGAGAGGGAAACCTGCTCCCCCCACCCAGGCAATTAACCCCCAGATCTCTCTGGGGAACAAATATGAGGTGCTGAGGGTGCATCCTAGCCCTAAAGATGAAGAGGGCTGCATCCACAGCCTAGAAATGTTTCCGAAACCCCATCATCCTCCCACAGCCTTAAAAACATCCTCAGTTAAAAAGAAGAGGAGGGTGATTGTCGTGGGGGATTCCCTTCTCAAAGGAATGGAGGGTCCCATCTGTAGGCCGGACCCGCTCCATAGGGAGGTCTGCTGCTTGCTGGGAGCATCAGTGAGGGAAGTTACTAAAAAGCTCCCTTCCCTGGTCAAAGACACCGACTACTACCCGCTCTTAGTTTTTCAAATTGGTAATGAGAAAATAGAACATAGAAGGCCTAAAGCTATTAAAAGAGACTTCAAGGCACTTGGGAGAACGATCGAGGGCTCTGGGGCACAGGTAATACTCAACTCCATCCCAATACTAAGGAATCAGGAGCAGGAAATGAGGAATAAGAAACTGGTTAATGAATGGCTTAGGGACTGGTGTGAGAAGAGGGGCTTTGGGTTCTTTAATCATGGGGAGGCCCACACACCCCCAGGCTTTCTTACTAGGGATGGGACACGCCTGTCTGCTAGGGGGACAAAAGCCCTCACCAAAAACCTAGTTAAGCTCATAAATCGAGCTTTAAACTAGATGTGAGGGAGAAGGGGATGGAGGCCAGGCAGGATGGGAGTGAGCCTGGAGGTGAGACTTCAGAGGCAAAGGGGGGGGGTGCTGGCAATGCCTGCCGGTATATCACCACTAAGCAAAAGAGGGTGAGTGCAGCTGGGGATGGTAGGCAGCAAACTGGCACTGTGGCCTTAGTTAAGTCAAGGACTGCTCAGTTGGGGAGGAGCCCTATTACGAAGGCTGTAGCTTCGCCTGCCCAGCTGAAGTGCATTCACACCAATGCACGCAGCATGGGAAATAAGAAGGAGGAGCTGGAAGCTGTGGTAGGGCAAGGAGACTACGATGTCGTTGCCATTGCGGAGACGTGGTGGGATGACTCGTACAACTGGAGCGTACCCATGGTGGGGTATAAACTCTTTAGGAAGGACAGGAAGGGCAGAAGAGGTGGCGGGGTAGCCCTCTATGTTGGAGAGGGCATTGATACCCTCGAACTGGACTACGGTCAGGATGGGACTGAGTGCCTGTGGGTGAAAATCAGAGGAGTCCATGGGCAGGAAGGGATTGTGATGGGAGTCTGCTATAGACCACAAAGCCAAGAAGAAGCAGCTGATGAGCTCTTCTACAAACAACTGAGTGTCGTCTCAAAATCGCTACCTCTAGTCCTTGTGGGAAACTTCAATTTCCCAGATATAGGCTGGGAGTATAATACAGCAGAAAGGAAGGAGTCCCGGAGGTTCCTGGAGTGTGTGGAAGACAATTTCCTCACACAGCTGGTGAGCGAACCGACAAGGGACGGTGCCCTCCTGGACCTGCTGTTTGTGAACAGAGAAGGATTGGTGGGGGATGTGAAGGTTGGAGGACGCTTGGGGCAAAGTGATCATGAGATGATAGAGTTCTCAGTGCGGGGTAAAATGAAGAAGGAGGTTAGCAGAACAGTCTCCCTCAACTTTCAGAGAGCAGACTTTGGGCTGTGCAGAAGGCTGGTTGGAAAAGTCCCATGGGAGGTGCTCCTTGAAGGCAAAGGTGTCCATGAGGGCTGGGCGCTCTTCAAGAAGGAACTCCTAGCAGCTCAGGGGAAAGCCGTCCCCAAGTTCCGGAAAAGTAGCCGGCAGGGTACGAAACCAGCGTGGTTGAATAGGGAGGTCCTAAGAGACATCAATAGGAAGAGGAGGGTCTACGACCTCTGGAGGAAGGGGCAGGCATCCTGGGTGGACTATAGGGAGGAAGCGAGAATGTGCAGGGAAAAAATCAGGTGGGCTAAGGCCCAACTAGAAATGCGATTGGCCATGACTGTGAAAGACAACAAAAGTCTTTCTACAAATACATCAACAGCAAAAGGAGGGCTAGGGAGAATCTCCAGTCCCTAGTAGATGCAGAGGGAACAACAGTAACAGGGGACGAAGACAAGGCTGAAGTGCTCAATGCCTACTTTGCCTCAGTCTTTAACAGTAAGGAAAATTGTTCCCTCTGTGCACAACCCCAAGGGTTGGATGAGAAGTATGAGGTTCCCAAGGTCCAAGAGGAGGTGGTTAGAGACTTGCTTGCCCGGCTAGATGCCCACAAGTCTATGGGGCCGGATGGAGTCCACCCAAGAGTTTTGAGGGAACTGGCGGATGTGCTGGCCAAACCCCTTTCCATCATCTTCCAGCAGTCCTGGATGACTGGGGAAGTTCCGCTGGACTGGAGGCTGGCTGATGTCGTGCCCATCTATAAGAAGGGGCGCAGGGAGGATCCGGGGAACTACAGGCCTGTCAGCCTGACCTCGGTACCGGGGAAAGTCATGGAGCGGGTGATCTTGAGTGCGATCATGAAGCACTTGCAAGAGAACCGGGTGATCAGGCCCAGTCAACACAGGTTCATGAAAGGCAGGTCTTGCCAGACTAATCTGATCACCTTCTATGACCAAGTGACTAAACTCTTGGACGAGGGAAAGGCTGTGGATGTATCTTCCTGGACTTCAGTAAAGCCTTTGATACAGTTTCTCATAGCATTCTGCTTCGGAAACTGTCGGCCTCTGGCCTGGACGGGTGCACACTCTCCTGGGTGAAAAACTGGTTGAATGACCGGGCCCAGAGGGTGGTGGTAAATGGAGTTAAATCCAGCTGGAGGCCAGTTACTAGTGGGGTTCCCCAGGGCTCAGTCCTGGGTCCAGTCCTGTTTAATGTCTTTATCAACGACCTGGATGAAGGCATTGAGTCCTCCCTTAGCAAGTTTGCAGATGACACTAAGCTGGGTGGAAGTGTTGATCTGCTGGAGGGTCGGGAGGCTCTGCAAAGGGACCTGAACAGGCTGGACTGCTGGGCTGAGACCAACGGCATGAGGTTTAACAAGGCCAAATGCCGAGTCCTGCACTTGGGGCACAACAACCCTAAGCAGAGGTACAAACTAGGAGAAACCTGGCTGGAAAGCTGCCAGGAGGAGAAGGACCTGGGGGTGCTGGTTGACAGCCGACTGAACATGAGCCAGCAGTGGCCCGGGTGGCCAAAAAGGCCATTGGCATCCTGGCTTGTATCAGAAACGGCGTGACCAGCAGGTCCAGGGAGGTTATTCTTCCCCTGCACTCGGCACTGGTGAGACCGCACCTCGAGTACTGTGTTCAGTTCTGGGCCCCTCACCACAAGAAGGATGTTGGGGCTCTGGAGCGAGTCCAGAGAAGGGCAACAAAGCTGGTCAAGGGGCTGGAAAACAAATCTTATGAGGAGCAGCTGAGAGAGCTGGGGTTGTTCATTCTGGAGAAGAGGAGGCTGAGGGGAGACCTTATTACTCTCTACAACTACCTGAAGGGAGGTTGTGGAGAGGAGGGAGCTGGCCTCTTCTGCCAAGTGACAGGGGACAGGACGAGAGGGAATGGCCTCAAGCTCCGCCAGGGGAGATTTAGGTGTGAGATTAGGAAGAAGTTCTTCACAGAGAGGGTGGTTAGGCATTGGAACGGTCTGCCAAGGGAGGTGGTTGAAGTCACCGTCTCTGGAGGTGTTTAAGGTTAGGGTAGACGAGGTGCTTAGGAGCATGATTTAGGGATTGGTGGGAATGGTCGGACTCGACGATCCAGTGGGTCTCTTCCAACCTGGTTATTCTGTGATTCTGTGTAAACTTCATACTGCCAAGTCCACCACTAAACCATGTTCTTAAGTACCACATCTACATGTCTTTTAAATCCATCCAGGAGTGGTGACTCTACCACTCCCTTAGGCTGCCTGTTCCAATGCCTGAAAACACCTTCACGGGAGAAATATTTCCTAATATCCAGTCTACACCACATGCATATGCAGGTCGGTTCCTCCTCCTGCCTAGAACTGTGTGGGGATTCAAACTCCCTCATTCTTCCATAAATGTAGAAATGTCAGCTGGCAGCTACAGCGACACAGAGAGCTGGAGGACAAGGAGTCATGACATGCCAAACTCCTTCTGTAGGTGATGGCTGGGATATATACACAGGAAATCAGTTGGAAGCAGCATTTGTGCTGGAAGAACTTTGCTAGGGAAGAGCAAGGAGATGACAGGGTGCCCCAAAGAGTTTTCAGGATGGTGTTCACTGAGGCTGTGAGCCTGGCACTTTCCAAGAACCTGGAGTGCCTACAGCACAAAAATGAGGTACTCGGGCCTGAGGAGACCTCTTGGGAAGTTGCTTCAGGAATAGGCTTAAAGGTCAGAGTTGGCTCAAAATTTAGAGATGGCCACACCAACACAGGACAAGATTCACAAGATAAACTCCTTACACACATGGTATAATCTGATCTAAGTTACTCCAATGCTCTGGAGGACCTTGCTTGCTTCAGCTGTGATATCTCTAGAATAATATCCACAAAAAATGGCAGAGCAGCAGGTCTGCTTATATTACAGTGCTTTTTACTTGTTTATAGGGAAATTCGCACACATAAAATCGACAAGACATTTTAGAGACTATAGAGGGGGATGCAAGGCAAAACCTCGCAGAAGGAAGATGCTCATTGCCAGTGAGCATTTAACAGTCCAAAATGTCACAGGGGACTTCTTAAACTGGAGACTGTACTGGCAGAGGTGGAAGATGCCTTTTGCATGTCCTCTACACAGCTCCTGATGATGCATCCTGTAGAGATGATGCAATAAGAATTCTGTATAGTCTAAAAAATATCTGGAAAAACTAAGATAGCACACATCAAACAGCAGATAAACAAATAAAATCTCACCTAAACACAACATGGAACAAGAGAAAGCTGAGCCAAATTTATACACGTTTCTAAGGCAGCACTACAACAGCGATTAATGAGAAGAGAAGCTAGAAGCTTGATTTTAATGGGTACCGACATAATAGGTGTACCAGAAATTTGATGGAAGAAAGATAATTAGTGGGACAATAATGTCTTGGTACTGATTACACTGAAAGACAAAGCAGATGTCATGTACTAAAACTGAATCAGAACAACAAGGTAATGTCATTAATCAGCGACACTATCTCTGTGGATGGATTCCATGCTCAGATACAAAACTACAGAATTATATTAATGATCACCCCTTGGGATGGCTTACAGTAGCAGTGTTAAAATGTATATTAGAGAAGCTGTAAAGACAGAAAACTAAAGAGTAGGAACCCTGTGCTCAGACTGAGAAAACATGATGCTCAGTATGGTGCAGAGACTAAAATGTAGACAAGTTTTAAGAGCATGGAGAAGTTAGTTAGGAAACTGGTAACCTTATTCCTGAATGGTGAGGGACGCTTGGTTCAAATGTTAGGAAGTGATAACTCATATCTGACTAACAGAGATTCAGCATCCTTGCAGAAGCAGCAGAGGTTTTAAAAAAGACCTTGTGAAGAAGGGAATGTGAGAAAAACAAGAGCTGATTAAAAGAAATATACAGATTCAACTAAAAGGGCAAATGGCGCAGGATATACTACAGGCATCTAAACAATCCACAAATCTTTTGCAGTCACAGAGTGAAAACAGTAGGTAATATTCAGTATTGATGAAAGCAAAGTGGTGAACATGAAGAGCAAACCTACCTTTACATATACAGTGATGGATTCTGAATTAGCTTTTACCCCTTGGAGCGATGACAGACACTTCTATGAAAACACTAATTCACTGCTCTGCAGAGATTAAGAAAAGTTGAAAAGAAATATTAGGATCACTGTAGGAAACAAAGAACAAAACAAAGAAGTCCCCATGTCACCACATGTATTCATGATGCACCCACCTGCAGAAATCTGTGTGCACCGCTCATCCCTCCCCTGCCAGCCCCAGCTCAAGAAAGTTATCATAAAAATTAAAGAGAGAGAGAGAGAAGAACTTGGCAGTTATGGTCAAAGACAGGGGATACTTTTTTGTATGAGAAGGAAAACACAGAGCAGATTTCATGCTGGAAAAGAGACAAATGAAACTTGTAACAGCCAAGTTTAAAAAAAAAAACTTCCTTTTTTGTGTACTCAACAGCTGTTCTGAGGAGAAAAAAAGAGGATAGATTTTCTAAAAGGACCACTCAGAGACCTGCATCCAGTGAAAAGAAATGTAACCGGGTCCCCCACAAGAATTGGACGCTTTCCAAAGCAACGTCTTCTCCGATATTTCATGTTCTGCTTGCACTATTCTTAATATATCTGCACTAGGGAATACACATACCCACACAGACAAGTACCTGTGTATTAGGAGGCTGATGAGCAAGGAAAAAGAAATGTGTTACTAACATTTTATCTGTGTTTTCTTACACATCTGTTACGAATCATTAAAGTTATTTTTGAAAGCTAATTAGATATACGAGGATGAAACCACACTTAATAGCAGAATTCAAGTTAAATTCTTGAAAGAAATTAATAGTCTTGCTTTTCATGCTGGTCATCTTCACAGGGAAGACTAGTTCTCTGCTGTGGGCAAGGTCTGACCATAATTCATTTCTCTGCACAGCACTGAGGGTGGAAGTCTTCAAAAGGGGAACATTTAACCCACAGATATTTATTAATGCATACGGGATAGTCCTGATGTAGAGTATTTTTCATAGCCTTTTCCACTATATTACCCTACTCACTATGTTACTGCTACACCAGGAAGGAGAATATAGAATTAAAGATGTTCCAGAGTCTGCTCAGCATCGTACACCAGGTTAAGTTCAGAACCAAGCTCAAGGTCCAAGCCATAAGAAGTCATAGAAAACACATCATTATAGAGAGGTTTGGGTTGGAAGGGACCATAAAGGTCATCCAATCCCAACGCCCCTGCCATGGGCAGGGAACATGTAGAAGAGAATAATTTTATGCTTCATAGCTCCACCTCTATTTTCAAAAATGAGAATCTAATGAGGAACTAAAGCTGTACAATATCAAAACAGCTGGGATTTCTTCTCTCACTTAAGCAGTTTCAGGTATTTATCATTTGTTATCTCGTGTTTTGCAGACTGCAATCTTTTGTCTGGTTGCCAGCCCTTTATCTACTTTGACTGCCTTATTTGTTTTACAGTAACAGGTAGTTTTAGGTATCTTTGAAGGCTTTTAGGATCATGAAGCTTCCTTTGTTTGGAGAAATGTCTCTCACAGCTCTGTGGTCTCCCTCTCTCTCCCAGTTTTTTACACTGCAGCACCAGAGGAGCAGGCAGATGGTCTGATATTGTGAGACTGTATGAACCAACAGATGGGCTGACTGCTCAGAGCTGAGTCCCTACGCCAGCCACAACAGCATGCTCAATGTTTATTCCTTTCACCATTTTTTATTGATCACTCCAATATTTCTGGCTTGTAATTCCCAGTATTGGAGCAGCAGAGATGAGCAAATGACTGAAACCATCAGAATATGCCTGGAAGAGAAAGCATGAGATTTCCATAGCCCTTTCAAGCTTACTTTAGTGCTTTTCCCAAACAAGATGCACAACATTTCCCAGTGTGTACCATTTTTTCCTCCCTCTCTTCTCTCTTGTACTGAAGAGGGAAGATAAAAGTGAGTTCCTGGTGTCAGGTCCAACTTAGTGGGTAAGTCTGGAAAAGCAGAGCTATGACAGCCAGAGACAAGAAACCAGGACAGAAAACACAGACCAGGAGGAACAAAGCAGACGGGATCAAACATGCAGAGTAAATGTGCAAGGAAACTCAACACTCATTAGGTCTACAGAGCACCCTCCATAAAACCCAGCACCAAGTACATGTTTCACAGCCAACAGTGTGCTCACAGTATCATGATAGTAGCTCTGGAATTGCATATTAAAGAAATAATTAGATTTTCCCTGATGTGGCAGACCACCATGTGGGTGTCGCAAGATGTGGACGGTCAGCATCTTTCTGAGAACTAGGTCTCAAACAGGGAACTGCAAGAGGACTCTTAGGGTCACTCTTTTTGCAGCAATTTCTATACCCCTTCCCTGCAGGGTCACAACAAAAGGACTACCCTCAATCTTTCAGTCACTAAGACAGTATGTTTTAGGTCCCTCACATGCTATCGAGGTCTAGCAGTACCTTACAGAGAAGATTTAGTATTTTATTCTCAAAAAAACAAATGAAGGAGAAGGACTCATTCCCATCTAGCACACAGGTACTCTCTCTCTCCCATCTCCAATGCAAGTTTTACATTCATAAAGCAGGACATAAAGATCTGGGGCTGTCAAAGGCAAGTCAGAATAACTTTTCACTTCTGGTAACATGAAAAAGGGTAACACGTCCCTCATCTCCATGCAGCGTGCATGGAGACCAAGAACAATGAAATATTTTTGCACAAAGAAGGAATGACACAATGGCTTCCTCCATCCAAATTCACCCCACCTAAAACGAAGTTTTGCCATCATACATAGTTTTTTTTCTCTCAAGTTGGATGACATCTGTCTAGTTGACTTGTCACATCCTCTTGCGACTTCTCTGTGTTGTTCAGCAGTTCAGAGATCTTGGGGACAGTGGCTGTGGTCCACAACTTAGCATGAGTGCTTTCTTCCTCAAATAATGGCATTTGTGTCTGAGGCTAGCAGGAATGCCAATGAGGACATAAGAGGGATGCACAGGCTCCAAGACAGTAATCCTTGGACACCGATGTCTCTTCAGCTACTCAACAATGCAGCACCCAGCCTGCCCTTTGAGTGCAGTTCTCCATCTCAGTCAGGGGTGGTAATCTCAATAGTTAGTCAAGAGCCCACATTGCTCAGCTCTACTGTTTCTAGCATATAGGTTATTTGTCATATGATAAACTGTGATGCAGAGAAAACCCCAAAGCTTCTACTTGTTTGTATGAGAATTTATCAGATAGATCAAGGTGGAATTGATACAAGGAGCAACTTGAGATGATGTGTCATCGTAGCTCAGACAGACTCCAACTATCAGAGCAGATGCACAACACTGAGTTATGAGGAACATGGCAAGTATAAACCATTTCAAGATCTCTTTGGCTGGTTGCAACATTGTCCAGTCTGATTACTTGCTCAGGGACAAGATGGCACAGTGTGACACTTCAAATGAGGCTGCTTTTGTCAGATTCTTGAACTCATCAGCCAGGAGGGCAGTTCTGCCTTTAGGGCTGCTGGTAGGCAGCAATCGCAGATATCTTCAGCAGGGAGCAGAGGCTGAGGCAGTGGGTGTTTCTAAGGAGGATGAAATCCCATTGAGGCATTCTTAATATGAGTTTACCCCAATTAGGAAGTTAATTTTCTGTCTGAAAGAGCCTTCAGAAATCAATACAGGCTCTGGACTATTGCTTCTTGGGCACTGCTCAGGGAACGCTGGGGCTTTCAGCATGCAGTGTCACATAGCTTGGCAGGTAATTCATTTATTTATGGGGCTTTTTAATGCTGCTGTAATTTCCAAGCCACTATGCACAACTAAAGCCAAAATGCATGACTAAAATGTTCATGCACACAATCTAAGCTGCATGTAACGTAGTTAACATGACTCAGCAATCTCCATCAGGAGTAGCAATATGAATTTCCCAGAAGAGATCCTTTACGAGCAAACAGCTCATGTTTATGGATTAAAAATGCTTTGAACTCTAACAGCAATTTCTCTGTTGGCCACCTCTTCAGTGTTGCCTTGAGAACGCGCACTAATATTGGATCTTTGACAGTCAGTTTCATGACCCGACCAGCCTGGAGAAGCAGCCAGGAGGGGATTTCAATATTGCTATTTCATCTGGAGATAGGATCTCACAATCTGGCATCAGAAACTGCTGGCATAGTGAGCTGGCACCAGAAATCAACTTTTCTGATTTGCGGATAAGTGAGCATAAAATTCCATTGCTGCACGTGAATATAGGAGGTATAGATGTGTATTTCGACTGTCTAGAACTGGTTTTTTTCAGCTGTATTGCTCCCAAAGACTCAAGAATAATTAAAATTATGGAACTTTGTGGTTCCAGAAACAGCAATAAATACTTCATTATCATCCTACATATAATTCTCTTCGGATGGTATCCAAGTTCTTGGTATTTCAGGCCAAATTGCTGATGGGTCTGAGGATGGCTTTAATAATGCAACCCAAGATAACTAACAATCACGTTGCATGTTGTGGGAAAAGAGGGCAGAAATGTGCATCAGTAATTTCTTGACATTCTTGATGTCAGTTTAACCAGAGTGCCCTCACAGAAAAGTTGGAGGCAGCAACCAAACAGCTGAAATCAGCTCAAAGCCCCTCATTAACCATGCTGTTCTTCGGATTCCTTAATCAGGAACTCACTGGAGCGTGGTAGGATGCCTCAAGTTCTTCTAGGCAGAATTTCTGTGACTTGTTTCAGAATTCATATTTCAAAGGAAGCTCCGCATTGGCAATTACTGACTCACAGTGCTCCTTGGTGAGAGGTAATGGTGTGTTCATATACAGCACCTTCCCTGGTGATCAGGAAAGAACTTATGAGCCCTGAGACTCATCACAGGCTGCAATAAAGCTTCTTTACCTCACTGTCAGAAAAATATTCAGTTTGTTTTATTCATTCAGAAATGTCTGCAACATCCTTTTGTTAACACCTTGCCTCTGGCAGATGCACTTAATAAGATCACCAGCTCTGCAGAAATGTGCTCAGTACCTATGCATCTTCTTTCAAAATGTTGATGCTGCCCTCCACTGTTTGACAGAAATGCAAGGGACTGATCTTGTCAGGTGGCTCATAATGGAGTTCAGCTCCTTGAATCTCAGTGTTCATATGCGTAACACTTTTCAGTCACGATGAAGAATACATTCTCTTCACTTGGGGTTGCTGGAAGATGAATTTCCTTGGCCTGTGACGATATTGATGCACATAAGGAGGTGGCACTGATGCTTTTCACCATGAACTCACTTAGAAGACAATCTCTTAGCACATGGTTAAGGAAATAACAGCTCAGAGACAAGAAGTAGTTCATTAATGTCTTGGTTAGTTTACTCCTCTAAGAAGAAAAAAATCAGAATCTCTGAACAATAACAGAAGCACAGATGAAAAATATGCTTTCAGGGTTATGTTTTAGTTTTAGGCGAAGCTTATGTGCAACCTGTCTTGAGATCTCATGATATAAGGGTGATATGATTCCTACTGAGGTAGAAGTCCTGTGGTGTAAGTCTACTTAATGTGAAATGTTTTGGTGAGTCCCAGCTTTGCCATCTCAAGTCCCAGGTGAGCAGCTCAGCTCAGTACTGCTGCTTCACAAGGAGGTTGTCCTGGAGATGGTGACCTCTTCACCTCTAGGAACATCTTCACAGTCTGTGGTATTCAGCTTCAGAACAATCCTACCTGTGATATATAGCATCATATCTGTGGGGCAGCAGCAAAGATCCAGAGTGGCCCACAGGACACAAAAGCAGCTCTGTCATTTTCAGCAACACTGTTCAGACATGATAGACTATTTGATGTACAAGCACTGGAGCAAAAACTGGCAGGATAAGTTGTATTAGAATAGTAGGTGTCGATGGTACCAAGATTAGTGAGTCATCAAGATCCTAATGCCCATCTACCTGCAGCTTCTGAAGTCCAGTTTGGGAGATAAAGGACAACAAGTAGATTATTATGTGCAACAGACAGGAGAGAACAGCAATACAGATCGCTGACAGCTCCTGGCTAGGACAAAAGGGAACATGCAAACCTAGCACACTTTTGCTAACCTACAAAAAGCCCAGAAGACATGAGGAGGACTCAACAGGTGTCATCCTTTGCATCATCTCATGGAATCCTGGAAAGAGTGACCAAATGCAAGCTTCTTGGTTCTTGCTTGCTGGATGGATTCTTTGCACACACTTGTACTTGTGTATGTGGGAGTGTAATGGAAATCCTTTCCCAGGAAGTCTCACCTTGCTACCACAACGTTGCAGCATTATTTCCTACGAGATGAGCAGGGATGACAAACCATCAGACAAATGCTGTGTATAGAGCGGAGGAGGCAGGCCAGAACCTGGAATCTTTCTGCATTAACAAAGAGCGTCCTTGGCATAACAGGCGCATCCCAACTGAGCTTTGTGCACAAACTCACAGCACCTTCTTCACACATCTAACAGGCAAATTGATGAACAGGCATGGAAAAAACATGAACTGGACAAACCCCAAAAACTGAGAGAAAGCTGGTGATTTATAAGAATACAGACCCACAGATAAGAGTCATCCATGTAGGAATTTCCAAACGAATCAAATGCTGACTCTTCCCAAGGAAAGATTTTTCACTAAAGCTGAGTTAGGCCAGACAAATCCCTGGAGCAGAGGATGCAGGCTGGTGGGAAACAAGAGAGACAGAAAAGGTGAGAGCACAGAAGATGGGGAAGGAGAAAATTCCTCTGGAGATCCTCTTCCCTGTCACCTGAAATGATTGAAGTCTCCTCAAAGGAAGGAGCTCTCTGCTTTGCAGGAAGGAGGCCGTAAGAGGTTGTAAGTGGAAATAAGTGATGCTGAGCGACTGCCTCATGAGTCTCACGTTGAGAGAAGAGCAGTGGGAGATCACTTTGCCATCAGCACAGAACAAAAAGACAATGTCTCCTGAATTAATAACCTGAACCAACTGTTCTGCTTCTGGCAGCCACAGGAACATGCAAAATCCAGATATAGCTTGCATTTTCTGGATGTTATTATTTCAGCTGAAATTCAGAATCAAAGCAGGCAGGACAGGACATACTCAGAACTATGTAAACATCGCTGGAGTGATTTACCTTCCTCCACATTAAATGCATTTTTAAAAGTCACAGATCAGATATCCAATGTACACCATGAAATAAGACAGGATAGTTAGACACAGAGTTCTTTTCCAGGTAGGAACAGGGCCTGAAATAGAAGAAAGAATTGCCTATGCCTTCCATGTGAAGCTCATCCAGTCTTTGCGTCTCACTGGGAAAAGGTTTCACTGGACAGAAAATCTCACATCTCGCTGAGCCATAGAGAGCCATGGTTGAACTCTATTTCTACTCCAGTTCTCCCAACCAAAGCTAACTTCATCCCCTCAGCTGCTCCCCCAGCACATCAGACCTAGCCAACTGTGCAACGAAAAAAATCACAGGATGATTTAGGGTGGAAGGGACCACTGGAGCTTTTAGTCCAAGCCCCTGCCGAAGGCATGTCCATTACATCTGGCTGCTCAGGGCCACATCTAGTGGGGATTTGAATGCCTTCAAGAACAGAGGTCCCACAGCCTCACTGGGTCCCTGTTCCAGTGTTTGACCACCTTTTTGCTTAGGATTACATTGTTCCAGGAGCAGAATCCAGCATTTGTCCTTGTTAAATTTCATACGGTTGGTGATTACTCAGCACTCAAATTTACCAAAAGCTCTCTCTAAGGCCTCTCTGTTCTCAAGCGACTCAATGTCTCCTCCTCATTGATTATCATCAACAAACTTCCCTAGTGTGCACTCAGCCTCTGTGTCCAGGTCATTGATATAAAATGTTCAAGAGATCTGGCCCTAAAAGTGAGCCCCGAGGAACATCATTAGTGACTGGTCACCAGCCTGATGTTACCCATTGACTACAACTCTTTGAGCTCACTCTTTGGCCAGGAGGCAGAGGGCAAGAGCTGCACCGTAGTCTTGAGCTGCAGTCACTGCTACAGCGCTGGCCTTGTGTGTAGATACCAACAATGAGCATCCTGAAGAGTTGAAACAGGGCAACAAACATTTAGGCAGATGCAGAGCATATTAAACTTCTACGTTTGAACTGAAACATTTATGAATTAGAACTTCTTAGTTAGGGCTCTCTGTTCCCTCAGCTGTAAGTCAGGTTTATGTAATCGAATTCTTTCCCACACAAACCATTTCATCATTCTCTTGTCATAGAAACTTCTGTTTGAGAGAAAAGGAGGCAAAAATCCCTTCTTAATCCTGTTGTGTTACAGAACAACACCCTTCCTCTCTCTGGCTCATATTTCTTTTTGGAAGAGTGTGTCAGTTGCTCTGATACCAAATTGATTAGTAGGAGTGAGATAAACAGCTGTTTGCTGTTGATGGATGCATTATTGCATATACAGCCACTGTTAGAAATTAAAAGGTTTCTTTATTACTATCTCTATAGTATAGTTTAAAAACTCAAAAGGTCAGATACAGTGGCAACAATGACTAGCACGTATTAATTAGATGCAATTGTAAAGACAAGTTCCCAGAAGAAATGTGAGCTGGAATCAGCCTGGTGACTAAGGGGACACTATTCAATATTTGACAGAGAAGGGGCTGCATATCTGGTTTGATAAGCTCAGCTATAGGCATTATCACACATATGTTCTTACAGTGAGGAGAGAACACATCAATATAAGCGAAGCCTGTAGCAGTCACTATGGTTACAGCTAACATTTTCTAATATAAGCCATTGTCTTCAGATGCTTAACTTTCCATGTTTCAACTGCTCAGGCTGAAATTTTCCATCATTGCTCATTGTTTCCAGGTGAATTCTCTAGCACTCAGGTTAGCAAATGTACTGGAGAATTCTAGTAGATTCTCATGCTGAAACAGCAATTGGAAATTTGGCAGGGACTCAACATTATCATCTGTTACCATCCTGTCCAATTTACCCCATGGCTTGGTGACTTTAAAAGACTCAGCAGATCCTGCTAGAGGTTTTGTGCTCAAATTTTCAAATCTACAGTGGATGAGTCAGGCTCAGCTGGCCACAGCCAAGCACTGCCAGACTGACCTACCTGTGCACAGCCCCAAAGTCCTGCAGAAAATACAGGTCAAACAGGGCACATAAACGCTGCCCTTCACTTGATTGTATCTAGGGGTTGAGAAAACAGAATATAGTCCAAATTTTGCATCTTCAGCCCTTCAACTGAGTACGTTATAAATCACTGGCTCCACTTCATCGGTATTCTGGCAGTTTTTCTATTAGTCCCCACAGCAGAGATCTGTGCAGTGGATCCAGACACCTCAAGTCAGAACAGTCATTCTGTGGGACATCAGTTTCTGTGAAAGCATTTCTAGTATTAGGCTGCAACACTGCTGTGATGAGCATTTCAAAACCTGGACTCAAAACATTTTCTTTGAATGGTTTGTAAAAAAGAAGTATCCCAGCGTGCTTATCTCCCAACAGCCCATTTACTCTGAGGTTTTATGTGCCTTCACCACTGTGTCTGCTAGATTCTACTCATCTAAACCTTGACACAGGGAGGGAGAATAGATTCTGTGTCCTGTGTTTTGGTTTAGAGGAGCCAAGAGGTTCCAGATAACCCAAAGATACATCTAAAGAACTTATCTGAGTTGGGGTCTTAGGCAACAGCTTGTTCTTTTTGCAGATCTGTAACTCCCTGCTGCTCTTCACATCCTCATTCACCACTTTTCCTATTTTTCATAATTCGGGCGGTGGTTTGCTAAATTTAAACTTTCTGAATGCACAATAACTCCTAGATAATCCTGATTTCCTAATTAATTTTTACAAACTTGAATCTCTTAAAAGCATTTGCCAAATAAGTGACTGGTTGCTGCTCTTGTGCATTGCAGGTGTCCTGTGGTTATCAGTAGTATCCGAAGTATTATACATCATGCTGTTAGTCGTTGGATTCAGCCTTATGTGCCTCGAGCTCTTTCATTCAAGCAGTGTGATAGATGGGCTCAAGTTAAATGCCTTTGCTGCTGTCTTCACTGTGCTTTCAGGTATGAACTTTCCTTTTCCCTTTTGCCTGTGGAATCACAAAATCCTAAAATTCTAAACTTTGAAAAACTGAAAACCAGGAGCTACAAGACTGTCTTATCCGCATTTAGCTCTCTTTTTTTTTGCTACAATTCTTTGCTCCTTTGGAACAAGGACTGCATATGATGAATTTGCCTCTTGCCAGGGAGAAGCGAAAATTCATTTTCCTGCTTTCACAACGGCAAGGCAGTAATTAGCTTTCCCCCAGCCTGTGCAGCCATTATCCCAGCCATAGCCAGAGTCTCCATTTGCAGCATCATCACACTGATTAGCCAATACACAATGAAAAACATATAATGTTAAAAATACATTTTTCACATAAAAGTACCTACTTTGATGTTTCAACCCAAAGAAAGAAATCCATCTTACTCACTAGCAAAATTGAGAATGAAAAGGATCCTAGTGAGCAAGAGTAATTTGGGGACAGATACCTGTCTCAGAACAACTGTTTCAGGCTATTTCAGAAGAATCATAGAATAGAATCACAGAATGGTTTGAGTTGGAAGGGACGTTAAAGTCCATCCAGTTCCACCCCTGCCATGGGCAGGGACACCTTCCACTGGATCAGGGGCTTCAAGACCCATCCAACCTGCCCTTGAACCCCTCCAGGGATGGGGCAGCCACCACTGCTCTGGGCAACCTGGGCCAGGGCTTCACCACCCTCACAGGAAAACATTTCTTCCTAAGATCTCATCTCAATCTCCTTTCTTTCAGCTTCAAACCTTTCCCCCTCATTCTACCCCTGCATTCCCTTGGGGCCCTTCAACAGAAGAACTTGAGGAATTAACTTCTCTAAAACCAATTACCAAATCTAACCATGTCATTAAGTATCCCTTCACTTCTGTTCTGGCTGAAGACTCCACTTCCCAGGATTTTTTCAAGCACCCAGCCCCAGTTGGCTTTTGTGAGCACTCCTGCATGGACCTCTGGCAGAAAGAACTGCAATAAAAATGCATTTTATTCTGCTGTATTTCAAGCTGAAAGAGATTATAACAGACAATGTACAGTCTGTGAAGGAGTCTGCATCTTCACGGATAGATTCAAATTGTGAAATACAATTAGTGGTATAAAACCTAGATCAAAAGCAAAGCAGAGAGAACAAAAAAAACCCAGTAAAAGCTGTCAAAATGCACTTTCAGCTTTGGATGTAATTTAGATTTTTTTTTTAAATCGTTCAATTTTCAAAATTGAACTATGAGAAATTCTTCAGCATTCAAATAATTATTTCCACATCGTTTCTCTTTCTCTTCAGCATTAAATAGAGTTTTAAAGTTTTGTAAGAATTTTGAAGATTTCTTTCCTACACATCTTTCTATTTTTATTTGTCCTTCCCTCTCTATAAGTACATTGTCATGATGTTCCAAACATAAACTTTAACATTTTTCAGGGAAAAAGGATAGAAATATAGCAAGAAGCCAAAAACAACTCATCCCAAAACACTGCTCACTGTTTTTCCAGTGACAGAGCTATCAGTGGAAAAGCATATTTATTTAAGCTTAGCATATTTATAATGACACAGCTTAATTGAAATTAGGTAATGAAGAGGGCTTTGCCTTGGAGCAACACACATCTCATTAAATTCATGCTAGAGTTCCCTCCTAAAAGTGTGATGGGATCTTCATATTCTCCTATCTCAACATCTAAAGGTTAGGAAAAAATATTGTAACAGGGTGGCCACTTATGGCAGTTCCTCATCCTCTTACGAGTCATTTTAAAAAGCCCCACAATGTTGTGATTTTGGTAATCCCCTTAAACGTTACACAAATTGGCAAACTTACTTCCATCTCCCATGTAATGTTCATACTAAAGCATTTGAATTAACGTCATACATTCCACATATAATATTTTTAATAAAGGTATCTAAAAATGCTTTCAAATATATTGTCTTCCAAATTTAGTTCTTAAGGTTTCCTTTTACTGACATATAGAAACAGCTCTGGTGCTGAAAGGCTAATGATCTCATGCCAACTATAAACGGTGAGTGCTTCTGCACTCCTATCCACTCCCATCACTCCAGCCTACGACAGAATCATAGAATCACCAGGTTGGAAGAGACCCACTGGATCATTGAGTCCAACCATTCCCATCAATCACTAAACCATGTCCCTCAGCACCACGTCCACCCGTCCCTTAAACCCCTCCAGGGAAGGTGACTCAATCCCCTCCCTGGGCAGCCTCTGCCAGTGCCCAGTGACCCTTGCTGTGAAAATTTTTTTCCTAATGATGTCCAGCCTGAACCTCCCCTGGTGGAGCTTGAGGCCATTCCCTGTCGTCCTGTCCCTTGGGAGAAGAGCCCAGCTCCCTCCTCTCCACAACCTCCTTTCAGGTAGTTGTAGAGAGCAATGAGGTCTCCCCTCAGCCTCCTCTTCTCCAGGCTAAACACCCCCAGCTCTCTCAGCCGCTCCTCATAAGGCCTGTTCTCCAGCCCCTTCCCCAGCTTCGTTGCTCTTCTCTGGACTCTGCAAACATCTATTGCCCCCAGCCCCCAGGTGAGGTGAGGAAAAGATGATCTTGTAAACACAGCAGTTGTTGCTTTAAGTTACAGGCAGTTAATTTTATCCAGAAAGTGACCATTAAATGCACAACAAAAAGTACCATCAGATGTCCCCATGGAGAAAAGCTGGCAAGCCATATAGACCAAATCAATGAGTGGCATCAGGAACAAGCCAAAAAAATGTGTCTGAAGGAACCTGATAGAAAGACTCATACTGTTTTGCTATACCTCATACATAGCGTAATGCCCCTGGCAGCGCAGCCACATAGACGTCTGCCCCCAACACTCCCTGCTATTAGGCAGATAAAGCAGTAAATGCCACATTTTCCCTGTGGGCCAGCAGGAATGGCTGGTGACATCCTACTCCCCACTATCGGTGGACTGTCATCCTGGCCTCCCACACAGTGCAAGGGTTGAACATTGCCAAAACCCCGTTAAGGTTTTGCATAACAGAATCGAGCAGATCAAACTTGCTGAAGCTCATCCTGGCTGTGTCAAACCTCCTGATGGCTCTGAGTGGCTATGACATGTCCCAGGGCAGTCTGGAATGTTTTATTAAGGTTGAAAACTTACTGACACGGTAGGTATAGGAATAGCAAACCCCAGACTTTAAGGTCAATGCCACAACTGTCAGCCGGAGAAAAAGCCACTGATTTTAAAAGTGCAGCAAGCTCCCAGAGAATTCTAGAAATTAAATATAGCCAGAAACAAGCAAGGTGTGTACCAGTTTGCTGTGCTCCCATTAGGCCGCCCACTTTGCCAAAATATCATTTTTCCAATGTGAATTGCCCTTTCAACCTCCTAACTTTGCAGTGTGTCACACCGACATGCAGCAGCTGAGCAAATCCCCGCAGCTTCTTGCAATAGAATGTCTTCTTTCAGCCTCTGCAGTTGTTTGTATCAAATATGACATTTGTCTCGATGAAGGTCCTGTTTAACATACCCACATCACAAACATGATGTTCCCTGACATCCCTCCCCCACACTTGCCCTGAATCATCTACGTCTGGTAAGACTAATAATGTGCTTTTCACTAGTAGGAAAGAAAAGCCAAAGTTTGGCTCTAAGAAGGGAAAATCAAGATTTTCCACGCTGAGGAAAGGCAACAGTGGAAAAAAGTAGATGGTCAGAGATAGCAGTAAATGGTGACCAGCTGAGGTACAAAGTGTAATGTGTGGGACTGTATTGTACTCCACTGTGGCAGAACATCAGTATTTCTAAGTGCCTTGAAGTGTTGTTGCAGCACATGGGGCTTTCTGATATTTGTAGGCCCAAGGTCTATTTGGGATATGATGCTCCTGCCCCTCTCTTCAGCCAGCTGCCTGAACCCATGCTTCCCATGAGCTCAGCTGGGAGCAGCATCCTGCACTGCCTAGCTACTACAGTAGTTACCCCCCAAATTATAGCACCTAGAAAATTCTCCAAGCATCAGAGCTCCTCCTGACCACCACTTCTTGGTAAGAAGTGAGATGTCTAAGTATAAAGTCCAGGCAGTTTTTTCTGCTCAAGCTGAAGAACCATGCTGGCCAGCTAAGTGGCAGAGCAAACCCAGGCTGCCCTGGGGTTTAACCATCACCCTCTCCTTTAACATCACAGTGAGGACAGTGTCTAACACACCACCTGACCTTCACCCAGGTGTTGTTATCTCAGCAAAGTATAATGGTGTTACAAAAGCAAGCACCACCAACATTGTACCATCAAGAGTATTTTCCATGGTGTCCTCTTACCACACATCATAAAGAATGCTGAGTGCACTTCCCTGTGTAACTTCCAAGTGATTTATAAATGTTAAAAATTATAAATCCTATAAATTCAGATAAAATATCAACATCTGGCACTAACACGTTCAACCTTGCATTGCCTACAGAAGCCTCTCCTTATTCTCTTACCTGAGATCTGCTTGCAATGGGCTTGAGTGAGATAACTTGTGGGTGGCATACCCCTGTTTTGCAGCAGCGGGGTTGGTGATGATGCTAATTGTGCAACGGTTTCTTCAACGATTTTCTTTCTTTAACTCTTTTTTTTTTTATTAGGAATTCAGTAGGATGTAAAATAACGAGCTCTCAGTCACATCTTTCCTCTGCCCATGCAGCTCCCCACCCCACAGTAAAATAGGAGGCATGAAAGTACAACAAAGACGGTTTTGGAGCTTTCAAAGCACTTCCAGCTATCTCAAGAATCACAGAAAGCATTATCACAAAAATTCCTATTATAATCCCTGCTTCTCAGGTCTCCTGGGGATGGTGGCACACATGATGTATACTCAAGTTTTCCAAGTGACAGTCAGCCTTGGGCCGGAGGACTGGCGGCCGCATTCATGGGACTATGGATGGTCCTTCTGGTAAGTATCACCAGCAGTTCATATATTTCATTTTTTGAGTTATTCCATTAGTCTGTTGGGAGATTGTATGTATCATCTCAGATTTCCAGGAACACGCGTGTGAATTTCCAGCTGCCAAAATGCTAGGAGCAAAAACCCACCGTGGCTGTGCAATCGTTGATGTGTAGAGGACAGTTATAAATGCCTGAGCAGCAGCTGTGCACATCAGCAGGTACATAGCATTTGTAAATAAACAGCAGCCACAATTACCAACACAGATTGAGTACTCTCATTAAAGTTCAATTTAGGTACATAATTGCTATGGCATTTCAGAGACTTTAAGGTTTGGGGTTTTTTGTTTTTTTTTTTTGATTTTTAATTAATGTCTCAGTTGAACCTTACAGTGCAACTTTTAACACAGCTGAAGAGGAGAGCATAGTACTCCTGGCACCATGGTCCGTCCTTTGGATCCTGGGAACAAGGATTGGGAAAGCAGACAAGACATTTTAGACACTGATTTCTTCTTTTTTTTTTTTCTATCTTTCCCATTTATCTTCTAAAAAATAAATTGGCCCAGATAATTCAACTGTATTATATTCCTTGCAAGTTCATAAGAAGCTTAATAAGAATATGAGACTGTGGGGAAGAGAAATACCTGCAAACAACATTCACATCCCTCTAGATGCATCAGCCCCTTTGGATGGCTAGGGAAAATGCTATCTTTTTTTTTCATTTCTAAATACAGCACATTGTTTTAATGCCCTGTCAAAGCAGAGACAACAACCTTTGCAAACACCAATTAAAAAAATACAAATAACTCTCATGCACAGCACTGCAGGGAGTTATTGGTCTTTCCTTCTCTTATTGCTATACTGGGTTTCACAGGAGGAGTTATTAACATTCTAGTAAAACGTTGCAAAACTTAAATCACATTATATTTAAAACCAGCTTATTTTGTGTATCAATAATAAGTATTTATTGCATATGATGATGAACTTAGAAATATAATACATTCATATATTTAGAATACTTCTATAAATATTTATGCCTATTTGGTGATAATCGTTGTATATTTATTGATACATTTAAATAATGATGCCGATTCTCTATTTGTCCTCAGCAATCTGTTTTATAATTTACTGCAATACTCCAAATTCAGAATGCTGTTAAATGTCTAGCATGATAAAGCACACATATTATTCTCCTTCATTTTGTGCAAGACAAGAAACACGAGGTTTCAGAAGGGGCATCTGAGGCTCATGTGTCCTGCAGCACATTGTCAGCCCACCTTGAGACCCCTCGTCCTGCCCATTCTCCAAGCGAGCTGTTTGGAGCCCAGCACCCCGTGCTGCGACAGCAGCTCCCAGCGCTGTTTGCTCTTCTGATGACAGACTTTGCATCCCCTGCCCACAGACAGCCAGAGCCAGGGCACAGGGGGCTTTGATTTAAAGCCCAGGACTGACTAGGTTCAGTCCCACCGTGGAGAACACTGGAAAAACCCACAAGCAGAGAAGTGTGTGAGCAACCTCATCTCTTCCCATATTCCTGAAGTGGGACCCCAGCTTCTCTCCATACAGTGACTTGGTTTACCCTAGTTAAAGCTGAGCTATGCTTAAGCTATCGCTGTCACAAAGCAGCTTCTCAGACCTGGTAATCTCTCCTTCATCTAACACCTTCTATGTCAACATACTTACCCGTGCAGGAGACTGAGCAAGGTGCAAACATCATCTTGGTCAAAACTCCCTTGAGACAATCGTCTGAATGAATGCAGCAGCATTTCTCCCCTGCAGTGGGGCTCAGCAGCCCAAGGAAGGCCACGGGGTTCCTCATGCCATGCACCTGTGACTGGTAGCAGACCTGGAAAAGGAAGGTCTGAAAGTCAAACATAGCAAAACCAAGGCATCTTCCCTCTAACTAACACGAACCATTGCTGTCGTGCAGACTTGAGAGCTACAGACTCCCTGGCATCACCCAAACTTGAACACCTTCTTCAAGAAGGGTTAACAACAAATGCCCAGGCAGCCTGGTTGAGTTTGGAAACTTTGTGCATGTAGGAATTTCTTTTTGCTTCATCTGTGTCCAGGCGATGGCCTCAAGCATGAGCTTGTGGTACGCCTGAATCAGTAGTGCAAACATCCGCATCATTCACAGCCTTCTGTAACAAGTACAACTGCAGCATCCAACTAGGCAAGGTGTTAGAGCACAAGGAATTGTAAAACCACTGAAAAGCCAGGGAATAGCCAAGAGCCATAAGGCATGAGTGGAGACCTAGACTGACATTCATTTCCCAAGTGCCAATGGGAAAACTACTTTTTCTGTGACTCTATTTCCCCTCCATTAAAAAGGAATGATAAAAATCTCTCAAAATGAGGAAGGGCCACTTGTGATCTGCTCAGTTGTTCCAGGGTTGAAAACACTGTTATCTCACCGTATTCCCAAGTCGTTGGCAAAGCCGGGAGGTTGGCCAGTGCTCTGGCACAAGCCAGGGTGGGCCAGGGGATTCTCCAAGCAGGAGGTTTCAGTGGCTCTGACAATCAGGAAAAGTTCACGTTCAGCCCATCTAGACAGAAAACAAATACAAGAACCTGAGCTTTTTGATCCATAGAGGAATTTGAGAGCCCAGACCTCAGCTGCCTGGGGCACTATAAATATAGTCCCTCCACATCTGGGGCACAGCTGGCATAGAGGGGCGTTGCTGTTTCAGAAGTGTTCACCTAAGACAGGATGTAACTCTTACAGGTAGGAGAACCACTCTTCACACTTAACATTTAACAAAGGTCCATAAACTTAAAAAATGCCAATCGTAATTTTCTCATTATTATGATGATTTACCAAATGCCAGACCTGAGGTCACATTGAGAGTCTTCATTCTGTATTTCCTTCTCTGAACCTTTTAGCATTTCTGAGTTAATGATTAAAAATTATCAGAAACTTTCAAGAGAATTTGTTCTCCATATGCCATTCCCCAGACACCAACCAGGCACAGCGAAGCGTGTGGTTTCAGCTGACTTCTTCCATGATATTGTTTAGGAGCCCAGCTGGAAATGTTTGGAGCTTTTCCACGCACTTCAAGTAGGAGGAAGACACTTGCCAGGCTTCCCTGTGCTTGGACACTCACACACAGCAGGAGTTTCCTTCCCACTTCTCCACCCAACCACAGAAAAACTAAGGGAACTTCATCACTCTAGGGTTCATTTTGCTTCCTTCTCATTTGATTGCATCTGGCAGACAGGTTAAATAATGGCCAGGAAAGGGCTGTCTCCACACATGTCATTGCCATAGGAGTCCCTTAAGGGCTTGTTATATGCTGAATTTTGAAATCATCGAAATGAGCCATTTCTGTTTACTCAAATCATATTTTTTTCAGGTTTTTCAGTTCATGAATATCTGTTCTTTTTCAAGTTTTGCCTAATGTGAAATGAGAAACTGTTTCCCTGTCTGCAGATCCTTCGCAGAATGGGAAAACAGCTCCTGCTGAGGGCTCTGTTGATAATGTGTATTTATAAGATAATGCTGCTGTGGCTGTATTCTTTCTGTTCTGCATAATTTATATCAACGTTCAATTTGGTTATAGAAAAGGTGAAAGCAGGGAGCAAATAAAGTGTGTAGCTGACACAGATGATTCAGTTAATCCGTTAGTTAGGAAGCCAATGTGAATTCCACGCAGCTGGAGCTGATGGGCTGAAGCCAAGGGGAGCCTAAACGCAGATAAGGTCTGCAGACAGAAGAAGGAATTCAGGGCCTTTTTGTAGCCCCGTTTCATGTTCAAAAGCATCTCTCTCCTTCGGGCTAGGAGTTCACCCCGGCCAGATCTGAACTTGAGATCAGTGAGGTAAAGGCTGGAGCAGAAATGTGCGAGGAGGGCAAAAGGCATGCAAGTGGGAAGCTCAGTCCAGGAGCAGCTCTCAGCTAAACCCTGCTTGCCAGAAGACCCAGGACAACACTTGCTGCTGACAAGCCTGGCATTTGGGCAGTCACTTGGTCTTCCACCTCCCTTCTCCCTCCTCCCTCTGCCTCCCTGTGCCCCTGGTCGGTGTTTGCACTTGTCCCACTACGGGCTGACACGACTGGTTACACTGCCTGCACACTTGGGGCACTGCTCTCAGGTTGGTTCTCTCCACAAAATGGAAGTGCTGTCTTTTATTCTGGTGAGGCTTTCAGAGACCAGATATAAGCCAGGAATGCTAGAAATGTCCATGAACCAGGAAAGATGGAAACACGGCATTCTGATGAATGCATAAAAAACAGAATATAAACCATCCCTGCAGTAGAGTTGTGCAGAATCAGTCTCCCACAGATGCTGGAGAATTTCCACTCGTCCAAAAGACTTGCTCTCTGGGGCATTAGTCCTTCCAGGAGCTCATTACTGCTCTACAGACCTTTGCGCTTGTCTGCGAGGCTCTTAAACATTCCAAAGGGAAATCAAGAGGCATTTGACTCTTCTGTCAGAGTGCACCAAGTGCTGATGTTAGCGCCCGACAATATGGTTCTCCATGGGATGAAAGTTCTGCCCATCCCCTAGCCCAGCATCCTGCCCGCACACCTGAGCACGTGCCACAGGTCATTTGAGGTAAGATGAGGAGAATGGGCTCGTTACCACTGACTTACCTGCCTAGTCGCATCCTGTGTATGTGTGTCTCTTGGCGTCAGAAATATAACATGAGCTGCTGTCTTAACCCAGCTCTGTCTGCTGGTTTCTCTCTCCACAGTCTGGCATGGGGCTCTTTCACCTGCTGCATGGCGGCCTCCGTTACTACCTTGAACTCTTACACTAAGACTGTCATTGAGTTCAGACACAAGCGCAAAATCTTTGAGCAGGGCTTTCGAGAAGAGCAGAACTTCCTAGACCAGGAAGCCATCAAGTACTTCAGAGAAAGGTCAGTGCAGTCAGTCTCTCAATCAGTGGAGGTTTTCATGGACTCTGCCAGTCTCAGAAAATCCAGGTGCTCACCCATTTCAGCACGTGTGGGTGAAGTCTCCGAGATACTTGGAGAAGATGTGTGTTAAAGACAAACACAAAAGATCCTCCTTGATTTGATTTTTCTAGAATTTTGTGATGTCCCAGTGCCTGCCTTTTCTTAGCTATTCTTTCAAACACAAGACTGACAAGTCCTTACAGTATGCATCTGATTCATAGGAATTCACAAGAAACTGTGCTCCCAATGCAAGCTGATATTCCCTCTCTGGAAAGGTAAAATCGTGGGGACGTAATAAATGTTATAGCCATCCTATCTCAGCACGTGTAATAGGCACCTCCTAATAATCCTGATGGCTGCTGAGATGTTTTCCAGCCACCACTAGACCACTCTGGAGTTACCATCTTCCATAGTCACATGCCTACAACCCGTCCTAGGCTCCTCCACACAACACATCCTCCATTCAAATATAGTGGATACATCATACTGCACTGCAGACACCCACATAGTGTCACCCACACTGTGACCCAGGTCTTAGATGGACTCTTAGAAGTCCTTTCTGAGCCCTGAAGACTCAGAGATGCTCCTTCACTCTGCCTGTCGCCACAAGCTCCTCACCTACCACGCTGCTGAGCTCATACACTCTTAGTTAGCATGGCTGCACTGCAATACTTGCTACCCTTGTTCTTTCCCAAGGGGTTAAAGCTTTACTGAAAACTGCAGAATGTGAAGAACAAACAAATATTGACCTAATACAACAGGGAAGGTGTGATGGACTCCATAGGTTACCTGTATAGGATGAGGAGCTGATAAGTACAGAGAATCCTCAATGAAGTGGGTGCACCTCCCATACGAGGAGAGGATGAGATAGTTGGGGTTGTTCAGCCTGAAGGAGAGAAGGCTCCGAGGAGATTTTATAGTGACCTTCCAGTACCTGAAGGGGCTACAAGAAAGCTGGATGGGGGACTGTTTACAAAGGCTTGTAGTGATAGGACAAGGGGCAATGGGGATAAACTGGAGAGGGGCAGATTTAGACTAGACATAAGGAAGAAATTCTTCACCATGGGAGTGATGACGCACTGGAACAGGTTGCCCAGGGAAGCTGTGGCTGCTCCATCCCTGGAGGTGTTCAAGGCCAGGTTGGATGGGGCTTGGAGCCCCTGATCCAGTGGGAGGTGTCCCTGCCCATGGCAGAGGGGCTAGAACTGGATGATCCTTAAGGTCCCTTCCAACCCAAACTATTCTATGGTTCTATGATTCTAAAGCCTATGGTTGCAGTAATGTAAGGATATTTTGGGGGGTAGAAGACATAAGCAGGATTCATTCTTCTTCTGATCAACATGGCAGTTTTCTCAGGGGTGGAAGAGATTAGCTGGGAAGCTCTGTGGAGACAGAAGACTTGAAATGCTAGCAAGGAGCTCTCCTGAGTGGAAAGAACTAGAGAACATTCATGCTTTAGTTACCCAGTCTTAACTAACAGTCTCTGTTGTTACAGTTATTCCTCTGCCAAATTCCAAGTTTTTACTCTGCCTTTCAGAGAGTCTGGAAGAAGGAGAGATATGATTCAGGAAGAAGGAGAGATATGATTCAAACGATGGTTTTCCTAGTTTTGCATTTGGATATGACTGTTTTAAAAACAATTCTGTGTGTGAAAAAAAACCCCACAAACAACTAAACACAGCGAAGAGGAAATGGTCAACATGTGTCTCAGGGGAAATCAACACTCAGCGAGGGAAAACAGGCAGCCGAATTATTGCAGGGAGAATTGCAGATGAGAGGCCGGCAGCGTTGTAATCAACAGAATATGTTGAGTTACATTGGGAAATGCTAAGGAAACTTGATAAAGTACCACTAGTGCCCTTTCTGGAACAGTAAACAACAAGCTGAATGCTGCATCAGGGCTTTCTCAGGTCTCTTGGTAGGTGGGTTTGAACTTACCTACACAGATAGCAGGGCACTGAACACAAATAATGCCCAAGGCAAATGGCAAGTCCCACCTTGGCCAGCAGAGACCAACGTGTTTTTAACTCTAATGTGATACACGTCATTCAAAACAAGCTCCAAACTAGGCAACATGAATACAGAACAACCTGTCCCTGCTGGCTGCTCTGTATCCTGGTCAGAGACACCCTGACCAGTATACAAAGACAATACTTTGTCTCTACCACTTGCTTTATGACTGGGCTGTATTTTTTTTTTCTGTCCTAGCTTCCCTGATTCATTTTGAATTTATGGACAATTCACTTTTTGGTCACATCCTCCAAGCCCCTCCACATGCTCTTGGCAAACACAGCTCAAGCATGTGGTGTTCCCAAACTTCATGATTATGACTTGCTTTTTCCGTATCGTATTATTTTAATTGTTGTATCTGCATACATAATAAGAAGACCAGAGAAAGTGTTACCATGGGATCATTCCAGAGATTTAATGCTGTGAAGAATCAGAGACTTTTTTTTTAAGTTAGCATTTTCATGAGCAGCTTCATTACTGTGACCTGGGAATACTCTGGGACTGCAGGAGTCCAGGGACCATCAGTTAGCACCATTGCTACATGCTGCAAGTGCCAGCAGTCCCACCACAGACACAACTACCCCCTAGCTCTGAGCTTCCTTTGCACAAATAGAAAATAACTTAAATTCTCATTCCTTCCTATGCATACACCCAGGGATACTTCACATTCCCTCCTACACCTACACCTCCATGTTCCTTTTCATATCTCATAAATAAAACCCTCCAGCCTTTTTTCCTCCCAGCTACTTTGTACATACCGCTCTGTGCATGTTCCTTTGCCTCAGCGCACATCCAGCACCCACTGTATGCATACATCTAGCCTCTGCCTCGGATGAACTGTGCAATGGGCACTTTCCTAAGAGCAATATGTTTCTAACGAAAGTTAAAACTTTAGCATTATTCCCAGCAGCGGCAGCTTGTCTTCTGGGAAACAGGGAGGAAAAGTGTTAGGTTTTTTTTTGCCTGATAAAAGTTTTTTGTTGGAATAGTCTCGTACGGACCCCTGCTCCCAGAGAAGAAATTTGCTTTATGAAAAATACTGACAGTAAAATACTGCTAATCTCACAAGCACATTGTCAAACTTAGTATCATTGTACTTTCACTTAAATTTAATTGCATGTAACTGACTATAACAACAGAAGATTTAGTGGAGACGTATTAGATGAAAAAGCTGAAATGTTCCCTTCAGAGCTCCCGGATCAATAAGTGTGCACCATGTTCCCCACCTGGTGCAGGAGATGAGCTACATCAGTGCATGGCTTGCTATCCTGCCCCACTCCTTCTCCATCAGCTTGTCCCACCTCCTCCTCCAACAGCTTGCCCCATCCCCTCCCCGAGCCTCACAGAGTCTGTGTTGCTACTGCTTCTTAACTTCACTCACCACATCCTAAGAACTGCCTCAGCTGTGAAGAACGTAGGAAAGATCTTTGGAATCTCAGGTACACCTGTGTGCACCAGAAATGCTGTCCTACAGCCCAGTTTGACTCCACCTTATACAGCACCTGTAGTTAACCACAACCCAGTTGCAAGCCAGGAGAGCTCACATAAAGACAGCCAAGTTCACTGACTACCTGCAAGCGCAAAGATACAGAGTCTGCCTCTCAGCAGCTAAGCATCATGTTTCTATCACCAGAAGGACATTTAGACAGCCGCTGAAAAATCAAAGATTCATGGAATTCTATTCAACAATTATTTCCTTCCCAGGCCTGGCATACTTTGAAAAGTTCAGACAAAAGAGTCTGCCATTCACACCATAAAATCAAAAGACATTATATTTCTTTAGATATAAAAGATATTATAGCCCTCAGAGTAACTCTCAGCAGACCAGGTAAATGATACAGGCTTGGAGGTATTATTCATGTTCTATAGAATTACCAGTAGAATTACCTGCAACACATCAGCTTTCAGTCTTTGTCCTACGATTGGTTCTCTTTCCTTTTTGTCTGATTTCCTTTTAATTGAATATTTGTTATAACTTATGGTCATATTTTTCAATTTTTTTGTTTGTTAGGTGTCAGTTCATAATGGGTACCTCCTTTCCTTCCTTATCACTTCCTTTTTCTGCTCTGTTTCATGTAAATAATCTTGCCCTATATGATCTTCAGAGAGGTCCATTGGCTATAGCTGACCACAGCTAGCAGAGGTAGAACCTTCCACACACCCTTCTGCTTTCTTTGCTCTGAGGATCTCTCCAGATAAGTTCAAGGGACAGGGATTTTTTTTCTTCCCTCCTATGTCAAGTGATAAGCTACACCTCAACATGCAAGGACCTTCTCCTCTTCCGCTGCCCAGCTAGTTGGCTGCTCTAACACCCTGCAGCACAGATCCAGGACCACTGCCCTTTGCCACTGCTGCAACTGCAGAGATGTGGCTGCTCCATGCTGGGGTCTTGCTAAGATATCCCACACTTTCCTCCCTACCCTGCACAAGTCCATTTGTAAGGCCATGAGAAAATAAGACCCACAGGCAGAGGATCGGGGTAACCCTTCCAGTGTAGCACTAACTGCAGTGCACCCAGACTATCAACTCGTCATCTTTCTTAGTATAACCTCTAATAAATGTGCAGCCACCTAGTTTGTGTGTTCTAAAAGGGCAGTGAGAAGAAGGCAAGACAGAAATAAGTAGGAGATGTAGCAATTTTAGCAGCTTTGTCCGTATGGCTGTGTAATAATTTGGAAGCATTCACAAGAATTGCGCTCATTTAGACCAACTGGCTCCACCGACACCGTCATCGCATCCATTCAGCCAAGAGAGAGCGCAACTAGGATATTTGCATTGAATGTCTTTCCTAAGTTTATCCCCGGGATCTTGCCTTCCTTTTTTTATATATTATAAAAAGCCCTTTCAGCCATTCCCCACCAGCTTTACCTGCTCCCAGCGCTCGGGTGGACTTTGCTTTCAGGTAAAGAACTGAGGAACAAGTTGCTTCAGCTGCTGAAACAAGGACAGTTGTAGCTACAGGGAGGAAGATCTAGGGCAAGAGAACAAAGAGGCTTGGGGTGAAGCCTGAGGTGGGGAATACAGGGCCTGAAAGGGTAGAAATCAAATCCAGGTGAGCTCCTCATGGAGAGCTAGTCACTGCCTTGAGCAAGGAATAAAATGTTAGTGAAGCGACCTGAGAAAACTTAAATTACCATTGCACTTTTTGACTGTTGACAAGAGTGGAAAGAGTAGCAGCACATGGAAATGCATCTATGCCTGGTCAAGCTGCATGTTGAGCACTATCGGAACAGAAGCCACTGCAGGCAGGGGTAAGGATGTTATGTGGGACCCTGGAGATCAGCACAGACCCGTCTCCAGTCTGATATCCAGCCTGGTGCTCCCTGTGCAGCAAATCCACTTGTATGGTACCAGCATACAAATTTAGCAAGTAAATCTGGAAGAGTCAGCCTTCCACAGCTCACTCATCCATAGCACAGCATTTGCCAACATGCAGCTGCCCATCAGCACCCATTGTGGCATTGCAGCTGATTTCTCAACATTTTTCTTGCTGACTGAGCCCTTACTCTGATCTGCAAAGCCAACCCGACATCAGGCAGATGCTGCTGGGTAAACTTTAGAGTGGACTGAGTTCAAACCACCATTGATAAGAGTGCAGAGAAAATGCCTCTGCAGGGATAGAAAATGAAGTGCTAGGAGCAGTTTGAAACAGACAGCAGGACCAGATCTATTGCAGAGTTAATAAATTAGGACTATTCCCAACACTGTGAGAATCAGGGCTTTTCAAATCTCCATTCACGTACGCTCTTTTCCCCTTTTGTTGTTCATTTCTCTAATGTATCTTACTCACAGCTTGTTTTCTCTAACTCCATTGTATTCATGTATGATGTGCAGATCATATCAATGCTTTCCAAAGACATGCCAACCTTTTGCTCCGATTTCCTCCTTCGTCACCTAGATAACTGGATAGGTTTTTAAGCTACTGACCTACCGTACCTCCTATTTATAGTCAGTACCTTCTCATATGGATGTGAATAAGAATTTCCAGTCTGACTATTCACCTTTCATTAGCACACAGGGATGAGTGTGATGTTCTGCTTTGGATTTATTCTGTACTTTATTCTGCAACGCAGGGAGGTTTATCCTCAGAGCTGTTCTTTCTGGAAAATTACACACATGGACACCTTAATGGTGTAGCACTAGCAACCCATCCGCTTCCAACACACACGTACTGTACAATTTGGTTAGTCCCCAACTCCCAGATTCATCCTGAAGAGTGAAAGAGTGGCAGAGACGCAGCCCTGTGCCCCTCATTTCTATTCCCCATGGCCTCTTTACACAAGCTTTCCCCCAAGAGGGGCAAAGCCAGTGGAACTGAGTCCTTCCAGAGACCATTGCAATCTCCATAACGAGCCTGACTGGCTGTAGAGAGAGGAGCCTAGGCATGTTGTACTCGTGTTGATTTTGACCCTTCCCTATCTGTACATTTGGGAGCAGCCTTTGTTTCTGTTAAAGGTGCTACTTCTATATTCTCTTTTCCAGGACTGAGGAGGAGAGGGCTGAGGCTGGGGACCTGAGGTTACAGTGCCTCCATAGCTGCTCCCCAAATAGTAAGTGACTATGGCTCAAATCTGTCCCATACACAATGGCTTGTACCGTCCCCATGCTGGCTCTTTGGGGTTAAGAACGAGCTTTGGAGCAGGAAGCTGTGGAAACAGAGGTTTGTAACTTTCCCAGACAGTGTTACCCAAACGATAACCAAGTAGTATATGAACAGTACAAAATTGTCCCAGATTCAATTTAGGATGTGCACATATCCTATAATTTTATGTTATCTCAAGAAGTTGTGACTTCACAGTGGTTTAAAAATATGCTCTAATTTACACCTGTAAAACTTCCATTATTGCTACCTTTTTTCATCTATATTTATCACCAATTCACGATGATGCATGCTATTGAATATAAAAGTGATTGAAAGCAGCCTTGGTAGAAAATAACATCAGTATAATTAATGCTGTTTCTTGCACTTACTCAGAAAATTGCTATGATTTTATTCAGCATTTGCAAAAATTCTTTCTTTAAGATATGGGAATCAGTGGTACAATGTATGGAGCAATATTGGAGCATGGCTCCTGCCCTGCTCTGAATACTATTCTTTTCCTTTACTCCCCAGGAAAGATGTGTGCAGTTTCATGCATCTAGTTCCTTGCAAAGAAAGCAAGTGATTCTTCATTCAGCAGGAGGGAGACTTGGGAAAGTGACTTGCTGACTCCGCACTATTAGAATTTGGAAACCTCATAGCATTTTTCTGCCTCTGTCTTGCTGAGATGCACATCTCAGCCACACACATCTCGATCATGCACATCTCACGGAAGCTTGGTGTCCGTAACTCTAATACCTGAGGGTCCTGATGCCCCATCAGACCTGCTGGAACAGCTCTCCAGTCCCACATGGCTGCAGGTGGTCTCCCCACAGGCATGACAGTGCTAGCGCTGCTCTCCAGCTCGGTTTGTCATCAGCTCACTTGGTAACTCCTGCTCCTTGAAAATGTCACGTCAGTTATGGACTTTTCCACAGGCAGATCCACATCCTTCATTTTCAAAGGCCTGAAAGTACCTACTAGTACAAAACTGATATGGGTTCTGTTTCCCAAGAAAACTCCCTACCTGCCAAGCTACTGGCCGGTGCTCAAACATGCTTATTTCATTATAAAGACTGTTCAGAGGTCTTTGTTTCAGAGAACAAATAACAGTTCTTGACATTAGGTGTTCCAAGGAAAGACACAAGGCTCTCTCAGTCCTACACCCAACCCTGCACCTGTACTTCAATGTGAAGGACACAGCTTACCTGCAGAGGTGTGCTGACAGCGCCGTGTAAACAAAGTGCAAACAAGAAGTCCAGTATCAGGTTAAAGAACAGGGGCCACTCTTCAATATTACATCAGTTTCCACTTCACATCAGTTGCCTATTGTAATGAAATCAGATCAATATTAATGAATTGACATGAGCGAAGTTCTGCTCTCAGTTCACAGTTTACTTATTAATCCAACTTAAGCTTCAGAACCTTCATTTCTTTATGCTTATTAAGGAGGAAAAACATTAGTTCCTGGTGCTCAGGATGGCACAAAGCCTCACAACTTCAGATGAAAGTCTCCTTCCTGGAACAAGCCCCATCAAGCCATAACTGCCCTGCACCTGATCAGAGGATTCTTCTTAATGTCCTTTCTAGGTTCATAAGCCCCCACTCCTCTTTGTCGTATGACCCATGCAATGGGCTCATGGCCAGCAGAGAATTGTTAACAGCAAGAAAACAACGTCAGAAGTGCTTTGCTAAAGTCTGAGCAGCCACAAAGGTTACACTGGCCCTTTGCTTACCAAGGAGCCTGCTTGTATGAAAGATGAGGGTGTGTCATCTAGGACAGACCAAGTCCTTGCCATTGTTTCAGCTCATCACCTCCATTCCACTAGCAGAGTAAATGTCAGCAGATCATTTTGAGCTCTTTTTAAACAAGGAGATTGACCCGAACCAGTAGGGCACAAGGGTATATCACCAGAGATTATTCTTGCTGCTCCCTCCAACCAGCATTTCATTCCCTGGAGGACTTGTCAGCTGCCCTCCCTGAGAAACACTCTGAGGTTGTTCTATTTTGCACCAAACAGCAGATAAAGAATAATTATTCACCCTCAAACACCAATAACAAAAAGACAAAACAGGCCACCTGGTCCTTGTTGAGAGATGAGGACTTTTGGGGAGCACCACTGTAGAGTGAAACAGCGAAAACTTTAAATAAATGACCAAGACTGAGCAATGGTAGAAGAAAAACACCAACTGGCCAGGTAATTTCAGAAGAGAGAATATTGAAGTTCTGTGAGCAGCCCAGGAGAACTGTGAGAGAACAGGCAGCACAGAGACACTCACGCCAGGTTAGGACCAGGGCAGGATCTCAGGTTCTTCTGTTGGTGAGACTAAGCTATCAATTTTGAGAAGTAGTCTTAAATTATAAACGCCATCAGAAGCTTGATTCAAGAGGATTTGCGACTGGAGCAATGCAATATTCATTCTTGATAATTCTATATTAAATCATTTAATGTCCATTACTAAACTATGATTTTCCTTTAACAGGGTTTAAACTTGCTTGAGCTGGGTTACGAACAGCATGAGGGAGCTCTAGTTATAAATTGGCATCCTCTGCTCTCACCAAGCTGCCTTCCTGTGTAAACATATGGTGCTGGCCACTATACATCTGATATCTCCTGTCATGTTTTGCTCATACAAAACTTAGAGATTTGCAAAGGCAATGCTAAGTGCTCTTCATAGTCTATTTGCTGTTATTTTTGACCTTGGAGGTCTCAACTTTTTCTTTAATATGTGCAGGGCTGGGAGACCTCAGTGCACCAGTTGTGTACGGTCACTACACAAAAATGATAGAAGAAGTTTCACATCATGAGTTTGTTGTTGTTGCATAGTTATTTATTACCAAGAAATGCTCACTGTTATTAAGTTCCAGACAGTAGTTGTACCTGATTTCAGACATCTCTATGTCCATGCCACTTACATCCTCTCCTCCAGTCTCCTCCCGCCACTCCGTATTCATATAAAATCATGACCTGTCCTGAGTTGGAAGGGACCCACACGGATCATTAAGTCCAGCTCCTGTCCCTGCACAGGACAGCCCCAACATTCACATCGCGTGTCTGAGGGCCTTGTCCAAGTGCTTCTGGAATATTGTCAGGCTTGGCACCGTGGCTCCTTCCCTGGGGAGCTGTTCCAGTGCTCCACCACCCTCTGCGGGAAGAACCTTTTCCTACTATCCAACCTAACCCACCCCCCTGGCATCTTCCTGCCATTCCCTTGGGTCCTGTCCTTGGTAGCTAGGGGGAATTGCTCCTCGCCTGCTCCTCCCCCTCCCCTTGTGAGGAAGCAATAAATTGTGATGAGGTCTCCTCTCAGTCTCCTCTTGTCCGGACTGAACAGACCAAGTGACTTCAGCCACTCCTCACCCAGCTTCCCCTCTAAACCCTTCACCAACTTCACGTCCTCCTCTGGATGCTCTCCAGAGGCTTTAGATCCTTTTTATACTGTGGTGCCCAAAACTGCCCCCAGATTTCAAGGAGCAGGACAATCCTCTCCCTAGATTGGCTAGCAATGCCATGCTGGATGCTCCCCTGCTTTGATCAACGTCTCTGGGTCCCACGGGGCAGATAGGAGGTGTATGGATGGCAGATGTAGAACAAGTGGTAAGAAAGAGGTGGGAGAAAAGTCACAAAGTACAAGGAGGGATTGGTATAGTTGCAAAGACAAAGAGGAGATGAGTAGCTCGGGAGAGTCAAGAGGAGAGCAGGAAACAGTGTTTTCTTACTCCCTGTGGCTAAAAGCCTTGGTTGTCATTTGAGGAAGACAAACCCAGGGTTCAGGATACCAGCTTTTCTTGTAGACACCTGAAAGACTATTCAAAATGAATTGTTAAGAAATAATATAATCACTGTTTAGCAGAGTGGGGATTTTAGGAGGGTCACCTGATGAAGAAGAGGCCTTGAAAAAAAGTAGTTTTACCCTCATATCCTCACCCTGCAGGCATTTCCCCCGGGTCCATCCCACAGCTCTTCTACCATCCTCCCACCCCGGCTGTCTACAGTCACATTTATGCAACCAGCCCTTCAGTGCTTCACTATAAAGCACATTGTCAGTTCTTTCTATTCAAATCAGATCATCAGAAGAACTCTAGTTTCAAAACATGGTGGAAATGATTCATAAAAAAAAAAGACTATCCACAGTTTTTTTCTTGGTTGCAAATGCCGCAGAAGGAAAATGTGCTGGATTTGCAGGCAACTTTCAAATGCCTCCAAATTCAGTTCTACAAAAAAAAAAAAAAGTCTATTGCACAAGCTCAGCTGGAGAGGGCAAGGCACAGACAGCAGACAAGGTCACTCTGACAACAGGGAACATGCTTGATATGCTGAGCAGCACAGGGCTGGAAGAAGGCAGACAACAAGGGCTTGACGCATTTGAAGCGTCGCTCAAAGTTGAGTCAAGGTTTCTCCTTGTGGAGGTATCTCACAGCTGCAATCACCTTCCTATTTCATGTCAGCATTCATTTCAACTCAAGGTATTGCAGTTCGACCTGGAATTTATGCAGTTCATAGTGATTCAACACATAAGAACAGGTGGAAAAAAAATACCTCTGATAAAGCACCATGGTTACAGATGTAGGATCCAGCCTTGCTGTATTGAAAGCAATGAGAATTTCACTCTTGTCTTCAGGCAAACCCTTGCCCACTAGAAAGCTCCAAAGTTACTGGTCTCAGTTCTGTCCTCATTTACCTCTGCAAAAATCCAGCCTGACGTTTTGCTTTAACAAGCTTCAGATTGCTTCGCGAGCAACCAGCTCCTCTGCTTCTGAGATAAGCATTATGATAACTGTAAATTCAGTCTCATGGTTAGCACAACGAAAATTAAAGGGTGGAAGAGAAAAACAAAATAAAGTGATAGCTTATAATACTTTAATACTTTTTGTTTCCTCCAGTACGCAGGTGAATTGGAAACATTTCTTATATAAATTTCAGTGAGATTAGTTATGAAACATGTCACTCTTAAACAGTATCTTTCAATAAATGTTTCAGCTCCTGCAGCTAATCCTGGATTTATGAAAAAAAAAAAAAGAAACAAAAACCCTGAACAACAAACACCATAAAAAAATCCAGCCCTGCTAAAGATGCAAAACAAAGTGTTTCAGACTGTATATGCACCCAAAAAGCCTTCCAGTTACAATGTGGGTAGTGATTGTTGCTTACTTACTCTTCAGATAAATTAACACTGCAAGATATTTGAAGACAAATATGTATATTTTTAGCAAAAAAAAAAGTTACAACATCCATATTTATTTTAGTTGCCTTAAAATGGGGTCTGCTCTTGTCAGAATATATATTTTTTTATTTGCTACAGCAGAAAGCTTTTACTGAATGCAGGGGTCTGTAGTGGAGATCCTGAGATTCAGCTCTGATTCACACCACAGTAATTTTCTTCTGTGCTTCTTGTATCAGATCACCCTTTTCCCCTCCTCCTCTTGGTCCCAGAGCAGCTCATGGGCCACCAGTCAGCTCCCTCCTACCTGCTGCATCCCTTTGGCCACAAGCTCTGGCTCTAGATCCTCACAAGTCCTATGGGTTTCTGAGTCTCTTTGGCAAGAAACCTACAGTCAGCATCACCCGTGCCAACCTCCAACTTTCTGAGCACCTTCACAGCATGACCCAACATGCTACAAGCCAACATTCCTTGCTTTCAGGAGAGACAGAGAAACAGCAAGTCAAATTACAAAGCCAACACAGCAGAAGTTCCCATCTCCAGGCTGCCTTCACTCCCACTGCCCACTTTCTCAAAGCTCCTGACTCAGACTTACTCAAAGAAAGGGAAGCAATCCATCTGAGCCAGAGGGCAGCAAGTAACACTGGTTTTCCTTTGGAAAGCTCTGTATTTAAGAGGGAATTTCCTGCAGCAGGCAAGAGGGAGTTAGTATGGAAGAGAACAGCCCAGAGCCTTCAATGGAAGGGCAGGGAAGTGAGATGGGATTCAAAGGGGAGAAAAGTGAAAGAGAAAGGGAAACTGTGAGGGAAATAGGCTATTTTCATAGCTGGGTTGAATCACTGAATGACAAAATAAGACAAGGTAGGCAGAGCCTCTGGAGGTCTTTGGTCCAATCCCTTGCTCACAGCATGTCCATTAGACCAGGCTGCTTAGTTATTTGTCCAGTTGAGTTCTGAATACTTCCAAGGATGGAGATCCCAATAGCTCTTCTGGCCTCTGTCCCAGTGTTTGAACATCCTCAGGGAGAAAAAAGCTTTTCCTTCTATCTAGTTGGCAGTTCTTGTCTTCGATCCCTGTTTAGTTGGTTCGTGAAAGCAAGGCACTTCTGGGGCAGGGAGCTCCCTCTGACATGTGTGCTCTTGTCTTCTCTCCTGCCTTTCAAAGAACTCGTTTTATGATTCTGTTTTGGCTCTGTTTCTACGCAGGAGCTCTGTTACAGTTTGCTTTTCCAATTACTAAATCTCTAAATCTGATTTAAACCTGATAATTATACCGTTGAAGCCAATAGGTGTGAGGTGTGCTATTTAGGACCTTAAAAACTTGGCAATTAACTGCATCCAGCACTGAGAAAGGTGAAGAGAGGCGGAGCAGTGAACCTGTAGCTAATTCAGGCCATTGGTACAAACCAGACAGGACTTTGTGCACTAGCTCTCAAACAACCCATCCAATACCAGGATTTTCTATTGTCTTCCACAACAAGAGGAATATGAATATAGAAGAAGAGTCATTAGGTCACTGGTATTACTACAAAAGTTTGTCATGTCCTTTGGCTGTTAGAAATCTTGCATCATGATCTGCACAGTGGGTGTGTTTGTGTTCCCCTTCAAGGTCAAGGCATTTCTACCTGTATTTGCTACCCATCCCAGCCTAGATGGGTACAATATCCTCTCTCGCCATCAGTCTTGCTAAACTACGTAATATTTAGCTATAAGAAAACAAGCACTGGGATCTCTCCTGCCTGACAGCAGCCAGGAGAAAAGTATGGGAAACAATATTCAGGAGTATTCTGGCATCCTACATGGTTGGTATTTCCAGCCACCTAAAATAGCTGGTCAGCCCCGTACACAGTCTACAGCTTAGGGGAGGAAAGAAAAGTCCTCAGCACACTGAGCAGTACAAAAGAAATGTCCTACAATGCCATCACAGGAACAACAATGTCGTTCTGTGCTGCCCTTCTGGTTTTGTCATTCCGTTATCCCCTAATTCACTAGGCAACAGCACAGAGCCACCAGGAGGCTGCGGGTCCACAGTGAAGACAGGTCTTCACACTTTGCAGGGATGATCAAGGGCAGGTGCTGTAGAAACCTGCAAACCAGGTTTTATCCTTTTGCATTCTCACTGGAGTTTGCCACCGTCAATGTGCCAGTAGCTTTCTTCCCCTCCTGTGTCCTTCCCCAGCACCAAATCCTTGGTTCTGGCAGAGCTGTAGATCTTTGGGGAAGGAGAATGGTGGTGTGTCCGTGATTATCGCACTGATGAGAGCTGATGAACACTTAGTGCTAGGGAGGAACTGGTCCTGGATTCAAGTTGCTTATTCTCAAATACTTTGTTCTTGGTCATGAGAAGTAGAGGTTTTTACACAGGCGTGAGAAGCCAATCAGCCCATGGGGAAGTGCAGTTATGGGAAGGAGGCTTAAAATTGTCCCAAAATAGTCCTAAATTTGTCTTATAAGCCTTTAGCCCCATCCAGAGGAAAAAGTGTGTGTTTGTCTTTCTTTAGGGATTCACAACACCCAGCTCTAAATGTCACTAGCACGCAGACGACCAGGAGTGACCGTAATGCTCAGAAAATACCCCCATTCGCTATGTCAAGCTCTTCCAGCAACACATCAAGCAGCTCTTCACTTTCATCAGAACTGACCGGCCAGATCTCCATGGTTCAGGATCAAACCCTGCTGGACATTGCCTCCATCACTAGATTGGCCCCAGGAGAATCACCAAGCCCTCAAGCATTTGAGCAAAGAGATAAAAAATTAGCAATATCATGTTCCAGCCCGCTCGGAGCAAGGACTTTTCCAGCCTCTTGCCCAGCCAGCCCCAGGCTCAGTCTAACACCCAGCTCAGCCAAGCCACAGCAATACTCTGACTCCTCTCCAGTCAGTCCAGGGATCAATGCAGCTTCCTTCTGTACCTTTTGTCCTCACACAGCACAAAACACACAAGCTTCAGCATCAGGTCACACACTGACCCCAACCAGGAAAAGCACAAGGCCTCCAGCAACACTGACTCCTGAAGATAGCTCCCAGTCTCCTGGCTATTCTAAAACTGGATTAAAGAATACAGGAAAGGGGTTTGAATCAGATCTGGAAGATCCTGATCGTGAAAGGTACGTATTCAGACCACACATGTATTTAAGTCCTCAAATGGCTTAACTGGGCATACGGTCACCAAGAGCCTCTCTTTAAAAAAAAAATTTAATAACTTTTATGATTTAAGTGTTCCTAGTGTTTGTTTACCCTGTGCTCCCACTAAACCCTGTTATCCAAGAAGCAAAATACCATATAATCATTTCCATACAATCATTTAGCTCTCCAGACCCGATTATAGGATCATCCCTGGGCCAGGTTTCAATCTCAGCTCCTCCAACAGGGCAGTTTCAAGGTGCCTCCTTTCCTTTCAAATGAGAAAGCACATCTCTTGCTATACCAGCAGGGATCAACTCTGCTGTTACTGCGAAGCTTAACAGATGAGAGCTGGCAATCGCATTCAGTGACTTGGCCAGTATCTCTCTTCTCAAACCTCCAGATCTGTGGTCCGACCCCAGCCAAGCTGGGTTGATTTCACCCCTCTGAACTCCACACTGTGTCTGCCACTTCTTTCCTTGGCAGGAGATTGGTAACCACAAAGGAATTCCAAGCCATGGAGAGAGAACTAGAGGATGTGAAAGAAGAACTGAAATGCCTGAAGTGGAAAGTGAGACACATTGGTGAGACAGTGCAGCCCCTGGCCGAAGACAGCAAGCGTTACAACGGCTACACCCTGACGGAGCTCAAGGCAATGGTGCAGTTTGAAGACGACCCTTACAAGGCCGCACACAAGATCCTGACTGCGCTCTTCAGCGACGTCTACTTGCTCCAGCACTCAGTCACTGAACAGGCCTGCAATTCCCGATCTCTGCCCAAGCCCAAAATAGACCCAGAGCTGTACACAGTGTACTGTGACATTCTGAAAAACATATTCCCTGGAATTAGCAGCCAGACCTTGAGGGAAGAGACGCAACACGTGCAGAAATGCACGCAGAAAGAAGCACAACACCAGAGCCCACAAGGTGTTCAGTGGAGTGAGAAGTCTCCAATGATTTTAGAGAACTGAACTGTGGGTACGTACCATTGGTTGAGTCTATCCCTTTTAGGTATGAATCATCTGTAACAACATTGGTGAGCTCTGAGCCCTTCGTGCCACTTGCCCAATGAGACAGGATGGGAAGGCGTTCTGTATACTTCCCACATTTTAGAAATAAATTGCCCCCCTTAGTGTCTCTTTCAATATACGGATGTCTCCTTGCTTCCAGCAACTACGAATGCTGACAAAACTATCCAGAGAAGGCACTGTATGTCCAAGCAAGGGCCTTCCCCCCAGCCCAAAACAGACCAACAAACCAACCAGCATCTGGGTAGTTTCTATTTTCTAGAGTATATCATTCATTAAATGACATTACTTGTTAGAAAATCATGTTTGTTCTTATTTATTTATTTATTGTCTAAAAATGCTTTGCACACCAAATAAACCAATGATTGTAACTTGAGTTGCACAACGAGATGAGACCTGGGCATGCAGCAAACCCCCATCCCCACCCTGCCCATATGCATCCTGGGTTTCATGGGAAGAAAACCAGGGCACTGAAGTCAGCTGCTGCACCCAAGCAGGTCTCCACCACAGATAACTGGGGCTAGGGCACAGGAGTGTGCAATGTGCCCCTAAATCATCCAGTGAAACAGGTAAAGGCTGTGACCTCCATCTCTCCCATTCTGTGATAACCAAGCTGACAGAGCAGCTCCCGAGTTAACAACTGTGTTTTGCCTTCCCCTGACAATGATGCTGTAGGATTTGCAAAGGCCCCACAAGGTGTTTGCTTCTCTGGAGCCCACCCCAAGGAAAGGAGGCTGCTATCGTGGAGAACACAGAGGGAAGCAGCCCTGGAGATCCTTCCTCCCCAAGTGGGACCCAGCAAAGTGAAATGAAAGAACAACAGTTTGTTCATCAGGTCCTGCTCTCAGCACTGGCCTTGTAGCCAGTTTTATAAAGATCTGGTGAGAGTGGAGGGATGTCACAGAACGGTTTGTGTTGGAAGGGACCTTAAAGATCATCCAGTTCCAACCACTGGAATCACCTCCCACTGGTTCAAGTTGCTCAGCCCTTGTGCCACTTTGCTCAGTGTAATGGGCAATACTGCTTTCCTACCCTAGTGGTTCACCCTCCCCAGCCCCCTTCCAAGAGTCATTAACACTTCCCTAGTCTTAATGAGACAAATACATCAAAGCCCAGAATGTGTCTGTCCTGCACACTGCTGCTCCCCGAAGGCCACGCAGAACGAGTAAAAGGTATCCTGTGCATTCAGCCTACCTTTCCCTGTGCTGAGATATAATCTACCAAAAAGAACAGGTAGGAAAAGGGGAGGGGGGGAAGAGGGAAGAACTAACACAAGAATAAATAAAAATAAATGCATTCCTTGCATCACCCCAGCTCCAGACACTTTGGGAGGACGGGATGGGGACAGTCCACTCTAAGGACATACTCCGTACCTTCTAGGCTCTTCTGCATGAGGATTCTGAGGATGTTTTGACATTCCTGCAAGAGACCCTACATGTCTTTCAGCACGATGTATCTATACTCTTCTCTGCTGGGCTTATGAATGCATTTTTAAAGCTCCTTGTTATTAGAATTGATTTTGCTTATAAGCCAATGTGCAGACACAGGCACAGAACCACAGAATTGTTTAGGCTGGAAAAGATCTTTAAGATCATCCAGTCTGTCCACGGTGCCTTACCTGCTGTAGCAGCTCGAGTGATCTGCTGCAGGGAACCTGTGAGAACAGGCCATGCCCACTGCATTTGTCCTTCACAGGCTACTCACTTTCTTTTTCTCTGTTGTGTTTGTGCCTTGAAGCGAGCCCTGCCTCTACGAGGATGGTTTTCTCCAAACATTACCTGCGCCTTTGTGTCCATCTCCGGTACTTCAGCCTCTTTCTCCAATTACTCTACAGAGAGAAAAATCTACTCATTTTCTACCCATTTTCCTGAGCTCCTGTTGTTTGTATTTCTGTGAATTACCAAGTCCTTTCATCCTTTTAACAAGCCTTAGCTTTCCTCGCTAGCTTTCCTTACCTAGGTTTGCTGGGGAGGGAAATACAACTGTCTTCCCACACTTCTGAAGAGCTTTTTCTGTGTCCAGTCTATTTTTTCTGTAGTCACGCATTCCTAACACAACAGGAGGGTGAGGGCTGAACGCCCACACCTGCAGAGAGAGCCCTTCTCCTTGGAGGGTAACCAGACTGAGTCAGCAGAATAGACGTAAGACAGCAGGATCTTAAATACATGGGCTTGAAAGCAAATTTTGCTTTCCCTTCTGGCATCCTGCGCTTGCCAGAAACGTGTCCTGTGACAAGCATGCTCTGTCTTAACACTTGCGGTCTTACTGCCTGGTATTCAGACAGAAAGGCAATTACACAGTCACATTATTCTGACAGTTAAAAAGATTCAGCCATTGTTCTTCTTGGACAATTCATACTGATTTGCACTGTGCCGACATTGCTCCTTAGCCTAAATAAGTTTTTTCTCCAAAATGCTATCACCTTCACTTGTACAGAGACAGACAGCAAAGGCAATCAGACACATGGTGAAAAATTAGCCTATAAATCCATGTTGCATTCCATCTATTCTTCACTAAACTACAGAACTACTTTTTCCCTTGAACTTGTACTTTCAAGTCTGAAGACCCGATACTGCAGCAAATGATTTTTTTCTTTCCTTTCTTACCTATGGTGATTACATTTGCTATTCTCCAGTCCTACCCAGATCCACAGACTCATTAACATTACACTTATTCAAGTAACATGCAGTGTCTGTTATGTATTAATCCCTGAACATAACCTGAGGTCCAGGTTGGCTTCTCCCGTGTCATCTCTAGGAGCAGATACCTAGTCAAAAGTGTGAGGACACGAATACTTTTGCCAGCCTCAGGGAATCTGTGGCTTGTACTGATTGGTTGTGTTAAATAACGCAACGCATTAATATTCAACATGCTGTGGGTGGGGAGGCTCAGCTGGCAGAACAGATTCTACAGCAGATAAGTTATGTTAAACAGAGGGTCCTGACCCGTAGCGGTCACAGAATCACAGAATAATTTAGGCTGGAAAGAGCTTCGGGAGGTCAACTCATCCAACCTCTCTGATCAGACAGTAGTCTAGTAAAAGAAACCAAATAATAAAATCTGTGCTGCAAAAATTAAACCACTGCAGTACAGCAAACATCTGACAACAACAAAAACAACAAAAAATAGAGTAAGCATGCAAACACCCTGCATTGGAAACAATTGCAGATCAGATCCACCACAGGAAAATCTGAGGAGTTTTCTTCTCCCCAAAGCAGTGTGCTGGGAGATCATGTGGGCAGGACCTTTCCACAGACTAATCAGTTGGTAGAAGCTTAATTTACATCTGCATCAATGGAGAGAGAAGATAAATGGCAAAGGTCCTGTGGCAGCGCTTTGGACGGCCCTTTACTATGTTTAGATCTACGTGCACTGCCAATTCATTTTTCAGACTTCGCATTAATATCTCTAATGCATAACTGCAGTCAAAATCAGTCACTGAATCATATATTTTATGACCTCATGCTTACCCCTTTGTACTGTTAATAATAATATCCCTGCACAATGTGAACACTTTCTGCAAAACAAGTCCACCAGCCCTTCTGTTTTATGACTTAAATTACAGCAGAACTAGTTTTAGGCAACAGTCAGCACCTTTATATTAATTATCGGCATCATCTGTACAGAAATCTGAGTCACAAGGGTTTGGGAGGCCCCATTAATTACTATTAATCCCTCTCCATTCTTCCTACACAACTGTCTGTTTCTCATGCTGTGTTCTCTGTACATTAGTATAATCAGTTCCCCTTGCACATTCCAATTGAACTTGACTTCAGTAATTTTCAAATTACATGTACAATCTTTGTTTCCTAGAGTGAAACTGCCTCCAGAGACCCTTTTCCATTTCTTACACCCATAGGCTTCTATAGGTGGTGATGTTTTCACTATGAGCTGGAGCCCTCCCCTGTGAATCCCTCCTCCCCTAGGAGATTTACAGGCAAGCAAGTGTCCAACAAGTCATGCCTCAACCATTATTCTTAAGCCACAAGTAGATAACCAAGGTGAAGCTCTCCCTAGGGCCTTAATGCTTCTCCTCCAGGAAAAAATAAGTGACACTGGGGGACTTCAGACAGAATAGACAAAACCAGATCTACCTACATGCTGTACTGAGAAACACAGATCTTTGCTTCCTGCAGATCTGTTATGAAGAAAACATTTCCTCCATGCCCCAACGAGAGTGATTAAAACACAGATCAATGTCTTGCTGGGTCAGAGGGTTTTGATCAGATCTCCCATTTTGTGTCAATATTCAGACACGGTACCATCCCCAGGAGATGAATAATAGGAGCTATTTCATTTCTCTGACAATGTTAAACATAACTAAAAGTCTTACTATCACCCCACATCCTTCTCCATGTATTCTGGCCACAGACAGATCTCCTGTTGGTAATGGAAATGTCAGTTTGATTCATCTGTTCACCAACGAATCCTTACCAACCAATTTCCAGTTCATAGCAAGCCATCCAAAAACATTCCTTTGGAAACAAGCCAGAACTGACATTCATTGTAGATTAGTTTTTACCACTGTTTAGGCTTATACCATTCCAGGTAGCTTTGCTACTTACTCTATTTTTAGCTGTGCCTCCAGCAGAGAGGAAAGAGGCCGATCATGCGACTTCTGCTAATCTGCAAATCTGAAATTATAGTTGAGAGACCGAATTTATTATTACACAGCTAGATGACGACAGCAGAGATGACCTTTCTGCAGTGCCAGAAGTCTTATCCACACTGATCTGGGCCTTTAATGAGTGGGGGAAGGTATAGATTATGACGTGTCAAAGGACAAACCTTTTCCCCTGTTAGGACAGCCAGGAATTAAAGTAGATTACCCAGAGAGGCTGTGCAGGCTCCACCTCTAGACATGTTGCAGGCCAAACTGGATGAAGCCCCCTGCAACCTGGCCTGACCTTTTGTAAGGTAAGAAAAACCCACCAAAAAAAAAAGTGTTTAATTGTGGAAAGCAGCCAGGAGAATCTTTGATGAATGGGAGCAGAGCCACGAATAACAGGCAGGAACAGCACCATCAGTGTTTTGCACTTGCTAAACCTCACTTGTAGGCAAACGGGGCTGACAGTCAGTGTCACAGCTCAGTTTGCTGTGCTGGGTGACTCATTTTCCTGCCAACCACTCTGTGAACTTTGTAAAGCTGATGCTGCCTCGGTCCTCACCCGTTTTGATGAAAGATGAAAGATCTCCCTTGCTCCAGATGAAAGTTCTTTCCCCAGCTTGTTACAGACAGAAACATCTATTCTGGCAGCCACCTTATGCTGCCATCAGGCAGAAGAGCAATCTTGGAGTAAAAGATAAAAGGGCTCAACTGCCCTCAGTTCATTATCATTACCACAGGGACCATCTCTTCACCCACATACAATGCTTCCCTTGGGTGAAGTCATTTCCCAGAGAAAACTTGACAGCCACAGCAGCTTCTTGTGAATTCCTCTGCCCTTATGCCTACCACACTCGCTTTCCATCAAAACCTTTGACCAATCCCTGTTTCAGCTCCAGCTGCCTAAGATCCAGCTTGGAAATCAGTTCAGTCCATAACACTCAGTCGGGCTCACACTCTCTGGAGGCTGCAGCTGAGCACCAAGCTCCTCCTGACCCTAACAATGGCTCTGACATGCAGCATCCAGATTTAAAACTTCTCTTTAGTGCTGCACCCAACCCCTGCCTCCTCCAGTTGCTTTCAGAGGGCAACTGGCTGCTTTACCAAGAAGATGGAGAGTTGGCTATTTCTAACTTCCTTTAGCATTCTCTGACATTCACCTCCTTTTGATGAACCTTCAAAAACCACTGTGAAGCTCCTTTTCCTGTCAGATTCAGACAAGCCAAGGAACACAAGTAACTGAGCTATGAAACAACAGATCACATAGGAGGAAGCAGAAAGAGAAGAGCACAAGTTAATTGTAGTGCTAATGTATCTTCTCAGGTTTACATTTCCCCAGAATGAGAAAACTGCACAAAATTCTGTGCATGCTGACATTTTTGGAAGTCCTATGAGCAACAGAGCCGAGATGCTCACTAAGGATTTGTGAGTCAAGAGGATTTTAGTCACACCAGAGAGACCTTGAGCAAGTTAAAAGTGAAAGGCAGGATTATACAATACACAATTAGGAACTTCTAGGAATAAATAGCATACCTGGGGAAGGCTGCTAGCAGATGAGGTGGTGGTTTTCCTCTCCTAATTAGAGCCAAAGTAGGAGCAGTGTTGGAAACAAGAATCCAGGCTGGGAAATTCCTACCCTGCTGATTATTGGGATGGTCAGTCCTTGGCTGTAACCGCAAGCTAAGAAAGGAGACACTAGAGAGCCATCAGACAGGTTTGCAGCCTTGTTTTTCCCTTCTCCAGTAATTTCTAGGTCAGTAAGTCAGAAGGGGCAAATTGCAAGTGTTTCCTTTTATGCCTAGATCTCAACCTGCAGCACTTCACAGGGTCCTGACCCAGGGTGACTGGAGCTGATGCTTTTAGACAAGGGTGGGCAACTGATCTCTTCCCAGCAAGATTTAGAGGCCAGTCGGACAGGAAATTACTCCGTCTGGGCACTCTGTCCCCATCTCTCAGCTCTTCCTGCAGCTAGGAGATTCACTCTATAATTGCTTTCTTAGTCCACATTTTATCCTCGGCTGACAGAATTCCATTAGGGTGATACAAGCTGCGTGATAAAGGGATGTTTGTGTCTCACATGGGCTGTAAGTCATTTCTCAGCAAACAAGTAAATAGTCACAGAAGTGGGCAGAGACCACTGAGCCAGGAACCCTCCTTGTGTTCCAAATACCAGGACCTCAGCGCTCAAATGGAAGCAAACATCCCTCCAGGATATTATACTCCTCTCCACTTCCCTCTCTCCTCTTTAGAGGAGACATCTCAGTGCACATCACCAAAATGCACAGTTATTTCTGAGTGTCCATTTTTGAGGGGACAATAACCAAGAAGACAGACATGCAGCACCAGCACCGCCAGAAATGAGGGAACCTGCAAACAGGAGACACTCTGCTGCCATCAGAGGAGTTGGGGACACTTCAGGTCACAGACAGCAAGCAGCCTGCATATGGGAAAACAGAGGAAATTAAACTCATGCTGTAACACATCTGCGTACACACATTTGAAGAGCAAAACGGGTTGGCATACCTGCAAGACGAAGAACACTGATTCTGCGCAAGACCTTCTAAGCATAATCATAGAATCACTGAGGATGGAAAATATCTCTGAGATCAGCCAGTCCGACCGTCAGCCCAACACCACCGTGTCTACTAAATCATGTCCTGAAGTGCCAGTGCTACAGGCTTTTTGAACTCCTCCAGGGATGGGGACTCCACCACTGCCTCTGCCAGGGCTTTACCACTCTTTTGGTAAACAATTTTTTTCTAATATCCAATCTAAACCTCCCATGGCACAACTTGGGGCCATTTCCTCTCATCGGAACACTTATCACCTGGGAGAAGATAATGATGCAGCTAAAAGTTAGTTATGGCAAAGAAAATCTAAGAGGAATATAGGAGGGTGCATCAAATGCTGTAGTGCATGTAGTTACAGTATCTATAGCGCCAGTGAAGCCATTATTAGGCAGTGTGTTCTGGAATTCATGTTTTTTTAAAGAACATTGGAAGAGATTTGGCTGCTTCATTTACTCTCACCAGAAGAGCAGCTCCTGTTAGAGCTCAGCCTCCTGCATCAGCAGCCCCAGAAGACCAGCCTAAGGCATCCCTACACAGCCTGTGTGCTCACAGCAGTGCTGCTTTGGACTCTAATCACTTGAAATGTTCCCCAGGCCAGTACAGAGATGCATCCAACAGCGAGGACTGCTGCAGGAGACAGCAGGAAGAAAATGCTTCTGTCTTACAGAGTAAAAGCCATTGACTCAATTAAAGGGAAAGGAGGATTCATCCCCTTCATAACCCAGAATTCAGATGTCAATACAGCACTTCGTGTTTGCACTTACCTGACTTAGACTGAGAAGTAAGCGTTTCCTGGTAATATAAAAGGGTTTAAGGTCTCAGCACCCAGCCTCCCTCACCCACTGCTCGCATCCTCACATCATCACTAGCAGCGAGTCCCACCTCTTGTCATTCCAGTGTTACCTGGTGTACAAAATCTGTCTGATCTCGTAACACCCAGTCACTCACTGGCACTGTCAGGCCCTCGCAGATGTTACCAGTCTGGCATATATCCCTGAAATGACTGCACTGAACCTCACTATGGAGAAGAACCAACACACTAGGAACATGGTAAAAGCCCAGCATGACCAGAAAATCTTATAGAGAACATTATCACCAAAGCAGGACACTGCGGTGCAATTTTATGCCCGGGTCCAGCCTAACCCACAAAAACATCTAAGTTAAAATTAGCTGCCATATAGATCTCTTTGTGTACTTCTTACAGGTTCATGCTCCAAAATGAGGATGAGTCTCCTGACTCAGCAGTACACAAGCTTCTATGTCTTCTGTGCTGCCTCTTACATTGTTTGCATCGCTGCTTGCACCTTGTCCACAGACAGGTGCTTCTCTCCGCTGTTTGAATTCCGCTGGATTAAACCACGAGGAGGCAGAAATTGCAAATAGAAGCTGAAGGCCTTCCCTGGCATCCAGGTTTTCAGACTACACTGTGGATACTGATAAAAATCTCTTTTTAAAGATCAAAAAGTAGACAGCACGACATGTACTTCCTGACAGATTATTTCTTAATCCTCTGCCCTTCTCAGTGTCATTGCGGGACAAACTCACTCATTTCTGTTATCTTGATCAAGCTCCTTTTAAGAAAGTCACTACAGGTAAAGGTGAGCAACCCTGAGCAACTGAGACACAAAAGTTCTTGACTGGCTCATAAATTAGAATTAGGTGAAAGTTTAATAATTTACATCAAAGGCTTCAGCAAGAATTCATATTAATTCTTCCTTTTCCTTTGCCTTGCTTTTGGCAATGTCAAATGATGCTACTGTGTGCATTCTGGCTGAATTACTCCTGCTGAAACTGTGCCTGGCATTGACTGAAATGCTCTGTGGGGATTTTCTTGATTGCATTGTTTACTCTTCTTCTTTTCCCCCCTGCAAATGCTAGTCTGACATGAATGTACTTGTGACTAGCTAGTTAAAAAAAGGGAAAAATGGAAGAAAACTTTATTTTTAAAAAAAAATGATTCACTGTGGAAATGAGTATCTGTGAGTATTAGGGCTGACTAGGACTTAATTATCTTTGGTTATAGAAAGGGTCATTACATCCCAGCTCCAATTAAGAGGGCAAACGCTGACGTATCCTACCCCACAGAGATTAATGAAGTATTTTCTAAAGATTATGCTACACTCTGCACAGGACTGACAGAAACAAGGAATTCATTAGGCCTTACCTTGGTGGAGTATGTCATCCCAGAGCAGACAGCAGGCCACAAATCCTTCTTTCAGAGACATGGCAGGGAAGGCTGTTCCACAACTTAATCATGTTCAGAAATATTTTAAAGAGTTTCACGGTCTTTCCACAGTGCAGCAATGGTAAGGAATCTCTTGGAAAAGAAAAAGGGGACTATGGCAGAAGGTACAAGCCAACAGTTTCTGTGCCAGAGCAGAGCAGGTGCACTGGATACAGATTTCCAGAGGTAAAAAGTGTGAAAACTGGCTGCAGTTACTAACTGACCAGTGATGAAGAGTTGGTGGCAGAGAAACAGATGATTGGGACTGTGATCTGAGACAGACCACATATATAGTAATAACTTAAAAAACAACAAAACGGGAGATATATCAAAGGGTTCAGGTTGAAAAAATCATTAGTCCATCACACAGGACTTGAAATAGTCCAGACAGATATAAAGACAGATGAGGATAGAGTCCTGTCTCTTTCACACATTTTCTGATCAATAAGAAGGATGCTATTCTGCGCCAGGAAACACAAAGGATTTAATTTCTCCTCATATTCAATAACATTTTCTCAGAAGAACAAACAATGCGACAGGTTTTATCTCATCTAGAGATTGCTCACAGGACAATCTGTGATTGTGCTTTAAGTTCCAAGAACCTTGCCATAGCCTCACCTCTTCCAAACACATACACTTGTCTCTGTTCTTAGCCCCACCAATAATTCTCCTTTTAGCTCCTCCTCCTTTCAGAGTTGCATGTAAAGGTTACTTGATTTGGAGCAAAATCAAAACCTGGTTCTTGGTAAAGCTACATCGGTAAACACAGGAGGGGAGATAGTTATCAGGACAACAGAGGGTTCTTCCATCAGTCAGTCTGGGAAGAGCCATTAAACAAATGACAATACTCACATACATCGCTGCACAATTCAAAGTTTTTTGTATTTAGTACAAAATACATTTTGTTGCTCTATCAATATAGAGAAATCTGGGAAATGCGTTGCTATCTTGTGTCTTTTCAGCTTAACCAACCACAGTTAAACACAGTTAAGAAGTATGCTTTTTATAAGCAAATATACAAGATAATGCACTCCTGGCTTAGTACAGATAAGAAGCAGCACATTTTGATTCTATATCAATTATATATTTCTTTTCCATGTCTAAAAGCATACACTGGCTTCGGAGTTTTTAGTTCTCTGGAAAGAAAGAATGTGTTTTAAACAAGAAAGGAAGAATTTTCTATGGCAGAGACTTATTGTTTGTCACTATGGACAACTTCTTAGTGAGAAGTATATTTGCATAGCCACAAATCCTGCAGTGTAATTATTTGGATAGAGTTCTTGTTTAAACAACAACATATGCTGGGTATTTTGTGTTTAAAAATGCAGTTCACTCCTTACCTCCTACTAGTTAAAACGTATTTACCATTTCTCAAATGTGATGATATGTTGCTGGCACAGAGCTGGTTGGTGCAGCACAGAGGTATGGCCTCCTTGTTTACATAACCAAATCCAGGCAAAATAGGAGAAAAGAGCACTGCTCTGTAGCAGGAGGACTCTGAAGAATGTGTAGAGCGCCTGTCAATAGCACTTCAGGCAAAACACCTACTTTGCATTTTCATGGTAGTGAGATAATGAAAGAAATAATTATTTCACTGCAAAAGATGAAAGGAGTGACAGCTGAAACTTACTTACTTATAAACCTTGATAAACCCACTTCCTAATCTCCATTTTCTAAAAGCATTCATCACATTTTTCCATACCAAGTGGAACCTTTCCAGATGTCAGCAACAGTGTCAGCCCCTAGAGAGAGCGATGGCATCAAAACACACAGTGGCAGCCCAGAAACACAGAGGTAAAGAATATTTCCTCTAATGAGTGCATTTCACAAAGCACTATTTACAGCCATCAGAAACAAAGCAGATGCTTCCTTCTAGCAGGGAGCTTCGTGATCGCCCAGCTAATATTTAGGAATTAAAGCTTGAGAAATGCACTGGAAGACCTCTTGTTATAATGGAACTATTCTGCGTTACCCAAGTTCATGATACTTGGCATGAACAGCTGTCAGTTAGAAATAAGGTTCTCACTCACTCCTTTATATTCCTTCCTCCCTGGATTTTCAATTAAGAGAGGAGAGAAAAAAAAATCAGACAGATAACGACAAAAAAAAAAAAAAACCAACAGAAAACTGAATTCATGCTTTAAATCTCATTACTGAAGAAAGTTTCCTGTAGTGAATAAAACTTCCTCTCATAAGACAGGTGGTGGTTCAGCAGCAGTAGACATGGAAAACCTTCCATGTGGATGGATGATACACATCTTGGAGATCTAAACTGCAATTATGCAGCGCTGGACGTGTCCAGGACTTTCCAATGAAAATTCATTATTATCTTTTCCTTCTGTGCAGTCTTTTTTCACGTATGCAGGTTTTCGGACGCAAAGCTGTTAAGGAAAATTGAGCAGTGTTTTAAGACTGTACTTGCATTAAAAGTGAAGCCACAAACTAAAATGAGGAAGAAACACATCCATTTCTCCTTCCATCCCAGAATGAAAGCTAAGCTACTCTTCTCAGCAGTATTTCTTACATTGACAATAAGTGCTGCCAATTTTTTTCACAGTCCCCTTTCCAGACTTGCTTTCCTGTGGAACCTGGTCTGAATTCAATGTTGACACTGTTCTGTGGAGGAGGTTGGACCCTCCCTCAGGAGGGGATCCCCAGAGCTCTCCTCCAACCCAAATCATTCTATCAATTTATGTTATCGACCACTGTGGCTGACACCAGTAAGTACTACAGAGGAGACATGGGAGCAGGAGGCAATAGGGAATCCTCAGCTGATGACTTCAGAGACAGTGTGTGTCCTTAATGCCTGGACAACAGCCATGGCAATGACAGCTATTCCTTCCTGGACGTAGGGTATGTCTGCTCTAGAGCCCAGAATGTCATTGCAACAAGCACAGGGATGTTCAAAATACTTTTGACACATCTAATACACTAATAACATTGAAGCTGCACGTGTACAGGCAACAGCATTTCAGATTCTCCTTTTACAGAACTCTGCTACTAAAAGCCATCAAATAATTTCTGTAACATTTTCTAGGAGAACTAATTGGAGAAAGTGTCGTGCTCAGGAGAGAAAAGCAATCATGAATACACCAGCTTGGCTGAGAATCTGTAGTGTATTTAGGGAGCTATTCTGAGTAATTTACAATGAATGACGGGGACTCTTCAAGACTACAAATACAGTCTACTCTTTCTCCCTGGAGAAAAAAACAAAGAGGTTGTCTTTTTAATTATCACTTTGTAAGAGAAAAGACCAACCAGAAAGACAGTGGGAGGAATAAAGTCAACATGTTTTCCCCCCCTGTTACACGTATCATGATTTTGGATTTGCTTGAGGAGCAACAAGCAGCTAATTCTGAGACACACATACATCATCTGTGAAACTGCTTAAAAGCCCAGTGGGGATACAATGAGCCTATTACTCCAAAAGCCACCTATGAACCTGCACAATTTACACTAGTTTTCAGTTTATCTTCAATTTTTCCTGAGGACTTCTGTGTATGTGTTGGTACAAGCTATGACTACATCTTTAGTTTACATCATCTACTGCCAGATTTAGATATAGAATAAGAATCCACCAGAGTATGACATTCCTGCTTCGCCTTCCCACGGTAGAAAAAGTAGAGCTAAATATATACAGAAGAGGTGTGAGTGTCCCCACTTTTCACAGTTTAGGTCTCTAACAATGTTCGTTATCCCTATTGTCTCTGCAGAAAGTGAGCAGAAGACAACTAACCTGGATCAGCCACAGCCTGCTGTTTCTTACTGTTCGTGACAATCTCATTTTCATTCATCATTCGTACGTCCTGGTCTCCCATATGATTGCTGAAAAGATCAAAATCGGTACAATTGCACAATGTTGATTATTTTGGCCAAGTTATGAGTCACACAGAAAAGGTTACCAAATAAGTTATTTAGGTCCTAGAGGCTAAACAAAGCTAGGAAGCACAGCTACGTTGGATGAGACTGTCCAGAAAGGAAAGGCATTCTGTATGCATCCACCTGAAGGATTTCTTGCCAGTTTTAATTAGCAGCATTCATTCAGGCGCACATTCAAATATAACCATCATTTTCACTCTACAATTTTCTTGCCTGCCTACACAGCTTGAACCACATTAACCAAAGTGAGATTTTAAATCAGTGCTGTACAAAGAGGGTATAAAAATCCCTATATGGGAATTTAACACTGTTTGGTAATGTTGATATAGCAATATTTGAAAATTTTCTGAACTAAATAAAATTACTGTGACAAGTTTTGTTTGCAGGCTGCTGCAAATTTTTAACAATTTATTCTTGGTAAAGCAGTAATAACTTCAAAGTTTAATTTAATTAAACAAATTACAGGGTAAAAAGTAAGCTGAATTGAAAGTTAAAGAAAACATCACTAATAATATCTCCCTTTCAAAATGACAAAAAAAAAATCCATGGCTTTGGGGGCAAAAAAGTGTATTTCTTTTCTCTACAAATACTGCACAAAAATAGATTTCTATTTTTGGAGAAAAATGTAATGTCTCTCAAACTGTCAGAGTGAATGAGAGGAACCAATTCTGAAGTAAATCAGAACTTACACTATTGATGATAATATCAGGCTCAAGTTCAGGGTTCATAAAACATTGAACAGTGACACGTGAAAGAGAAAGGCCAAAATATTCAACAATAAAATTTTTCTTAAAAAAATATTGCAAATCAGGCTGAGAAGAGAGACCAAGAAAGCTCCCGCACAGAAGTCCAGAGAAGACTCAGCATGTTGACTGGAAAACAGATCATGCAGTCTGTGTGACCCTGAAAGCACTGCCCTCTTAAAATAAATCCAAGGATATGTGTCTTATAAATGTGTGCAAAGAAAGCTACATGAAAAAGATCTATGATTACATCTGGGGCTTCTCTTCTCCCAGAAAAATAACTTCACTCAAAAAAAGACATTAAGTTGAAGAAAGTAAAGGTTCATTTCTCCTCTTCCTTTTTATATTCCACTTGAAAATTTCTCAAAACTCGTATTTCCTCAAGACATTTTCATTTCAGTAACTTTTTCACTTGAAAAACTGTTTCCATCCAAATTTTACCATGACAACACAGTCACTTGTACAAAAACATGAGTGTAACAATACATCCAAACAGTAATAACTTATTTCGGCATCTGACAGTACAAGTGGCCAACCGCCAATGTGTTAGAGAAACAGAAGAAGAAAAACCCTGTAGACAAATGTTAACTTACGTTCTTAACAGGACAGCTAACATTCCTTCTACTTATTTCTAAATATCCGAATATTCTTCTGAATTAATCACGTGCCATTTTTTAATGCAAAACTGTCACTCTTTTTTTCAAGAGATGTATGTACAAGACATTCTATTTGTTAGCTGTGCAATATATAAGAAAGTGCTTATTCCTACAGGCTTTTGATTTTTCTCTTTTCAACCCCATTCAAAATAAATCCTTCCCTCAATCTTTATTTTCCTCGCTATGGACGGTTTTTTATACCATACTGATCCTGACCTTCTAAATATAAATGCATTTTTCACTGCATTTCATCATGTTTTCTGTAAGATTCCCAACTTGCTGGTTTCCAAGTGTCATTCTTCTGAATATAAGTCATTTCTCACTTAAGTTCTGTGTTTCAGAATGCTCTATGTTTTACAATGTTTATAAAAACGTAGAATTCCATTTCCTTAATTAATACCTGTACCAAATTAGAGGACTGACTTTCTTTATTTTTGATGGTTTTTCTTTTTTCATTAATTTTCTAATTCTTTTTGCCTCTGTGTAATATCATTGGGATTTATTATTTCTTCTCTAAGGAAGCCTAACTTCTTTCATGTTTATTACTGTAGGCTTCCATGAAAACAGATGTAAAAATGAATCATGAGTCCCAGTAAGTGCTAAAATATGCTTACAAATAAAGCTAGGAATTCAGTACCTAAAAAAAATGTTGTGTTTTTTTTCTCATTAAGTGAAGCTGAGTATGCTTTGGAAGGGAATTTTCTCTATCAATATACACATTGCTACGATTAGTCACAAACTCCATATTTTTTGAAAACACGATTCTTCCTTTGAATCAAGACCCACTTACATACCTAATGACAGTTCTCTTCTCCTGATGGCAAATCTTCTCATCATCTGTAAAGAGAATGGTGTGATATGGGACCACCAGATCACAGGTTGGTAAGATGCCTGACACCACGTGGTTCACCATATCCAGAATCCCATTGTAGACAAGCAAGTCATCCACCAGGAGCTACAGATATTTAACAAACAAACAAAACATCTAGAAATCAGGCATTGCTTTCAGCAGTTTTCTCAAACAATTAATTAGAATTTTGCTCACATTGCTTCACAAGTCCGGTCATTAGTTTAGCTTTCCTTCCTTAAAACTTCAATTTCTCTCTATTCACTGCTGCGTTCTGATTTTCTTTTCCCAAGTTTTTGTCTTGTCACTGATGTTTCTAACGTAGCTTTAAAGTAGGTAATTAAAAATGTATTTCATGTTTTACGTAATTGCCATTCTATTAACCAGAGTGAATCACTCTTAAATCTCGGAATTAATGAATCTCACCTCATTTCAGCTGTCTAAAACTTGGGTTTATAGTTGAAACTAGTCTTCCAGGCCTGCTCTATAGTCAGAAGAAGGAAAGCATTATCCTATCTTAAGATGTTTATCTAAGAATAAAATCAGATAAAGTGTTCTCTCCCTGGACAAGAAAGGGAGGACAGATAACTGGCATAGATTAGTCATTTTAATACTAAATGCAGTCTTAAATTAGATGCATCCAATCCTTTGAGATTATATGGAATCACACTTCAGTAAACTGTGAAAATAAGTACAGAAATCAAGCAAGCCGACTCACCAGAACATACAAAATGTATAGAAAAATTACTTACACCAAACTCTTTCACACCTCTCTGAGGTGTTTTGGCATAATTCCACAACTTGATCATTGACACAGTAGTAGGTACATCAAAAATGACATATACCCTGTTTACCTGTAAAAGAGAATTAATTTATATTTCACAGCACGAATTCCCCGAAGAAATTAAATTCTCATGAATGTTCCAGCAAAATAGGTCTGTACTTAAAGAGAAATAGCTAGAGGGCAGATAGCTGATGCTAAGGATTTAAGTTCAGATATCAGCTCTGTTGAGAATTCAAAGATATTGCCTCTACCCTAGAGCTGCTATCTCAAATGTACACATAACTCATCAGAAGATGACATTTACACCTGAGCTTGTCATCCTGGGCTGCTAGTCAGCTGGGGGAGGGGAAGAGAAACACCTCTGACAAGTATTTCATCAACCAAATACAGACATGTGCTTCAGGATAAGCCAAGCTGGTGTCTATTCTGTTCTGTTTTATTCTATTCTATTCCTTTCCACTACATATGAATGGAATCCACCTTCCTATTTGCAAGACTGAAATTTCTCCTACATCCCCTGACTTTGTAAGCTCTTGCAGGAATTTTTGAGAGGTATACTTACAGGAAAGCAGAGACAATTCTCCTGATACCTGCCAACAATCATTGCCTGAGATACTGTTCGTTTTACTCTCAGTGACATCAATGTCAAGAATTTAAGACCGAAGATTAGGCAGTAGGAAACCAATCTTGCCTGTTACAGTTAATTCTATGCTATTTTTTTATGAGGTACTATATCAACATTGGGCCAACACATCTTAAGCTTCATGTCTAGCATCCTTTGATGCACTGGAGAAGAAATTACTTGTAGTAAGTCACTATGCATTTTTTTATTGAAGAAAGGAAAGTATAAAGAGTTCTATTGATCACATATATATGCGATTTTCCAGAAGATAATCTAGACAGTCTCCAATAGCAATTGTTAGTCTCACAGTAAGTGATAAATTTGATGGAAAATACATTCAAACAACTAAGTCAAATAACAGTCGGTAACAGGGGAACAAAACATTCAAATTGTGTTTACATTAGTAATAGATTTCTAAAAGATGAACACTGAGAATTAGAACAATATATAGAAAGAAAGACTATAACATAAAATTTCCTTAAAGCTTTCAAATCTTCGAATACAGCAAAGAGTTAACTCAGCTTTCTAGGCAAGCAGCCTAGCAATGAGGACGTAAGTTTACAGAAGCTGTGGTTCAGCATCCCAGCTACAGAAAATGATCATGAATAGGCTGATTGCTTAACCCATTTGTGCTTCCTGGCTGTACAACAATACCATGGTATATGGAAGAGAGAAAAGTACTTAAAAAAGTATAATTTGCTACAGTTTAAGGACAGAAAGTGCGACTGAATTGCTAACTCTTCCCTCTTGCATATCACACTTTATCAATTTAAGCTTGAAATGCTCTTATCTCATGTTCTGCTATGGTGCTGGGCACAACACCACGAAACAATGTCTGCATCTGCTCTACAACTCCAGGCACTGTTATTTTCCTTTTGCCAAAATGAAAGATCCTCTGCAGGCATGTCTTTTATAAGGACATGAGACTTAGATGGCTGTCTAACGATCGTTCATGATGGATGCCTGAGCATCTCATCAAATTAATTACCAGATGCAAGATGTGGGATCTCCACAGTAGCACCCTTGAGCACTACGGAGACCTTCCATTTTCCTGAGAGATGTAAATGGTCAATGTTCCAAAGTATAATTAAAGGCTTTATCTTAATTATCCTCACTGCATTACAACATAGAGTGATACATAAATTATCTTCAAAATTGACTTAACTCTTTGCTTTTAACATTCTAATTAATAACTGTAACATATGGAGTAAGGTCTTCTCCAGCAAAGTAAGCTATAACAATGACACGTCAGGTCTACTTTTTGTTACTTTTCAAATCCATCCTTTTCCAAGAAATAAATATATCTTAATTATGTCCGTGACAGGCCCCTAAAAAATGTCCTCTCCCAGAACAAAGTCAGAATGCATCTAGGTTTATCCACTTTTCCTGTTCAGATATTTGAGACCCTATATTTCAAGCATGGGGCTTCTAAAAGGGCTGAATCACCTGGGGGCCTTAGGACATGAAATGCTAAGTCTATCATCTCTAATTTATGAATTTGAATTCAAGACCGATAATCTGATTAAAAAACATTCTCACTGCTGGAGCAGCATTCATTGCTTTTTGTAAAAACAAATTTCAGATTCCAGTCTGCTCCCGTTTGATAGGTGTTCATTGCAGAAAACAGGCATATTAAATTCTTTTGTCAGAATCTTTATCATAGTAACTGAAAAAGCACTTGTGCTAGCCTTGGAAATTCTGCTGTTGCACCATGGAGACAGAAGGAGATCACAAACCTGGGAAATCTATACTGCTGCTATCTGTGCAGCGAAGAGAAACAGGACTAAACTTCTTCTATATGGCAGTCATTTAGCGCCACTTAACAACATCAAATTTATGTAAATATTATGTATGCTTCCGCTTCCCTTTACAATTCTAGCTACATCGAAGCATATCACTGAAATGGAATGAAAGGAATAGTATACCAAACCAGGAAGAACTGGTGCAAGCCACATATGTCTGCCATCAGTTGTGTCATTCACTCTGTCAATGAGTTTGTCTGGAGTTCGGACGTCTCCAGATACATCTTCTAAAATGTTGACGCTATCTGGAAAAGCAGCAATATCTGAAAAAAAAACTTTAAGTGTAAATAACTGAAAAGTATATTTCAGAAACTCCCTATTTAAAAATTCATGCTTGCTCTTCCAGATTCCATGAGCAAGTATTCTCTATTACAGCAGTAAAACTTAAATAGACTCCAAGTATTATACTTTGCTTGGGTATCAGAGCAATTTGGAGGCACATTTTTAAAAGAACAGTTCTTAAGAGTCTGATACTCAAAATTATTTTTAAAATAGGAAGAAATTAACTAGCTGCATTCAATTATTTTTTGGGTACATATTTATCATTTAATCAATAAATTTCTGGTATCAGGAATAAGCCCTTCCTAGCTTTTTTGCGACAAAGCCCCATTTCTTAGCATGAGCTTGTGAAAATTCTTAACATGAAATTTGTCTCAAGAAAACTATCTTTATAGGAGACAGTCATCAGTCAGACTGGGTTTTGTGTGAGTTCCTCAAGGTCAGTGATAAAAATCAGTTAACTGTTTAATAAGGCCTACTTTTAGTTCTTTGAGAGGGAAAGATTAAACCTTCAATTGAACTGGCTTCCTAGGTAACTAGATTTTTTCCGTGAGAGATCATTTATGTGAAAAATATATGTATGTTTAAGACATGCAGAGAAACTTGGATGGATGTCACTGTCTTCTGAATTATAAATCCTGAACAATTCAGCTTGAGGGACATTAATTTCCTCTTGTTCTGCTTTCTAAAAGGACTGAGCCTGTAGGTATTTATAAAGAATTTGAGGAATAGCACAGCAATGCCTCAACTGCTTAAGAAAAGCTTGCTCCAGAATCAGTACTGAATTATCACAGTTAGTACTGCACTAAGACAAATATGCTCTTTTGGGGATCTGAATATATCCAAGCAACGCTACTGTCCAGGCAGAAACAGGCAATCATTCAGAATAAGTTGAGACATCTTTACCTGGCAATGCATTGTACTGTAAAGATATACCATTTAAAAGCTAAGTTAAAGATCCCCTGTTCTTAAAAACAATCTGTTACCACTTTCCAACTTCAAAATGCTGCTTCTCCATTACAGATGTTTCAAGTTCATCATGCATCATACATGATACAAATAAAAACAGCACTGGGGGGGAAAGCCTTTATTACCTTTTTCATTGTAGCCTCAATTTATTAGGCAATGAGGATCGTTAGAAACATAATTCGTTCAGCATCCATGCCTTTTATCCTTTCTAGTTGACTAACAAACTCCATTTCTTCCGTGTGATTGAACTACATGAATTATATGTTGGGGTATGAAGCTTTCAGCTCTTAAGAGACTTTAGCTGATACAGAGCACTGAAGTGTAACCCTGATGACTATGAATCTTTCAAACACATCCTTCATTCCCTCTGCAGGTTACCCAGGGAACACTGAATCAAATTCAAAGTCTCAGCCCTTATCTTCATGACTGGATCAGGCGTCTAGAATAGCCTAAGGCTCCAGAACAAGAGGTAAAGATTTCTTTCCTGTGGCACAACGAAAGATTCCCTAACAAAGAACTGAGCTCAACCTTTTCTTGTGAATTTACAGCTCAAACTTTCTGGTCCTTCTATACTTTAGAAAAAATAAATGTTGATAGCAAAAAATACCATATCTTTCTTTAACCTTCCCTTCCCTAATCTCGTCGTGCTGCTTCAATGCATCCCATTCGGAGAAATGTTCTCAAAGCATACAAAATACATTAAAACACATGGAAATTAGTATAACCACGCAAACAGAGAAATACAAGCAGAGTATAAACTGGGATAAACTGATGATTTGGAAGAAGCAGTAGGCAATGCCACACGACAATGTGCCAGGGAGCAAACTGTGCATCTGAAAGGGACAGAGATGTAAAAGGATACTGTTTTCAGTTAGTAAGATTTGGTCTCCATGTTCATTGAACAACTCAAGTCCATTCAAACCAATATAGTATGGATCGCCCCAAGTTGTCAGAAGCTGAAACTGGAAAATAACTGAAAAGCAAAAAGCTGTTAAGGAAAATTTTGATACTGATATCATGTTCTAACAGATGTTTAATCTGCATTTTCAAAAATGATTGTGCAGCACACATCTCCATGTCAGACATTCTTCTCTGCAATTCAGGTGTGTTACATCATGGGTGTAAAAAAAAAGTTTTCCCTTCTGGCTTTACTATGCCTTAAACCCCTCAGGCTAAACTATTTTCATTTAATACAATAAGTCTGCCATTTGTCTCACTAATAATATACACACATAGATGAACTCCTGCAGGTGACACAACGAGGCATTAGTCTATCTATATATGTTCACATACACATACATGTTCACATCTATATTCTTTCATATATGTTCTTTCATCAGACGCACTAATGACTTTCTTAGTGCATGCCCTAGCTCCTTATACACTAACTTTTTAACACCAGACCTCCTATTTGCAGCATTTACTGCCTTCCTGCATTTCCTGAATATGCCTTTGCCTGGTTTTGAATTATATGGGTGATAACTGGCCCATAAATATGCCCCTAAACTGAATGGCAGCAGATGTTGTGATGGAGCGTGTGCTGCCTGTTTCTCTAATGCAGCACTCGCTTGCATCTTTTTCCTCTACCCAGCCACTGATTTTCATGAACTTGGCAGGACTTAGTATTGCTGAGATCTCATTGTCTCCAAACTTGGTTAGAACACCCTAATGGATTTAAAAGACCTGCCAAATAGATGGATGGCACAACAGCAAGTATTATCACAAAAGGCTGCGCTGTGCTTATCTAGGAGAACATAAGCTTAAAGTGTCAAAAACATTAAGAAAAATGGCAAAAGTACTACATAGTTATGGTTAAACTTAATAAAGACATAAAATAAAGATAAACATTAAAAAAATATGCAAAAATATGAAGACTACTTCTAGTTTTGATAGGTTGGCTGGATACTGTGCTAATGGGCCTCCAGCTACAGTTTGGGTGGATTTAAAAAGTCAGGAGAAAAAGCTACCAGAGCATATCAAGACAATTCACACTTTCATATATTATGTTCCATTTATTTATACTTAATACATACTTAATGGAAGCTTATCTCATATTCTTGGCATTTTGTTGATATCTTAAAGCACCAGAAAATGTTGTATTCAAAAGCAGACTCACAATGATAGTATAGAACTCTACAATATTCTCTAGGACAAGAAAACAACAGAGAAGGATACAACCACTGGGCATTAATGGTGCTTCATAATCCATACTAGCTTGTTCCATTCTCTTTGAACCAGTCCTGCCAAAAAAATTCAAGACAAAATAGTTTCTTTATGTACCCTTGGCTCATTCAGAAATGAAGACAAAACCCCAAAGAACTAAGATTCCAAAACCACCACTCCCCAGTCCCCCTGCCTGCGATGGACTAGACTGTCCTCTGATCTCAGTAAAATCTGGTTAACAGCATATCATTAAAATCCAACGAAACAATGGAGTGCTTGACGTTTTCATCCAGATGCCTCATACAATTAGCTTTAAGACAGAATATGAAAGGATACTAAATAGTTATGAGAAATTTTGTGGTTCAGATAGCAAAAACATCCTACTTTACCTCCTTTGTACTTTATTAATCAGCTGGGGCTGCAGATAGTCAAGAAAGAGAATTTCCTGGGCGAAGTCAAAATGGCAGTTGCCTGGTCCCTTGCGGATCAGAAAGCCCTCTGGTGGGGAGATGCTGTGACCATCCAACAACACATGGACTACCTTAGCCTTGTTTAAAATAACGTAACACAACGTTACATGACATGACATTACATAAAATAAATTAGATCCAAAACAGCTGCATTCACTTCAGAGGCTGAAATAGTTTTGTTCTATTTATTTCATTCCTCTACAGTATGAAAACCCTTGGCAGAAGAAAGCCTAAACCAGCAGACACCAGTTGCAAGCTATAGTGTGCAATTCAGAGCATCACAGCTGACATTGGTGGGGACAGGAGAGGTGCAGATTTAGGGGAAGAAAAAAAAATGTATTGAAGAAATCCTTCAATTACTGCATCTCACTAGGTCTCAGAAAACTGAAGCGTCCTTTCTTCTCTGAAGGGACTGTTAAGCACTGGAACAGGCTGCCCAAGGAAGTGGTGGAGTCTCCATTCCTAGCGGGATTTAAAAGACGTGTAGATGTGGCATTGAGGGACACAGTTTAGTGGTGGACTTGGCAGCCCTGGGTTTACAGTTGGACTTGATGATCTTAAAGGTCTTTTCCAACCTAAATGGTTCTATGATTCCTGAACCTGCAGCAATACATACACACATAAAAAATGGGGAGACTCAGCTTTCAAATCAGCATATGTCATAAAGGTGATTTGAGGAGATAGTTAAGAGTCATCATGTACCTGAATGCACAGCTAGACCAGGCCTGATTGCTCAGGACAGGCTGAAGCTGGCCTTTACAAAACCACATAACCTGGTACGCTCTCAAGAGCAGACTTTTGTGTTGCTGTTGCATTTATACAAACCCTGTATTTCACCAGTTCTATTTTTCTGTGTAGCAAGTGGCACTCAGACTTTTCCAGGATCGTGCAACCTCACCTACCGAGCAGTGCTGTTTGTAACCTAAGGGCATGTGAATAAAAAAAGAGGTACCTATACTGGGCAGAAAGAACTGAGCCTTCTCCACACCATAGATGCATGCACGTCTTATACAATCTCTGAAGATTAAACTAAATAATTCAGGCATACTTGTTCAGATGATGCAGGACTTCTGGCCTTTCACCCTCCCCCATTAGCACCATCTGGTGTTGTGTATGATCCCAGCCACACAACAATTCAATCATGCAGCAACAAATACCACTGCATCTTGTTCTAAAATACACTAAATATAACATCACGTTAATCACAAGCAGCATTTATCACACTAAGTCTTTCAGTAACTACTGGCTAAGGGAGGAATAACACCTGTTAAATACCAGATGGCCTTGTAACTGGCACTATGATCAAAGCTTGCTGATTAATGGACTGAACCCAAATACATTTATTTAGTTAACAGTAGAACTAATCTAGTCTAAAGGCAATATAAGTCATCTTTCTAATATTTTGATATTGTACTGACTGATGCATAGATGATTATTTAATCATCTTAGTTAACTTAGTTTTGTATGCAAATATTTAATTTTCATTATCAGGATTTCTATTAAAATGTATATACAATATTTCTAGTTATAATTTCCATTTCATGTGTCTATCTGCGCAGAATTTAAAAACATTCAGAATTTTCTGCAAAGCCCATATATTACCAGTGACCTGATATTCATAACAGTTTTCAATTTTTTTCCGTTTGTAAATAATTTTTTTTATTCAATTACAATTTCAGTAAGCTATACATGCAATATCGCAAGTAATTTTCAGGAATTTTTTTTTTTTTTTTTTTACACAAACATTTCTCAATTCAAAACCTGTGGGTTTTGTACCAGACTAGAGGAGGTACATACTCAGGTCATTTCCAAACAGCATGAAGATTAATTAGGAAGGAATGTTTGTATGAGTACCAAGTATGGAGAAATAATAATTTCTGGTTTCATCCTTAATAAGCTTGGGAGCAAAGAAAGGAAATACACTTTTCATATCAGAAACTCTTCTGTATGCCACCTTCCAGCTGAATCAGTCTGCCAGGCTAAGAAGTGAAAAATCCACTGAAACACACTTCAGGTTAGGAAACACGTATTGAATGGGAAGCCTAGAGACTTAGAGATGAAATCTTACCTATTATACCACAGCTGCTTATATTTATGTGCCCTTTACAGCCCTCATTTCTAAGTAATTTTCATCATCTGAGAAGGCACTCAACCATCACACACAGCATTTTACAAATCACATAACAAAGCTTTCACAAGGTAATTTTTCATAGAGCTGGAAATAGCACACCAGCCTTCATTTTGACAGTTCACTGCCATTACCCTCATACTAAAGCTGTGAATAGAATCCACTGCTCTACGGCTGCCTAGCAAATCATTATATCTCATACCCGCTGACCGTGTCGTAGAAGGAACAGCAATACTTCAAGAGACAGATGTCACGATGCCCTGGGTTTACAGCCTAAAGCCTCTTTACTGTGACCCAGCAGATAACCTGCATCTTCAGTTTTCCAAATAATTTATTTTATCCTTTTAGAGGACTGCAGGTACAAACTCATTTCAATTGTACCCATTCACTGTTGTGGGACTTACAGGTGTGCCACTTGCACGTGTACTTTATCATCAGACTCAACTCTGGTTTCTACCTAGCAAAGTAAATGGTGAAAATAAACCTTTTTCTTTCTTTCTTTCTTTCTTGGTTTGGCCTCCAAAGACCAATTTCTATATTACATTTTAGGATTTAGCTAGTTCTTTCCCTCCTTTATTAATTGAGACACACATACAGGGATTTGATGTGGTATGAAAATTCATGTTCAACTCTTTCTCCCCTGCTCTGTCTTGGAGAAGCCTGGGTTTACAACAGTAGTGAAAATATTCCACAGCATCATTTAAACACAGTTCTTCATGTTGCATTTTGTATGCAGAATCATAGAAAGATTTGGGTCGGAAGGCTGGAAGGGATTTCTGCATGTCTCCAGTCACAGCTCCTGCTCAGAGCAGAGAAGCCTGCAAAGTTAAATCAGGTCACTCTGGACCTTGTCAAACTGAGTTTTGAAAGTCTCCCATCATTGTGTGCTGTTCCAGAGCTATACCACTCTCCTTGGAAAAAATTCTTCCTTTATGTTAAATCATTGCAGTTAAGTAACAGATTTCGCTGAAAAGCCCTGGTTGTTATACAGGGGGGACATTTAGGTGTGATGCTCAACATGTTCCTGAACCCTGCCATATGTCAAACATGTTGGATTAATGCAATGTATTACAAAATCACATGCCACATGTTAAAATCTCTAGATGAATCGTGGCTTAAATCAAAGATCTTAGGCTGTGGGAGTTTCTGGCACTGAACAACACCCCATGCCCATATTCAAATACGCCAGAGCCCTATTGTGGAATGGGAACACCTCTTATTCATGCAGGGTTCACATTCAAAGCAATTCCTGGGAGGTAAACATACAGAAAAAAGCAGTTCTGCAACTTTTGACACTATCTTGCCCAATCTTTTGAAGGATACATGCCTTCAACTTAAATTCTAGGAGTTTTTCCAGAACTTTGCTGACTCTTTGTTCTGTCTCTCTAGCTTAATATGCACCAACATTTTTTTTTCTTATCTATTGACTGAGTTTGGACTTTAAGTAGGCAACAATTATACATGAAGGGGAGGATTTGCAAACAAATGGATTCATAAACTTTCTATGCATTGAACAGCAACTACTTCTTTACTATCATTACAGGCATATATATAGCTTCTGAGAAATACCAGGGAGATGAGGGACAACCAAGCTCAGAGTGACAGCATAATGGGACAAGATCTCTGACAGGCTTTAACTCCCAGTCACTTCCAAGAATTCAATACGAAAAAATTATAAAACAAGCAACTTGGAAAAATAAGAGAATAGGTATTTTAGTTGAACTACTTTAGCCAAACTATTTGAAGATGTCAACTTTCCCTAAAAAACACTAGAGTGCTAGGGATTCTCCTTGCTTCTTGGAAAAGCTGGTATTGATAACTGACCTTCCTTAACTTCTCTAAGCAGAATTTCTGTTGGAGTATCATCCCTGTTTGTGTTCTAGGAAATAAAGAATCACATGCGATGCTGAAATACTAGACATCAAGAGGATACCACTTCGGAATCACGTATCTTGAAAATAATATGTGCTGTTGTATGTGCCTCTTAGAAAAATCAGCTGTGAAGATTTCTTTAAGCTATCTCTGGCTTTTTTTCAATATTTGCTGTTTGTGAAGACAGCAATGCATTATACCTGCCACAAAATTCAGACTCAGACAATCTAGGAAGATTTATGGTGTTCCATTAAGGCAGCTATATTCATTTATCACAGTACCAATTTTCCAATGCACTGCTGTATATTTTTGCTGGCAGTGCTCCTTTTCTTTTACTTACCCCTCTAAAGGTATCCTCTGGAGATTTATTATAGTTCCAAAAGCGAAGCCCTGCAATACTTTCAATTTTATCAAAATGGATTGTAAGCAGATGATCTTCTCCAAAAGAGAAGGGAATGAGCCACATATGGTCATCCTCCACTGTGATATTAGTCCCATCTATTAACCTACAAAGAGAAAATCCATTAGCTACAAAAAAAGGAAAAGCTTGCTTTTTTCATGAAAATCAGCTGCTTTACTGAATGTTAATTTCTTTCTAGATGCCACTTCCAGTTCCCAGGCTTTATTGCACCATGTGCATGCAATTCAAAAGCACAGGAGACACCAAAATAATACGCAATCGTTGAATTAAAGTGGGGAAGCGGGGGGAGAAAAAAAAAAAAACAACTGTGTTGGGTCTGTTTGAGAAAAAACAAAGACATCCTTAGGCTTTCCCTGTGTGAAGAGGGGCAGGCGGAGGAAGCTCGTCTACCTTTGTGCCACAATGGTCAAAGGCAAAACTCTACACAGCCCAGACACAATATAACTTATTAATCCAGTTCCATGTCTAAACTAGTGCATCTGGCACTCTGCAGCGCGTTGCTATGCCAACGTAACTCTACTGAATCCAACACAGAGCTGGAGAACCCAGAGATGAAGCAGAGTTTGTTCACATCCTTCTTCATGCGCACAGTTAGGCACATTACTACTTTTTAAAAAGCTTTCCACCAGCATGACAATGTCTTTTCAAAAGAGCACAGGCTTCAAGCTGACTTGATAAAGCTAATTCCGTTTTTTCCTCATTTGGGAATTCTGGCTTTCTATTATTCTACCACCAAATGTGGCGTACAAAAATGGAGCAAAGGAAAAAATGAATTAATTGGCCACTGTAATTACTTTTATACACTGCCCTACGTACTTACTATTTATTTAAAAGCTTAATGGAAGACTGAATGTCAGACTTGGCAGTTTCTTAACGAAAAAGCTTTGAACAATGACTCTTTTACAGAGGAACTGATTAGGGAGCCCATGAGAGAAGATATAATCATTAAATTGGTCCTGAAGAGTACACAGTACCTATTCCAAGTGCTACAGCTGTAGAGCACTGTCACATACTTAAATTCAACATGCCTGCAGAAATATCAAAAGCAAGAAAAAGCCCCTATTGCTTGTGCCAGAAATGTTCTTAGGCAAAAATTATTAACTACCTTAAGGAGCAACAAAACAATAAAATCATTACACACAGCAGAGAGAATATTAAGCAATGTCCTACTGGAGGCATTTACTAACAAAGATGTTAGAAAGAGGGAGGACTTGAAAACTCCAAACCAGTCTGGCTCAGTGGCAGGATAAAGAAAGTTATTACCAGCCATCTTACAGCAAAAGTCATGATCAAAACACCCTAAATTGATAGGATCATAAACTCTGGAAGGCTAAAGAAAGAAGAGTATGAAGGCTAGGCAAGCAAAAGGCACCATAAATAAAATTCCTCAAATATATCAGAGCAGAAAGTCTGCCAGAAATTCTGTAGGATCAAAAGATGACTGGACTGCAAAAGGTACACTCAGAAAAGATAACCAACAGAAAAGCTGAATGACTTCTATCCATCCATTATTGTGGAGTCTCTCTGGAATCTCTTCATCACAGGGAATCTCATGGGGAGATTTCTTAGATCGTGATGCTCACCGAACAGATTTCACACAAACAGAAGAACTGAGGAATATATACAAGTAAGCTTGACATTTGTATTGGTCAGATTAGCACAAATCAAAAAACAGTGTTAGTGTACACGTAAAGAAATACAAGATTCTGAGGATGATCCAACAAAGACTTTGAAAAGAGAAGTCCTAATTCATAAAGTTATTAGTGCAACCATAAACATGCCAGAGGACAGGATTACAACTGAAAATATCCATTAAAATTGAAATATGACCCAAAAACAACAGGATGCAGCTTCACAACAACAAATGCTAAATCCTCTCCAGACCTATATCACGTGATTCCTAAACTGCTACCATTTGAGAAGTATAAGTTAATTTTAGGAAGTATAGTTGTCAATGAAACTTTATTGGAATTACAAAAAAAAAAAAAAAGCTACAGAATTTGCCAAAAGAAAGGCATCTATCTGTGCAATAGCCTGATACATCCTCATCTTATGCTAACTTGAAATTTTTCCTCTAAATTCTCCAGAAATCCTGCATAAATATTACTGCATATGCATAGACAGATGCTAAAAAACACCCACATTTCTGCCTGGAAAGCAGAGACACCAACCAGGCATGTTGTCATCTCCTAACTCAAACACCATCTTTTGGAAACATCTCATTCATGTTTCTACGACAAGCTGTTGCTGGGTAGCTTGTGAAATCTGAGAGTGAGCTGTGATGGTATGAAAATCATTTTTGCATTAATGTGTTAACATAATAAAAGTTTATATAATTCTGTCACTTTAAGAAGTTCGATGCAAAATGCATCTAAAATTCATAAAATCCAAAAGTACTGGTGGAAACAACAGGCGTGAAGACAAAAAAAAAAAAGAGCCCCATAGAACATGCTTGTACAATCCAACTATTTTGCTACTTACTTTTCTAATGTTCTGGAATCTCCTGTATATTCTGGAAGATCATTTAAGTCTCGGGGTGAAGCAAAAATCTGATCCATATTTATTTTTAATGCATGACCATTCTTCCCTATCACTTCAAGTCCTGTCAGTCCAAGGTAGTGAGAGTCTCCCCAGGTCATGGTAAAATTCAGTTGGAGGCCTAAATAAAAGAATATTCACATGATATATCTATGTACATATTTACTAGTTTGAAGTCAAGAGCCAATATCAGCAGGAACACAAGTCCCAGCCACTAGCAGTATGTGTATTTTGTTTAGATTATATAACTTTATATGCCACGTGTGCCTATTTCCTGATCTGCATTCCTATCTCCATGGAACAGCACGGTATCTTCTGCGAAGCTGCGTTAGACCCTTTAGCAGGCTACCAACATCTTGTTCACTTCTAACAACACGGCCCCGATCAAGCGTGTTACCAAGTGTCTCATTACATAGACTGCAGACTGACAGCGACTCAATGACACATTTAAGCAGTTACATGACAGATTTTGTGATTACACAGAGAAGACCTATTAGTTTGAAGTCTATCTATCATCTTTTGCCAGCTAAATGGATATACAGACCCATATAAATGCAGTCTCTCATAAAACTATAAATTGTTAGAGAACACCAACTCATAGTTAAACTGAAAAGCAAATGTGGTTGACTAATGTGCTTAAATTACTATCTTCACATCAGAAAGGGACATATGGAAATATTTTAACGAGACAGCATTAGAGAAAAGCAGTAACATTGATTAGCCCACATTTCCAGAAAATAAATAGGAAAGAAAAATCGGGCAAAAGACTTTGCATTTATCTTCAGATCCACTTGTTTCATGCCCTACTGAAAAAAAATAAATAGCATATACAGATATAATAAATAATATCCCAATCTGATCAGGTTCCATAAAAATCCATTACTGTAAATTAAAAATATCTTTCATTTCACACATTACAGAGGCCCGGAAATAAGCAGGTTGGATAACATCTAAAGCAGCACCAGTTGTCATGATGCCCTGTAAAACAAACAGCATCAAAGCTATTAAGCCACCCAGCCCAATTACCTATAAATAGCTGTAGCAATTTACACGAAACTACGTCTTGATGTACACATAAATTCACTAGGGCGTAAGATCACTATCGCATTTGCAAGGACACTAAGAAATAGGTAGTTCTATTGTCTGACAAGTTTGCAGCTATGGCTACATTGGCATTAGATGCTATTCCCAAGACCATTCCTAAGGCTAAACTTGCTTTGCGTACAAGCACACATGAGTCTCCAGGCAAAACCAGAGTGCGTTTTCAAACAAAAGGGAAAAGATAGGGTAAAATAGCTACCCACACAAGGTTTAACATTCACATTACCATGCCAATGCCTTCAGAGAATATAAGATGCAGGCTTGGTAGGACTTACAGAGGTCTCTAAAACGAGTCAAAGCTCAGAGCATGTCCATTACATAGGTCTATCAGGATCTTATCCAGTTTGAATGTCTTCAAGGCTGGCAGATTTCAAAACCTCTCTCAAATGTTGTTCCAATGTTTGACTGCCCTCAGGGTGAAAGAGATTTCCTAACACCCAGTTGGAAATTCTTGCCTTGTTGTTTCTGCCTCTCAGCCTGACCTGATCTGCATCCCTGGGAATGGTCTGGATCTGTTCTCCCTATGCTCTCCTGATAGCTATAGAAAGCAAGATGATCTCCCAGGATGAACATGTCAACCCAGCTCTCAAGTCTTTCTCACACGGAGTATTGCAACTTCCTGACCATCTTGGTTACCCTGTTCCACTAGACTCGCACCAGGACGCCAATTTTCTTCTTATTCTAAGGAGTTCCTTATTTGGAAATACAAGTAAGGTGATTTACAAAAATAGTCCCTTGTAGCAACTGATGGCAATTTTTTTCCTGTGTAAGACAATAAATCAGGGTTTCTTCTGTGTTTCATGAGAGATAGAAAGCCTTCAACGCAACTAGCTTTTTCCAGCTCTTTCCCTGCAAGAATTCCTGGGAATCAGAAGCTTTTTGTCTGGTAGAGACAAATTAGCCATTAGTTAACAATATCTTGTCAGTTTGAGAGACTGCATCTGCTGAGCTGAGCCACATCCTCACTAGTTTTTTGACCCACTCTGAGAAACAAGAGGAGGGAAAGGCATCTTAAGTTCACGGATAAGAAGTGACCCTAGACTTGCTCATAGATAAAGTCCATAGATACAGATATAGCTCAAAGGTCACAGATCTCAGGTACAGTTCACAGATATGTGGCTAAATAATCCACAGCATGTGTGTATTTTCAGAGAGCAAATCACAGGTTGCTAAAGACTGGCAGACAGTTCCTCTCGTGCTGATACTGAAACTTCCAGGCCATCCACAACCACTTAGGAAAATAATTTAAAGGCCCACAGAGAGTTAGTTTTGTACAGGATAGAGGAATCAAGTACTCTAAGTATGGATGTAGCATCCTGGTCTAGCTTTATTATTGAGTTTCTATTGTCAATCCGATCTAAGAAATTCGGTCAGTCTACATAAATACACAGGATTGGGAAAGAATTACTGGGTAATGGACACAGCTATTACAAATCCCATTCAGGGAGTAGGCAAATGGCTAGTGTTATTTTTCTGAGATTAAAAGCCAACTGCTACGATATAATGTTCTAAATGCCATAGTAAATAAAGCTTCTGCCTTACATTTTGAATTATTCTTCTTTATTCTAGACCTGACATCTGTCACAAAGTTCTGCACAGCTCTGACAGATCACATCCTCCTTAATAATGCATGAGGGGGGAGGTGGTTAAGCAAGAAGTCAATTTAAGAACTTACATTTTCCAGTAAATATTCCTGATTCCTTAGGCACACAATCAGAGAGAGAGTCTGGACCTTGGACCTAAAAAAGTAAACCAACAAGTACAATGAATATGCATATCACAAACATGATAGGTATCCTGCTTATTAAATGAAGGGGGTTTGGTGGGGGGTTTTGGGGTCCTTTTTTCTTAGTTTTTTTTGTTTGTTTGTTTGATTTTGGGGTTTTGTCCAGCCTTTTATATATCAATCTCCCCTTTGCTGCATCACCCAGGCTGTCCTGTAATAATGGAAAACATGACCCAAAATGTGGAAGACTATATGGACCCTTAGAAAGCCATAGGTATAAGGATTTTTATGTCTTAAATGGAAGACTCCCTAGTGCAGGCTGCCTATACACAAAGAGGGTGAAATTCTTAAGTCACTGTTATTTCCCTGCAGACTGCCATCAGCTAGTGATAAAACAATATTTACACATGTTGCGAATCTGTTGCAGAGATAAGAAGTGCAGAAGGAAGTTAAGACCTCAGAGAGTGCCACCACAATTTCTTCTCAAGAATTAAGGGGCAGAACAAACAAGCACACTCATCTAAAAGCTTGGATTTGTTCTTTGACAACACTAATTAATAACAGCCTGTGCTATTAAACATAGCAGAAAAGGAATGAACAGACGATAAAATTTCCTGATCCTTTTGGGGCAATTCAGGTAGTAAAGACAAAGCACAACTGCCAAAGTTTGAAGATAGACTTCATTTCATTAAGTGAGCATGATAAAATAGCTAATTATGTTCACTGTAGGTAAATGTAAAAATGCTACACATGAGGAAAACAATCCTAAATTTACACAGAAAGTACTGGGCTCCAAACAAAATAATAGCAGATTAGTATTAAATTGTGGCATTATTAGAAGTAGTTCTGCAAAAACATCAGCTCAGTCCTGATTAATAGTCAAAAAGCCAAATAGGAAATTAGAAGTCCAGGCTCATCTTCTGTAGTTTCATTCGCCATTTCAAGCAGAATTTCTGTCATCCATCAAATGGACCTATCTTGTGCTTAAAAAAAGGCTTGTCAACACTTTTCTCCTACTGTTATATTAGATCTCTGCAGTACTACCACTGACATCCTGGATCCTACATGTGCACATTCCCAAAGTGCAATACACTTAATGCAGTGGCAAATGTGATTGGGGTAATTAAGCAGGTGACACTGAACAAGAACTATGCTCCAAAATAAACACACACAGATAACCTGCAGGCGATGGGAAAAAAAATCCTCCTACTGGGGGGTACCTTTCGCACAAAACAACGACTCCATCTTTGATGTCTGATGTCTTTTCCTCAGAAGAACTTTAAAAGGCCAGCCCAGGGATTAAAATTTACAACCCTACTGAATTTCAAAACCCATGGACACAATAAAGCTACTGGTTTTACAGAATGCTGAATAATGCCCTCTCTTGTAAGGCATAAACCATCTGTCCTATAAACCACCTTATTACCTCTTTTCTCCCTCTTCCTCCTTTCTTGGCCACTTAGATACCTTCATTCCACTGTTGGCCACAATCTTTCCTTAGATATGGTCTAATTTTCTGCTATCTCAACTACCTCTGCTTGGGAACACTGTTCTACTTGTGCTCTTAGATCCTTACAGCTGGAACGAAACACCACCATAGCACAGGAGTTACTGGGAAAGCAATCAAAAGTAGAAAGTAATACCATACTTCTAAGTCAATTCCTACTGTATAGCAGCTTCCAAGTAAGGAATAACTAAAGCAGGACTAACCATTCTGGAAAAAAAAGAGACTGAGAAGAGATTTTAACAGAGGGGCATAGATCTCTTGAATGGCTTGAAAAAGGGAATAGGAAATAATTGCTTATTTTCTTCCAACACAGAAACTAAGGGACATTAAATTAACCTACAGACAAACAGAAAGTTAAGCTTTGAAACTTACCACTGAGTATTGCTAAGTTGTAAAAGTGCATATGGGTTTACAAAGATAGTGGATGAATTAATACAATAAAAATTCATGGCAGGATACTAAACACAAAGGTTAAATCAAAAAGAGAAACACTACTACATTTGCTTTATTCTTACATCCTCTGCAGGCATCCACTGTTAGCTACAATCAGAATTGTGTCAAGTGCACCAGTAAACAGGTCTAACATGTTATAAAAATTGACATGTTAAGGATCACTAAATTAATGTTAAGGATTACTGATGGCCATAGATAATGGTGACAAGAAATTGAGACACTTCTCTAAGAGCTTTTGAAAAGTTCCATAGTTAGTGCAGTAAAACACTGGTTCATTCACTAACCGTGCTACAGGAAAAAAGGGTGAATATGACCAACAGGTAGAGACTGTTCAAACTCAATTCTAGTCTGAACAACAACATTATGCTGGGGAATTGTAGATTTGTATCATTCTAATAGCATAAGCATCCATCTACTAAATCTTGATGATACCAGCAAATGCAGAATGACAGGGATATCAACATCTCAGTCCCAGCAGCTTTTGTTATTCCATTGCTGATATAAGCACTTTTCAGCATTGGAAAACAAGTATGAAAAGCATCACAGATCAGCAGCAAACTAGAGGGCAGAGGCTCTGAGTAAGGACCAGACACTGCAGGTCTAGGTTTCTGCAACAGAAGAGGACCTGGTGAATGCTTACAGTAAACAAGCAATCAAGAAAATAAACTTGAACTTCAATTTGTGGTCATGAAATCCTGCATTGTATAAGGTGTCTGAAGAGTTTAAGATATTGTAAGCCAAGATACGACCAAAATTACTGTTGCCAGAGTCACTGACTTATGATCTTAACAGTGAGATCAAATGCTAGTGTCACGTCATTTCCTATTGTCTTACAAGCCACCAGGACAAGACAAGACAGAACAGGAAGGTTGGACAACAGCACAAGGCTCATTAGGAACCATACAGTACTTGAAGCACTTAAGCTAAAACAGCAGGAATTCCAATTGATTCGGCTTTGGATCTCCTCAGAGAGTTACAAGAGTGTCCCCTAGAAAAAGATATCTTCATTGAAGCAAACCAAAAAGGATTCCCTCTAATCTCTGTCCAAGTAATTAAAAAGGAAATATATATACAATTCGGTATAGCCTTTCTTGTAGTCTCGTTGATTAATCTGGGGATCCAAAATGTGGAGTACCTTATGGGCTTAAAAAAATAAAAATCACAAATTACTGTGCTGGTGAAAAAAACCCTTAGAAGTAGACAGAAAGCTGAATTAGCTCTTCTGTAGAGTTTTACTCCATCATGAAAACCAGTATCTCCTACTTCCATGTCATGTTTCACAGAGACATTTATAGAGAGTTCTGAACATAGAGGCCCTACCTGTTGATCCTCTGTTCTTAACCTGGCTTGGGTAAAAGGTCTCTCATCTCCCTCCCTGTCAGCAGTTGTTGGCCTCTTCAGCTCTTCCTCATACCTCAAGGAGGTGGCATTTCCCATTTCTCCATCAAATGTTTCATCATAGCAGCACATAGCTTCAAGAATATCATCATCAGTAGTGAACAATATAGTGTCCCCAAAGTGCTCTGGAGCTGAAGGCAACATAGGGAATTAAATGGAGAAAGCATACAAAAGAGTATATAGAGTGATAAAAACTATTTGTGGTCCTTCTTTAAATTTAATTTGCAGTAGTGTTTAAAGATAATACATGGTAAATTGAGACTGACTACTGATATAATTAGTATGTTCTCTCTCAAACTTACACAGCACAGCAAAAAAACCTAGAGAACTCAGCCAAATTTCAAATACATATAAAAGAAAACAGGAAAATTGCTTCTCCATCACCTTTTCCAAAAGACTATATCTGTGAAAACAAGTTAACTAGCAACTTTTAAATGTCTGAGCTAAAACAGTGTTACAACTAGTGATTAGCTTTATATGCTACTAAAATTTACAATATCATTGTAGAATGCATTAGTGGGTTTGGCATTACATTCTGAAGTTAAAAGAACAAAATACTATACAAAGTGCTAGCTTGCCTTGAACTGGAAAGTGATGACAAACAAGCTGAATGTATTTGTAATTGTATTACCACTTCCACAAAGAAAATAAGAAGTGATAGCATACCTCCAGACAAGGTTCCTGAAGCTTTCGCAATTTCTCCTTTAAAGATGCACTGTTCATCTAACAACATTATTATGTCTTTCACACCTCTAAAGGAGTGTATGCGAGACTTATTATAATTCCAAATCCTAATCATGGCTACTTGACAGGGATTCACAAAGTCAATAAAAATATAGTGAGGTTTTCCAGGGGTAAACGGTGCAAGCCAGAGATGCATATCATCCTGCGTCCGATTTACCCCATCAATTAGGTTGGTTATTATTCTGGGATCATTGCCATATGCTGGTAAAATATTTATATCAGGTGGTTCTGCTGTTATTTTTGAAATCTGAACAGGCTCTCCTTTAGAACTAAAAACTTCAATTCCATTAAGACCAACATAATGTCTGTCTCCCCATGTTGTTTGAATGTCTATCACTAAGTGCTGCCCGTAAGGTAAAACAGGAATTTTAAAATCATTTCCATCATATGCCTCCAAAGAATTTTCTTCTTCTTGCATTTTTGGTAGTGTTTGTAGTCCCTCTTTTCTTATTTGCTGGTATTCTCCAGGCCGGTTGATTTTCTGTTGATGGAGAAACTCATCGAAGATATCACCTTGAAAATCCATGTTAGAGATTCGGCCACGATGGGAATAATTAAACTTTACTAAGGAGTTCCATGACTCTTGCAGAGTGTGTTCTTGTTCACTGTGCCACTTTGCCCTAGAGGTTGCTGTATCCTTGATGGAAAAGTCCTCATCTGAAAACAACATTACACAGGCATTTAAAGCATACACAGGACTGGAAGCAAACCACTACAACACAGACTTTCCAGCAAAAATGGAATTTTTTTTATGCTGGTCATATTTGTGTTGCACTACTAGCCCTTTTATGAAGGCTACATGTCCCAGTTTCCCTTCCCCATTTAGACACAACAATCATTTTTAAATATTAAAGAGCAGAGCACATGCAAAGATACAACAAAGTTGGAGGCTGAGAATTCTTGACTCAACACTTACAGTAAGTATCACTGGACACAATCCTGATTTCTGTGTGACCGTCACAATAGTTTAAATCGTGTCTGTATTTCGCAGAAGATCTTTCAAACAGTTGGAAACAGCTGAACTAAGTTTCTAAAGGATTACAGAGAAGAGCTAGTGCTTCCTATCAAAAGCAGCCACATGTATATAAAGGAAAGTGGTGAGCAAAGAAGTAGGTTCAGCACACAAGATGGATAAGGTGAGCATTGTGCAGGTGATTTTTCTCACTTTTCAAGATGGAGAAGGGGGATAATGACAAGTATCTAATGGGAACGCAGCGGGGGCGACAAATTAGAGGGGCACAGCAGGAGCAAGGCTCCTTGTGACTGCACTGAGGAGCTGCTTCATTTCCATCTCAAAACAATTAAGAGTAGGTAATAACAAAGATTTTCAATAAAGCTGTCATTTATGTATTTTCTCCAAATAAATGAAGAAAAGCAAATTGAGTACTGAACAATTACAGGCCCCTGGGCTAGATTTTACTTCTGTACAATGTCCTTGAGTGGATACTAAAACAAGTGGTTATCAAGAACAAACGCCAATGTGGTAAAATAGAAAATAATATTTTCCCAAAAGACAGTTCAGGATGAACTTTCAACTTTGTTTCTGGAAGCACCAGGAAGCAGGCAATGTTCCTAATCTACCTATGGCCAATAAGCATTTACACTGGGGACAAGTGAGATACAAATAAGAATCTGAGAGCAGATGGGAAACTACCTGAACTAGGGTCATCAAAAGGCTGGAGACCAACCTGGCCACTCCCCTGACCCCATAAGAGGAATACAGATAGGAAGTTAAGGTATGTAATTCAAAGAACATCAGTCATTTGTAAGTCAATTTCTCATTCAAACCATCATCTATATCAATACTAATGGTGTGCGTGGTCACAAACAGCCCTTCCCAGAGCCTCACAATTCACGTGAAGAAGTTACTGTATATCTGTTTACCACTGTAAAATGTCAAGGCTTGAAAATTGCAGGATGAACATATACAGAGGGTTATTTCACATCCATTGGCTTTCCTTATTTTGTAGGGGTTTTTTCCCCTTTTTAACTTTTTTTTTTTTAACTTAAGTACTTCAAGTAGTACAGAGATTACAACTCAGAAGCACTTCTACAGCAGTTTGATCAGAGCGATTTTCAGGGGGAAGTTAACAGGTTTGTTAGCTACATTAAGGAACATCAACAGGAGAAGCAGAGCTCTGAAAGAAGAGCCAAGAATAGCCTGAAAACAGAGGTCAATGGGTGAAGTTTAAAAGGTTTGGCATGGTTTTTAGAGTCTAAAAATTATTATTTTTATTGGAGCCGTGTGAACAATAAACTCTGTATGCAGAGGGTCTCACTTGAAGATGTTACAGATGCATTCCCAGTCTTCTGCATCCCTGAGAAATTTGCATGATAGATACTGTCCTGAAGTCCCTAAATAACGATGCCCCAAACGTGCATTTCCCCTGTGGGTTTAGGAGGGATGCCCCTTGCCCTGCTTCTGTTTGGCAATACACATCATACAATTCCCCTTAACACATTAGTAAACTACATTTTATGGCAACACTAGCTTGAAAAACACACCTTTCTTCTGCCTCTGTTGTGCTAATCTCATTTTTACTCCCTGCAGTTATAAATAGCAATCATATTTCCATGCTGCAATCACACACTTCATTTCTTAAATCATTCTAAAAGCTCTCTTCTGTATCTGTTCCACTTTGTAATCAGCTTTCCTGAAAGTGGATGATCAGAACACTGCAGTTTTCCAACCAGCATCTCACAAGTGCCTGTGTTGAGATATTAACATTTCCCTAACTAACAGCAATGCCTCTGCTCAAACATCCTCTGAGCACATTGCTATAATCACGCCTGCGTCACACAAGCATTTCATAGTCAATCTGTTATCAACTACTCAACCCAAATCCTTCTCTTCCTCGGTCATTTGCAATTGATTATTACTCAGCTTACAACTTAATTTATGTTATTAGTCCCCAAATGACCTTGCAAGCAGTACTACAGAATTGCATTTCATTGCTATTACCCCAGTCCTCAAGTTCATCTTTCTGTACAGTTCTTAAATCTGCTTAACTCGTAATATCCCAAATTATATCTAACTTGCAGTTTTATCAGCACACTTCCATCATTTCCTTTGCACATTAAACCAGTTATTGAAGAAAAAATGTGTGGGTTTATGGCAACATTAACTTGAGTCAAGTATGCATGTACATGCTACTTCTAATTTCTGTTGCTCTTGTTATTCTTCATTTAACAACCATAGACGTGCTGTGACATTGCACATGAGCTTGTGCAGCCTCCCTTTTGTCACATTCCATTACTGGGAAACTGCAGTTCCCCCAGCCCCGTACCAATCAAAATTCACCAATCTGAGGGAAATATTTAAACCGTTTTCCTGTTGTTAATGCTCACTCAGCTCCACTTTGAAGATGCTTTACCCTGCACGGTACAGTACAGACAGAACAAAAGCTGGTATATGGCAAGCAGATCTCCCAGAGACAAACACATACTGGGAGTTTTAAGCACCACATGAGAAAATCTGCTCTGAGCAAAATTTAAAGGACATTATAATTAGGATCACGATAACCCTCATCTTAAAGTTTGCATTGAAACTCCTAAATTCATACCATTTTTACAACTGAACATAAATTACTAAGGTAGAATTTATTTACAGTCTCCATCATCTTGACAAGTTTTTAATCTAACAGAGATAGTGTAAAATGTGTGAAACAGCAAAACGGCTGTGGTGAGTGGGTGGATGAAGGGGAGATTGCAGTTATTCCAACTACTTCCGTACTTTTTTCTTCTTTAAGGTATAATTTCATATATGCTTACAAAATTGCTGTTTTCTCCACAGAGAAGCAGTGAAGGAAAAATCCAGGCATTCTAACTTTAGAAAGAACGACTTTCTTCACCTTTCTCTGAGAATTTCATGTAGTACCTACTGTAGAATTTGCACTGGCATTCCTGCATTTAGGCAGACGTCTGTGCCTTAAGACCATAACTTTGATGTAAACACCCAAATACAATACACAGCAAGTTACACTTCCGTGGAAATGGTTTTGAAAGTTAATTTTACTAAATCACACCCAAAATTCGAATTTGTGTTTTTGTAACATCTTCTTCCAGTTCTCTGGGCCTTACTATCTTCTGCCAGACTCCCTTAGAATCATGGAATGGTTTGGACTGGAAGGGAAAATAAGAGCAGTTTCCCATTCACTCTGAATAAACACAACATTCAGCACATATTGTCACTGAGAAAGTAATAAACCTACTACACAAACTCTGTAAATTTACTCACCACCTTGAGGTCACACTCCTCTATCTTTTTGCAGATTTGCCTTGATATTAGCAAGCATTTGCTATCTGCAAGACCGTTCATTTCTAGAATATAATTTACTGAAATTTAGCCTTCAGTCTTCTCCAAATAAATTTAAAAACACTAACTCAGAATGTAAATTTTTCAGAAAACGGGCATTTCACATCAGGTGTAGGACAAGGAGAGAGACTCTGAGCAATGCCATAGTGTAAGTGAGAAAAAGTGAATGCTGCAAACATCACAAAATCCCACCGTCTCTACCTCCAGAAATCTCAGGACATTTCTCCCAACCTAAATGATCCTGTGCTTTTGCATAGTGGAGAATATGTCGGTGTTTGCACTAAAGTTGCTGTTCTGAGCTCTGACCTTTAAGTGCAGCATCATCTTCTCCAAGATTTTTACTGTGTAAACCCTCTTTTTTTACACATCTGACACTTCTCCTTCCACTTGTAGGACACTGTAAACTGAGGCAATTTTTGTTAGAAAGTTGCTCCAGAATGTCCAGGCCCACACCACCATCCTTCCTGGTTAGCATTTGCGATCTCTCATCTCCATTTGCATTTCTACTACTGGATCTTCCCAGCTCATTTCTCTGACATTTGACATCCTCATCAGTCAGAGCTGAAAACTCCTCCATGATTCCATCAGACTGTGTTTGAAATCTCAAACCTGAACAATGTTCTGTCGCAAGCCAGGGAGGCTTCTGCTTACTGGAGTTAACTTGGTTATTCTCTGTTACTTGGGAAGATGACTGTAACCAAGAAGGAAGTGCACTTGTTGAATCAGACAGTTTTCTTCCTGTTAGCTTTTCCATTTGCTCGCTTAAAGTCAGTTCATCATCAGATGGAGGATGCTCCATTAGTGCTGGTACTGTTGCATTCTTTTGGGCATCTTTTATACAAACTTGAGATGGTAACACTTTTAGGTTATCCTCTAACACAGACAATTTTTCCTTTGTGAAATTGACTGAGTTCATCTTATGCTCGAGGAGATTTTCTTCTGGCACAGATTTCCAGTTTAGTGAAGTACTGTTTGACTGTAAGCATTTAAAATGCAAGTCTGCTTTCTCCTCTGTGACTGAAGGTGCATTTACTTCTTTCCTTTTAGTTGAAGAATATGCTGAGGCATCTTGCTTGTGACCCGTAAGGTAAATTGTAGTGCTGTGGTCAGTGAGATCTCCAGAGGCTTTCGCTAATTCACCATCAAATACAAGGTTCTCATCAATGTATAACTTTACCTTCTTTGCTCCAACATCAAGGCCCTGCAAAAATAAACGTATGAAGATTTCAATTAAGATGTTCAAGCATTGGGTATCACTGTCCTGGAACTCCAGCAGATGAAAACTATTAAAATCCCCCATCAGTAACATGGGTTTGACTGCTTTTTAATCAAAAGCTCAAACAACTGAAAAATACCATGGGATATTTAAGATTTTATTTAAAAGAACTAAAACCCCTGCTAGATGCTACTATGAGACATATTGGCTGAAAAGGCTTTAGAAAAGCTCCAGCAAAGAAGTCTAGATTAAATGCAATTACACTTGATCAGGATATAAATTCCAGAGGCACAATTTGCTTCAGCATCTTTAAGATTCACCACTGTCATGACATATTCCAAGGCAAACAACCACTAAGCTTAAAGCCACTACAATTAAAGAGTTATAAAGAGTTACAGAAATACAAGGCTGGAAAGGACATTTAAGAAAAAGAAATCATCCAGTCCATCTTTTTCCACTGAAGAAAGTAAAATAACTTTTACCATTGTGAAAAAAATGGTTTTAACAATTTTCAAATAATCTACCTTGATGGCTTTTTCCAACACTCAACTAGCCTTTTAAAGGCCCTCATCTCAGACAACTCTGCCACTCATAACTTCATCTCTATGTTCACCTTTTCTGTGGCACCCACTAAAACCGGATATTTTCATTCTGTTGAAGTTGGAACTAATGTCCTTTCTATTCTCTTCATCATTTCCACCCAATCTTTTCTCCCTCTTAACAGAAATACTGGTATCTTCAAGGAAAATGTAGAAGATAAGACAAAATCCATCTCCTTTCTGCCCTCTAAATTTCAGCAACATGTCCATCACATGAAGTCTTTAAAGACCCTGTTTTTTCCTTATTTTCATGAAAACTGAGACATTTCAGTTTCATCCCTCTTGCTCATCTCCTGGATGATAATTCTCTTTGAATACTAATTTAAATTTTCCTCGGCTCCCAGCCTAAACCAGTTACTCCTTCACCTTCAAGTGTCTCCAGTTCTTCACTCCTGCCTCCACACTTTACAGCTTGGTAGTCTCTATAGCTTCCATTCTACTGCTTTCCAAACATTAACATGTTTGAGGCAAAAAAAAAAAAAATGTAATATGGACTGTTATGGGGACAAAAACAGAGATGTATAAGAAGAACGCTACAGCTGAGGGAGGGGAATAGGTGTAGGAATGCAAGACACATTGCTGATAAACAGAGATCACCTTCACTATCTTCTCAGAGAACAGTTGTAAAGCCAGTTTAATTGGCCATTATGTCATGGCTGCCTGTGTTACTCCTGGAGTATCATAAAGTTCTATATATCTGTAATGATGCATTTGGCTATAAAACATGGTAGTTTTTCCCCTTGAACAAGGACACTGCTAGATTAATCTAATTGAAGATCACAATTAATAATTATATAAATTAAAAACTAACTACACAGCTTTGCCTGAAACTCTGATAGGGAAGAGCAAGACTATCAGGATGCTTCAGTAATGTTATTTTTTTCAATCTCTTTATGTCTGGACTGTTAATGTACTCCTTAAATGCTAGAGATATTGGATATTCACAGCTGAACTTGGGATAACTGGAACATATCTACTTAATATCCTAGTCTCTACTCCGATTGGGAATACTCAAACCTTAGTTCTGTATTTTTAGTTGGGAACCAATACAAACTGCATGAAACCACACAAATAAAAGCATGTATTTTGAAAAGTATTTGTCAATTCCATCTTTTTAAATTAAAATCAACCATCTTTTAAGAACAATGTGCTTTTAAATGAACCCCACTCCACCCACACACAAGTACTGGAGGAGGACAGGTAGACAGATAAAACATTACAAAATGAGACAGTGGAGTTTATTCTCCCTGAAAAGGGACAGTCAAGCACAGAAAGGCCAGTCACTTCAAAACTACTATCTCAGTCAGTGGGAAATGACTTCCTATTCTTTGATGGTTTGGAGTGTCCGAGATAGGTCTTGTAGGAAGCCAGAGCGGCGTCTGGGCTGTACTGGGATGAACCAGCAAAAGCTACAGACATTTCTAGCACAACAGAACCAGACTGAATCGGTGCCAGGCACTAATAACAGCTGAGAGCTTGGAAGAACCATCCATTCATGAAGAACCAGTAAAAGAGATAACAAAAATCTCTTGCACCAAAATTTTAAGCAGATTGAGGCTTAGACATGAAATATACGCAAAGAGATCCCAGGGACTCCAGAAACCAATATATGCAGACACAAGACTAAGAACTCTTTTTAATCCCCTCCCACTCCCCTCCTGAGCTTCCAGTTGCTTAGTGACCAGATGTGGTGGGAAAGATTGACACAATGCTTACATCTAGTACCAGTGTTTAACTCCCCTCAAGCATGAAGAGGTTGGAAAAACAGAACCAGAAGAAAAGAATTTCTCCTATAAACCCACCTCTGCTGGAACATAGCTGCTACGTCCTTATAGATAATGCACCTGGAGGTAGTCCAGCATTGAAAAAAAACCTTCAGCTCAAGAGAATGGACATAAACATATGCCCATGCATACAGGCAATTGCTTGAAATAGAAAATGATCCCACTGGAGAGCAACTAAGACCTTTGTACTTTTAAGTATTAATTCCATTCACAGATTTGTGAGGATATACAACAGACACTATTGAATCTTACAAAGAGTTTTAACAGCATCAAGTAACAATGCAATTTTAAGCTTTCAGCAAGTCTTTACACAATGTCTGCATATTTCCAACAAACTTGAAAAGAACTGGCTGCCCTCACTTACACCTAATCTCTTCTTGCAGACTAAAAGTGGCCTCCTCTACCACAGACCTCATCTGAAGTAAATACAGGCAAGACAAAGCATTCTGACTTTTACAGCTTCCCTCAGACATATGTTTTCTACTTCCAGACTCAAGTTCTAAAACTCAAACATACAAAAGTACGGGCCTGAATTAATTTTTTATGTTTTGAAAAAGTATTTGGGCACCTATCAGTTATGTGATTTTTAAGGGAAAGGAGAAGGTTAGAGTGATTACCAGAAAACCACGCAGAAATCTGGCTCTGGATTTATGTTAGCAGGAAGAAAATTGTTGGCTAATTATACTTTCAGGTTGTATACTTCTCAGCCAAAACTTCCTTAAGACAAATTACAGAATTAGGCAGAAGGACTTTGTATCATTCTTTCATCTTAACAACAATGAAACATTTCTTTAGTCAGTGTGGACTGCTGCACTGCTACCAAAATCCATGGGATTATACTCCTAATGGATTTTACAGCTTGCCTTATAGCTGTTATTTAAAAAAAAAAAACAAAACAGTGCCTTGAAACACAAATACATTTATGTGTATTTCCTGCATTATATGCAATATGTCCAATAATAAATCATTCTATTACCTCCAAAATCAGAAGTTTCTTTTGCACGCTCTAATGATGACAGAATATTCCACAGCCCACATTTTAATAGAAAAAGCTAATAACATTCCAGAAAATAAATATAAATTATGTTATAGAAAATTTCTTTAAGCTGTCCTTTCCATGGTCATTTCTTCCATATGTATAAATTACAATATGTGCTTATATAAGAACATGGATGAGAGCAAAACCAGGAGTATAAAGCCTCTTATTTATAATCCAGGACAGCAAATCCTCTTTGATTCAGTACCTGGGATTTTTTTCTTAACATTGCAGTGTACAAACAAGAATAATTTCCATGGTGACATTCAAAGACACAAACAAGGGACCATCTGCCATGAGATGTCTCTCTTGTAACACTAGGTTACTTGCTTTATTATGAATACACAGTTAGTATACTTTTTAAAGTGAAAAAACCCCATAACTGAGCAACAGCCAGCCTATTTATTCTCATGTACATGAGAAAACGTGTATTTATTTATATTGCGATAAAACAACTCAAAGTCCTGACTATTAAGATGCCCTTACCTTTGTATCTTTATTTCTCATCACAGTGAAGTATTAACTGACAGAACATGCAGGCTTTTTATTAGTTCTTTAGAGATCCTTAAAAGCTTTGAAAGAAAATGCTAATTGAACCTATCAAAACATTAACAATCACATTGCTACCACTTACAATTAAGAGAAAAGCAAGTTTCACAGTAGACTTGGACCCCTCCTAGATCCCTAGCTGTTTTTTTTTTTTTTAAACAGAAAATGGTATCTATTTTTATTCTGTACTTTCTGAAAGAAGATCAAGCTGAATTTTCCTAGGCAATGTAGCGCGCACATACAGAGGAGCTGAGAAAAAAACTACTTACACAGGGAGTTGTTGTGTTGTAATTCCAAATCTTGATCTTGGATATACCAAAGTCATGTGACCGGGTGGGATTGCGGATAACAAAGTAAAGTTGGATGGGTGGACGGAAAGGGCACATCCAAACGAAGCTTTCCTTCGTGGTCTAAAAACACATACAAGCAGACTGTCACTAATAGTCTTTTCTCCTGAAGCAGGATATGTTCAATAACTCACTACCCCACCAAAGAATATACATTGATTAGAAAAGTAACCATTCTATAAAACCTACTATGTTAAGAGCAAAACCTTAACCTCATTTCCAAAGAAAATCCGTTTCTCCTTCTTGTAAGACAGCTGACAACAACCTGACAATTAGATAAAGGTCAGCTGCTTGCTGTCCCAGTGAGACATCTGCGTGCTCACAAATAACAGGCAGTCTGCCATGCTTCGTAACTGCAGGGTCAAAGCAAGCCCAGTTTATTTTAATCAAATTAATCAGCTTTGCAGACTCTAGAGAGGATCACTGAGCACAACGGACAATGCATACGCATTTTACAATTTCTTAAAGTGCATACACTTCTGTTTTGCCCTCTAAAGAGGGGAATCTTAGAGTTTTATTTTACTGCCTCTATTTTAATCAGGCTTTGCAGAAAACTAATTTCACTTACAGATCTATTCCTCGGAGCTATATATAGGCCTCTGCACTTGAAAGTTTCTAAGATATCACAGAAACCCCCAACATGAATTTTACAAACAACTGACAATAAAGACATTTTAAAGTACCAAAGAATGCCTAATTCTGGACATTGTTCAGAACTTCTACCTCTATGACAAGAGGGAATGGCCTCAAGCTCTGCCAGGGGACATTCAGGCTTGAGATAAGGTATTTAAGGTGAGGGTGGATGAGGTGCTTAGGGGCATGGTTTAGGGACTGGTGGGAATGGTTGGACTTGACGATCCGGTAGGTCTCTTCCAACCTTGTGATTCTATGATTTTCAGAAATGGAGGAAAAGGATGTGTGGCAGCTCAGAAACAAGTAAGGAATAAAGAGTTTCAGAATCAAAATGCTGAATATTCATGTACTTGATGTTGAATGTCAGCCCAAAACATTTCAACTGAGGGCACAAAGTAAATATACCTGCAGATAACATTTCAACAATCAGAGATTAGCAGATAAGTAGCTCCCTTTCTATTTTCAAGGATATGCAGCACACATACAGTAGGCACACAAAGTCAATATTTTTCGCCATCCTTTCACTTTCAAATGAGTTTTTCCGCTTTTCCTGAAGGCGGTAACTACAAATGTTTCCTATCTAGTACTTTGGATGTGTGCCTAAGATGGTAAGAACAGGGCTCTGCCACACTCTTCAGAGATATCATGAATAGTTCCACTCCTCAGAATTGTTATCTACATATTCCAGGATCTGATGGCTTACGATACCTCTGCCCCAGAGGCCTCTCAAAAAGCTTTGGGAGATATTGTTGCTTTGGCTGTCAGCTTTGTGCCCAAACAGCCATAGACGTGCCAAACAGGTTTTCCCAGTGTGTATGTACCCAGGACCTAGAGGAGCAGAACAAAGCTCCCATAATCCAAGAGGAGATGGTTAAAGACTTTATAGCCTAGCTAGACACCCACAAGTCTATGGGGCTGGATGGGATCCAAACTTCTTTCCATCATCTTCCAGCGGTCCTGGCTGACTGGGGAAGTTCCACTGGACTGGAGGCTGATGTTGTGTCCATCTACAAGAAGGGTCGCAGGGAGGACCCAGGGAACTACAGGCCTGTCAGTCTGACCTCAGACATGGAACAGGTGATCTTGAGTGCTATCAAGAAGCACATGCAAGAGAACCGGGTGATCAGGCCCAGTCAACAAGGGTTCATGAAAGGCTGCGCCAGGGGAGGTTCAGACTGGACATTAGGAAAAAAATTTTCACAGAAAGGGTCATTGGGCACTGGAACAGGCTGCCCAGGTAGGTGGTTGAGTCACCTTCCCTGGAGGTGTTTAAAAGATGGGTGCATGAGGTGCTGAGGGGCATAGTTTTGTGGTTGATAAGGAATGGTTGGACTCAGTGATCCTGGGTGTCTTTTCCAACCTAGTGATTCTGCGAAGTATTGCGTATTGAGTGAGAGGCAGCCGTAAAGATCATTTGATTTATCAGTGGAAGTAACCACTTAGGCCTGAGGATACACAAACTCAGAAGTGTCAAAGATATGACTGCAGAACATGTAGGAACTTTGATTAATCAATCCATGTCAAAACCCATGTGACTGTGGAGGAGTCTCAGGTTTTATCACTAAGGGTGATGGTGATTGTCTTTGCCAGAAGCAATGAAAATCTAGCCCAAAAGTTCTTTGAATCATCAGGGTGAATCTGGTATGTCAGGAGTATGAGTTACATTTGACCTCACTCAAGGAAAAAAGTGACAACAGGAACCCTTGGTCTTAGATTCTGTGGGAGACCAGTCCGCAGGACACTCCATCCTGTGGGCACCAGAGGTACACCTGATGGAGAGAAAAGGAAGGCTCCAGCATTGTGAAGAGGAATGATGTGGGTCTGAGGGTTCATTATTATGAAGAAATATCTTTGTTAGATATTTCTAGCGTTACAGTTCCATGTCCTTGTTATTCTGAGGCCTGAAAGACCTTTATATGCATGTGAGAACCAAAAAGGTTCGCAGAACACAATTTCAGTGAAATGCCTAATGCAAGTCTTACTAAGCTCTATATTCCACCAGACACTATTTCCTCAGCTGAGAGCATCTGATGCTCTGCCAGGCATTTTTTTCTTTTACAGCATATCATGAAGTACAAGGGAGGAGACAGTTTAAGTGTTCTCCTTAAAAGCCTGCAAGGGTAATAAATAAACTAACAAATAAATAAAAAACCTGATCTACTGTAAGAGTACATCTATTCTCAAAGACAAATGCATACCTAAATGATCAAAGATAGAAGTACTTTAACCGTAGTAAAAGTGAGTTTTCCACAAAGTAAGTTTTTATGTTAGTGTCCATTTAGCTGAAAATGCTAAGAGATTCATTAATTTGTTGTCTTTTCTAACGCCTCCCACAGCTCTCCTGTACGATCTGAAATCTACACAAACTTTAAACAGTGTTTTGACTTCTGAACAAGTCTGCAGTTCAGTTATTGCATATCCACATTCCAGGGCCATACCCCCTCTCCAGATTGCATCATATCTCTGATGCAATATCTTTCCAGCTTCAAGAGAGGAGATTACAGTGTCACAAATCAAAGGAATATATTAATCAATGAAATATAAAACCTCATTACCTAAGAATAGAGAGGTATATAAATATATGAGAAATGCTGAGAATAACAGCTTTGTAATGGATTCATGAATACATTGCTACATAATTTATGATTATCTGGAAAGTCTTGAAAGTCACTACAACTACAACCATTGAGCATCATCTGCCAGATGGCATCAGGATTTCAATCCCAGTTAGTTACTTTTGTCTCTTGTCTTTAGTTTGGAAGCACCTTATGTCTCCTCATCTTACTGTCTCACAGAAGAGCCATGAAATACTTTTGTTTTATCATGCCACACATTTTTCTATAATCTCTTGCTCAGACTACCTATCTATACATTCCTATTGCTCCACAATCTTTAGCAAGGTTAAAGGATAACAAGGGCACAGGAGAAAATAAGCATGTTTCCTTCTTAAGATTACTTAAACTCATATTAAACAACTGGAAGAAGTTACCAGAAAAGCCCCCATACCTTCAGATCACAAGAATTACTTAATTTATCAGCAGACATGCTGTGAAAATGTGAAATTTCCCATCCTTCTTGTTCTACAGATGCTATTATTACATTTCAATACTTGAAAAACTGAATGGGTTCTTTCATATAAAGCAATACCACAGAGTGCACATGAAAGGAGGCAGAGTTAAAGCTGCCTCCTTCCACTTGCTCAGGCAAATTAATCAACTTCTGTCCTAAATCAAAATCCTAACCAAATACTAATGTCTTGGACAGGAAAACTGGGTTTGTTAATGGCAAATAATATTTGTACTTTTTCATTATCAGAGTTGTTATGTAAATCAAGTTCAAAATGCAATCATGTTTCTAAACAAAAAAAACCCCACAAGTGATGGTCTATTAAAGAAATATTAAATCAAGAAATTACCACATCCAGGACTAAGCTGTCTTACATTTAAGTTCTTATTGACCAAGCAGCACAAATCCCCTGTGTTGTCAGCATTTCGAACGTCCACATCATGAGGAGACACAAATATCTTTTCGTTGCATAAATCAAAGAATTCCACTTCACTCACGCCCACATTTACTGGATTTCCCCAGTTAGAAAGAAGTTCCATAGTCACATAAATGGCATCACGTACTTCCATACTGCTTGTCATCTGGACCAAAACGAAATATGGTATAAACGTAAGAGACAAAACAATAAAATGTGGAACAAAATAAAGACTGTTAAGACTACAATACCAAGAAGTCAGAAGAAAAAAAGCTTGAAAACTCAAGGCTGTCTGGATAACATTCAATCTTTTGGGTTCCACCAGCTCTGCCCCATAACAACTAATAAATCTCTGGCACGGTTAGAGGAGAGAACTTATTACCCTATTGCCTAAGGCAAAAACTGCTTTCTGTTCTTTGTCCGATTCCTTCGTCCTTCTGATGAACAAAGGAACAGTGATAAATTCTCTTTTCTTACCTGTCATAGGTTTATTATATTTCAGGGAGTACAGGGATAGGATGATGGGGAATGGTTTTAAGCTGAAAGAGGGGAGATAGAGATTAGATACTAGGAAGAAATGTTTTCCTGTGAGGGTGGGGACGCACTGGCACAGGCTGCTGGGAGACATTCTGGATGCCCAGGCCCTAGAGGTGTTCAAGGTCAGGTTGGATGGGGTTTTGAGCAACCTGACCCCTGGTGTCACCATGGCAGGGAGGCTGGAACTGGATGATCTCTAGGGCCGCTTCTAACCCAAACCATTCCACGAGTCTATGATTAGTTGATGTGGGGCAGAATCAGTGGAATATAGATAATTCAATGTACCTTTATTTTAGTAATACTGGGAAGCATTGGTTATGGTGCATATCTACACAAACCTTCTCTCTCAACACGGAATCTACTTCAGATTTGTCATCAGCTAGGAGTACTTCATCATCACAGGCAGAATCGCTCTCAGACTCCTGAGGGACATTCAGAAGTTTCTTCTCTTGCCTGAAATGTACATATTCTTTTACATGTAACTTTCTTACAATTCTTGTATTTTAAAGAAACACTTTTTTTGGTGCAAAGATGATAGGATGAACCCCCACGCCCCACAGAAGAATCCCATGTACCCCACACTGAATGACAACTGTTGCAGAACCACCTTAGATACACAGGGTTTGCTTAAAAGACTGGACTCCAGTTCTCTGCTGGTTCTGAGGCAGTCTGAGAAAGTAATACATTTCTTTCTATCATCTAATAGAAAGATAAATAGAGGGAGATGTTGGCAGTTCCTTGACTCACAGAGACTGACCCCAAGGCTCCCTGATTTACTACGACTTCCATGATGTCTCAGGTATCTAAAGATTATCATATGTAGTGGTAGTACACTAAATCTGATTGTACAGTGAAAACTATTTCCTAAAAAAAAGGAAGCTACCCTTAAAGGAAATACAAATACCTGCTTCCAAAAGAACAAATTTGCTCAACAGCTTTTGTGACTGCAGTCCTTGTCTGTTTTATTTCTGAAGGTTCAGCCGTTGCAGAAACAACAGATGAAACAGAAAATTTCTTCTAAGTAAGAAAAAGACGAATACATTTCATTCACATCATTCTCTATGTAGCAATGAGTATCAGTTTGTATATCTTACTAATAAGAGTTTGGGCCCAGCTTTGGTCTCAGCTAACCTGAGCTGATCTGTAACCTCTTACTGAGTCACATTTAAGAGAACTGGTCTTGATTTGCAATGAAAGAGCTAAGCTTGGAGCTTGATCTTCTATGTGGAAGAAAAGTAACGTAAAAGCATTGTCTGATGTCTATTAAAAATACATATACCTATGTCTGAAATCTCACTGTGTACATTTGGTAGGACTCAGAGCTGGCCAAAGCTTTGGCACAGAGCTAGATGAACTTCTCCAAAGAAGGATCATAAAGACTTTTAAATCCAGAAAGCTCCGTTTTATTTTTTAAAATATATAACCATCAGTAGTGACTATCAAAAACAGATGAAAGTTCTGCAGTTTCCTAAAAGTTTGTTGGCAGCGTCTGTCAGAGACAGAATACTCAGCACAGTGAGCCACCAGTCAGATGAGGAACATCATTCATTCTGTTCATGGGTTACTTCCATTTCTCTAATTTTTGCAAAATAAGAGAATTTGAAAATTCTTAGAAGTTAATTACTTTTTTAGTACTAAAAAATCTCCATTGTTATACATTTAAATATCAAAGACCAAGTTCCACAATCCCTTAATTGTATAAGCAAAATTACTTCTGGACTACCATTTAGGTCAGCTTTAAGACTGAGAATTCACAGTGGGTTTTTGAAATTCCATCTCAAGTGTTAGGGTAAAATTATGTCTGTTTTAAGTATTATTTAATTATTCTTCATTTAAGCACAACAATATTAAAATTAGTCCTAATGTTAGCAGGAAGATACATTATGTGGGAATATTTAATGGAATTTGTTCTCTCAATCACAAAGCTATAAACATCTCAAAATCAAAAGGAATAAGGTTGAAAAATTGATCTAGACGGTGAAATCATACATGAAGTACTTCTCTACAGTAAAAGAACATTTTAATCTTTGCTCCTAACCAAAACTCCACAGAAACCTAATGTTGGCTCATCAACAACCATGGGTATATATTCATCGCAGCATCAGCTCACAAGTTCAGGGACCACCAGCTTCAGTTAGCCAGCTGTCTTGGAAACTCTCAGAATTCAAATGAGTAACTCCAAGAGAGTCCAAGCAACTCTTTTCCTTCCTACAAAATGGAGTCTCCTGAACACCATATTGGAATCAGACTTTGAATCCATGAACACTGCCCATAACAGACTGTTTTGCAAATGTCGGTTTATGCTCACGTTTCTTTATGTACTTTCTTTCCGTTAAGAGACTTGAAGTATATGCTCAAAGTTTAACTAGGATTGTTGACATGTATCAACCTATTCTTTAATCTAACGAGGAGCAGCAGTCTGATCTCACTCAGAGGGGAATGGATTTTTGTGGATTTCCCTGCTTATGAGCTTTTTGTTGTTTTTAAACATGGTTGTTGGAGATAAGAGATGTACACACACTGGTGCAAAAAACCCACGCTGGCTCCCTTCTCACTAAGTGCCAGCAGTGTACGTGACAGCTCTGCTCCAAAAGCAGAGCATATATTAACAGGAACAGTACCCATATTAATGACTTCAGCAGCAATGAAGGATATATTGGTACGGAAATCAAACATTATCTTGTTTAAGAAGCTTCCAGAATGAAAATGGCTCAAATGGGCCTGCAGCTGTGCATTTGACAGCGTAGACTCATAATGTGACTGGTCTATCAGTTGCTCAGTGATTCCTGAAATCAAGAGAGCTCTGTGGGATGCTATCCTGAGGAAGCAGATTAAAGGAAACCGCCCTATCAAAGAATACAAATTAAATTACACTTAAGAGGCATCACCATTCATTCATAAGCAACCTCAATGTGTTGTAATTCATGGGGGGTTTGCTACTTGATCTGTATTTTGCCATACCTTTTGAGGGCTTGTGAAAACTGCCTGCCTTTGCAGATCTCTCTGCAAGACTTCGTTTTCAATTTGCATTGCTTTAACTACAGCTGAAACCGAACAATCAGGGTCCCTCTCACACACAGTCTTTCGAGATGCTGAAAGTGGTCTTTCTGGTCGACTTAATGGTCCTGTCACCAAAAGAAGGAAGGGATGTTCATTTGTCCAGACATACAGGTATGGAACATTACAACAACACACATTTGAAACATCTGACACAGGGCTTTGCTAGCAGTCTGAAACCATCCCAACTGAGGCTGAATGGCTCCAGTTTGGTTTTATATTAAAGTAGATGTGGCCTGCAACCTTAAACTGATAAATGTGGAACATAAATTTTTTATGCTTTAAGATTTTTTGTATTTGCTTTGTAAAGGTATTTAATGAAAATGCCTTGTAACAGGTCATTGAAAAATATATATAATTCCAGCACATCAGAATTTTTCAGTGCAGCTGGGGTATCCAGCTATTTTGGAAGAATCCCAGGAGTCTTTTAGTAAAACAAGGGCAGCGAGGAGTTGCTGTTTGCAAAGCAAAATAAACAACTTTATCACTTAAGTAGTCATCAAAATACCCATATGCATCCCAGTCTCCCCAGACATCACAGACAAATAGAAAAACAGCCTATAAACAGGTTTAAAAGAAAGGAAATAAAATTTAACAATAGAAGAACTGAGATTGAACTAAAAGAAAAACATGGCAGCTTTATTCAAGGACTTCAAAAGTTAAAGGAAGAAAAGAGATCCAAGTTGTATAGACATTAAGATCAAGTGAAAATATTGGAGAATGGGTTGATATGCAAGCATGCTTAAAATGCTGCAGTGAGGTTTACTAAGTAGGTGAGTAAAATGGCAGCACATGCTGGTAACAACGTCTACCTAGAAAAAACAGGAAGTTAAAACTAAGATTTGCCTGCCTTCAACACTCTCTAAGCCCTCTGCCATCTATACTCCTCAAAACTTTCAACAAGTATTAGTCATCTCTGCAAACACAGGGACAGAATAAAGGCCTTTTCATTTTTCTGTACTATACCATCCCCCTGAAATGGAATTAATTGAAGGATTTAGAGTGATAGTTGGACAGAAACAGCTCTAACAAGCACTACTATAACCTGAGAGAATGCTACCCACATCTTTGGAAAATGGTCAAAGCAAGCATCTGCTCTGACAGATGGTGGGTGAGGGTCTCAAAAGCTACAAAGAGGATTTATTCTGAAGCCAAAAACAATTAGTTTCTTTTCCTCAATTTGGTTTTCTGCCAATTAAGAAACTAATATTTTTTGACTTTTGCAAAACCATTAGCTTTATTGTTTTCTTGGGACATAGCTAGATTTTGCTTTTATTGAAAAGACTGCCTTAAATGCAGAGTATGGCAAGTCGGAAGACTTCATTTTGGACCGTAAAAAACGCAAACTCATCAGACTTGCTCAATAAGGATATGGAATACACTGAAATAACTGCAGCCATCCACAATTTCTGCCCCTAAATTTGGGGTTTAGGGTTTTTTTCAGTCCAGAGAAAGACCCCACCCTAGCAGCAGATTTCTACACTGAACAGCAGTGCCTTCAAAATAGTGTTCTCCAGTCCAGGAAAAACATTTTTCAGTATGGCACTAGATACTAGGATATTTACTCAGCACTGGAGACTGATTCACAGTGTTCAAGGTGTAACGCACTGTGTTAAAATCTTCCACCACAGTGTCTATTGCTGATTCTGAGAAAACCCTTCTGTTAATACCATAGACAACAGATCTCCATGAGTAAACTAGGAAACACAGAGCAAGCACAAGGACTGCAAGGCCGAGGGAAAAAAGTCTTATGATGTGGGTGGAAAAACAGAAGGAAGGTAGCAAAGGTGTAGCAGAAGACTAAAGTATACAGGCTCTAGAGTTTCAAAGAATTTTACACAAGTCAAAACACTCAAGGTGCTAAAAACAAAAAAAGCCAAAAAAAAAAAAAAAAAAAAAAAAGGAGAACAGCAAAGAAAAAGCACATAATGACAGATGTGTGCTGAAATGACATCTGAGCCAGAGGGGGAAAAAGCATGAAAACTCTTCTTATTGACATTATACATTCTCATTTCTTACTAGAACAAATTCTTTCATGTCTTTTCTGCTGCAAGAACTCAGCAGAAAGTGGCCGAGGAGTTTTATTTTTTACCACGTTTGGTCTGACAGGAATGTACATTTCAGCATTATCTTTTCTTTTTGCCGAGAGAACTCGTACTGGCTTCACTTCTACAAGACAATAAGAGAATAGAAATAATCAGCTTCAGAGATATTTAGGAACAGCCAGTCTGGTAAAACTTACTGGACTTCAAATGACAAAATTCTGCCACTTTAATTATGCGGGCACAGTTACAGTGACAAGCTCCATCCTCCCTCCCTCTCATTAATACTATTCTGTTGATGCAGCACCACATGTGCATGGCTTGCACTAACTTAGTGAAACAAAATAAAACATATCATTCTAAGGTATGAATATACCTCATCTGTACAGTTATTTACCTACATTACTGTCAAGAAAAGCAAAAATAATAAAGAAGTCCCAAGTCACTCATTAACATACTTATACTGAAGTAAATTCTTAAAATATGGACTAATACGTTGTTCAGAGGAGTACTTCTTCACTTTTTATTTGTGGATTATTAATGCCTCCTGTGTTTGTATCACAGCTTTGAAATATGTCTCTGGGAAAAAGTCAGGTACATTCACTGCTGCTCCATCCCTTGTTCTTATCTCTTCTGATGCTGCCTCTCCTCATTTACACTCCACTCGCCTCCATATTAATAAGAGGAACACATATTTACACAATTTGTTCAGATTGTTCCTCTTAAGTAGTGAACTATTGATAAGGAAAAGATAAACAAAAAACACAACCAAAAACCCAACCCAACTAATGTACCTGAAAGGAGTCAGGAGGGCATTTTGAGAAATACTGGTTCAAGGTCTAGTTTTTCCCTGAACTCTTCTTTAACAAGCTAAACATCTTTGAGACCTAGTGACTGGTTTGGGACTTGGACATTGAGGTCTCCAAAGAAGACTCGACGAAAAAGTGGTGCACGGTTGGATAGATTTTGTTTCTCAAATTAATAAATCATCATCAATAACACATGCTATGATGGCAGGTATCCAGCACCCAGGACATGAAATGGAGGAAGCTGAGACTGGCAAGATTTGGCTGCCTGGATTACTGCAAAAACAGTTCACAAATATATATTAAAAAAATAATACTCTCATGAAAAATCCCCCAGACAGTCTGAGACAGCCTTAGTTCAAGTGTCTATGCCTGGTGATGCAAGTAGGTTAACTAGGGCTATATCTTTATCTTTGCAAAACATGTCTTAACGTAAGATGGTGCAAGTCTCCCAAATCAGGAAATTAGAACAATTTTGCTGAAAAGCATGAAAACTCATGGAGTAACCATTAACCAGCAGCAATTCCTTTAAAACTAACACTCTCATAGAATTATTATGAGAGCGCTATAGTAGTGTATCACAGAGACTTACTGCTTTGATCCTGATTCAACTCCAACACAGTAACAGCACCAGAATCAAGGCCAGAGCACCTCCCAGCATCCTGATGTTCAGAAGCTTCTTCCTGCAGTGATCTACTGCAATGCAGTTGAAGGCCTCCAAAGCTTGTAATTGTTTCCTCGGTGGAAGATGATTCTGAAAACGCATCCTCTTCAACAGAGTCATAGTCATCACTGAGAGAGTCTTCTTCCATCTTTTTCTCTTCTATATCAAGTTGTGGGCTGCTTCTCAATTTCTGGTACAATTCAAAACAGATTTGTCAAAAAAGCTCAAACAGGTATTTTAAAATAAACCAATGTGTCTGCCTCTCTCTCCCCTAGGAGAAAGAAAAATCTTCTCATGAAATCAGAGTCATGATGAGGCTAAATCTATTCACACTCCTATATCAGGTCTTCGGTCCTCTGATGAAGACTTATAAAGACAAATCATCCTAAAACTCCTTTGTTCCTTCTCATCAGAATCCTTGTAGGAAAATTCTGTAGGCCCAGGAATTTTAATGTGCAAAATCAAATTTTAGGAATCAGTTGCAAACAGGAGGTAAGAAAGGGCAAGGGCATATATTTTACCAGTCTCACATAGTTAGTTTGCCGTATCTTTTGGTTTGCTACATGAAGACTAGCTGCAATACAGACTTTCCAAATGCCTTCATATGACCACAAGCTAATGTAATAGCAACTTTATAAGTAATTGGACAGATGATAATAGTCCTCTCATGTACACATCTGTTCTTCAAAAAAACAGTAGAAAAGACTTGTGGTCTAATGGCCTAAGCTTCTAGCTTGCTCAGGCTTTTTTAATTGGACGCACTGTAAAAGGATTTTATGCAAAATCTAATCTATTTTGAAATTTACTGCTAAAAAAACTGCCCTGCCACTCTCACCATACACCACAAACAGCACAAGATAATACTGGAGAGACTTTTGTTTTTATGAATGTCATAAAATTGTCATATGCAATACCCCGAATACATGTTTTCCCTACTTCGTTGGTGTTAAGAGTTTAGAGATAAGTACAGGTAAGCAAATTGCATGAGCAAAATGAAAACCTGAAGCTATCACAGGTAAAAATGAACTGTGACAGTTTATGTTCAGTTTTCAATGAAAGCTTCAAGCTGCTTTCTGCTAGAGATTGTGCTAACTGCTACACTTGTTAGAAAATCCATGTTGACAGAAACATATTACAAAGAGCAGGCAAACTTAGGTTGAATAGAGGGTCTGTAAGCAACCTAAGGCTTGATATTGACTGTGTCTTTATGACAGTCAAGACTAGTATTTCTAGCTATTTGACAGGGAATCATACAGGCTTTCTTTTAGTTTGAAACCTTATGACATCTGCATTGTAAACAAGACATTCAAGAAAACACATCATAGCTTTAGGAAAATGAGAAGTATTTCTGTCTGAGATGCAAAGAAAAGAAAGAAAAGTCAGGGGTTGGTTTAATATTTTTAGCTTCCTACTTACATATAAATGATTATAAATATCCCTCACTGTAAACAAGTTACTGGTTTGCAGAACAAAAAAGTCATTGGCTCAAAAGCAATACAGGAAAGGTAGAAAGATGCAAGCTAGGAAAACAGATTTGGGCAGTTCGTCTGATGTCAGTGGTAAGATCTGTAGACATTTTCATACATAGATGCTACACCACTACCCAGAAATGCTTTATTGATGTGATGAATTCTTTAGCTAGGAAAACAGTCATACTTTCATTCATTTGTTCAGTTTCTTTAAGGACAAGATACTTAAAGTAGGTTAGAACAAACTGCGATTGAGATTAGTAACTAAACAGAAGGCTGAACTGTCAAACAGAGTCAATGCAATAACAGCCCTTGATGGAAAGCAACTACATTGATTATAATAATTTAAAAACTTTACTCTGACTTCTGTTAGGTAAAACAACAGCACGGAACAATTTCAGCAATGTTATTCAAAACCTAACTCAAATCCAGAGAAAGTTGTTGTTTCAGCTGCCACTAAACTGACAGCCAAGAGTGACATTCATGTAGAGAACCATTAAGTGAACTCAAAGAACCACCTTGATTCTACCAAAGATAAACAATATTCTACCTCTTTAAATTAGGACTTAACATACTATAGCAAAGTAGTTTTTCTTCTCATTTTTCACTTTCTTTATGTCACATATCAGTGTGAAATTGTCTCGTGCAAAAGCCACTCTATCCCGTGTTTGCACGTTCCAGCCAAAATCAACACCCCGGCCCGTGCACATTTCACTTCACAATACCATGAAAAACAGAAGGCAACTGCCAGTTGTACCTGGGAGCAATGGAGAGTATCATTGCCATTTGTCTCTACAATCAAGCTTTCAGAAGGTTCAAAATCCTCAGAGTACTCAAGAGGAGGTTTAACGTAGAGTTTACCCCCCCTTTCTGTTTTAATCTCCACAGTTTCCTGTTAAAAGAAAAATTCAAAGAAATTACACATCTTTTGCGCTATCACCAGTACAAAAAGAGTAATCATTACACTTTACATAACACCTGCATCAAGCAATCTTTTTTCCCCTCTGTTCAGGTGAAGACTTCAGTCTTCCCCAACCTATGTTATGGTTTAAATGCCCTAGTCAAACTTCCCAACTCCTGCTGCTATCCTGAGTGGGTCAGGCCCAGCACACACCATATGTTTGGCATCAAAACAAACACCCATCAGATTCATCCCCTCATCTCATCAGGAGAGTGGAAAAAACAACAGGACTGGGGACACAGCAATCAACAACATACCTGAAGTGGAATCACTTAAGGCCCAGGCGTGTAAAGGAGTGAAAGGAGTGGTAGTGGAACAGACCTAAGGCAAAAGTTCTTAATCTTCTTCTACGGGATCGGCATGGTCTTATGACTCTCTGAAATGCATCTACACTTGCAGAGAACAAATAGGAGGAGCTGGAAGCCTGTGTTCAGTTACAGGACTAAGACCTCATTGGAATCACAGAGATAGGGTGGGACAGCTCACAAGACAGAAGCGCCGCGATGGACGGATACAGGCTCTAAGAAAGACAAGCTAATAAGGCGAGGAGGAGTTGTCAGCCTTTATGTAACAAAAAGCTGGAATGCATGGAACTCTGCCAAGGAACAGGTTAGGAACCAGTCAAGACCTTCTGCCTCAAAACAAGCAGGTTTTGGTGATTATGGGTTACCTGCTGGAAAGGCAATATCTCAGGGCTCAATCAATCTAGGAAATTCTAGAGTGCATCCGTGCTTGAGAAGTCAACAAGCAAAGGTGCTCTGCTAGAGATGCTGAGAGAGCTGTGACTTCAGAGCAGGCTCAGGGGGATCTCATCAGTTTGTATAAATACCTGACAGCTACCTGCTTACTGACAGAACAAGAGGCAATGAACCCAAATTTAAGAACACCCATGAAATTCCAACTGAACAGAAGAAAAAAAAATACTGTGAGGGTGATCAAACACTGGAAAAGGTTTCCCAGTGGTGTTGTGGAATGTCCCTCTGTAGAGCTACTCAAAACCTGGCTGGACACAGACCTGGGCAACCTGCACTAGCTGAACCCTGCTTGACCGCAGGGATCAGATCTCAAGAGTTCTCTTACAACCACAATACTCTGTGATTTTGTATATGTATGAAAAGACTACGTGAAATAACTGCAATTTTTTTGAAGATTAATTCCTCTTGTATTACACAATGAGGGGGAAAGGTCATGCCATAAGCATTCAAGCACAAAGATTTCTTGCCTTTGTAAATGTGAGACAGGGCTGCAAAACTTGTTCAAATTAATTTGCTTTGCTTCATACTTAGGATGCAATCAAAGTATGCACACTGCCAGTTACACAAGCATGGCTAACAAGGGGTAGAAGATTTGAGAAACTCACCTTTCCACACCAGAGAATTTGAGTACTCCAAAAGACAAAAAAAGAGAAAGCAGAAAGTGCACATACCTACTGGAGGACAGAGAGAGCCAATTCCCTCACTGTTTCTCACCTGAAGCCAACCTCTGCGTTGTACTTTGCTCAGTTCACTCCATGCACTGCTTTTTCGCATCTCACTCTCTTCTATCTGGGCTGCTTTTTCAAAACAGAGACAAGAATCAGAAAACAGAAATACAGTATTTGACAATATATACCTTAGTTACACTTTAGTTCCTGTTCTCTCACGCTCTCTAGATGAGGACAGAAAGCAAGTCTTTGACATGTGAACAGTATCAACAACTGAAAGGGCATTCTACTTCAGATACTTGGCAAGCTGGGTACTAGCAGCAGGAGTTTTGAACCTCTTCAGTAACAGTCATCATCATACATATTCAAGAGAATAAATCGCTTAGAGATACATTAGTTTAATAGCAAGTGAAGCCCCCAGTTCATTGACATGAAATTATGTGTCCTAGAACAGAAGTGCAAATCATTCTAACTCCTAGCTGAGTAGACAGTAAGAAGTCTTAGGAAGCCAGTTGAGCCCAGAATCTCTACTGCTGAAGGCAGACTGATGGATAGGGTCCCAGGGAACAATAGGTGATATGCTGCGTTTACAAAGGAATTGTGTGTATTTATTCTCAAACTAAGGAAACATAAGGTATTACCAGATTAAACAGAATGCATTAGGTATTTCACATACTATAGAGAAGGGTTCTTCATGTCCAAGCAGAAAATGAAAGACAAAATCATTTTCCTTCATTTCTACAGCAAGGAAGACTTGGTTTCAGAAAAAAAACTTGTCTATGGTCAAGCAAAATTGCAAAAATTTTGCCTATGATTAAGCAGAAGTAAGGGTCTCTGTGCTGAAACAGTCCCAACTTATAGTAGAACAATGGATTTTTGAAGAGATGTTTTGACTGAGACAGAGGCAAACACCTTGCAGGTCACATCAGCATCCTCAATAGAGCAAGGACATCACCAATACTCTCAACAGTATCCTAAATAAAGGCATCTCATTTCCTATGTCCAAGACAGATTTACAACTTCCATTTCTTCTCAGTGGAGAGAAATAGCTGATGCAAAACCCTTTTTCTTTAAGTCATAATTTAATAGTCACCCTAAGCCAGCAGAAACCGGCACTAACAACAATAAAAGAAGCAGTCGTCCAACAAAGGTCATAAAATCACAGAAAGATTTAGTTTAAAAGGAACCTCTTGAAGTCACGTAGTCCAGTTTTCCATTCAAAGCAGGGCTTACTTCAAAATTAGATCAGGTTGCATCACAACTCTCAATACCACTTTTTTTTGTTTGGGTTGGACAATGCCACATGTACCTGTGCAGTGGCCTGTTCAGAAAATTGATATGGGCAAGTTTTAACTGAGGAAAAACATAAAGATTACTTTAAATTGTAGTCACTTATCAATCTGTTTCACCACGAGGTTGCACAAATGCTGGTACAAGCAGGAGAGAGCAAGCATTCCTGGCAGAACAGTGCATTAGAGGGCTGGTAGAATTAGTACAAGAAGAAAAATAAGTTGTTCTACTGCTTCAGCACAATGTATGCATCTCTTAGGCCTGAAACAGGTGAAAAGGAATGGAGTGCTCCAAGGAGGAAATGCTATCTAACATCTTGGTTGGAAAAACAGCCCCTACCACTCTGTTAGGCTATTCCTAAGTAACTCCAGAATTACTTTGCAGTCGTTAGCATTGGTACTAATTACTATGGGGCTCTTCTGGCACTAAGGGTGAACTGTCTTGAGATTACAGTGCCAGAAGTATGTTCTGATTCAGTCACTGCTTTGGGACAGAACTGAATGCATCTTCCACTTTCAGTCCCCAAGCAATCCACCTCTGCTAAGTAACTGTCAAAAGGCCACTCATTTTCTACAAACGTAAGCAGGAAAAGCGGACAGGTAGGACTCATGCTACCACTGCTGAGTATTTGGTTCTCAGAATTGTTTATTTTGTGATGGATTCATCAACCAGGTCTCTCTAAACCATGAAAAACAGCAGTTCAGACTCCAGGTAGAAGCTGATGCAGCTGAGCTACTCATCTGTACTACAAACATCGCTTTAAAACAAAAAAATCCTTCTCGTGGGATGGATGGGACGTGAAAACCAACCAATATCTGTTTCAGCACACAAAATAGGCCCACTGGTGTCTTTCCCTTGGAGGCGTGAGCTGACAGTGCCTATTTGAGTAGCCAGGAACTGAGCAGTACCTCATCAAAATATTAGCTGCAATCAAAGGAAACCCTGCGCTACCCTCAAGCCACATCTTTGTGACCACAGCACCATTCACTGAAAGTATTTACATGGTTACGAAACTCCGTCTGGGTTATACACCCAAAGAGATTGCAGCACACCTAGAAACCAGCTTCACTACCTTATAATCCCATCATTTACTTTAATTCATTTAGCAAGCCTAAGCATAAAAGTTTATAAATCACTATTATCATTAATTATTCCTAGGGAACAGAGTCAAAGAAAATAGTCCAGACAAATGTATTTATGATGACACTTTTGGGAACCACGAATTGGGATTTGTGCCCATTCTGTATTATTAAATATCACACATTCCTAATTTTTCAGTGAAGATAATCCTATAGATGGATGCTTTAGAAGTAATAAATGATCCGATAACTATCATGGGAGATGGATAGGGAAGAAAATTCAGTGCTGTATTTCAGCTAGAAATCATTCCCGTACGTAAAATCATATTCAATCACTGAGAAGAAATGCCTCAAAATGAAACAGACCACGAAATTGCTTGGGTAGTACCCCCAGGCAAGAAGTTTATACAGATCACAAATGACTCCCACACTGGACTCTACTGGTAAAATCAAATGGAAGAAAAAAAACCAAAAGGACGACAACTTAGCTGATATCTCTCACTGCAGCTACACGTTTAAAGTAATAACGTCAGACAGCTAAGAAACAGCAAAACACCAAGATCTCTTCTGCAGAGATAACGCTACTGTCTCTAAGTTGATGCACTGAGGAAGGGAACAGACTGCCACTGAAGTCCTTAAAGGTGCCAAAGACAAGCTAAGTAACCTACCTGAAATGAATTATATGGCATTAAGTGACCATAAACACAACACAACCAACTTTGGTTCAGCTTAGAGATGACAGCTGCACAGCAGAACGTTAAAAGGAAATTTCTCTTGACAGAGTGCTATTAAAGCTGCTGCCACAATATCCCTATCACAATTTTTGGACCAAAAGGTCAAAGATGTTGGTTTATATCCTCTTCAGCTACCTAAAGGTATATAGTCCCAGTGCAACAGAGCACACCATTTCCTTCTTTTTCCAACATCCAAGAACATGAACTTCTTTGCATGACTATACACAAGCTTTTACTTTCATACAGAACAGTGAATCCAGGCAATGAGCTCATTCCCCTTCACCATCCTGTCTTACCTGCATGAAATTATACAGCAGAGAGCTAAGCCTGAACACACTAATACTTGAAAACAAACAGTGTGTGCCTGGTGTAGCAGGGAAACAAAGGAAAGAGAGATCAAGCTTAGAATCATTGCTAGAACAGTTAGAAAGAAAAGTTAGTTTCCAGTATTATTGAGATTAATAAACTTTTAATCATAATGAATTATCATACTAAGTGATTTCTTAAACTCTTTTTCTTCATTTGTAAGTGAAAATAATGCTTAAGCAGACCCTATATACACGGCAACAGATTAAAAAGTCACGCTCCAAGAGAGAGGTTGTAGCAAGCATGAGGATTGACTAAGGTTGGTAAACTGCACAGATTTAGCAAAATCAACTTTATTTTCATTATGCTAAATAGATTAGAAGGCCAATAAGCTCACACTTTATACCCTCATACATGCAAAATTATTCCTGTCACTACAGTGCTCTCTGTGTCTAACAGACCTAAATTAGAAATAAAATACACATTTTTAAATAAAGCCAGCTAATCACTGGCAGAAAATGGTAGACTTTCATTACTTCAAATATTTGAATAAAGATTAGCTGTCTTTAAAAGGCCACTATTTTGGCCTGAAGACAATTTATGAGCTTAATGTAGCTATTACCAGATATAATTTGATTATAGTCTTTGTCATCAAATGTCATTTGTCTATAGGAATCAAATGTGGACAACCAGACCAGATAACACTGCAGTCCATCAGATCCTATAGTCCACAAACAGTGCTATATATCAAAGGCATACAATTTTACCCTGGCAGTTCATATACATTTATAATCTTCCAGGTTTAGTTATAGCTGTTTAAAAAAGTGGAGGGGGGAGGAAATTATACTTTGGAATTAGGTACATATCAATTTGAAAATGAACAGGGTGTGGCAGAGACTGTTCCTTACATACAACCAGAAGTACTCTGATGAAAGAGTCCCACAGAAGTTCATTCCACTAAGCTCAAATGCTGCTGACTCTTTATCAGAGCCTAAACAGTAACCTCACCAGGGGAACTGCAGCTCTGATGAGCAAATGTTTAAAACAGTTCTAGATTGCAATCTCTGTAAAACTCTCCTGTGACTCACCATTCGTCCTGGTGGCCCTTGACTCACTTCTAACGTAGCCATGGGAGCTGATTTTTCTGTGGTTATTTCTCAGCTCTGAATTAGCTCCATTGAGATACAGAGAAAACCCTTGTTCTAACTGCTCCAGCTTGATTTGTATAGGGTCCTTTCTTTTTAAGCATCTCAGTAGCCTGAAGTAAAAAGCAGAGTAATCCGTCCTTACGCAGTGCATATACAGATGGTTAGATGTGCAATAAGCAAAAACACCACAACATCACAAAGTTCATAGTTGAAACAGTAATTTCAGAATATAGCACCTAGGACCTGTTTCTTTCTGTAATGTTTGTCTAAGTACCCACATGCTTTGATGTGTAAAGTTCAATCAAGCCTTTCCTTTCTGAGATTTTTCCTTTTCCATATTGTTTCTCATTTCATATTATTTTTTCCATTTGACATTTAGTGTATTCCTGTCTTCTTTGGACTTCATAGTCTTACATAGAATTTCAAAAAGCTTTAAAAATGGTTGAGAACTTTTTCAGAAAAAAAAAATGAGAAAGAAAAACATTATTTGTGATTTGAAACCTGAGGGTTTCCGCAATAAATAATTAATTTCCCTAGTCATAGATACCAGAAACAAAGCTTGACTAAAACAATACCTAATAAGACAGCCTTCCTCAGGCCTGATATCAGTAAAACACATACCCTCCCTTCTTCCAAGTCTCATCTTTCCTCCCTTCCACCACAGGTTATATTCAGCCCATTCTAACTCCTGCAGTGAGGTGACATCCAGACCAGGAGGTTGATGTCACGTAGGTGACAATTTCAGCTTGCCCCTGCATGGTGCCTCATGGTCTCTCTCTGCTTCCAGGGTGGGTCAATCCACAGACCAAAGTCCCCCAGGACAGTATCTGTTCTGACACAATCCGTTTTCGAATAGCGTAACTCCAGCCACGCATCCAGCCACATCCCCAGCAGTTCTTGGGGCAGCATTCCTCCACAGAAGCACCCCACTCCTGCAACCACCACTCTCTTTAATCCATGCCAGCTTCATTCAGCTGGTGATGTTCTAGCACATGATGGGCTGTTTCTGTTAGTGTCGGATCCAGCAAGAGCGGCTCTGTAGCCCCTGCAATCCAAACTGCCAGTCCTTCCAATACCTGAACACATCCAGCAAGTCCATTCCTCTAGTTGACACCTGCTTGTCATGTTGTAACTTAGTACCACTTGTTTCCACCAAATTCAGAAGTAGGGCTCTGATAATAAGGATTCAGGCTGTTTCCATCATTAAATAATTTGGTTTTCTCCATTACCAAAACAGCTTAGGGGACTATGCAGGAAAGAAACACCTGTTCACAAAAATTGGCTGTTCTTCTAACCCAACTGTGGCTTTTGTAGGTTTTTTCACCTTACTATTCAGTTTGTTACAGGTTTTGGATAAAAATCTTGTGGCTTGTAGTAAAGAAGAGAATACAGGCAGAAAGTTCTGTAGACCCTGCTGAGTTAACTTCTGAAGTTCATCTGGCTGGGGTACAGCAACAGGAAGGTTCATACGAACAAAGATTAAAAGAAATGTTTTAAACTTGTCTCAAAGATACTGAAGTTTGCAGAAGTGACCTAGATGTCCTCAACTCCCACTGAGGCAGAACTTGACTTTGCACTTTAACTTCAGCAGCTTCTGCGTGTAGTTTTTGGTATTTCTAAGAATGGAAAAATCTTGCCTCATAACAACATCCCCTGTGGCGTGGGCTGCAGTTACTGCTGAACCTAGGACCTCTTGCTCTAGAAACAAAAATCATCCCTCTAAGCCATGGAAGCAATAACTATTTTATTAATAAATTTATCTGTATTTTAAAATATGCTGAAGACATAATGTAATCTCCTCTAGCAATAAAAAATTTGAGCAAACAAAGTGAAGAAATCACACGAGTGCCTTAAGACACACCAAGTCAGACTTTGCATTACAAGTTTAAATTAATATTCACAACTGCTAAAGTCAGATACCACATAAGACAGTACACAACAGATATTACATACTCAATAACAATTCTGTATCTTACCGGTTCCTCTGCTGAAGGGATATTAAGTATTCATCATGTTTTTCATCAAAGTCAGTCACCATGTCCTTAACACAGAGCTGAAATACAAATATAATTGCCATTCTGAAGTACAGAAATGAGATCTTACGGAGTATTAATGGGTTTTCACCCTCAGTACACAGGAAAGCTATAAACTCTGAAGGAAGGTCCTCCTTCTACAAAGCATAAAATGATCACTGTAGTAAATAAATTTCCTAAAGAACAGAGGAAATGTTACTTGTTGTACTTTCTTTTCAGAATTCTTCACAACCTACTGAAGTGCCTAAAAACACTAAGAATGGAAGGCATATGCTACTATGACTTTATAATCCCAGGACTGAAAACCAGAGCCATTCTGGGGCTCCAGCTGAAAGGGCTACAGCCAAAGCCTAGCTCAGGGATGATTTTCATAGAATCACAGACAGTTTAGGTTGGAAGGGACCTTAAAGCCCATCCAATTCCACCCACCTGCCATGGGCAGGGACACCTCCCACTGGACCAGGTTGTTCAAGGCCCCATCCAACCTGGCCTTGAACACCTCCACAGATGGGGCAGTCACCTCTGGGCAGCCTGGGCCAGGGCCTCCCTACCCTCACAAGAAAACATTTATTTCCAAGATCTCATCTAAATCTCCCCTCTTTCAGCTTAAAACCATTCCCTCTCATCCTATCCCTGCACTCGCAGATCAAGAGCCCCTCCCCAGCTTTCCTGGAGCCCCTTTCAGTACTGGAAGCCGCTCTAAGGTCTCCCTAGAGCCTTCTCTTCTCCAGGCTGAACAACTCCAACTCTCTCACAATTCTCCTGAACTGTTACTGCTCCTGTGGCCAGCTAATACTAGAATACTAAATAATCCCTGCAGAGGCTGTATACATTTCAAGTGTTTAACTGAGGGTTTTACCTGGCTTGGTCTTTGGGGAACAGGAACTTTCCCAGCAACTTCCACCATATGTCTCAGAGCTGTAGCTGCAAGTTGCAATAAGGCACCCTCTTACACACTAAGAAGTTTAAATTTGCCACCAAATCATGAACTTAACTCTGTACCACAGCATAAAACTCTGTTTTGACCCAAGAGCTGGAGCACCTCCCATACAAGGCTAGGCTCAGAGAGTTGATGGTGTTCAGCCTGGAGAAGGCTCCAAGGAGACCTTAGAAGAGCTTCCAGTACTGAAAGGGGCCCCAGAAAAGCTAGGAATGGACTTTTTACAAGGGCACAGAGTGATAGGACAAGGGGAAATAGCTTTAAATTGGAAGGGGGAAGATTTAGACTGGACATTAGGAAGAAACTCTTCATGGTAAGGATAGTGAGACCCTAAATAGATTGCCTAAAGAAGTTGTGGCTGCCCCATCCCGGAAGGTGTTCAAGGCCAGCTTTGGAGCAACCTGGTCCAGTAGGAGGTGGGCTGGTTCCATGGCAGGGGGTTGGAACTAGGTGGGCTTTAAGGTCCCTTCCAACCCAAGCCATTCCATGACTCTTAAGTTTAAATTTGCCACCGAGCCAGGTCTGTTGCCACTACACGCAAACTCCGCATTCGCTCTCTTACCGGTCGCGCCGCGGGGCAGAGCCGGCAGCGCCCCGGCCTGCGCGGGGAGACTGGGGACAGGAGGGGAAGGGAGAGGAGGGGAAGGGAAGGGAGACGAAGGGAGGGAAAGGAAGCGAGAGAAGGGCCGGGCCAGGCCGGCCTGTGGCGCCGCCGCTCTGTTTATGCGTCCCCTTGGTTACGGTCGCATGTGCTGTGACGTCACTTCCGGCGCGAGCGGAAGCGGCGGTGGCAGCTATGGAGGCGCTGTGGGTGCTGCTGGACGAGGTGGCGCTGGAGGGGCTGGACGGCATCACCCCCGTCGCGCTGTGGCAGCGCCTGGGCAGCCGCTCGCCTCCTTTCCCGCTGCCCTTGGAGCCCGCGACCCGGCAGCTGCTCTGGGCCGCGCTCTGCGCCCGCCCCGACCTCCGTTTCTACCGCCTGCCGTGCCCGCGCCCGCCGCTCCGCCTGCACGACCGGTGAGGGCGGCTCCGCGGGGACGACGCTCCCCGCACCACCCGGCCCTCCGCAGCCACTGGGGGGCTCGGGCACGGCCCTTCCCTCACCCCTGCCTCGCAGCCATTGGGGCTTCGCCGAAAGACCCCTTTTTGTAGCCCCTGAGCAGCCCTGGCGGGGTGGGGTTGGTACGAAAAGTAGTTAGTGCTACAGAAAACTGATTTCTCTGGTATCATAGAATCGCTGGGTGGGAGAAGACCTCTGAGAGCATCGAGTCCAATTGTAATTTTTATTTAAGCTGAAGTAGAGTTAAGTTTTTATCAGAGTAACTGCATTTGTTGAAGGTCTGACAGGACGGCCCTCTGATAGCGTAGGTTTCTTATAGCACAGGTATTTTTTTCCAAATAGGGTTTTTCCAGACAGTGTTACACTCTCCATTCCTTTGGAAATGATAACGGCTTGCATTCAGCATGATCTGTGCTGAATAGATGTGTCTTCTTCTGTAGTCATCTCTATTTGCAGCCTCTCCCTCTCTCAAATGCAAGGTCAGGTAGATCTGGCTCCAAAGCTCCAAATCAGCAAGAGTTTTGACTGTTGTGAAGTTCATAATAACATTAAAATTAGACCTTGGAAAGTAATAAAGTATGAATGAGATTTCTGGGAAATTTTATCCATAGGCATGTGAGTGGGAAATCCATTCTGTCCCAGCTCTTGCCTTGTTGCATGTGATTGATGGAGCTCACTCCTCATGTTGCCCAGGCCTGATAAGGGATACTTAATGTCTAAAACTCCAAAATGAGTCTTGGAAAAGTTATTTGCCAGCATTTTTGTTATCAGGATCTGGAACTCTGCCCCTTAGGAGACCTGTCCAGGAGTCCTGGCTGGGTTTCACTTCCAGCAACTGTTTCCAATTAGGGACAGGCAGAATTTACATGTCCCAAGTTCATCAGTGCCGATGCAATTGTTGTTTTCCTTGTCTGTACCTGGTTACTCCCACTACTTCAGTATCCTGGAATTTTTGCATAGTGTATCCCAGGCGAAATCAAAAGAAGCATTGCAGGTGAGTCAAGGGAGGTAATTCTCTCCTTCTGCTCTGCTCTGGTGAGACCCCACCTGGAGCCCTGTATCCAGCTTTGGAGCCCTCAGCACAAGGAAGGACATGAGCCTGTTGGAGCGGGTCCTGGGTAGGCCATGAAAATGATCCGAGGGCTGGAGCACCTCCCCTATGAAGAAACACTGAGGAAGGTGGGGTTGTTCATCTTGGAAAACAACCCCAGGATGAGGGAACCATATTGCAGCCTTTTAATACTTAAAAAGGGCTTGTAATAAAGATGGGGTAAAACTTTTTAGCAGGGCCTGGGGTAATGGTTTTAAACTAAAAGAGGAGAAGCTTAGACTAGATATTAGGAATAATTTTTTATGCTGAGGGTGATGAAACACTGGAACAGGTTGCCCAGAGAGGTGGTAGGTGCCCTGAAAACATTCATGGTCATGGGATGGGGCTCTGAGCAACCTGATGGAGCGGAATATGTCCCTGCTGACTGCAGGGTTGTTGAACTGGATGACCTTCATGTTACCTTCCAATCCAAACCATTCTATGATTTGATGTGCTCCATGCACTACGCTTGTTGATGTGGTTCTGTCATACTCAAGGATTGCAGCTCCATTCTTTCTGCTTTTCCAGTTCTGAAGTTTCAAAAGAGTTCCACTTTTCCAAGATATCAATGACAGTCTTATGATTCCAAATGCCCCTTGCATGGTTAAATATTGGCTCTCTGCTTTTATTTCAGATATGAAGAAATAGACCCTGAAACAGGAATACTGGAAACCAAAAGAGATCCTATTCCTACAGATGATATTTACCCTGTCCACATGATTCTGGATAATAAAGATGGCATACAAGGTTCCTGCCAGTATTTTAAACAGAGAGTGGACATCACTGATCAAATAAGGACAAAGGATTTGCAGCCTTGTTATACTTACACAGAAGCTGTTGAAAAGTGAGTGAATCCTCATCCCTGGAAACATTAAAGGTCAGGTTGGACGGGGCTCTGAGCAACCTGACCTGGGTAAAGATAAACGACAAAATATTCAAATGCTAAAGAACAGGGTAGTTGGACTGGATGACCTGTAAAGGTCCTTTGCAACCCAAAGCATTCTATGAAATCCTTGTATCTGGAATTAAAAGAGTTTTAACTTAACACACAGTCATCATGCAGTTTGTGCAGATTATATGTTGGTCAGGAAAAGTGATTGAGCTCCCTGGTTTTATGTAACTAATAATAATTTATTCTTTTCCCTTCTGTTTCTTAGATGGGGAGAGAAACTGGTCATTGTTGCTTCCCAAGACCAGCGTTACAGAGCTTTAATAGGCTGGGAGGGGGACCCTGACTTAAAACTCCCTGATTTCTCCTACTGTATATTGGAGCGTTTAGGTCGTGCAAGGTGGCAAGGGGAGCTTCAGAGGGACCTTCACACGGGGGCCTTCAAGTAAGTTTATATGTTGATATGTGAATTAAATCAAAGTTTCCAATGGTTGGTTGTAAAGATCTGTCCACTGAAGAATTCCTGTGTACTGATTTAACCACCTCTCTGTATTGATGATGTTTCATTCTCACTACCAGGAGCGCTTCGTTCTTGGAGCCTGTGTTGCTGGAAGTGTACTGGTCCCTTTCTTGAAAAAATGAAAATGAGTTTCAGAGGTTATCTCAATTTGGCACATCCTAATTTGAGATTCTCACTCTGAATCTGAGAGGAAGTGTCGATCTGCTGGAGGGTTGGGAGGCTCTGCAAAGGGACCTGAACAGGCTGGACTGCTGGGCTGAGACCAACGGCAGGAGGTTTAACAAGGCCAAATGCCGGGTCCTGCACTTGGGGCACAACAACCCTAAGCAGAGGTACAGACTAGGAGAAACCTGGCTGGAAAGCTGCCAGGAGGAGAAGGACCTGGGGGTGCTGGTTGACAACCGACTGAACATGAGCCAGCAGTGTGCCCAGGTGGCCAAAAAGGCCAATGGCATCCTGGCTTGTATCAGGAACGGTGTGACCAGCAGGTCCAGGGAGGTTATTCTCCCTCTGTACTCGGCACTGGTGAGACTGCACCTCGAGTCCTGTGTTCAGTTCTGGGCCCCTCACCACAAGAAGGATGTTGAGGCTCTGGAGCGAGTCCAGAGAAGAGCAACAAAGCTGGTGAAGGGGCTGGAGAACAAATCTTATGAGGAGCGGCTGAGAGAGCTGGGGTTGTTCAGCCTGGAGAAGAGGAGGCTGAGGGGAGACCTTATTACTCTCTACAACTACCTGAAGGGAGGTTGTGGAGAGGAGGGAGCTGGCCTCTTCTCCCAAGTGACAGGGGACAGGACGAGAGGGAATGGCCTCAAGCTCCGCCAGGGGAGATTTAGGCTTGAGATTAGGAAGAAATTCTTCACAGAGAGGGTGGTTAGACATTGGAACGGTCTGCCCAGGGAGGTGGTTGAGTCACCCTCCCTGGAGGTGTTTAAGGTTAGGGTAGATGAGGTGCTTAGGAGCATGATTTAGGGATTGGTGGGAATGGTTGGACTCGACGATCCAGTGGGTCTCTTCCAACCTGGTTATTCTGTGATTCTGTGAAAATGTACATAATCTATGTTGCTAACACCATAGATAATGTAAGTCAAATGGTTTTGGATACCAGATGATTAGAACTTCATTGCAGAAGTCCTATGCTTATGGGTATCTTGCCATCTTTTCTTTAGGGTGGATGCTGGAAAAATTCATTATCACCGAAGAGTATTGGACAGAAATGGTCTCATAACAATGCAGTCCCATGTCATCAGACTACCAAATGGAGCACAGCAACACTCAATTCTTCTGCTTCTGACTCGCTTTCATGTTGATAGGTATGTGCCCCTCAGATGTCTTAAAGTTTTGGGTAGGTTGTCACCCCTTATATTGTGATGAACCTTTTCTCTGTTGTCACAGAACCATCAAAGTTTCCTGGTTTTGTCTCCTCAGTTTCTGTATTAACTACTCTTGCAGATACCAGACAGTGTAAAGCTTAACTTATATTGAAACTGTAAACAACAGGCTATTCTAGTATCTGTTACCTGCCTAACTCTTCCTATTATAGCATTAATCATATGATTAAATTCGAGCATTCTCACTTCAAATACATTTCTAATGCATTTTTTGTTTTCCTATCTTGTTTATGGTTAGAACTCATGCTTTGTCAGATTGCCAATGAAGTAACAGCCTGGACTTAGTCACTGCTTCTTCATTTGAAGTCTTTTGTTGACAAATTCTCTCATGTGCTATTCACAGAAGGAAAAGCAAACTAATTCCTAAAACAATCTGAGAACACTTCACTTTCTAGCAACTGACTCTTTGTAAAGTCACAGTTTGTGTTTATAAAGTTCTGTACATGCTTGTGTGTCAAGTAATTTTCTTTTCTTGGTTAGGAGGAGTAAATATGACATTCTGATGGAGAAGCTCTCGAGTATTTTAAGTGCTCGTTCAAACCGGATAGAAACATTAGGAAACTTGAGGGAAGAATTGGTGAGACTCATTTCTCGCTTTCATATTCTCACTCACGAGGAATCTGGATGACTAGTATCAAAGCTAGTCATTCATACTGCCTGTTTTCTAAATTTACTCAGTGTTTTTGGGTAGAATATCAAAAGAAGAATCTTAAAAACATACTAGATCAAGTTACTGTTGCTGTCTGTCATAAGGAAGAGTTTTGTCAGATGTCATGCAATCCATACTTGCACAATGTCGCAGCTGGTTGCTGCTGCTCGTTTGGGTGGTAGAGTTGGAGGGATATAACACACTCCAAAAGGATCTCATGTTGTGCCTAGTGTCTGTACTAGCAGGCTTTTAAGATCCTTCTCTGACATCCTACCCCAAAATACTGTGTTTTAAGGACAAGCAGTATGAATGTGTTTGATACAAGACACTTAGGGGTGAGATTTTGAGGCTACAATGACTTCTGCCATTTCTCTTTGCGTTAGGGTCTTTGTGAGAGAACTTTCAAACGTCTCTATCAATATATGATGAACGCTGGCCTAGCCAAGGTAGTATCAATCCCATTGCAAGATATACACCCCAATGGAGGACCCTACAAAACAAAGAAAGGTAACTAGAACCCTATTTTTGCTTTCTCTTAGTATAATTGTATGGATGCCATTCTACCCATGAGCTTCAAATCTTAAATTAAAAGACACGTAACTGAAAATCTGTCTATGCAGTTATGTGGAGAAACATGGTAAAAAAACCTAGAACACTGCAGCCACTTGAATTAAGCATTTGTTCCAGGTTTTTAAGAAATGGATGCAGGCAAGCTTTACATCAATGTAAGCTGGTTCAGTGGATTGTGACTCATAGCAGGACTGCTCAAGCAAATATAAAGAGTATGGGCAAAGAGCAGTCTGCTGATCTTTGAAGTTGAATCAAAAGTCAGTAAACTTTACAAAAATATCTTAAAATGTTATATTAAACAAAAAAGACCATTGCAAAATAAGAAGTCAAAAACTCAGACTGTCTTAGTTATGGCTTTTGCTGGAATTCATGAGTCATGGGTCGTTTAATACATTATCACCTTTTGAATTCAAAGTTAATGGGTTTGTAAGAAGTGCTGGTAACTTCCAAACATGTAGTGGAAAGGCAAGAAGAGCACAAGTGTGTCATGCTTACATCAGGGAGCAGGGTTGCTACAGCTTCCCTGGAGTTGGCTGTCCCCACTTTTCGGTGAGATCCCAGAGGGGTTAAAGTAGGTGGAGAGTTCCTACAGTACATCCAGGGCACAGTTACGTGTTAAGATGCTGAATTGAATCATGTGTGAGACTCTTGTGGCTGGTGAGCAGCAGTATGTTCTGTCTTTGTATATAACAACCTTCAATTTTGTATCTATTTTCATTGCATGTAATTATGGAACACCATATATGTCAACAAACTTAGGAATTCCCTCATTGCAGGGGCTAGGTTAGGACTTTGGGCAGGAAATCTAGGAACTTAGTGGCTCCTGTGTGATTGCACATCAATTTTGTGACCAGGTAGCTTATTGTAGCAGTTCTGTATCTTCAAACATATGATTTTCTTCTGTTATGTGATTTGCATTTATAGAAAGTAAAAAAAAATGCTTTGAGTCTGTTGAAAACAAGGAAGGATTTTATACCAGAAAGATACCACAGTCAGATACATGTTCTTCAGAACAGTGTTGCAGATCAGTACTCCTATTGCTGATTTCCTTGTACTACTGAAATTTCTCCTGTTGTTGTGGTGTTTTCTATTCTCCTCATAAATCACAGTATTGGACAGTCCTAATATTGACACAGGCATGAAGGTTTGGGACACTGCAAAAATTCAGCTAGTCTGTATTTTGACCAATTCATATGTAGGGGCAAGCTGTTGCAAACCTGTCAGAGAAATAAACAGCCGTCTTTGGTTTTTTCTGTTCCCCATTGCACTACTGCTTTTTCGTGCTGCTGAAAGAAATAAAGTGGTGTAAGCATGCTCACACCCCCTGCTTAAAGTTGTTTCTAACATTTATGTTCACAGGGACTGATGTCATGGTCCGTTGCCTTAAATTAGTGAAGGAATTTCGGAAGAAAATGGAAGATTATCATGATGATGATGATGAAGAGATCATCACAAAAGCTGTTCTGCCTATGGATATTGTTTGTGAAAGGGATATGCTCACCCAGGCATATGAGCTAAGTAAGTCATGTAGTAAGATATGCTGAAGAATTTTCCCATTGCCTTCTTCCTCCTTGTATGTATAAAAGAAAGGTATATATTGTTGGATTGGGGGTTAGGTTCTGATTGCTTTTTGGGTATCAAAGTGTCAATTTTTCATGGAGAAGATGAGCTTTATGTTCAGATTGGACTGAAGCTGTAGGTGCTGCCACCTGTTAACCCTCCCTGGAAGCTTGTCAGCTATTCAGTGCCACCAAAATAAGACAGCCTGGTTTCTTGGGAAGGGACACAGGGCCCTGCTGAGACCTTTGGCAGTCCCTAGCCTGAGGGTAGAAATGGGATGTTGTAGTGGGATCCAGAAGGGTGATGAAGAAAAGTGTTCCTCTTTCTCCTACCTCTTTTCCTTTCATAGTGGAAAAATTAATATCTGACTATGAAAAGCTGTCAGGGGAAAAATTCGCCCCTGGTTTTAATCTGAACCTATTGCTATCAAGCCTCATTCTACTGGGGCGCTTGCTTCACATAAAATTGTGACTTATGACAGCATTTGACTGTAGACTTTATATGTCTGTGAAAATGTGTTTACTTGTTAGTGGTGAATGTTACATTTGATATTCTGACATATACAGTCACACGGAGCAAATATGAATGCATATACAAATGTACGTATGTATAATTCAGTCAGATTATTTTCCTGAGATGTCTTCTGGGTTTTCTTTCTGAATCAGTTGAAAGTAGGGGAACCAAAGGTATTTCTCAAGCAGAAATTCGCTTGGCTATGAATGTGGGGAAGCTAGAATCAAGGATGCTCTGTCGCCTTCTGGAGAGGTACAAAGTTGTTAAGGTAAGATTAAAATAAAATAATTAAGGTACTTACTCAAACTGGTGATACAATTGTGGTTACTGTGGTACTGCATTAGTTGCAGACAACAGAAATGGCAGGGATTTGAGAATTGATAGTGACAGAGTTCTGATAAGATTGACAAAAGTATGACTTCAGGTGAGGAAAAGGTATTGTGACAGGTATACAGGAGAAGTGTTAAAAAACCACTGGAATTTTAACCTGGGGACTAGCTCTCATTGTTAGAATGTAATGGATCTGCTCTCCTAGCAAATCTTTTCTTTATTGTTTCCTGGTTCGCTGCCTTGACATTTAATAGTTCTCTGATGCAGATGTGGAAGTGTTTTACGTTCATTTGTGATTGGGTGCTTAAGTAATAAAATTTGGGGAAAACAATGCCCATGGCCGCATATTTGCAGAGTGTACGGAGCACACATTCCAGTGATCCACACCAGCTGGTTGGGTTTTGCTGGGTGCTGCTTGACAGCATTCTGGAGGATCACTGTTCCCAGCAATGTGACGCACGTCTGCCCTCTGAAAAGAGATGGGGCAAAGAAACTGGCCCCAACCCTGCTTCATCTGGCCTCAACCATTTACCAAAGTCATTCACTGTAATTAGTGGTAACCCAAGTGGCCTGGAGGTTGTACTTTATGGAGGCGAACATAAATGTCTCTCAACTCAAAATAGCCATTTTGCTTGATTTTTGACTCTAAAACAACATTAGCTTTGCAAGATCCTGTACTGAAGGATCTTGTTGGAGACCCTCTGTACATTTAAAATCATTAATTTACATACCTTTTGAAAATACCAGTACATTTAAAATCATTAATTTACGTACCTTTTGAAAATATCAGTAAATTTAAAATCATTAATTTACGTACCTTTTGAAAATATCAGTAAATTCTAGGGTAAAAACAACAGTTACTTTTTTAGAGGTTATGCTGATTAAACTCCTTTCTTCCAGATATTTCAATTTTTTTTTTAATTTCAACAAGCTGAACAAATTCAGTTGCCATTTTTCACATATACCTACTTTCCCCTTCTCACAAAGGCAGAACAATTGCCATCTTCCTTCAATAGAGAATTTTTTTACAAAGGTCTTGTCATTTGATAAAAAGTTCTGAAGAATTATTAAAAAACTATATGAACTGTTAGAATATCTAAAAAATGTACTTTTTCCCCAGTTAGCTTTGAAGATGAGATCTTCCCATATTGACAGGCCAAGTGTTTGAGTTTGAGACACTTGGAAGCTCCTCTTGTGGTAGACAGGGCAATAGCGGTTCCACTGGAGTCTGAGTCACTCTGGAAACTTCTGCATAGTAGTTATTTCTGAAAAAAAAATTGATTTCCAGTCTGAATACATGTATTTTGTTCTTCCTCAGACTTCTACATCCCACACAGGTTAGGCATTTTGTTCTAGTATGCAGGTAATGCCGATATATTGATTTTTCAAGCATGGAATTTCTTTTGATTTTTGTATGTTAAGGTTAGTCAACATTTTTGTTATTTTGAAAAAAAAGGAGAATAACATACTGTCTTTTTGATGTGATGGGAGAACAGATAGAAAATTTTCCCACTATTGATGTAGAACAGACTGCAAGAGTGAAAAAGTAGGGTGGCAAAATAACATTCCAACTATTTCCATAGGGTTTTATGGAGGATGAAGGTCGACAAAGGACAACAAAGTATATTTCATACATTTTTGCAGAGGAGAGTGATTTAAACCGTCAGTTTGAGAGAGAGAAGGCTAGGAGTGAGCAGTTAGCTACAGTGACGTTGGCTCTGGTGCCAGAAGATTCCCCGCCTGTGGAAGATGAGCCTGCTGGAGAAGATGATACTTTAGTCTCAGAGTCTGACAATGAACAAGAAGGGAAAGGTGGCAAGAAGAGAAAAAAAAGTCAGAAGGTCAACCCTGGTCCTCTGTTGAAATTAAATTTCCAAGATGATACCCATCAGTCAACACCCACTAAAGGTAGAGCATGATTTGGGAATTTGGAAAGAGCTATGCATTTTTCTTACAGATCCCTTTAATAAAGAAAAAATCAAATACTTTTAGCTTCCACTAAAGCTTTAGATCATATATTTATTTTACATTTAATTGATTCCATGCTTTTTTGATGTTCTTTTTCCACTAAAAATGTTATGTTTGGAATACTGTGGATGGGTTAATCCCTGGAGGAGGTTCTTAGGACTAAGGTGCTGTGGTGTTTGTGTGTGCCAAAGAATATTTTGATCACCAGTCACTGAGAAGGTCTGCTCCTTGACCCTGAATCATTTCTCTGCTTTTCCCAGTGCAGATGAGCTGGGCTCACACACCTTGCTGCTTGGATACTCAGTTATTTTTCTAGTGGCTTAAAGAGCTGAAATGATTCTGCAGAGAGGCAGACAAAGTCTCAAACTGTTGCAAGGCAGGGGGCAGGACTGTGTTGTTAAAAACAAGCCCAGTGGGGCGTCTGTGGCAGTGAGCAGTCAAGTTGGCTTAAGCTGCTGAGAGAAACACTATCCTTGGGTAGATTTTATAATTGCCTTGGGTGTTCAGTGATGAACTAACAAGGTATCTGTCATGGACTGTTTTTCAGAATATCTTCCAGCTCAGGCTGTGTCCATCAGAGCACAGCGTCTCGGTAGAGCTTTAACTTTCAAAGTCCTTGAAGACTTCAGAAGGGATTCGAACACACTTTATATTTCTTGAAACATTAAACTTCTTCCTCAGTGAGGAAAAAGTCAGCTTGTAGCTCTCATTAAAAAGCGTAATTTCATTCCATTGGTTGTGTAAATGTCATCTTAGGTGTGTGGAAATAGCACAGGAGCTGACAATCCAAACAGTTAACGTTCTTTTTAATTGTAAACTATCAAAATTCTTCCCCTTTTAGCAGTGTTTTTTTTCAGTCAGAAATGTCTGGGATTGTGCCTTAGTCTATATAAAATAACTTTGTTCATGTACTGATGCGAACCTTCAAGCACAGTGTGTTTACATAGTCACGCTGACTTCTCTGAGACCAGATAAGTTGGTGACTAACTACTCTCAAGTAGCAGCAGGCTGAGGATGACTTGACCTTACTCACCTAAGCCTCTTGTAACGAAAATATCTCTTCTTGGCTCCTGAAGCTAATTGCTTCATCTTTCTCTTTAGTTATTTGGAACATCTTAATATGCAAGCTAGGATTTTGGGAACATAATTTAAAGAGCATATGTTAGTTTATATTTGTCATTGTGTTTATTTATTTAACTATTTGAATGTTCCTGCGACTTCTCTGATAAACTCCAAGGGAATAGAGAAGAGATCTCCATTTCTTGTGTAGATTATCTTTGGAGTAACACTAAATCCTTGTTTTCATTCTGCTTTGAGTCAAAAGAGTTGTGTTTCTGGCAGAACTTGAGAATCTTCATGAAAGAAACTCTCCTTAGTTCAGAGAGCAGTTTTTGGATAACCTAATCTGGCCCGTCACGGTCTTCCGAGTCTGCTTCTGAAGAGGCTTCTGCATGGAGAAAATTATTTGTACCAGGGAGTTCACTTTTTTTTGGATTTTACTTTTGGAGGCTGAATGCAGTTGTTCATGATCAAACCACTGCTTCCAGCAGAGTGGAAGAATATGAAAAATGTAGTAGGATGCTTTTAAGTACACTTACTTGGGTGGATAGGGGAAGGCTTTTGGAGAAGGAGAGGCTGGAGGTTTACAGAAAGCTCTGAGCAGAATAATTATAAGGCTGTTTGTTCTTAAACCAGGCTCAAAGCCAACAGCAGTGAAGTCTCGGGGGAAGAAGCAGCTTTCCCCTCAAATTCTTGAAGAGCCCAGTGAGCTCCCAGACAACACTTCAGGGGAGAGTTCTGCTTTGGAAGCGATAAAGCAGGAGTCTAATCTTTCCACCTGTGCTCATTCCACTGATGAAGATGGGGAGGTGGCTCTGGTGGAGGAAGTCAGACTTGAAGATCTTAAGGTAAGGTCATTTGTCTTAGTATTTTCTTGTTCGTATGGCTTTCTGAGCTAAGTTATGTACACTTACAGCAAAACTTCAAGTTGTGGTTTTTGTATTTGTTTACGAGATTGTTTTGGGTTTTTTAAATTTAATTTCAAAGTACATTAATACTCTGGTGCATTGTAGTTATAAATGAAATTTATTTCAGGAGATGGGAACGTAGATTTGCAAAATACAGTTCAGGGTTAGTTCCCCAGTGCTCTCCAAACTCAGCGTGAAAGTTGTGTAGCCTCACTGCTGCAGGACTTGATCCTGGGTCTAGAAGCTTTTCTAAGATACAGGATATGTTGGCTTGGACTCAACACGATATTAAGGCAGTTACCAGCTGTCTAGGCCACAACTCAAGTCCACATGGCTCAGAATGTGGGACTAGAAGGGAAAGTGGATAAATGGTTGCATCTAACTGCATGGAAATCTTAGTTTCTGCGTTGGTTCCCTGCCTGTGAAGACAGGGAACATCTGACTAGTTTGTTACACATGAATACATCAAGGCTCTGAATTCCTCAGATGCTGCTGGTTGAGGAACTAATGTTAGGCTGAAGACATTGAATAGTACATGTAAAATTTTTGGTTTGTCCATCCTTAAAGATGTGTGGCCAAAAGAAGGAAAAGCGTTCCAAAGCTACCGCAGTGGAGAGATCACACGAAACGTACAGGTTGCTGAAGCGTCAAAATCTCATTGTGGAAGCTGTCCGAAACCTCCGGTTAATTGAAAGCTTGTTCACGTGAGTCTGTCTGAAAGCAATGTGCTGGGGTCCTGCTGCATTTTGATGGTAGAAGCGCTACTTCAGCACTGCTATATGATTATCCATTGGTGGCTTTTCTTGTCCCTGATAGCACTATATGCCATATGTTGGAGAGGATGGCACACGGAATGTGTGTGGGGGGGTGTTGCAGTTGTACTGAATCTTAAAAATTAATCAGCTATTTCTGCAGATAATTACACAAGTGATTTTTTATGCAGTGTATGTCCCATAAATAGAGATCAGAGAACTTTTTTCTCTGTTCACAGTATGCCAGTACTTGGGGCCACACAGCACTTCGCTGCATGACGATTTTTTTCATCCCCCTAAGTTTTATTTTTGCATGGTTTCAAAAATTGTCCATGTGTTACTGACATTGACTATAGAGACTTCATGTCAGTCATCATCAGTCATGAGGATTCTCATAGCATCCCAAACGTTTGCTTTTCTTTCAGTTTTTTCTGGTATAGTTATGACATAGAATCATAGAATGGTTTCAGTTGGAAGAAACCTCTAAGCCCATCCAGTTCCACACCCCTGCCATGGGGAAGGACATCTCTCACTGGATCAGGAGCGCAAAGCCCCATCCAACCGGGCCTTGAACACCTCCAGGGATGGGGCAGCCACAGATTCTCTGGGCAGCCTGGGCCAGGGCCTCCCTACCCTCACAAGAAAACCCTTGTTCCCAAGATCTCATCTAAATCTCCCCTCTATCACCTTCAAACCATTCCCTCTCGTCCTATCCCTGCCCTCCCTGGTAAAGAGCCCCTCCCCAACTTTCCTGGAGCCCCTTTCAGTACTGGAAGCTGCTGTAAGGTCCCCCCGGAGCCTTCTCTTCTCTAGGCTGAACAGCCCCAACTCTTTCATGTGGCTTGTTATGACTTGCCTTGTCAGGACTATAGTTGTTTCCCTGAAAGTTTCAATGTCTTTCAGTCTAATAAGGTTCACCTCCAAAGATAAATGGAAATTCCAACACTCTCCTGGAGTCCCAGCTTCCAAATTGGCAGGACTCAGTCACAAATGCGATTACACCATCTGTCTTCTGTGTCAGCACAGAATAAGATCTTGGCATGTCAGTACACACGGGGCTGCCTGCTATAGGAATTTAGTGAGAAATCATGATGTTATTCGCCTCTATGAGAATTTTGAAACCTGTCACCTAGTTCAGTTGCAGAGTGTTGCAGAATTAGAGCCTCATCTTCTGGTACTAGCTTTATCACCGATTCATCTACTCACATTTAATTGCTGGCTCAGAAGGTATTTCAGGTCTCTGCTGTCCTCTCAATGCTGCCAACAGGTAGCACACAGGTTCCCTCAGCGCTGGTGAGTTCTATCCCTCCCCAGTCTCTGCCAAGGAAATCTGCTGATGTTGTCACTCTAGTTAAATTAGTTACCAAGACATGGTAGTCTCCTGAAAAAGCTGAAGTCCAGATACACATTCACTTATTGTCTCATTCCCTTAGTACCCGTCCATATCTTTTTCAGAATTGATTTTCAAGATTGAGAGAGTCAGATGTAGGGCCCAGGGCATTTGTGAAAAAGGACATGAAAACAGGCATTAGGCAAGCAGGGTGTGAACATGCTCCTGCAAACTGCTGCAAGGGAAAAAGGGAGCTGGCTTCAAGTGATGGGATATGTGTATCTATATTGTGCATGCACATGTAGTTTCTGAACATCACTAAGTAAACTCTTTCTGCCCCAGGCTGAACTGAGCTCACAAGTGGAAATATAAACTGCATATGTTTAATTACCAGTTAAAAACAGCTGTTGGTTTTCCTGACCCTAGGGAGGCTGGATTTACAATTTCACTATAGCCAGCCGTAGAATGATCTGGCACTGAGAATTTGCTGTCATCAGAACAGCAGTCCCCACGTAAAAAGGATAAGCTTGATTACAAAGAAAAGACATCTGAAATTTTAGCAGTTGTCTACAGCAAAAGGGAAAAGTGAGCAGTAATTGCTAGAAGTAGGGAAATACCATTCACCCACATCCTCTAACAAACTACTTAAGCCAAAGGGGTTTTTTTGCATCTTTTAGGCTTCAGAAAATGGTCATGGACCAAGAGAAGCAAGAAGGTGTCTCCACTAAATGCTGCAAAAAATCTATCGTTCGACTGGTACAGAAGCTTGCACGAGAAGGACTCCTCAGACTCTATCGTACTACAGTCATTCAAGATGGCATTAGTAAAAAGGTGACTGCACAAGCCATGGCAGCAGCAGCTTTTCTTACAACTTTCTGAGCTATCAAAATGTTTGGATCCTTTTTACTGAAAAAATATGGGCAACTTCACTCTTTGTAACAGAACCCAGAGTTGAGCTGCCCGGAAGCTCCATATCCCAAACTAAGCTGCTGTGAAAACCAGATTAGTATTTTCGATTATTGTGCTGCAGATAAATGTGAGAACAAGGAAGAGTCCAGAGATCGAAGTCTTTGAACCTCCAGTCTTGGAGGTTCTGCTGCTCCTCAGTCATGCAATTTGTGGTTTCTCCCTGTCCCATCAGGCTGCAATGCAATTCTAATTAATCCTCTTTTGAAAGCTAGGACTACCTGAGAAATCATAAGTTAGTTTCTAATTTGAAGTTTAATGTCATCTATTTTTATTTTCTTTTAAACAAAAATCTGCTGTTATTGAGGTTTATGGAATTAAAATGTCTGTAGCTGTAAAGCTGAGATTTGTCATTGTAAATCTAGTCTGAAATGCTTATAAGTGAGGAGAGAAGTTATTGAAAATTACCTGCTGCACAATTGCGTGTATGAAGTTTTATTAATCCGAATTGCATGTGTACATTCAGCGGCAGTATGTGTTAGATTGACCTTATGATGTATGGCTTTTCGTTTATCCTCTTCAGCTCAGTATTTGCAAGTTTAAGTATGCATTCCCTAAACATTTCCGATTTTAAAAATTAGAAAACCGTAGGTTTGTACAAATGACATTAACTGTTTGCTGGTACAGAGACCATAAGGTCTGGCCTCTTCCTTAATACAAACTAGCAATGAGAATTTTGATCCGAAAACTGTCTGTTAATCTCTTGATAATTTATGCAGGTGATTAAGTATCTCCATAATTGCCTCTTATTTGTTTCCCGCTCCTTCAAACAGGTAGAATTTGTTGTGCATCCTTCAGTGAGTCCTAGCGATCCCCTTGTGAAAAGCGCCATTGAGCAGGTGCGTTTCCGCATCTCCAATTCAAGCACCGCAAACAGGCAAGTGACAGCCAGGGTTCAGATGGCTTGTGGGTAACTTGGCTTATCTAGAACATGCAAAAATATGCAGAGGAAATTAACACAAAATAAGCAAAAGAAAAGAAAAATCTCTTCTTTAGCAGCAGTGGAATGGAAGCACAAAGATGAAGGAAGATGCTGAGCATCTCCTGAAGATAAGTTGAACTCTGCTTAATTTTAACCAAAGTGCTGTGTGGTTTTAATGCAGGATTAAAGTTCCCCAGACACCAACATCCCAGGACCATGGTGAGGAAGAAAACTTAGGGCAAAAAGCAGTTCCTGATTCAGGAGAAACACAAGAAAGCTCATCTAAAGCCGATAATAATAATCGTGCAGGAAAAACTGATGAAAAAATGGGCATAACGCAGATGAAAAACTATCATCCTGTTACAGGTACAGCTTTGGCTTTTCTGTTGTCTTTCACTTAACTATTTATTATTAATAATCACATGGGCTCTCCTAAGAGAGCTTTTTCATCTTTTATAGGAGAAAAATTTGGTTTACAATCTCACTATCCAGTATTTTCTTAGCTGCTTTTTTTTTTTACAGTTGTGCTCTAAAGTATTTGCATTCACTACTACTTTTTTACTACTTGTAACTTAATATTTGTAATTTATATGTACTTTTAGCTACCCTTCTTTACTTCCAGTTTTCTTCACATCAGTTTTGCCAAGGTAGCTGTTTCTCCTTTTCTAATCCTCTTTTCATTTCTCTTTGGTATTTAATCTTCCCTCCCAGTTCCAGGACTTGGGCGTTCCCTTGGCTTTCTTCCCAAAATGCCCCGTTTAAGAATGGTGCACATGTTCCTCTGGTACTTAATTTATGGACACCCTTTAAATGGAACTCAGCAAAAACGAGGTAGTGATGGTGAGAAAAAAAGCAGCAAGCAAGGGGTGGATGCGAACGCAGCTGTAGTAAAAGCACAACCAGATGAGACCGTAGAAATTACAACTGCAGTGAATCCTGAAATCTCTGCACAAGAAACTGAAGTAGAGCTGTCTAATCAAACTGGTAAGAAGCACCACATCCTGACTTCACTACAGACTTTACCATGCTTCAGAGTAGAATTTCCATAACTGTTTAACAATACAATTTCAATGAAAACACTTTGAGGTAAGAACACAAATGCTTGACAAAAAATACTTATATTAACGGCTTGTTCTCATATTGAAAAGGATATCATGCAAGGGCTCTTTTCTGGATAGTGAAGTACAGTAGGCTCAAATTTGGAATGATATAAAGGTGAAAAGGTTGCTAGTAATTCAGAGAGCACAATTTGAATTCAGAAATATCTTGAGTAAATTTGATGAAATGGTTTTGATTTATTTTTGTTAGGGATGAATCTACAAGGAGGCTGTAGTTGCATAGTTACTTCTTAAGTTACCTTAGAAAATGTTGCCCCCTTTTATTTATTTTAAAAAAAGAAGTTGTAGTAAGTGCGACAGGATACGTATCATCTAAAGTCGAAAAGGATGTTAGAGGTAGTTGATAAACCGTTCTCCATGCTGTTTGGTGTAAAATCATAGGATGGTTTGGGTTGGAAGGGACCTTTACAGACCATCCAGTCCACCCCCCCTGCAGCAAGCATGGACATCTTCAACTAGATCAGGTTGCTCCAAGCCCCAGCCAACTTCATCTTTTATGTCTCCAGGAATGGAGTGTCTCCCACCTCTCTGCGCAACCTCTTCCAATGTCTCATCACCCTTGGTTTAAAACTGTTACCCCTTGTCCTATCACAACAGGCTCTGCTGAAATATTTGTTTCCAAGAAATAATTGGATTTAATATCCAAAGGGACTTTTTTAATATGCTTTAAGGATAGCTAAGTCTTGGAACAGATCATCTTAGTGAAAAACAAAGTCTTGTGAAAGTAGTGTACGTGCCATCTTCATACTTCGGAACACAGAATTCATTGTATTGGCTGCTTTCAGGCATCCTCTAAAATGTCTATGTAAGCTAAGAAATAAAGGGCAGACTTACTATTTGTAGCCTTAAATGTGCTTTTCAAGCACGTTTCGCCAACACTGAAAAACCCATAAAAGTCCACTTCAGGGAAGATGGAAAATCAGTGGCTTAGATAGTTTTCAGGTCGATTTAGATTTTCAGATTTCCAGACCATGAACTGCCAAATACGTTCTGCTTGAATGCTCACAGTAAAATGGTTCGTGTAACTGTTGAGTTTGTCCTGTGTACGTCTAAGTCAGTGTTCTTGTTCCTAGTGTATGTGGATAACATGTCATGGATGCGCTATGTCCCTCCTCTCCCGGTTCACAGAGAGTTTGGATATGGATGGGCTCTTGTTAGTGACATCCTTCTCTGCTTGCCTCTCTCACTCTTTGTTCAGATAGTACAAGTCAGCTACAAGGTACGGCGCTTTTTGGTTTCACATTTGTTTTACATTAAAGCCTGGTGATATCAACTGTACCTACAAGCAGTAACAAACATCATCTTCATCTGTTTTAACAAAACAGGCCGTTGGAGACCAGACACTTCAGCTCTTGATAGTCCTTTACAGAAAAATTAGTTTCTTTTACAGCCGCGCTGAAAAAAAATGTATAGTCCTGTAACACTGCCAATTCTTAAGCTAATATTTTGCAGAGCTTTTTGTAATCTCACTGAATCTTCTGCCTTGTTGATTGACAAGAATAATGTTTAATTATTTTACAAAAGCAGTAACATTTGCTTAGAAAATATTTCAGTAGACAGTTCTGGTGGCAAAGCTCAATACTTCAAAGGATATTTCGCATTTTGATTAACTTCTACAATAATTCTAGGTGGATGGTCTGGAAGATTTTTTAAATGATCCACTAAAAAAGCACACTCTGATCAGAGTTCTTCCAAGGTCAGTCCGACAGCAGCTCCTCTACAAAAGGTAAGCAGATGAGCCAAAATAAATGGCTCTAGGGAGGAAACAACAGTGGTTGACTATTTTTGCAGTTATTTCCTGTTTGTGTCAAAGAGAACTTTGTTGCTTAAGACAAGGATCATCAGTCTTCTAAGGACAGTACACAAAACTGTATTTTTCTCTCCCGAAGAGAAGGTAATAAGAAACTAATAAACAATATTCATGCATGCTGTCAGGCAGTGTTTGAGAGCTGGGAGGTTCTGTCCTTCATAACTCATCAGCAGGATGTTACTCTGTATAAAACACACTTCTGACTGCTGCTAAATTCAGAATTTAATAGAGTATAAATGTTGCTGTCCTTAATAAATCTTTCTGAAGATGCCATGTTTCCCAGTTCCCTCCTACATGCCATTCAGTTTCTTCTCATGCTCTCAGTGGTATGTCTGCCATTGTTTGCTATTCCTCATCTAGGTGATAGAAAATTGAAAGAGGACTGAAGGTAGGAAGGGAAGGCAACATTAAAGGAAAGTGATCTGAATACGTGGTATAAGCTGCACCATGCTAGATTCCCCAGAAAGTCATTGCTGATGGCATGGATGGATGGTTGGAGGCTTAGACCACAGTTTGTGAATCTGCAGACCCATCACTGGTGTGTGAACAGTGCCAGACAACGTCAGCTGTGGTCAGCTCAGATTTGTAATTGCTAACCTATTGCTTGATAAATTTTAGTAACAAAGAAACTGGATTTATGGTATTTTCTGAAATCTGCAGGTGCCATCTGTTAGTTTTATGCAAAACACTGACATAAACCCATGTTGTGCATTGCCTCCCAATTCACTGAAACTTCTCTAACTCAGCGCAATTTGCTTCAGCGTTTCTGGTCTTGTCAAATGGTCTTTCAGAGCCCCAGAGAAAACTCCTGCCAAAATACAGTTCCTAGTTAACTGCACAGAAAAACTTAGTGAAGTTAAATGTGGGCAAAGCTGATTTTTGTACAAACTCTCTCAGAAACTAGATCTTGTAGAATTTTCCTGTAGCTGCCAGAATTTTGCCATGTAAGTAGATCTGAAGCACAGGAAATGTTGCACTTTTTTCTCTGCTGAAGCTATGAGCAACTGAAAGCAATTTCTTGAAGCAGTAATTCTGAACAACCTTAATTACAAGGATCGTTGCCCAGTTCTTTATATACACACATGTGAAGGCTTATCAGCCCACATTTAGCAGTCGTGTTTTCTTACTCATGTCTCCTCTTCATAACATGAAATTGTCTTCAGATCTGCTGGCTGTCTGACCTTGTTTAATTCATTTTTATATATGGTATTTCTGGCTAGTTTTGGTCTTTGCTAGCAAAATTTTAGTATTTGGCTAAAATATTGTGTTTTGAAGAAAGGAAATTTGGAGCTTCGGGATACTATGTTTTCTGTAGGCTGGCAATTTAAACACAGATACCACTTAGGAAATTCTAAAACTCAGTAGTTCAAAAAAGCAGTTGTTATATTGAATTCCAGATTCCTGCATGAAAATAATGATTTTTCTGATATAAATTTTACTCTTTTCATGAGTGCTAATAATAATGCTCCTAATATTGCTGCAGGAGGTACATCTTTTCAGTGATAGAAAGCCTTCAACGATTATGTTACATGGGACTGATACAGTTTGGCCCAACAGAGAAGTTCCAAGACAAAGACCAGGTAATTTTCTTGAAAATATAGTCATTATTTTTCTTATTTGTTATCCAGTGAAATAAATGCAAGGCTGGGAGTTGTAGCTATTTTAAATAGTTAAGTCCAATACTGATGTTTCAGATGTTAGTGCAAATCTCCAGATCCAAGTGACTTATTGCAAGTTGTGCAGATACTTTTTACCTCTTTGTCTGGAAGGATACTACCTAAATGTATAATGCTGAATGTTGTGCACTTTTGTGGTCTGGGAAGTTCCAAACTGGCAGCACTTTGTGAAAAATGAGAATGCCGCATGCTGTTCCATCAAGGTGTTAGTTAGGCATTGGACGTCTGATACAGAATAGTGTCACTGATCAGAGAAAAATAATGTTGTTTGCATGCATCTTTTTATAAATAAGGAGCACATGCAAAGGCGAAGGCAGTCTCAGTATGTAGTTTATGAGGATAAGAAAGATAATTAGGCCCAAAATGACACCTATTCAAATCCTGAATGAGACCTTGTATGAAATAGTCACTCACAGTGGAAACTGGGAATGTCCTGTGCACAAAGGGGGGAAAAGAAACTATTGTAAAGCTAGAAATGAAATTGCTGGTTTGCTGGCAAGGGAAGTTTGGGAGCACAATGGAATAGGATGGGGGTGGATTTGTCTTCTGTCAGAGTACTGGCTCGAAACAAACAGCAGACTGAGAAATATTAAGCAATCCTAAACTAAATTGTCTTCTGTAAATTAGGCAATTTCAATTGGTTTTGCCTAATAAGATAAATTATGCTATATTTGACAGGTCTTTGTGTATATGAAGAGAAATGCTGTTATTGTTGATACCACTATCTGTGACCCCCACTATAACCTGGCTCAAAGCAGTCGCCCCTTTGAGAGGCGCTTGTATGTTCTGAATACCATGATGGATGTGGAAAACTTCTGGTTCGATTTGCAGTGTGTCTGCCTTAACACACCATTGGGTATAGTATAATTGTTCATTTTTATATCACAGTTCCTCCTCTTCTTCTAAAACTCGAGGCAGGCTCTGGTTTGTCACTTCTAATGATTTGTTCTCGTCTGCTCCACTTGTGCATCAAAAGAAGCTAGTTTATGCACCTCAGGTTTTTTGCATTTATTTTTAAATAGGATACATGCTTGTCAAATGGTAGCATGTTTGTGACTGCTGCAGGTTTTCCAGGCTAGTCAGACCATGATTACTCTTGGCTCCCAAAATATGAGAATGATATCATTTCTCCAATTTGCTTTGTTTTATTCCATTTAAGTATTTTCCATGTTGAGCCTTAAGGGGAAAATTGCTTTGTGCTGGATTAAATTTATATTGAGTCTCTAGAACAAATACCTGCAGAGAAGACCTATTCCTGCCTTGTTGTCTCTGAGCATGGGCAGCCAAAAAGCAGTAGTAAGCCAGAAACTGGATTTTTTTTTCCTATCTTTGAGTTCTTTAACTATAAAACTCCGCTGCTGTCTCCTATACATATCTCCAGCATGAAGGTGTCTGACATACGGAAGATTCACACTGTGTTTCAGCAATCACAACATGCCACATTGTGTTGCCACATTTGAATATTGGAAAGGCTGTGATCCATGCCTAGAATATCAATGAACTGCTCAATTTTTTCTCTTATAAAGGATACCAACCTCCCATTTCTTCTGCCCTGAATACAAGTTTGGACACATTAGTGCCTTCTGCTGGAAGTTAACTAGCACACCATTAGCCACTCTCGAGAAGGTGACTTGTTTTATCGAGAAGTGGGAAAAACATTAGTTCTGTGTGGGAGCAATGGTTTGCTATAGCGGTTTGGATTAAAAATGGGTTGAGGTCTTACATGCCATGCTGACAGTCAAAACCATTTGTATGCTTAGGAGTTGTCCGCTGTCCTCGTACAAAGAGAAATAATCTTCAAGGGGAGGAGTCGGCACGAGATGTAGAGATGGAACAAGAGTCAGCAGCAGATAAACACAACCTGGAACGAAAATGTGCCATGTTGGAATACACCACGTGAGTCATCTTCATCCTCGCTTCGTAGCTTGGATAGAGTGGGCAAAAAGAACTGTTCTGGTTTCAAGGATGTTACTCAATAACAAAAGCAGTTAAGACTCTGGCATTTCAGTTGCATGTTGTGGCATTTTTCATAGCAATTCAGAGGCCATCTGATTAAAAAGACTTATAGTTATGTATCATGTTTACAAGTAACTTGTCTACCAAGCAGGTTTTTATGCTAGAGGAATGGGAAAAACAGATTGAGATTTCTTTCCGAAGTGGTATGAATGTGTGTTGCAAGAGTCTTGGGCAAAGCAAAGTTGAGAGTGAAAGAGTGCTTCCTAAGTACAGTTAATGCAAGGCAAAATTACCAAGATTCTTTGTTTCTGTGCTTTATATCCTGGTATGTCAGGTACCCTAAGTCCTCACTAGCTCCCTGGTTCACGTTCTGAATTCTGTCCTTCTGTATTGCCCTTTGCTGCATATCGTTGAGAGATTAATTTCTAATAAGCCATTGGTGTACACTGGTGAAATCCAGAGGAGATTTCTGGAGCACTTCATCTCCTGCTTAATCACAACCAGAATCTCTGCGAAGATTATATGCTTGCAACCTGACAGCCATGCAAAATGCTGGTCATACTTTTTATATTGTGTTGTCCATTGTGGTTTAGGTTTGTCAAGATTCTATTCTGTTTTAATAAACTGTCTGTTTAAAAGTATTTTCAAATAGTTCAGTGTTACAGGTAGATAGATCAAGTTATCTTAAAAAAATCAGTGGAGTTGAGGGAACCGAATTCCACTGATCCTTGCTGGTAGAAAATATCCTATTTAATCCACTTGTCAGCTTTCACATATGGGCTCCATTGTGTCATAAAAATATTTTAAAATGGGTATCTGGGGTTTATTTGCAGTTGGGCTAGAGATGACTGCAACATCTTTAAGGTCAAGAAACAGTTTTAGGATTTAGCTGATAGTTTAATGTTATAATGAGAGAGTTGTCTATTAAAGCTTGACTGAAATAATTTTTTCATGGTAGCTTTCGAAAGATCTTTCATAAGATGAAACAGGATTTTAAAAATGCTCTTTGCTGTTATTAATGGATTATCAGAGCTGTCATATCTACAGCATATGCAAAGCTCATTTATGGCTTGATTTTTTCCTCGGAGGCAGTAAGTTTGTCTCCATGATTTCTTGCAAAGTGCCATGTTTATTAAGAATTTTTAAAAGTCTTTTTTTTTTTTTTTTAATTCTGCACTGTAACACCACACTGAAAGTAAACTGGCTCATTCATGAACAGTACCAGTTAATCCATTACACGCTATTCCTTGTTAGTCTCATCCCCTTTCCAGAGAAAGAATTGCAATGCATTGTTTTTCTGGCTTGTATGTAAGTTCAAAAAAGCCTTAATGGATTTATTAGAAAACAAAAAAAAAACAAGACTAGACAGCGTTAAAAAGGGTTACATTGCTGCTAGTTCCTGTGCAATACTTTTGCCACGCTTGTCCTTAGAAAGTCTTTCATCTGAGCAGGAATAACTCTGAGAACTGAGTTTAACGTGGTCATTGGTAGTGAAATCACTGTGGGTGTAATCTTTAAACTGAAAGCTTAGTCATTAAATATCAGAGATTAAAACAATGGAAAAGGATTGTTGTCAAGCTACTTCTGTAACTGGGTTAAGGGAAGGAGCATCTCTATTTCTCCTCTTCTTTCCTAGCCCTGTCTAAATTGGGAGGACAAGAGGAGAGAGTCTGCACATAGCACACAAATCCCGTAAGAGCAGCCGAAAACATACTCACTACAAAATAATGACTGTATATTTTGTTACTCTTTCTCTTAGAGGCAGTCGAGAGGTGGTTGATGATGGAACTATCCCTGGAGATGGGTTAGGAGCTGCAGGTCTGGATTCCAGCTTTTATGGGCATCTAAAACGCAATTGGATCTGGACAACCTACATCATCAATAAGACTAGGAAGGTGGATATTTTAAAATGTATATCCCGCAATGACTTTTCCAAATTTTAATATTCTTAAGGTTGAGATACTAATAGCAAAATCTTAGTGTTTGCATGCTTTCTCAGCAAATAATTCTGCTCAGCCTCTGTAGCAGTGAAAGAATCAAGCATTTCTTTTTCAGTGGTGACTCCTTTTAAACTTGAGGAGATTTGTAATCTAATGGTCACTAGAATACGATTTAAGAAAAGCTCTAGAGCCTTTCAACTATGTAGTAGTAATGGTAGCAATAAAACAAACAAATTCTTCATTGTAGCCAGAGATCATTCCCTTTATAATGAAAATTGATTTCTAACACTGCTCAAAGGATATAACGTATGGTATTGTTAAAATCAGTGTGCTCCTTTTGCATATCACCTTCTCTAAAGCTGTGTTGTCTTAGGAAAATACAGTTTCTGAAAATGGACTGACAATGAGACTCCAAACCTTCCTAACGAAACACCCGCTTCCACTCAGTACTGGAGGTAAGGTGGTGGTGCTGAGGGGGGTTGTAACTGCATAATAGCTGTTACTGTTTTGTCAAACACAGTAGAGAGGAGATGGGTTATTCCTGTCTCCTTACAGTAACCTAGGATGCCACTGGGGCAGTAAATTAGTTAAGTAATTTCTTTCCCGATACCATATTTTTTTCATTTGGTATTGAGGACATGGGTCGTTTCTGTCTCCTTACAATGATCTAGGACACTTCTGGGGCAGTAAAATAGATACGTAAATAACTTCCTATAGAACGATAATGTTTATCTTTTGTAATTTCCAATGTGCAGTTTGCAGAAGGTCTAGAGGGACCAATGTTTTGTATGACTAGGCACTGCTAAAATTGCATAGCCTAACGTTTGAGTCAAGGAGGAGAAAATACTCCAGGTTGAATAGAAAACTTCAACTCAGTTCCCTTGCGTTTGTGTGCTGTATGCTAGATGTAGTAATTACTTGATGATTCCTCATTTATGTGGAATTTATTCTGTGAGTTGCTGAGAAGTGGCATGAAATGACAGAACAACAGGCAAGTCTGATAGGGCATCTGTCTTTGAATGTATTGAAACTTGGACATTTGCTCTTTATACCTTAATATTGTAGAATGTAATTGCTATAAAGCTCCAGTACTGTAATGTGTGTATTTTTAGGTAACAAAATTAATATTTTGGGAGAAGCAAGGTTAGGATCACTTGTCCACAAAGAAGAATACATTGAAATAAGTAGTGAACCAACCCAGGATCGAACCAAACGAGTGAGAGGTGGAAAAAGCCAAAAGAGGAGGAAGCTTAAGAAAGATGTCGGAAAGAGGGCAAAGAGGAAAAAGAAAGGCAAGTTACGCATCGGGGAAAAAGAGGCATTCTTTTTAATGCATAGGAATTCTAAGTGTGTCTGTGCCTACTCCTTGCAATTCACCATCAGCTTCCTAGCTGGCTTAAAGATTCTTTATGGTATGATGTTCTAGGTAGTCAGTTTGCCAACTAAAGTGCTTATTTTCTCATTTCTGGAGGAAATATTATTGCATTTTACTTTCTGAGCTTCTCTTGTGTTTCATTCTTACAAACAAACTAATTGCTGCTGATGCTGCCTGTGGTAGGAGTTTGAATTAATCAGAATAGGCAGTGCTGAGATCACTAACTGGATTTTTTTATGGATCTGTTAGAAGAGGTTTCCGTAGAGAAAAGTAAAAAACTTCGCTACCATGACGAAGCTGACCAGAGTGCCCTGCGGAGGATGACACGCCTGCGTGTCACCTGGACGGTGCAGGAAGACAGTCTGCTCATGCTGTGCCGAATTGCTAGTCACGTGCTAAATGCAAAGGTATTTCATGGACCAAATAGATAGCGGCCTTATATACTGAACACCCATTTCATCAGTCCTAGGAATTCATCCTGGCTCTAACCATCATTTGTGTACATAAAAAGTTAAGTTCGACTCCAAACACCCTTGTTCTTCACACAGGTAAAAGGGCCCTTTGTTCCTTGGCAAGTAGTGCGGGATATCATGCATGCCAACTTTGAGGAGTCCCTCGATAAAACTTCACACTCCGTTGGACGAAGAGCTCGTTACATTGTCAGAAGTCCACAGACCTATCTTAATTATAAGTAAGAAGGTTTCTGTCTGTGTTCTGATATTGGCTAAATTCTCCTGAAATTAAGTGACGTGGCCCTCCTATGGCTTTGCCTTGTCACACGTGACTTCTACATTTCAACTTTTTTGCACCCTAGTGCTCTCAAGTCTGTATTGAATTGGGAGAATTTCAACTACGTACAACACCTTCAATTGTATCTGTTGCAGAGTTTGTCTTGCTGAGATTTACCAAGATAAAGCCCTCATTGAAGATTTCATGAATAGAGAAAATAATTATGAAGACCCACAGGTAGGAGGGAAGCATTCTAAAAGGTCACAGAGTACAGTACGTTTCAATTACTGTGATTTCATATCTTGCCTCTCCCTTGTACACTTAGCTGTTTTTAAAATAACATCATCGTAAAACTGCAGCATCATTGCTGTTTAGGGAGTACAGTGGACACTGGCAGCTTTGCAAAGGCACATAAACAGCACTGCTGGGCAACAAAAATTTGCCTTTTCAATGTCCCTGTTTATGAACATCCATAAATGAGCTTCTATATGCACTGGTTCGATGTTTTTTTTTTTAATCCTCTCAGCCTTCTTCTTGTCTAAATTGGAAAACATTTTTGCTCTATAGTTTCTTATTTTTTATTCTGGTGCATGTCAAAATATCGCCTTAGCTTCTGTGAATAAGCACAGGAATGTAAGCAATTCTTATGAGAGAAACCTTGATTTGATCAGCGAAAAGATTTTTTTTCTAAATTTCTGAGCATTTTATGGCTTAAATCAACCACAATTTCGAATTGAAAAGTTGCTTACACTTTCAGTGCAAACAGTTGCATTTTGAATTTGAAAACTTTTTCAGAACTGGGAAAATGTCATAGCAAGATTTCCATTGCTTTTATCCAGGAATGACATTTTATATTATTGTCAGAAAACACCAGACAGTTCTGTTGTTAGATTCATGTTTGTTTAACTGGAGAGTAGTTGCTCACTGATGAGACATCTCCAAAATAAATGCATGAATGCCCATCCCCAAAGTCTGTCTTTTGGAAGCAAATACAACTTGTTTCCAGAGAGATACAGGACGGCTCCTCTTGTGTAACGGGTGTTCTTCAAGCTGTGATTGTACAAACAGACTTAATGGAGAACATGATAAAGCCTGAAGGATAAGCAGAAGCTTAAACAACGCTCTGGCAAGAGATCTTATGCTGTTAATTCAGTATAATTGGTTTTAGAACATATGTTCATCATGCATTGCTTGTAGCTGTGAGCATGATTAGAGACAGAACCTGCAACTGTTGAGTAAATCAGCAAACACAAGCTCCACAGAGCTGCTCTGATGCATTTTCTAGTCTGTTGCACTGTTTCTAACTTGATAATTCAATACCAGCTGCTTCTACTAGAATTCTTCATGACCACTTTAAAAGTAGAGGGTCTTTTCCCATTAAGGATGATACCATTTCTATCTCTTCCTTCCTAAGGTTTGTGCAAAGGAGTTTAAAGAGTTTGTGGAAAGACTGAAAGAGAAATTTAGTTCAACCCTCGGGAATCCCAAACTTGATATTCCTGACACTCTGCAGGAACTCTTTTCCAGGTATTTTAGTGCAAACCTCTCCTCTGCTGTGCATGGTTTAAACCCTCTGTCACTTGTACTCTTAGTATCAAAAGAAGTTTCAGTACTTACCATAAGCAACGTTTCCTTCAAATCCGTACTTCCTAAATATATGTAACTGATTTTCAGTTACTCACGCAAGCTCGCTTATTTTAAACTGTTCCCATTTTGCTATATTTAGACTTCTAAAGCAGAAATTCACGGCGCTGGGGTTTCATGAATCAGTATATCCTCAGCTTCGCTATTAGAGATGTCAGTACTCAGCTATAACATTTAAATGCAATAGAAGGCTTCCTTTTACCATTTTCCAGATGAACTGGCCTCTTTTTATATCACAATATGTAGCTGGGTGCTCAGTTAATCATCTCACTGCTGCTGAAACTGTTGGCACGGAAGAGTACTCAGGCTTGTATAGCATTCTCCAGCCCTAGGTTGTCATGTTTTTTCATGATTAATAACACTTGGAGAGACGTGTGAAAATTTGGGTCTCAAACCATTTTATGATAACAAATTTAGCACCTTTGCAAGTATTCATATTTGAGAAGAGCTGTACTTTACAGCAAAAGTGATGACAATGCTAACTGGAAGTCCAAAACCTCAATAGAACCACAAATCCATAGAGTTCTGCACTGTCTCCTCTCCATGTGTTTTATCTCCTTGTCAACAGGTATCTTAGTGGAGTGAGGGAGATGGGTCCAGACAGTTCTGTTGAATTTTCATGCTTACGCTGAGGGTTGCTGGAGCAGAGAGGACCCCTGCGCTGTTTCAGCACTGGTCTTATTAGCAATTGCACTTGTCAGCCTCTGGGTCTCACAGCTGGTATAAAATCAGAGAATGATACTTTTGTCTCAGCATTTTCCTTTCCCTTAACTAGATTTCGAGTTCTGGCCATCGGAGAAGACACCAATCATAACACCAAAGAGGACAGTCTAAGCAGGTGAGTCACAGTAGCACTGTTTTTTCCCATTAGGATTCCAAGGTCATGTTAGCCCTCGCATCTGTGAAAGTCACATACCTAGTCTTCTAATTCAGTATGGTTTTCATCTGTTGCAGTGTATAAACGTGTTAATAGAAAAATACTTTCACAAGGCTGCAGGGACCTCTGATATAAATTATCAATTTGATGGATAAAACGACAGCAGCAAGGACCTCACAGTGGTGGTCTGTTATCTTTAGGACAACAGTGCATGTTTTCACTATGGGTGCTGCATCTTAAGCAGAGCTATTATCAAAGAGAACTTCTTTTTGTGTCAGATTCTCTGGGCTGATCCAAAAATTCAGGGCAGAGGTCAGTGAAAATGTAACAGGCTCCTTTACATGAAAACAGCTCCTCAGCTGTAGTGAAGCAGGTGACTGAGTTTATATATTATTGTGCTAGTTTATTAGTTAGATACCACAAAAATTGCCAGGAATAAACTTTTTTTTTTCCCCCCTTTCAGTGTCTATGATATTCATTTTCTGGTGCTACAGAATCTGATTCAGAGCACGCTGGCACTCTCAGATAGCCAGATGAAAACTTGCCAGTCATTTCAGGTACAGTATCGAGACCAAACTTCATGGGTCATAGAATCACTTACATTGGAAAAGAGCTTTAAGATCATAGAGTCCAACTATAAACTTGAGGCCACCTTTAATCCATGTCCCTAAGTACTGCATGTACATGTGGTCATGCAACACTAATGAGTTTCTTCTTCCTATCTTCATATATGCCTTTTTTTCAAATGGGAGAAAGGAAACCCAGAAACATATTTATAGCCTTTCTGTGGGGATTATTCTCTCCGGCTTTTAGGAAATAAAGTATTCGAGGCAGATTTCCAGTATGTTGCTTTTCTCTCTGAGGATGAGATTGCAAGATGTGAGGTTGAAGCAATTCCCAAAAACAATATGAAATAAACTCTACATCCCTTCTACTGGGTAAGACTGTATCATGATTTAGTGCCCACTTCAGCAGTTTGAGTTATGCTCTGGAGGAGATATCAGAAAGACAGTCTTAGTATCCAGCTGACACTGGTGTTGGGGAGCCTCTCCTTCAGTGATAGGGACCACAAAAATATATCATCTATTATCCAGGCACTTAAAAGAATAAAGTTAGAGGTTCAAAGGGACTTTAATATCTCATCAGCAGGAGCCCAGAAAGCCAAGCTTATAGAAGCATGTGATGGGAAGAATCTACCAAAATGTGTTAGAGATGAGCATTCTTTACATATAGAGTTCTAGTAGGAGCCTGATCCCATTTTGAATATCAAGTGTTCTGTAGTATGTAGTTAATTTAATTGACATTTACTGTGGAAAGTCTGGAAGTTCATAAAAGGAATAGAGTGGTGTAGTTAAGTAAATTTATGTGTGTCATTTACATCCTGGCTTGTGGCTTTATAATCATTCAGTTAATATAAACCTCAAGTAGGTGAGTCTAACAGTGGATTCAGAGCTACCGCTGCCTCTCACACTGAAGGGTTTTTTTTTTTTTCAGACATTTCGTTTGTACCGGCAGTACCAGGATGACGTTCTGGTGAAGGCTTTCCAGGAGTGTCAGAAGAGAAGCTTGGTCAATCGCCGTCGAGTCAGCCACACGCTGGGTCCAAAGAAGAGCCGGGCTTTGCCTTTTGTACCCATGTCCTATCAGCTGTCTCAGAGTTACTACAGGTGAGTGTCAGAAAGGTCACTGCTTGTCTTTGAGCAAATAAGAGAACTTACCTAGGCATGCTTTGTGTGGAGGGGAGAAAACACATCAAGTATCTAGAGCAAAGAACCCAACCCTCAAAGCTGAGACAAATGAGGGCAACATTATGTGTGTTGGCCCTTTATTCAGTTAAGCAATTAGGACTGCACAGGGAACAGAGCCCCATTTGCTGGGCTTTTCCTCTCCAGTTACTTCGTGTTGCACTGTACCCAGATGTCAGGGGTGGACGAGAAGAGATGAAGTGTAAATGTATTCTGTGCTCAGCCAGAAGATGACATCTTTGCCTTGTATTTGCTGTGTAGTTCCTGACCTTTACACAATGCTTAAATACCTTATATGCTCTGCAACTAGTAAAAGGATAGTGAAAGCAGATGTAGAAGGTCACTACCTCTAGTGTGGATTTTCAGCTGCTTGGCTGACCGTAGGCCTAAAATTCAGAAGGAACAGATTGTAAAATATATTTCCTTCTTTGAATTTGTCTTTTTGTCCAGAGTTTTTACGTGGCGATTTCCCAGTACAATTTGTACAGAGTCATTTCAGTTCCTTGAGAAGCTCAAGGGTGTTGAAAAGTCAGACCAGCCAGATAACTTCTCATTTAAAGAACAAGAAGACAAAGCAGAAGGCATGATTGCATTTCCTATGGATGGGCCTGGTGGCCATTGTGTGGCGATGCTTTCCCTTTTCTCCCTGGGACTTATATCTGTGAATGTGAGAATTCCAGAGCAGATAATCGTGGTGGACAGCACTATGGTGGAAAATGAAGTGATAAAAAGGTAAACACTGTTATTTCTCCTAGTAAATACAGCTTGGGGGTGACTTGAATGAAATTGGATGGGCATCAGCATTTTCTGCACTGTATCATGGCATGTTTTACTGTGATACTGTTTCGATTTTCATTTCTGAGGGAGCATTCTAAAGACTTAATGGCACTTCAGTTACTGCCTGTCATTATGGCCTTGGACTGCATTTATCTTCACTTAGGTGACATTTAAATTGCTAGGCACTTCATTGCCATCAGAGCTAATGTGGAAAGGAGAGTGTGCAAGATGGGCATTTTCATCAACATTGTCCTGTCCCACTTCAAAGACTAAGAAGGATTAGTTACTGGGTTTCAGCTTTGTCAGTGAGGCCTGTCTCCACAAGATTCGTTCTATGCATTGTCTCCTCTTAGCTTTTATTTTTGTTTTAAGCCTCTGGTAGTTGCAGACCACTGGAACTGAAACTATCCCCCCAGGCAGCTTAATCCTATGAATAGTTACCCTGATGATCACTATGGGTTGTCTTAGAGTGCACCTAAAAGTTCTTGCTGTAGTTTAAGCTATGGTAAATATATCTGGAAGACACTTTGATATCTTATGAGCAGCTCATTACCTATTTGAAGATTTCTATCATAGTCCTCCTCCCATAATATGCTGCTCTTTAAAATGAGCGGCCTTGGTTCCTTTACTTGTGGTTTTGGTAGGTTATTCATGTTATCCACATCTGTCTTTCTCAGTATTTTCCTCTGTCAAAAACCAAAGACCTGTGCTTGCTGGCAGGTCTGTGCCCATCACATCATGTTGTATAGGTGACACGCCTGCTTGTACACCACAAGATGACAAATGGCCATGGTCTTGCCAAAACAAAATTTAAAAAGCAGGCAATTGATGCGCAGCTTATGGTTATTGTGATTCACTATAAAGAGTTTTTTCCGATTCCGTAAGTAATACTTGCCTCTTTGTGTGGAGGGGCCAGGTGCCTTGCACTGTAACACAAAGAACGAGCCTTTGTCCACATGAAACTGCTTCCTGCTCTTTCCCTGACTTTTTCTCCAGTTTGCTGGAAATGTTCTGAATGCAAATCCTGTCTCCTCATATACTTGCAGCCTCTCCGGTTTGGTGATCCTGTGCAAACTTAATTAAGCTAGTTTATCACCCAGATCATTAGCAAAAATATGCTGAAACCCAAACAAGTCTCATTTCTGTGTATGAGCATCTGAGTCCCCTTGTCCAACTGGTTATGTACGTGCACTATTTTTTCTAAATGATGTGTTCACTTTTCGCTTTAAATTTGTTTTAAGGGAAGGTACTTAAGATCTAATTCACCTTAGAAAAGGTTGGAAGGAACCTTTGACTGTCTCTGGCATAATCTGCTTAAATAGAGGCAACTTCAGAGTTAGATCAGGTTGTTCAGAGCCTTCACTTATCCAAAGTGGTTCTTATGTCTTGGAAAAAATGGTATTGAGTTGACTAAGCTTGCTTCTGGAAATTTATCCTGGCTAGTCTGTTTTTATTTCGAGGCTGTCTGCAGTTTGTTTCATGTTGGGTTTTTGTTTGTTTTCTTTTTTAAAGTAACTGAAGTTTTTGGTCTCTAATTCCTTCCTCTCCTTTTCTCCCTTAAAAATAAACACTGCCCTGCACTGCAGAATCCCATATGGTGTCAGCCTTCATGCTCTGACAGATGTTCTCTTGTGATGAAGCGTCTGCTGAACCAAAGAGGTTCAGCACTGTAAGCTGAGATATTTTGGGTTCATTTCAACATGCTTGCGAGAAAAGAGATAGTTTCCTTTTCCAGGGACCTTTAGTGTATTTTCTTTTCTGTAGCTGCTTGTTCTCAGCACTTTATATCAGCCTACTATGGACATACCCACAGCTGTGCATGGCTAAATGCTAGAATGCAGAACAGCATGTGTTTTTCTGCTGCTTGTTGTAATGAGTCGCTTTCTTATTTTGGAATAAAAAAACGAAACCAAACTAAACGCCTCTGCTGCAGTTTGGGAAAAGAAGGACTTGAGGATGATGATGACGATGATGATGACTTAGATGACAGTGCCGGAGGCAAACGGAGAATAGAAGTAAAAGCTCGTCAAGCGTCGCATACGAATTACTTACTGATGAGAGGCTACTATGCCCCTGGAATTGTCAGCACACGCAACCTGAGTCCCAGTGACAATATTGTGGTCAACTCCTGCCAGGTGAAGGTTAAGCTGCGATGCACACCAGTTCCAGGAAGACTCAGCTCTCCAGGTGAGTTTCTGTTTGGCCTAACGTGCACAGAAGTGGGTTGGAGCAGGAAAGACGGCGAATTCGTGAGATGAGGAACAGATTTGAACAAAGCCTATTAATAGGAACATTCTTTTATCGTTACACACGCAATTTGCCTTGTAATACTCTCTCTCCTGACCTAAAACAGATGGTTGCCTTACAGAGACACCTTTTGTCAGTAACAAGTCCTTGCCTGTATTTCATGTTGTGTGAAACTATTAATCGAAAGGGGAAGTCTGTCCTCTGCTCTGTTATCCATTTTCCAAGAGTATTTTTTTTCAGTCCCTTCTGCAGCTAAAAATACCATGTTATGTTGCACACAGGCTTTCTCTTCTGCAAAAAAAAAAACAAAAAACTTTCAGAGCTCCTTGAATGGAAATTCACATTTAATTGTCTCATGCAAGTGCCTGAACTTGTGGTGTTGAGTGTCACTTAAACATTTTGATAATATTTAGAGCTTGAATGTTTGCAATTTATCAGGACACCCCCTTCTTGAAGAGCATCTTCCTTTGATCTGTAATGCAGACATACCCAGGAGAGCCTTTGGTTGTTTAGCTCTATAGTTGGAAGATCTAGTGCTGTCCCTGCCCATTCCTGTTGCTGTTGTGGTAGAGATAAAATAGAAATTCTTTCTGGAATCTGGTGCCACACATGCCCTCCAGGTCTGCTGAGCTGAGGGCTCATCGCAGTTCTCATTTTTCCTTGGCTGCCAGCGCAGAGCAGCTGCCACACGGGTGTCCCACAAGGCGGGATGTAAAGGCAGCCTGCAGATGAAAGGCTGGGAGCAGGCAAGAGCAGTGCCAAAGCCACCTTCTCATCATCCAGGACTAGCAAAAGGAGTTATACTGCTTCAGCTTCTGAGTACTCTGTATGGTGGGGGTCAGTTTTGTGCAGTGATGGACCCGTCTCCAAACCAGAGGTGCCTTGTTACAGTAATTGTACTGGGACATTGTCAGCTTGAAGTTTATATGATATTTGGCCAACAGCTTTCTGCCACAGATCAGCTGCTTCCAGATTTTCGATTGATAGGACCCTCCATAGCATTTCCTTGTCCTAGACTTTTCATTTGACTTTCTTCAAGAATAAAGGAGATCATTTCCTCATTAACTTAGAGTTAAGCTAACCCAGAGTTCGAGAGAACACCAGTAACTGTGCACTGCCCTTCAGCAGTACTTCACTTTGATGTGAGGGGAAGACATTGAAACCAGTTTGCCCTTTTACAGATCTCTTCAGAGAGAAATCTGTGAGGTAGAAAGAGAACAGGAAAGTGCTGCAATAAAGATGGAAAACTGAGCTCTGTTTTTTGATTGGAGTAGTCTAGAATGCCTCTAATCTGTCTTAGAATATTTATCTTTCTGTAGTGTACTGCATGGTAACAGCTGCTCCACAGCTTATCCACTTGTTTTTTATTCACTTTGCAGTTTCTTCTTTGGTTGATAACGTGGTTGTGGGAGTCTCCTGCCTCCCTGAAACTTTCACCAGGCTGATAGAAGTCCGAGAAGAAAATTATGAAGTTGATCAGTTTCTTCAAGAATGTACAGAACGTTATGGCTATAATCCCGGAGACGTAGCTGCTGTTTTGGAGATCCGTAATGCAATAGAGGCATCTTCCCACTTTGGAATTTGTAAAGCTGAGCTGAGCAAACATTTCTGGAGCTATGAAGAGGTGGAACCTGAACGCACCAGGAGCTTGGAGCAGTACATTCAGGTGGTCTTACAGCCAGCTGCTTTCCATACATTAATGGTTGCATGCTTAGTATTCCCCTTGAATAGGATAAGATTCCAGGCTGAAGGAAACAACTAGAAATTGAACAAAGCTATTTATATTAGGCAAGAGATCACATACCCATACCTGATAGCAACCTCACCTCAAACACAGGAAGGCCAAAAGCAAAAGCATATCTTACTTAAAGGTGGAGATAAAGCGTTTCAGAAACCCAGAGGTACCAACATTCGCTCTTTGCCAGTTCCTTTTTAATTTAAGCTGAACAAAAATATCTTATGCTGTAATTCCAGAAAAGTTAAAGGGGCAAAACATCTTTTCAGCCTCAGTGCAGCAGAGCAGAAAACTGAATACTCTGCTAAGCTCTTCTCTTTCTTTAACGCCAGTCAAAGGTGGCAATTCCATGATATTTGGTTAAGCTGATTTTTTCCAGTGAAAGCTCCTAAGACAATGTTTGTGTTATGTTTTTTTTAATAGGACCTTCTTGAGATGCAGCAGGTTTTAGAAGTAGGAGGCGATGCTGTAAGACTGGTTGCAATAGTGTTTGCCAAGCCGTGGCTATTACATTCAGTACGTCTGAAGAATAAACCAGATTATTCTGATCAGCAAGGTGCAGACACCGCTCTCCCAGATGTACAACAGGATTGCCTGCCATCGGAAGTGAAGAAGGGAGAGGAATGCTCGGGAGAGGAGGAGCAGCTGGGAAAAGACACAGAGTCTATCAGTGATGAAGAACCCCCAAGGAAGAGATGTAAGACTCAAAGTGATGTCCTTCAAGATGACAGTCAAGTCTGCCAGGGTCCACAGAGTGGTTTGAAAATTGGAAGTGAAAATAACTTGGATGCAGGTGTTACTGTTTCAGATAAGGAAGATTTAATCATGGACAAAGAAACAGGCTCCCTGGGAGGGAAGATAGAATCCCTTGCTGAGCACCCATTCTGTGTTCCCAATGCTGTGAATGTGGGCACTTACAAAGAACAAGGTAAATCTTGTTCTGAGGTCAAAGGACTTGAAGAAGAGAATCAAGACGAGCTCAGCACTGAGCACAACAAGCAGATCCCTAGCCTTGAACAATCAACCAGTGAGCAAGAGGATGATCTTCCCTATTCACAGGAGAACCCGGGCGTCCCTAAAGGTATGTAGGAGCACTCCACATCCAAGAAATAGACTAGCTCATCACTAGTTGATTCCAGACAGGTAGATACATTTAAAAGCAAATAGTAGATTCTTTATGAAGCCATACCAGTGAGAGAGGCAGTCATTCCTTGCAGATGAAGCGGCATTATGCTACTTGATCTGGAAAGTCCTGAAGGTTTCAAATACATCAAAGATTCTTTCCTATGCCTGTCGCTGGAATGATGATGACTAGTTCCAAAAAGTTTTTCTTAGAAACACGTTTTCATGTGTTACTGTTCTTCAAAAATATATTTGGATCTGAAGTTTCTCCCCTCTGGCTTCTGTCCAAAGGGGAGACATCTCTCAGCCTAGAACACCCACTGTAACACCCAGTGTGACGGGTGCACATTGAACCAGACTGTCCATGACTGTAGAGTCAAACCATTCACCAGAATGGCAATGCATGCCAGTGAGATCAATGGTCTTGTTCGTAACCCAGTTTGACTTTATTTTCATTTCCTTCTTACTGCCAGTTTTCATTTTTAATAGCTAGTTGTTCTTGCCAAGCTTTACATTAAGGAGGCTGTGGGGGATTTTACTGTGTTTTTGTTTTTATCGGCTCTACTTTCAGACTGAATCACAGGCTAACTGCTTGTGTGGTGTTTTATCAAGATCTGCTGTTACCCACGCTTCCAAATGCAGCGTGCCAAGTGAATCAGCTCGGGCTGATCCATACCATCCTAGAGCTTGGTATTGTTTAATTGGAGCCTTCCTGCAGGAAATAGTCTCAGGCTTGTCTAAACAGCGAAGACTTCAGCAGTTCTTAACGTGAAATTACAACTGGTTTGGATTTAACTTCCTCTATTTGTTTGTAACACAGGAGGGAAAAAAACAGTAGTTACATTATCAAGCATAAAGCTATTAGTGATGAAGGCCAGCTGAAGGGTTTACTTGTGCTTAAGCTAAAGCCAGTAGCCTCTGGTTGTGGCAGAAATACCCACATTAGGTAATTGTGTAATTAAAGCCCATGACTTAATCCACAATGGAAGCTGCAGGGACAACTGAGCCCTGCTGAAATCTTGAGTCTGCATTCTCGAGTCCTAGCTCGAAAGCTGCTCAGACTCCTGCACGACTTCCGTGTGATTACCAGGAGCATTAAGCTAAACCAAATCTCTGTGTGTGCTGACCAGCCGAGACCCTGCATAGCTCTGTGCGAAGCTTCCTTCTTCCAGACCACAGAACTATCTGGTGTTCAGCCGTGTCATCGGGCTTCTAGGAATGAAACTTCCTGCTGTGACTTTGGGAGTGGAACCACAAAAAGTGCGATTGGAGTAGGCAGATGTGGAAGAGGCGTGGGAAGAAACGAGTATGCTGCATGAGAGTGGAAGCTTTATAGCTCCCTACACAGCCAAGAACAATGCCCAGCTTGGTTTGCTTGTGTTATTTTCTAGCATAAGCTGTTACATTTTACAGCTTGCCCACCTTTTACTTTTCTACCGCTAGATAAAGACTTCGGGCTAATTAACTTAAAAATTACATGTTTTTCTCTTTCCAGGAAGTTCTATGCCGGATCTGTCCCAGGCAGATAGGGACCGGTGAGTATTGGGTGTCTGCAGAATAGCTCAGTGCTTGGCACTACCAAAATACTGCCCCAAAGCAAATGATTTGGAAAATTTTGTTTTATGCTCGAATCAGAAGTGAGCATCAATGTGGAGAAACTCTGTGCTTTCCTCCATCATTCTTGTCAAAGTTACTCTTGTGTTTATATGCACATTGAAAAAAATTCTGATACCTGTGGGCTTTTTCCCCAAACCCAACTAGCTCCAGGTACTGGAGAAACAAAACTAATTTCATTTCACAACTAAGTCCAGTGTCAAAAAGCCTCAGCTTCCATGTTCCCAGGAAAGGCCTGGAGAAACTGCAGTGTGGGAAATGGGAACGACCATGCAGGGTCTGTCTTTTGATTCCAAAATGAGGAATTGGGTTACCAGTTAGAGCACTCGTGCTGCAGATTGAAGCAGGTCTCTGGTAACTTCTCGAGGGTGTTAGAGCTGGGAACAGACAAAGCTTTTCTGGCCATCAAGACTGAAGGTAATTTTTGGGTGGTATAATGGTGCTGAAAGTGCTGCTGGAGTGGTGAACACCTTGTGCAACACTTCAGGTCAGTGGAACTGTCTGGTAGATCCGCACTGGTCTCTGCCTGTTCCCAGAGCAGCTGTGGAATCTCACCTTGGATGTGAGCGAACACTGGCAATGGGTGTAGCAAGACTATTATGCAGAAATTATGATGATGGGAAATCTAGCTATGAGAATAATAATTGGCAGAGCTGAATTTAAATTGTCTTTTCAGGGCCTGTGAGAATGTTTGCTTCATTGGGAGACCGTGGCGGATTGTGGATGGGAATCTGAATAAACCTGTGTGTAAGGGGATGATGGAAGCTGTGCTCTATCACATCATGACGAAGCCGGGCATCACACAAGCCATGCTGCTGCAGCATTACGTGGGGGTATTGCAGCCTGTGGCTGTCCTAGAGATACTGCAGGTACTCTGTCAGCTTTAACCTGGTGCAGCTTAAGAGTTGGCAGCCTCTTTGCTCTTAAGTTCCAGGAGCATAAGACTGTGAATGAACCACAAAAACCAACCGCCTCCCCTTAGTGTAAGTTAACCAAAGCCAGAGCAAGCTCCTGTTCACTATGAGTCCTTCTTGTAAGCACAACTTCCCTGCTAACTCTGGAAATGAATATTCCCATGTGTCTGCCACACTTCTGTCCAAAGGCTGATGCATTTTGGTAACAACGTGGGTCGTGTACGCTACCCGTCGTGCCTCAGCAGCCATCCTGCCTCCTGGCTCTTCTGGGATAGCCTCCCTTTCCATCCTGTGCCAGGGCAGCCGGGGTCAGGGCACAGGCAGCGTGGAAGCTGGCTAGTTTGAGAGTGATACAGATTCCTTGGCAACTTTTGTCTAAATCTAGAATGTCAAGGAATGACCTGTATGTTTTACAGACTGGAGAGCTTGAATCTAACTTCTCCAGCGGCAAATTTGATAAGAACTGGTTCAGAAACCACAGAATGAGCTTGTATCTGTAATACAAGTATTAGTATATCAACACGTATCTGCGTGTGATTACTGAAGACACACTAGATATTTTCAGCAAATAGAGCCCACAAATCACCTTGCTGGGTGTTGCTGAGAGCACAAACACTCTAGATGAGGTAGTGTAGGGATGGGGTACACAGGGAACAGTTTTCAGCTGAAAGAGAGGAGGTTGAAATGAGATCTGAGGAAGAAATGTTTTCCTGTGAGGGTGGGGAGGCCCTGGCCCAGGCTGCCCAGAGCAGTAGTGGCTGCCCCAGCCCTGGAGGTGTTCAAGGCCAGGTTGGATGGGGCTTGGAGCCCCTGATCCAGTGGGAGGTGTCCCTGCCCATGGAAGCTCATTGGAACTGGATGGGTTTTAAGGTCTCTTCCATCCCACACCTTTCTATGTTTCTAAGATGAACTGACCTGGACATCTGGGCTTTGCATCTATACCAGCCTGAAAGGCTTTGTTAACTGGTTACAGTTAGAATAGATGCTGAGATCTGTTGTTGAACATTTCTGTGTCAGTACCCAGATGCCAGCCCCTACTCTGCAAGGGACACAGGGGCACATACCCAGCTATATGAACTCACTTCGTTGTGCTCTCCCCTTGTAGAACAGTATAGGAAGAACAGCACTGGGTGCAGTTTTTTCAGTGCAGCTGCTGAAGCTAAAATATGTGAATTTTTCTGCAGGGTCTGGAAACTCTTGGTTGCATCAGGCAATTCTACATGAAAAGGCCACCACTGGTGTCACTGTTTTCTCAGCCAGTTGTGGAAGAACTGCTAAACAATCCCAAACTGAGTGAGAGCCCAACAATATACTATGAGCCTACAGTAGACTGTACACTCCGGCTGGGAAGAGTGTTCCCCTGCGAAGGCAACTGGAATAAGTGGGTGCATGTTATCCCTGTTTAGAAGAGGTGACGCTCGAGTCCTGTCAAGTAGGTTTACCCTACAGGAGTGAGTGTTAATGCAGATGAAATGTCACAATTCATGCTCCTTTGTTTTTATTAAGTAATTTATCCTTTTTACTTTTGAGTGTATTTAAGCTGAGAATAAAGCTTACCGTGAAGGTACAGATAATATTTGATCCCACTTTATGTATTCTCTTCACCAGCGATTGCTTGTGGAGCACATAATTTGATCCCACTTCGTATATGTTCTCTTTTGAGCAGTAACTGCTTGTGGAGAACATCGTTTGCAGTTTCTACTTTACCTTACGTGGTTTGCACAGAGCAGAGTAAGGGCACTTTTCCCCTCACCCAAGGCTGCAGCAGGAGCTTTCCCATTCTGTGGCACAGGAGCTGGCTCTGTGGGGAGGGTTGGTAACTTCTTTGGCTCAGTATCTCTTGCTGTTTGCAGCGCTGGGTGTTGTGTGTGCCTGTAGCAGAACTGCTCTCGGGGCGATGCCCCTACAGCCTTCCCTGATGGAGGAACCCCTGCTGAAGGGTCCCCACTGCCCTCCTCACACGTAGGCTTCAAAGCAACCACACAGCAGACGACTGCTTCCGCCCCGTGCTGTTTATTCCATCTACCTCGTTCCCCATCCCCGTAGGATCAGCGGCCAGGGCCCCGTGCGGCCCACAGTGGTGTTGAGAGCGCTCAGTCCCGCCAGCGGTGCCCACACCGCGTGTTGCAGCATTTGTAGAAGGTGGTCATGGGCTCGTCGGCCGAGCGCGTCTGCAGCTGCATGAAGTAGGCGCGGGGGTGCTCGCACTTGGGGCAGGGCTCTGCGGGGCGAGAGGCACCATCAGGCTGGGTCACCCCCATCCCATCCCACCCCATCCCATCCCATCCCTACCTGCAGTGGAGTCCACGTTCTCCCAGGCTGCCGCGCCGCCCAGGACATCATCCACCTCCTTCAGCCGTGGGTACTTTCTGCTCGTCACCTGCAGAGCGGAACAATGCGTCAACACCCCAACAACCCTAAGCCCTTGGCTTCTGCCACCCCTGTGCCCCCTTCCTTACTGCTCTCTGCTCCCCACCGTCCCCATACCCCTTCCCTGCTCCCCACTGCCCCTGTACCCCTGCCCCACCCCCTGCCACCCCTGCAGCCCCTCCTCGCCATCCCCAACCTCCATCGCCCCTGTGCCACCCCTGTAACCCTTTCCCTGCTCCCCACCACCCTCATACCCCCTTCCCTGACTCTTCCCTGCTCCCCACTGCTCTCTACACCCTCCCCTTCCCCTCCCTGCTCCCCCCTTGTCTCTGCACCCCCCTGCCCCACTCCCTGCCACCCCTGTACCTCCTCCTCCTCGCCATCCCCCGCTTCCATCGCCCCTGTGCCACCCCTGTACTCCATCCCTGCTCCCCACTGGCCACGTTCCCCTCTTCCCCCTGTCCCTTCCCTGCTCCCCACCGTCTTCGTGCCTCCCTCCCAGCTCCCCCCCGCCCCACTCCCTGCCACCCCTGTCCCTCCTCCTCCTCGCCGTCCCCCGCCTCCTTCCCCCTCGGTGCCACCCCAGTACTCCATGCCCTGCCACTCCCTGCTCCCCTCCTCCCCCTTTACCCCCGTCCCCGCTCCCCCGCACCTTGCGGGTGACGTTCCGCACGTAGGGGCAGGTGGTGCAGGCGAAGCGGTGGCAGCGCGGCCCCTCCTCGGCCACCAGCACGTTACCGCAGGCCGGGCAGAAGAGCAGCATGGCGGCCGCGGCGCTTCCGGCCGAGCCCGAGGAGGAGCTGGCGCACGCAGAGGTGCTCGAGCTCTTCCAGGCGGCCCTGGCGCGGCTGCTGCAGGACCCGCTGCTCTGCGACCTCCCCCCGCAGGTGGGATCGGGGCCGGGGGCGGGTCGGGATCGGCCCCCGGCAGCCCCTCAGGCACCTGCGGCTGCAGGGCTGAGGCTCAGCTGGAGATGGGGCTGGGGGCTGAGGCTCAGCTGGAGATGGGGCTGGGGGTTTAGGCTCAGCTGGAGATGGGGCTGGGGGCTGAGGCTCAGCTAGAGATGGGGCTGGGGGCTGAGGCTCAGCTGGAGATGGGGCTGGGGGCTGAGGCTCAGCTGGAGATGGGGCTGGGGGTTTAGGCTCAGCTGGAGATGGGGCTGGGGGCTGAGGCTCAGCTAGAGATGGGGCTGGGGGCTGAGGCTCAGCTGGAGATGGGGCTGGGGGCTGAGGCTCAGCTGGAGATGGGGCTGGGGGTTTAGGCTCAGCTGGAGATGGGGCTGGGGGCTTAGGCTCAGCTAGAGATGGGGCTGGGGGCTGAGGCTCAGCTGGAGATGGGGCTGGGGGCTGAGGCTCAGCTAGAGATGGGGCTGGGGGCTTAGGCTCAGCTAGAGATGGGGCTGGGGGCTGAGGCTCAGCTGGAGATGGGGCTGGGGGCTTAGACTCACCTAGAGATGGGGCTGGGGGCTTAGACTCGCCTAGAGATGGGGCTGGGGGCTGAGGCTCAGCTAGAGATGGGGCTGGGGGCTGAGGCTCAGCTGGAGATGGGGCTGGGGGCTGAGGCTCAGCTGGAGATGGGGCTGGGGGCTTAGGCTCAGCTAGAGATGGGGCTGGGGGCTTAGGCTCAGCTAGAGATGGGGCTGGGGGCTTAGACTCACCTAGAGATGGGGCTGGGGGCTTAGGCTTAGGCAGAGATGGGGCTGGGGGCTTAGGCTCACCTAGAGATGGGGCTGGGGGCTGAGGCTCAGCTAGAGATGGGGCTGGGGGCTGAGGCTCAGCTAGAGATTGCGACGGGGCTGAGGCTCAGCTGGAGATGGGGCTGGGGGCTTAGACTCAGCTAGAGATGGGGCTGGGGGCTGAGGCTCAACTAGAGATGGGGACAGGGGCTTAGACTCAGCTAGAGATGGGGCTAGGGGCTTAGGCTCAGCTAGAGATGGGGACGGGGGCTTAGACTCACCTAGAGATGGGGCTGGGGGCTTAGGCTCAGCTAGAGATGGGGCTCGGGGCTTAGGCTCAGCTAGAGATGGGACTGGGGGCTGAGGCTCAGCTAGAGATGGGGCTGGGGGCTTAGACTCAGCTAGAGATGGGGCTGGGGGCTGAGGCTCACCTAGAGATGGGTCTGGGGGATTAGGCTCAGCTAGAGATGGGGACAGGGGCTTAGGCTCAGCTAGAGATGGGGCTGGGGGCTTAGGCTCAGCTAGAGATTGGGACAGGGGCTTAGACTCAGCTAGAGATGGGGCTGGGGGCTTAAGCTCAGCTAGAGATTGGGACAGGGTCTTAGGCTCGGCTAGAGATGGGGATGGGGGCTTAGGCTCAGCTAGAGATGGGGCTGGGGGCTTAGGCTCAGCTAGAGATGGGGCTGGGGGCTGAGGCTCAGCTAGAGATGGGGCTGGGGGCTGAGGCTCAGCTGGAGATGGGGCTGGGGGCTTAGGCTCAGCAAGAGATGGGGCTGGGGGCTGAGGCTCAGCTGGAGATGGGGCTGGGGGCTTAGGCTCAGCTAGAGATGGGGCTGGAGGCTTAGGCTCAGCTAGAGATGGGGCTGGGGGCTTAGGCTCAGCTAGAGATGGGGCTGGGGGCTGAGGCTCAGCTAGAGATGGGGCTGGGGGCTTAGGCTCAGCTGGAGATGGGGCTGGGGGCTGAGGCTCAGCTAGAGATGGGGACAGGGGCTTAGACTCAGCTAGAGATGGGGCTGGGGGCTTAGACTCAGCTAGAGATTGGGACGGGGCTGAGGCTCAGCTAGAGATGGGGCTGGGGGCTTAGGCTCAGCTAGAGATGGGGACAGGGGCTTAGACTCAGCTAGAGATGGGGCTGGGGGCTGAGGCTCAGCTAGAGGTGGGGCTGGGGGCTGAGGCTCAGCTAGAGATGGGGACGGGGGCTTAGGCTCAGCTAGAGATGGGGCTGGGGGCTTAGGCTCAGCTAGAGATGGGGCTGGGGGCTGAGGCTCAGCTAGAGATGGGGCTGGGGGCTGAGGCTCAGCTAAAGATGGGGACAGGGGCTTAGACTCAGCTAGAGATGGGGCTGGGGGCTTAGGCTCAGCTAGAGATGGGACTGGGGGCTTAGACTCACCTAGAGATGGGGCTGGGGGCTTAGGCTCAGCTAGAGATGGGGCTGGGGGCTGAGGCTCAGCTAGAGATGGGGACAGGGGCTTAGACTCAGCTAGAGATGGGGCTGGGGGCTTAGGCTCAGCTAGAGATGGGGCTGGGGGCTTAGACTCAGCTAGAGATGGGGCTGGGGGCTGAGGCTCAGCTAGAGATGGGGCTGGGGGCTGAGGCTCAGCTAAAGATGGGGACAGGGGCTTAGACTCAGCTAGAGATGGGGCTGGGGGCTTAGGCTCAGCTAGAGATGGGACTGGGGGCTTAGACTCACCTAGAGATGGGGCTGGGGGCTTAGGCTCAGCTAGAGATGGGGCTGGGGGCTGAGGCTCAGCTAGAGATGGGGACAGGGGCTTAGACTCAGCTAGAGATGGGGCTGGGGGCTTAGGCTCAGCTAGAGATGGGGCTGGGGGCTTAGGCTCAGCTAGAGATGGGGCTGGGGGCTGAGGCTCAGCTAGAGATGGGGCTGGGGGCTGAGGCTCAACTAGAGATGGGGCTGCGGGCTGAGGCTCAGCTAGAGATGGGGCTGGGGGCTGAGGCTCAGCTAGAGATGGGGCTGGGGGCTTAGGCTCAGCTAGAGATGGGGCTGGGGGCTTAGACTCAGCTAGAGATGGGGCTGGGGGCTTAGGCTCAGCTAGAGATGGGGCTGGGGGCTTAGGCTCAGCTGGAGATGGGGCTGGGGGCTGAGGCTCAGCTAGAGATGGGGCTGGGGGCTTAGGCTCAACTAGAGATGGGGACGGGGGCTTAGACTCAGCTAGAGATGGGGCTGGGGGCTTAGACTCAGCTGGAGATGGGCCTGTGGGCTTAGACTCAGCTAGAGATGGGGCTGGGGGCTTTGGCTCAGCTGGAGATGGGGCGGGGGGCTTAGGCTCAGCTAGAGATGGGGCTGGGGGCTGAGGCTCAGCTAGAGATGGGGCTGGGGGCTGAGGCTCAGCTGGAGATGGGGCTGGGGGCTTAGGCTCAACTACAGATGGGGACAGGGGCTTAGGCTCAGCTAGAGATGGGGCTGGGGGCTGAGGCTCAGCTAGAGATGGGGCTGGGGGCTGAGGCTCAGCTAGAGATGGGGCGGGGGGCTTAGGCTCAGCTAGAGATGGGGCTGGGGGCTGAGGCTCAGCTAGAGATGGGGCTGGGGGCTTAGGCTCAGCTAGAGATGGGGCTGGGGGCTGAGGCTTAGCTAGAGATGGGGCTGGGGGCTTAGGCTCAGCTAGAGATGGGGACAGGGGCTTAGGCTCAGCTAGAGATGGGGACAGGGGCTTAGGCTCAGCTAGAGATGGGGACAGGGGCTTAGGCTCAGCTAGAGATGGGGCTGGGGGCTGAGGCTCAGCTAGAGATGGGGCTGGGGGCTGAGGCTCAGCTAGAGATGGGGCTGGGGGCTGAGGCTCAGCTAGAGATGGGGACAGGGGCTTAGGCTCAGCCCCGGCCCCACACCCTCACCTGCAAGTAGGGGCTGAGGACAGGAGGCTCGGGATCAGCCCCATCTCAGCCCACAGGTGAGGTCAGGGGGCTCAGCCCCAGCCCCACACCCTCCTGCCCACAGATGGGGACGGGTCGGGGGGCAGCAGGGCTCAGGCTCAGCCCCAGCTCAGCCCGCAGATGGAGCCGGGGATGTCGGGGCTCAGCCTCAGCCCCATCCAGGCTCAGCCCGTGTTCACCCGCAGGTGACGGCGGAGGAGATCGGCTCGCAGGTGGCACTGGAGCACGGGCAGGCCATGACGGTGCGCGTCTGCAAGGCTGACGGCGAGACCATGCGTGCGTGCCAGGGCAACGTGGGGCGGTGTGGGGCTGGAGGGGGTCGCCCAGGCCTGTGGGGCGCTGATGGGGCTCTCCCCCTCACTCAGCTGTGGTGGTGGTGCAGAACGCATCGGTGCTGGAGCTGAAGAAGGCCCTGCGACGACATGTGCAGCTGCGGCAGGCGCGGCGCGGAGGCATCCAGCACCTCAGCTGGTGAGGGGGCTGGGGGCAGCAGGCGAGGGTCCCCCTATGTCCCCTGGCCGCCCCCTGAGTACTTTCCCCCTAGGAAGTACATCTGGAGGACCTACCACTTGACCTTCAACGGAGAGAAACTGGCGGATGACAGGAAGAAGCTGCGAGAGTGAGTGAGATGATCTTTCTTTAAGAAAGACCTTGAGGGGCTGGAGCGTGTCTGGAGAAGGGTCTGGAGAACAGGGGTTCTTGGGAGCATCTGAGGGACCTGGGGGCTGAGGGGAGATCTCATTGCTCTTTGCAGCTTCTGGAAAGGAGGTTGGAGTGAGGTGGGTGTTGGGTCTCTTCTCCCAAGTAATAAGGGATGGGATGAGAGGAAATGGCCTCAAGTTGTGCCAGGGGAGGTTTAGATTGGATATTGGGAAATACGCCTTCACTGCCAGAGTGGTGAAGCCCTGGCAGAGGCTGCCCAGGGCGGCAGTGGAGTCCCCATCCCTGGAGAGGTTCAAAAAAATGTGTAGATGTGGTACTTGGGGACCTGGTTTAGTAGGCACAATGAGGTTGGGCTGATGGTCAGACTGGATGAACTTCGAGGTCTTTTCCAACCTTAATGACTCTATAATCCCCTGTGCCTCAGGCAGCGATGGGGCTGGAGAGAGGCCGTGCAGCATCCGCATGGCAGGGCTGCGCTGGGACCGTGTGTCCTGGCTCAGACAGAGCCTGTGCTTCAAAGCGAGTGGAAGGATGGGAGCAGCGCTGCACAGAGAGGGGGCCAGGACGGGAAGGCATTGGGCAGCGCAGAGTGTGTTCATCCCAGTCAGACCACACCAAGGCACCCAAACTGCTGCCTCTTCACCATCTATGCCAGAGTAGATTATGCTCATTGAGGTTACACACGAGACATCCTGCAGAGACCACATCAGGGAGAAAAACCTTTAGTGTGAGGGGAGTAGAACACAAAGAAAGCCAGGATGGCGTCTTGCATGTGAAGCATGTTTGTTCATTGCCAGGGAAACTGTGGGCTACTTGCCAGAGGATGGGGTCAGGACACATTTTGTGGTGCAGAGGTTAAAGTGGCCTCTGGAAGTCATCTAGTCTGACTTGCTGGCCCAGCAGAGTCAGCTAGAGCTGGTTCCTGAGGGCTGTGTCTAGTTGGGTTTTGAATGTCTCAAAGAATGCAGGCTCCACAACTTCTCTGGACAACCTCTTCCAGTGCTCGGTCACCCTTATAGAGGGTTCAGTGGAGCTGCTGAGATAGAAAGGAGGTTGGAAGAATGGCAAACAAAGAGCAAACCACAGGTAAATGCTGGGCTCTGGACCTGCTCAGCCACCTCTAGGAGACTACCTAGTCACACCACTCGCCAACTGCTCCCATCTTTCTTTCCATGCCTGTTCTTGGAGGCAGGAGGTGCTCCTGAGCTCTCTAGCTGCTGGGTGTGCCAGCCTGTGTGAGGTCCAGCAAGAAAAGCATGTCAGAAATACTAAAAATTTAGTAAGACAGCCCTAATCAATGCTGTCCTCAAAAGACTGAGCCATGCGTGAAGGATGCTACATTTAAAGGGACATTTTAGTTAAAAGGGCAGGCGATCAGCTCCCTCAGTGCTGGCAGCACAGTCTACATACAGAAGTGAGAATTTTAACTTGTCCTGCATTAGAGCCCAGCATACGGTAGGAGTCCATCTCCCACTGGGAAAGAGGTGGCTGTAGGATTCCAAAGGTTGTGGTTCCTGGAAACTGGCGTGTAACAGCATAACTCTTTGTTCAGTTATGGCATCAGAAACCGGGATGAGGTCAGCTTCATAAAGAAACTTCGAAAGTAACCTGTCAGGTAAGTCCTGAATATCCATTAAGAGCTACCAGTTCTTCATCTTCCCCTTCTCTGGCCTTAGTGTTCAGGCTCCCTGCTCTCCAGGGTAGTGCAGCATTTCCGAGTGCTCATGTCTGCACACACCCTGGCTCAGGTCCACTTCCACGTCCTGGTTATGTTGCTTGTGCTTTTCCCAGCTCAAGGAGTGGCGATTCAGCTGTCTCAGTTAACATCTGCATTTGAAGCAGCATTATGTTAGTGCTGGGGGTGCTGCATGTGTGTCTCTAACCTTTCTGTTTAGATCCTGAACCTGCTCCCACAATGGCTTAACAGTCACTAAATGCAGCGCTCCTTTCTTTGCCTTTGTGATCACTTCTAGGACCTTTCTTTGCAACTTCTTCAATCTCTGGAAATCACTGCTAGGAATGTGGCTGGGTGCTAACTAATCCTGAGGAGGGTGGAGGTGTCTCTGCCATCCCCCAGGTCGTTTGGTCCTTCCGTGCATCTCAAGCGCTTCTGACCCCAACAACTGTTCTCCTACCCTGCTCCTAACACTCCAGCACCATTCCGAGCACCTGCAGCTGAGAAATGTGCATATGCAAACACAAGCAGTCACAGCATGTTCCTTGCAGTTTCACAGCGTGTGTAATTTGAGCTTTCTCAATTACTGCAGACAGTAAGGAATTAGGAAAAAGGACCTCAGCTCATGTAGCTTGTAGTTCTTGTCCCTCAGTTTCTCTCTTTTCTGGTTTAGAAACTTGAATTCAACTGATTTGTCTTTGGAGAACAATGAGACATAGCAGTAGACAGGGGGGTTTTGACAGGTTGAGAGAGTTGGGGTTGTTGAGCCTGGAGAAGAGAAGGCTCCAGGGAGACGTTGGAGCAGCTTCCGGAACTGAAAGGGGCTACAGGAAAGCTGGGGAGGTGCTCCTTATCAGGGAGTGCAGGGATGGGATGAGGGGGAATGGTTTTAAGCTGAAAGAGTGGAAGGTGTCCTTGCCTATGGCATGAGGGTTGGAACTGGCTGATCTTTAAGGTCCTTCCCTTCTACAATTCATTCTGTGATTCTAGAATTTCCCATGGTATTTCTGTGCAAGCAGTGTATTTCAGAACACTTCCAGCACAGGAGGGATGAGCAGCACGTAGTTACCTGCTTATAACCTGCGTAGACATAATTCTGGTTCTAGCGCTGCTGTTTTCGGAAAGGTGTGCATACAAACAGAAGATGTGGCCAAGACTCTCAAGTTTAGCATGTTTAAAATTACATCTGCTTCCCCTCAACATCTAAAACCACAATCACGGTGTCTGAAGAGCAGTGGTAATGGCAGCTTTTCCAAACACTTGAGTGTTTGTTTTGCGGCTCCAGCTAGCTGGGTTAGAAACTGTTGCTTTGTGACCACAGTAATTCATTTTCTTCTTTTAGTGCTGCCACATCTGCAACACCCAGTGAAATAAACAGTGTGCCCCACGTGCCTGTGACCTGCAGTCACTTGTGGCACTGGCTGATTGACGCGGGCTCTCAAAGTATGGTAGCATGGAGAGAAGAGGAGCCGGCATGCAGGAACTATCATAACTGCCAACTATTTTCTTTCTTTCTTTAGCAGAGGGAGCAGAGAATCCAGCTCTATGGAGACCAGACTGTACATTCATCAGGTTCCTGGAGGAAAAGGTTGTAACATTTCAAAGAGGAAAAACTCCAGTTGACTGGACATTATTATACATTTTTTGCAGTTGCTGTTTGAAGCACCTGCCTCTGAACTGTGTGAGCAATTAAAGAGATCCTTCTGTTTTCTGAGGCTTTTAACACCCTTATTTCCAGCTGCAAGTCTGTGTCCAACTGTCTTAGGTGCTAGAAAAGGATTCATTCTACCAGTATGTGAAACAGCCCAGGTGAGAGAAAGTAATAAACGTAGCCATAGACTATGCAGGACAATTTACAGTAGCTAAAACGCTACTTTACCTTTTAATCACCACCTTAGCAGTAGTAAACAACTGGTTAAAAATGTAGTATTGAAACTAGCGTAATAAAAATACCGGCAGCAGAAGAGGTTCAATACAATTGAACAAGGCACAAACGTTCTGTTTTCAGAGTCTTCTGAGATAAGGCAAAACGTGCCTGCCAGGTGCTAAGGAGACAGTTTAAATTAACCACGGGCAGGGTTAGAAGTGTCATTGGATTAGAGCCTTTGTCCACGTGGAACTGGCACAGCAAACGCAAAGACAGTTCATCTCCAGTGCCTGCTCGAGAAGCTCGTCTTTGCCTTTCAGTGGAGCTGTGCGTCCAGGTCGTATTTCTCGCAGAATTTGTCTGTGAATGGTATACAAGTGAGGAACTCGCACCACTCGCACTTGATGGGGTAGAAATAGAACAGAATCACAAGTCCTGAGAAGAGTGCAATGAAGATGAGCTGGAAAACTATAATTTGGCATCGCTTCCTATATAAATCAAACTTCCCAAAGCTAATGTAGGGCAGGAAGGCAAAGGAGAGGAAGAAACCACTGATAAATCCTGAAATGTGAGCAAAATTATCGATCCAGGGCAGGAGGCCAAAGGCAAAAAGAAAGAGCACCACAGCCAGCAGCTTGAAGAAAGCCCTCCATGGGCGTGCCAGGATTTGCCAACTCTGGAAGAGCTCCACAAAGAGACAGGCCAGAATCCCAAACTGGGATCCTGCAGGGCCAACCTGCAGAAGAAGAGCATTAAGGTAACATCAGGCACATCCCACCTGCCTGGCTTCTGCAGCCAGCTCCAGGCATTACTGTTAGTTATTGTTCAACAACTTGTTTAGTGTTTCCTCGAGATGCCATGGTCTGCAACTTCATCCTTATAATGGGGTTTAAGGAGTAAAGGGGCCTGGTTTGGTCTTAGGATCAGGTGTGAGGCGAGCTGATCTGGTCTGGGTCACCAGTGCGGAGCGGTCCTTGAAGGCAATCTCCTCCTTCCCACCCTCCCTGCATTGAAGGACCTCAAAGATGGTCCTTCAGGTCCTGCCATGCAGCCTCTAAAGTGAAAGTGGACAGTCACATCAGACCTTCCGCTGTGGCATGGGGACAGGGCCAGTCCTGGACAGCCTGGGGAAGATGAGCTCTGCTCTTTATGCCTCTCCTGCCTGCCACTCACATGCAGAGGGTCTCTGACACCAGGTACAGACCTCAATTCCCAACTTGCCCAGAGCCTTTCTTACCCTGTGGCTGGACAAACCACCCATCCATTATGAGAGGCACTCAAAGCCCAGGGGGATGTTACTGCTCAGCAGCTGCATGACAATGCGGTGCTATCTCCTAGCTACATGTCTGCACAAGCCATGTGGTGCAGATATGAGCCCAGCTCTGGTCTCTCTGCCTCTGCTAAAGAGGCACAGGCTTGTGCTCAGAGCAAGTTACTGGGACCCAAGCCTGCAGGACACTCACCTCTGCTCTGTAGGGTAGAAATATTGCACTGGCAAGGTTCCCAGTGATGCCACTGAGCAGGTAGATGATAGAGATGCGATGCCATCCTGCCAGCTTCTCTAGGTCCCGTAGGATTGTCATTTGAAAACAGATTGAAACCAGACAGTGCAGGATCCTGCCAAGTTCAGAAGTACAGGAGCTGAAGCAGCAGCCACTGAACTCACCCCTATGCTTGTTTGTGTTCTTTCCTGAGAGCTCCTGGGCTGGCTTCTGGCCCATGCCTCTAATATCCCAGCAAATGCAGCATGGCAAACCTCAGCAGGGACAACAGCTCAGTGCCCGTGTTCCCCAGGGAAGGGAGTGCCAGAAGAGCCCTCGCAGCAGTCCCTGGGTTCAGGGTTCCCCCACCCAGGCAGCGCAAGTTTTACACCGATGCTTACCCAGCATGGAGAAAAAGCGAGAGCCAGAGGCGGTAGAACTGGTCAGGGACTTCTGGATTTAGGAAAGGGAGGAGTCCACAGACGTCATCCATGCAGTGCACCTAGGGCAGAACTGGGGTTGTGAGGTGTGCTAGCCAGCACAGCCGTCTATTAAGGCCAGGGCAGAGACTGCAGTTAGCTCTGACAGAGGGGCTCTCCTCCCTCTTCTCCCCTGTATCAAGTCCCAGCCCTTGTCTCCAACACCACATTATGGCAGACCCCACCCATTCCCTGTGGCAGCTTTACGCCCTTGCTCTTCACCCCAACGCACACACGTCTAAACCATCTCCATCTACTCGTAAGTAGAGTGAGGCTCCATTCTCCCACTGCTTCCACAGCAACTGCGTTTTGGGCTTTTGCAGTGGTAGCCCAAGTCCTAAACTGGTCTCCAGTGAGGGACAGACAATGCCAGCTCTGGCACTACAGTCTGGATTAGCAACTTTCCTGAGTCTCAGGGTGGGACACAGGACTCCCACCTACACTGCAGCAGTCACCCCTGGATTTTGCCAAGCTGCTGAACAGGAGGGAGAAGTGCAGCCATACAACCCCCAGCTCCACAGTTACCTGAGAGCAGAGTGTTGCCTCCTCATGGAAATAGCCCCGCATAAATTCACAATACTCTCGGGAGGTTATCTCACACCTGGAGGAGGCACGAGGAATCCAAATGAGGAATGAGTCACATGTGAAGGCACAACAGACCATCCTGTGCCCTCCCAGGCCACCCTTGGCTCACCCCAGGTCTGCCTACAAGAGCTGATGCCTCCAGCTGCCCTAGACGTGCTGGAACGCTGTCTCTGCACCAGCTGGACTGCCACATCCCCAGCTGAGCCCAGTGTCACTCTCCATCCACCTCTCTGGCTTTCCTCCCACACTCGAGCCTGAGGCACCCCCACAGGCTAATGCCCTGCATACAGGGGCTCCAAAACAAGTGCTAAAGCTGAGCTCTTTACAGCAGAAAAAGAGCCACCAGAGCTGGAGAAACCTGTGTCTCGGGGGCTGAGGGAGTCCTGTCCCTTCGTTACGAGTGTGGGACGGGGGGCCCAGGCCAAGAACATCCTGGCATGACTTTCAGGGACAGAGGAACTCCTCAGGGCAGCACTGATTTTTCTCCCAAGCAGGGAAAGCCAAGCCCAAGCACTGGGTGATACTCAAGCTGAAAAACAACCTGAGGAAGAAGAGTATCCCCCTCCTTAGCAAACCAGAGCGAGCCATCTCCTGACATCAACTTGAGCACTCAGGGACACCAGGCTGGGGCCGGTGTAGCCTGTCAGGACCCAGCTGGCATTCCCAGGAAGAAGCATAGAACTCCTCAGCAGAATTATTTAACCCCTTGGGATCCAAGTCCCTCCAAACTGCAAGACCAGCTAAGTAAGACACTCTGCTGTACCAAAGGCAGGCCAGCTGTTATTTCCTTCTCGTCCCTGAGCCCTGCTCCGTTTGGGAGACCCACCATGGCTCCCTGTCCAACTCCTCTTCCCAACAAGACTCTGGGTTGACAAGCAGGACAAACAACTGTGTCTACAGCCTGAGAAGGGGCCCCTATGTTGCACTCTAAGATCCAGCCCTGCTCCAAACAGGTCAAACTCCTTACCTCCCTTTGGTCCCAATGCAACAGGGCCGGCCTGTAATCACGCAGTCCATGTGGAGGTGGTTGGTGTAATTCCCAGCGCTGTTTTTTGTGCAGATCTGGAAAACAATAACAGGCTCTGGTCAGACAGCTGTAGCTTTGCCTGCTGCCTGGGTGAAGTCAAAATAGGCCCTTGGGAAGACACTAGTCCCAGGAACATGGACCTCCCAAAGCCCCCCTGACAGCAAGACAGTGACAGACACCCCTGCTGCCCAAGCAACGGGAGCCTCAATCAACACCTCCTCTCTGCCCAGGGATGAAAACAGCACCTAGGGTGAGTCAGTCACAGTTGCTGTTACGCTGATGGGGCCCCAGGCTTTAAGGGGGGATGTGAGGGAGTTTGTCATCAGAGGACTTCAAGCCTTGGCTAGGCAAAGCCATGGATGCCCTCATCTGGAGACTGCACCAGAGATGCCTTCCACCAACGCAGCTGTGCCTCTGCACAACAGGATGCAAGTGCTATATTCCAGCCGCCCACCCAGGCCCTGTGTGATGCTCACTGGCCATTTGGTGATGTCATCTGGCCACTCATGTGGCTCCGTTGAAGCTGGCTGCTCACACACCCTGCAGCAACAGAAAGCAGACATCAGCCACAGAAATTACTTTCTGCGCAGCAGGCAGGATCCCCGAGGGAGCCACCACTGTCCCTGTCCCCAGGCTGCCGTCCCACAGCTCCCCCCTGTCCCTGACACACAGCTGGGGACACACTACATCAGATCATACAATAGTTTGGGTTGGAAGTGACCTTAAAGATCATTTGGTTCCAACCTCCCTACCACGGACAGGGACACCTCCCACCAGATCAGCCTGCCAAGGCCCATCCAACCTGGCCTCAAATACCTCCAGGGATGGGGCAGCCACAACTCCCCTGAGCAACCTGGGCCAGGGCCTCCCCACTCTCACAGTGAAGAAATTCCTCCTTATGTCTAGTCTAAATCTGCCCCTTCTCCAGTTTATACCCATTCCCTCTCATTCTATCACCCCAAGCCTTTGGGAACAGTCCCTCCCCAGCTTTCCTGTAGCTCCTTCAGGTACTGGAAGGTCACTCTAGGGTCTCCTCAGAGACTTCTGTTCTCCAGGCTGAACAAGCCCAACTCTCTCAGCCTGTTCTTGGATGGAGGGTGCTCCAGCCTTGGGATCATCCCTGTAGATGAGCCAAGGCTGTACTGATCAAAGCTGCAGCCTCCTTCCAGTGAGCAGAGACCACGGCTGCAGCACAAGGCAGGCATCCAAAAGCACACAGCCGCCCAGCAACTCACTGGCTCCTTTCTGGGAGGACACAACCCCAAAGGTGGCTCTTCAGCTGGTCCCTGCCCCAAGTCAGCCCATGGTAACCAAGGGCAAAGATGTGTTGGGGCACCCAGCGGCTGGCAGGGCTCTGGAGCCAGGGTGTGATGGGAACAGGGCTGCTGTACCCCAAGAAAGGAGCCAAAGCGGGCAGCAATGGACCAAGTGTGGGGAGGATGGGGGAGGCATCCACTGCTCACAACAAGCCACAGTGCAGGGGGGCAGCCAACAACAATGGAGACTGAGGGCGAGCAGAAATATGATCATGCTCTCCTCACGCTCTCCTCTGCTGGCACCCTCATGTCCTTTGGTCTCCGGAGCGGCTGCTTCCCATCCAGCAATCAACTGGTGTGGGAGCCTGTGCCTCTCCAAGTACTGTGACAGCAGCCCCAGCGTCCCCTGGATGGTAGCTGGGCAGGACCTACCTGGGGTCCTGATGACAGACAGACCCGAACTGCCTCTTGCTTCCTGCCAGCGTTGGGGTGCTGGGGTGCTGAGGCCACTTCACCCACACGGCCAGCGTGGACTGCCAGAGAGAGAAGAGGTGTCACCATGAAGCCCAGGGTGGGAGAAGCATCAACAGATGTGCCTTGAGCCTGCAGGGACAGCACAAAAGGGGCCACCGCACTCACCGAGCACTCCTCCTCTGAGGTCTGCACACAGCCTGACTTGTCATTCCGTACGCAGCAAGCAGAGTGCTTCTCCTTCTCCCGCTTGGCGCTGATGAAGCTGTGAACTTGCTGGTCCTGCCTCATGCATGGTGAGAACTTAGCTCCTAGGTGGATCAGGGCTTCCTGGCAGAGATGGAAACGACCAGCTCAGCCAAGGGACCAGCAGTCATTGCCTGGGCAGAGCTGGCAGTGGGAAGTGTGAGGGGTACCTCTAACAATGCTCGAGGGACCAGTGACAAGTCCTGTTCGATGAAGCCCAGCACGCACTAGGTATGATCTCAATATTTGCTTTGAAGATGACAAGCCCAGAACAAAAGTTCAGGGATTTCCTTGACCAAGTGCCCAGAAAGGCCAGTGCTGTGGCCAGGAAAGGAAACTTTGGGAAACAACAGCCTTTGCCAAGGGGAACAGCACCAGGAAAGCTGTCGCGTACAGCTCCTGCATTTTCTCTCACCTTGTGCTTGGTTTTGTAGAACAGAGCACAAAGCAGGAATGTCAAGGTCCAACACAGCCTCCTGTTACTGCAGGGTTGTTGGGGCTGGGAGCATCGCTGCACTCTGCCAGAGGTGGCAGGGCCCCATGGATGTCCAACCAACAGCAGCTGCTAGCACCAAGCAGCAGGGCGGCACGGCTGCAGCACACAGCCCCCCACCAACCCCCCACTGTCCCAGCTACTCACTGAGCTGGGGCCGATCCAGAAGTTTTCCTGCTGAACATATTTGACATTTTCATAAACCCCTCTGTTTCGCAAGACCTGCAAGGAGAGAAAGCGAGAGCCTCATAAGCTCCTTCACAACACACGGGAGGACTACAAACAGCTTCAAGATCAGCAATCAAAGTCAGACAGGTCAGTTGTGGTCCTGGCAGAAGCAAAATCCTATAATGGTTGCAGAAACTTAACTCTCCTGCCATGAACATTCTTCTGCTCTCCACCAGGAGGGGGACAAGTTGTTTGAAAGGGCTCCTAGCATACAGACAAGAGCCTGCAAAGAGCCCACCATGCCTTGTGCCAGATATAATTTGAAGTCAAGAGCAATGTGACTGTAGGAGGGAAGAGGTGGTGGTGAGGGGGCTCACAGAGATGATGTGGGCAGCCCTCCAGGGCTTGACACACGGCTTCCAGCCATCAAGACTCTCAGGCAAGTGGCCAGCATGCTGAAGGCTGAGACATAATGACACTCCGGGAGAGTCAGGGGGATTTACTTACTGAATCAACAGTTTCGTGTTGTGAGAACCCCACAGGGGCAATGCCATAGATGCACACGGCAAGGATAGTGATGAGTGAATGCACAAAGGTGACCCAGTAAGTGAAGAAAGGCCTGGATGGAGGGAAAGGGAAAAGATCAGTGGTAGAAATTCAGGCACGTTACATCTCCTCACAGAACTCGGGAGAAAAGCTGCTGTTTCTCCCCAGAAACTCAGCTATGGCGCCAGGATCAGCTAAGGATCTGTAAGACTGGAGGCAATGACCTAAGATTTTGCTGGCAGACAGACCCTGTTTAATCTGACTCCCCCACTGGCAAGCCACCCTTTCCCTAGAAAACATCCATGAGAACACATAAGCCTGAAGCCGAGGTACGCCATGCACCTTGTATGACTTCAGGGGAACTATCAGAGACAGGGATACCCAAGTCTTCAGTCCACCACAGGACAGTGGTGCTGGGGTAGAGATCTGCAGTCCCTCGAAGTAGCAGAGATCCAGATCCAGACACCCAAAGCGACAGAAGGAGCAGGGTGAGCTCCTAATACACAGTGATGCTAAGGTGCTACTGCCTGCAGCAGTTTGCACTGTACTTCAGTGGTACCAACATGGGCTTCTTAGCAGCAGGTTTCACTCAACCACACCAAGGCAGTGACCTGAGTCACCAAGGGGCACTCCCTCACTTGCTAGTTTTGTTGGGAGCCCTTCTACGACGGCAGCTCTCACCTGTGATCATCCATGTCCTCAATCTGCCGCTTGACATAGCTGTCGATGCGCTTGCGGTATGTCCGGTTCGTCAGCTTCCCCACCATTCCCAGGCCATACGGCCTCTTCTCCTTGGCGAAGAGCCTCCTGACAGGGACAGCGATGCGCTGGCCACGCTTCTGTGGGCTGACACTCACCACCTCCTGCCGCAAGCGGACCTTGGGCTGTGCCAGGGCCCCGTCCTTTTGCTTCCTCCAGCCTCGCTCCAGTGGGCTGAAACAAAAACCAGGATAGCAATGGTTTCCTTCTCCCTGGCACAACAATGGGGAACAGCCCTTCCTTGGCTTTCAGGGGCAGCAGACCTTCTGTTTGTCCCATCACATGCACATCTATTTCTTCCTCCACCTCACTCCTCTGCTCTCTGCTCTCTGCTGGAGGGTTGGGAGGCTCCGCAAAGGGACCTGAACAGGCTGGACTGCTGGGCTGAGACCAACGGCAGGAGGTTTAACAAGGCCAAATGCCGGGTCCTGCACTTGGGGCACAACAACCCTAAGCAGAGGTACAGACTAGGAGAAACCTGGCTGGAAAGCTGCCAGGAGGAAAAGGACCTGGGGGTGCTGGTTGACAACTGACTGAACATGAGCCAGCAGTGGCCCAGGTGGCCAAGAAGGCCAATGGCATCTTGGCTTGGATCAGAAATGGTGTGACCAGCAGGTCCAGGGAGGTTATTCTCCCTCTGTACTCGGCATTGGTGAGACCGCACCTCGAGTACTGTGTTCAGTTCTGGGCCCCTCACCACAAGAAGGATGTTGGGGCTCTGGAGCGAGTCCAGAGAAGAGCAACAAAGCTGGTGAAGGGGCTGGAGAACAAATCTTATGAGGAGCGACTGAGAGAGCTGGGGTTGTTTAGCCTGGAGAAGAGGAGGCTGAGAGGAGACCTTATTACTCTCTACAACTACCTGAAGGGAGGTTGTGGAGAGGAGGGAGCTGGCCTCTTCTCCCAAGTGACAGGGGACAGGACGAGAGGGAATGGCCTCAAGCTCCACCAGGGGAGATTTAGGCTTGAGATTAGGAAAAAAATCTTCACGGAAAGGGTGGTTAGACATTGGAACAGTCTGCCCAGTGAGGTGGTTGAGTCGCCGTCCCTGGAGGTGTTTAAGGTTAGGGTGGATGAGGTACTTAGGAGCATGATTTAGGGATTGGTGGGAATGGTTGGACTCGACGATCCAGTGGGTCTCTTCCAACCTGGTTATTCTGTGATTCTGTGATTCTGTGAAATGGAAGCCCTGCACTGGAAATCCCCACCCTTATAAGCACTTTACTCTGGGATTGGACTTGAAAGTCAAAACTCCATGCCCAGCAAATGGGACAGAGGAGAAGAGCAGGAAACTAAGCAGCTTCCCAGACCAAGACAGTGATGCTGTCACGTGGTGCCAGCTTTGCCAGTCACCTCTCACAATCCGTCTTCCACTTCTCCCTTCACTTGCACTGATGTGTGTGTTTTTTGAGAGAACAACAAAACTGGGCTTCAACAACACAATAAAAATCCCAAGTGTCACTTCCTAAATGACCCCTCTGCACAAAGACAAGAGCTGTCAGAAGCGGTCTGAGAAACCAGCTGACAAACGTGTTTCGGAAAGACCACCAGAACATCTTGGAGAGACCAAAACAGGTCTGAGGCACAGAAAGGCAAAAGGATGAGGGACAGCCAAAAACTCTTTAGTCAAGAACCCTGCTGTGAAACTTCAGCTAATTTCAATGTTGCATCTTGCAGAAGATGCACTTTTATCATAGAATGGTTTGGGTTTGAAGGGACCTTAAAGCCCATCCAGTTCCACCTCCCTGCCACGGGTAAGGACACTTCCCACTAGATCAGGTTGCTCAAAGCCTCAAAGCTGAAAGTCCCAACTAGGTTAACCTTTCTATAGCTTCCCCCCCTGGGAAAGCCTTCTCCTACAGAAAGTGCAGGTTCCACTGCAGCCTGCTCTTGCCCAAGAGTTCAAGCGGTTTCTGTGTTACAGATGGGCTGTTTCCCAACATTTCCAGTGCTGTGCTTATCATCTATGCCAAAAAACCTGGCCACCTAAAAGGACACTTGACTGATGCTGCTAACAGCTTTCTGAAGTTTGAAATAAATGTATTTTCCTCATTAAATGAAATTATTTAAGGAGATACAAATGGAGCCAAGAAGACTGAGACTATCTCAAAGGGTTGACGACAAACTCCCACCATTTGCTGCTTCCACTGATGTTCAGACTGAGTCAAGTTCCTGGAAACACTTGAAGGGAAAGCGCTAACACAGCAAGATGGGCCATAAGCAGCAGAACCACAACAAGGACCTCCCTGTCTTCTCCATGTTCACACCCAGCGGGGCTCTCTGCTGGGGAGAGCAGCCAGCTAAGTGAGAGCTGACTCGGAAACGACACAGAGTAATTACTCAGTATCAGTTACTCAGGTGGAAAAAATTTAGGCACACAGTACAGTGCCACCCACATATTTGTAGGGCTCTCGGCATCAGTGCCACACCTTTCTCTGGTTTCAAGCGAGGAATGTAGCCCAGCTTGATGCTCAGCAATGCTTCGCACTGCTCCTTGGAGTAAAACAACATTTCCTGGTGACTGTGGCATGGGTAACAGCCTTCTCGTCTTTGCTAGCTTCTCCATAGCCAAAGGCTGAGACCCTAGCATCCTCACAACTGGATTTAAAGTGTCTTTTGTTTCCCCAAGGCATGATACAGTCTCCAAAACACATCCCATGAGGGTGGAAGTTGCTGGAGAGGCTGCAGAGGTGGCCTGAGTGACCTTTCACATGCATAGGTAGCTGGGGCAGGAGGTCTTATGCTGAATTTAAAGAAAACCCATCCTTGCACTGCTCTTTTAAGCTCTGCACCAAGCACCCACAGCACTTGAATCCTGGCTTCCTCCATGCAGGAGCAATGGCTTCACCCCATCAGCTGCCCAGTAAAGGTCTCACCTGGCCACCCCACATTAGGTTTTGGCAGCTTCCAGGCAGATACTTACAGTAACAAGTGGCTTCTTTCAAGCTCATTTTTGTCCAAGGCACCTCCTGTGAGATCTGTCTGATCTAGAGGTTTCACCTCAGCATCTCTGATGGCAGCTTCTGATGGAGACTCAAACACTTCATCCGGGTAAGTGGAGAGCTCTTCATGAAGGACTCCTTCCTGGGCAGAGAAACAGAAGTCCCATCAGAAGAAACTAGAGTCATATTTGAGACACCAGCCCTGGCAGAAAGCATCGCTGCTCTCTGCGAGACACAGTCCTGCCAGACTTAGTGTCTTGCGCTGCCTCTGGGGCCAGTACCACGCCAGAGCCCTGCCCCTCACCCGAGCAAAGAAAGAGGTGTCAAGCTCATCTGGGAAATCCACCGTGTCCTCCTCCAGGAAACTTGCTGGGGTGAAACTGCGCCGCTGAGCTCTTCTCAGGGTGCTGTCCTTCACAGAGCGCCCCTGTAGCCAGATAAAGTGGCATCGAGTCAGAAACCTGAACCTCAGGCACATGCAGAGCCACCACCCCAGCCCAAGCACTGAGCTGGTTCACACTTGTGTGGGGAGCACAGCAGAGCTACTGATGTATGACACCTTCCTGGGGAGACTCACAGGTGTTACCCCACTTCTTAACCCACAGCACGCACCTCCCATGCGGGTCAGGCTTGCTAGAGGCTCTTCTGCCACGACTCACATAATGTTGCTGACCAAATAGCAGCGCTGGGTGGTACTAGACACAGCAAAAAAGGTCAGCGGGCCCAGGAAAGCAGGTGTAGGGCAGGATAAAAATACTTGTATAGTAAGAGCCTCAGGTACTCCTGCTCTTCTGTCACTACTGACCAGGTGCAGATGGACCGCCCAAAGATCCAGGCAGGCTGAATTGGACCCACTGGAACGCTCTGAGGCTACTGGCTGTGGGAATCAAAGCCTCCAGGCCATAAAGGGAAAGCAAGACTTGTACCAAACCCAAGCCATCAGCCCTGCTTCTTGCAATTCCTGCTTCTTGCAAATCCTGCCTGCTAGACATAACTGGAACAGAACAGGAGATGGCTCTATTTCTTCCCCTCCACCACTGCTCTCACCATCCTCTCTGCTCAGCAGCTCCTTCCCTCCCACCCTTCTCTCAGGGCAGAGCCCCCTCCTGCTGCCAGACAGGCCCCTGCCTTCCCCCAGCCAGTACCTTCACCAGAGCCGCAGCTGCTCGGAAACTCATTTTGGCCACAGACTCCCGTTTCCGCCGTCGTGGGAGGCGATTGAACCCTGAGCGCGAGCTGGTGAAGGAGCAGAGCGATGTGGCGCCTGGTGTGATCGGGGTGTGGGGCATGCTGCAGCCATCGTTGTCATCAGCCATACGGAAAGCTCGGCCACGGGCCAAGGGGTCTATGATCTGCCGAGAGAAGCAGCCCATCAGACCATTCACCTCCACATCCTCAGCCACCAAGCACTCCTCCCTCCAAGCGAACATCCCAAGACCATGATAGCAGCCTGGCTCCTGGGACTGACCAAGAACCAGGCTGGACGGACTGACCAACAAGTAATTCTGCAATAGCAAGATATAGAGTAAGGTTCTGTATGCTAAGCCCTAAATCTAAGCCTCAAATTTAAGTCCTCAAAACTCTCTCTCTGCCCTTTTTTTTTTTTTTTCTTTTGTTGGTATTGACTATTTTCACCCATGATTCTCATCACAGAATCATGGAGTAGTTTGGGTTGGAAGGGACATGAAAGATCAAAGATCCAGCCTGGCCTTGAACACCTCCAGGGGTGGCGCAGGCAGCTTCTCTGGGAAAGCTGGGCCAGGGCCTCCCTACTCTCATCATGAATTTCTTCCTAATATCTAGTCTAAATCTTCCCCTTTCCAATTTAAAGCCATTCCTCCTCATCCTATCACTCCATGCCCTTGTAAAACCCCTCCCCAGCCTTCCTGGAGCCCCTCTCAGTAGTGAGAGACTGCTCTAAGGTCTCTGTGGAGTCTTCTCCAGGCTGAACAAGACCAATTCTCTCAGCCTAGCCTCATATGGGAGGTACTCCAGCCCTCAGACAATACCCGCAGGGCTACAGGTAGGGTCTCAAGAGAACAAACAGAGGGGGAGAATCCCCTCCCTTGCCCTGCTGGTCCCACTGCTTTGAATGCAGCCCACGATATGGTGGCTTTCCCAGCTGGAAGTGCCCGCTGCTGGCTCATGTTGAGCTTCTCATCCCCCAGCACCCCAAGTCCTTCCCTTCACAGCTGCTCTCAAACCGTTCTCTGCCCAGCCTGTATTTGTGCTTGGGATTGTCCCCTGATGTTCACAGGAGACTCCAAACCTCCTTCAGCCCTTCCTAAGCTCTTTGTTTCATTCATCTCCTGTGCCAGCAAGCTCCATGGTCAGAGAATATGCTCTCTGAACAAGAGTTTGAGAAAGCCCTGAAAACAGCCATGCTCTTTCTCAGCTAGTTTCCTTTCTGATACAGGACAGCCCAGGATTTCAGCAGTATCCTCTTGAAGCCCAGCTGCATATTTACATGTGTTTCCATTAATGAAGTCAGAACAGCTGGAAAAAGCAGGCAAGCTTCCGGGAGGTGCAAGCCCTTCTTTGGGACTCTTCAAGCCAAAGCTCCCACTTCTCCCAAACATACAAACGAACCTAATGAAAATACTGCCTTCAGCAACAAACCTTGGCTCTGCCTTTACATCATCACAGCTGTGGTTTCCATAAGACTTCTATGCTTTATCCTAACATTTTACGAGGTTTTATTAATCCAGTTGCACACTCAACAGGAAGCTTTACAAGATTACACCTACCGATACCACGTTTTGGTTTAATGTAGCCCACACAGAGCCCAGTAATATTCCTGAATCTCCTGTAACCAAAGATTAACAGCAAGACACATCGGCTAGTAAGAAAACAGGGAAGAGCACAAGGTGAAACTTGATTGAAAGATGTACAATGTCCTCCTCTGCTTCAGCAGTGCAGCCAGGCTTCACTGTGTTCAGTTTTGGGGCCCTCACTACAAGAAAGATGTTGAGGTGCTGGAGTGTGTCCAGAGAAGTGGAACGGAGCTGGGGAAGGGTCTGGAGCCTTGGGGTTATGGAGTGGCTGAGGGAACTGGGGCTGCTTAGCCTGGAGAAGAGGAGGCCGAGGGGAGACCTCATCACTCTCTGCATCCCAGAAAGGAAGTTGGAGGAGGTGGGTGCTGGTCTCTTCTCTTAGATGACAAGTGATGGGACAAGAGGAAATGGCCTCAAGTTGTGTCAGGGGAGGTTTAGACTGGATGTTATGAAAAATTTCTTTACTTACAGGCTTGTGAAGTCCTGGCAGAAGCTGCCCAGGGCAGTAGTAGAGTTACCATCCCTGGAGGTGTTCAAAAAACATGTGGCAGTGACACTTCAGGACATGGTTTAGTGGGACTTGATGATCTTAAAAGTCTTTTCCAATCTTAATGATTCTAGGATTCTGTGATTCTAAAACATAACCAGGTTTCTATAAGGACATTAGCTGTACTATGGCCTACATTCTGCTTGGGACAAGGATCCACTAGGCAAGTGTCCTGAGTGATACTAGGCCTGTTCCCCTATACTTGGGTCCAGGATATCAGCCATTCTGAGAGCAACCGAATTTTGTCCTTGCAGAATGGCAGCAAAGAGTTGAAAAGTCCTGGAAATGCTACAGACATCTAATCACCGTCACAGTCTCGATGTGACAAACAGCTCAGAGGGATCTCAGCCAACGAGGCCAGAAAGGCTGCTGAAGGACGGAGTCTGCCAGACTGTATCGGAGACGTGGGAAGTGTCTGAGCACAGAGTCCAGACACATTCAAGGCAGAACTTTGCCCGCAGATAGGTCACAGCTGCCAACGTGGTACAGACACCGTGCAGGAAGCTCACAGTGGCCTTGACTTTGTCCAGGGTTACTCACCTTTTGCATGCCCAGCTGGCAGGCCCCGACATAGAGTGGAGGGGGAGTCTCTGTGCTTGTTAGAGAAATATTGTCCTGACTGGGCAAGTCCATTTCCCGGATGACCTGAGGTTTCAGCTTCCCATACCGCAGGCTGCAGTGGCGGAGGCTCTTTCTCTGCCATTTCTGAGTAGCGTCGCTGTCTTTGCTCACTCCAAACCAGTCCGCCGTGCCTCTGAAAGATGCCAGCAGACAAGTGCAAAGGAGCGTTATGTTTGCTTGGACTATGCACATGGAAAGACAAAACTGCTGGTGGTTGCTTCCAGCCCACCCCGGTTCAAAGGAGGGCAGAACACAAGCATCCCACAGCCTGTCCTCAGCTGGTTTTAGCAACTTGACAGATGTGAACCAGAACACTCAACTATCAACAGTATTCTGTCTCTTAAGATAGAAGAGAAAAAGACAGGAGATCCACTGTGTGTGAAGGACAGCGTGTTCTGCATTTTTCTAAAAAGAAAGAAAAAGAAATTTAACAGAAATTCAGAAAATAACTCAGTGGAAGGAAGTTTTTTTCCTTTAAAAAACATCTATTGAAAACTGCAGGTCAGCCCTAGGTCCCCACTGTGGGACTTTACTGTTTCACAGCTCTGTAGCATCGCCCAAGAGCCACCGGAATTCATGGTTCTCACCCAGCCTTCCCCTCACCCCCATCTCCAGGATCTCTCCAACTTCTCCATCTCATGCTGCAGGATATTCCTTCCTCCTCAAAGGTAACATTAAAGGCAAATGCTTGTGGCCTTGATCTCTGCTAAGCAGACACACACATCTCTAAGCTGCTGGTTGCAGAAGTAGGAGCACAAGGTTGCAGCCACAAGATAAGTTTGCTGGATCAGAAGCAAAATCCCAAAGAAGGCAGAGGGGGATTGGGATAAGTCTAACTAACAACCTCCTTCAAATAGCGCAGGACAGCTGCTACCCTAAGCTTACAAAGATGATCATAGCCCTGCCAAGCCTTTCCCACCACAGTTAATCCTTCCACAGAGGATGACGAGCTGTGTCAGCCTATACATGTGTGGCCCAGGTGCTGAAACCTGAAAGTCCTTCCAAGCCAGACCTGGAACCTTGGCCTGGCCTCAAGCTCCTGGCTCAGGGGCAGCATTTTCAGCTGCTGAGAAGCAAGACCTCCCAGATCACAAAGGGAGCATTAGATTGTACCCTGGAGTAAAGGCTGGGTTAAATGTAGAATTAGATCACCCAGGGAAACCAAGGTAATGCAGTGGAGGGAAGAAAATAGCTCTGCATTTTGCACCAAAGATACCATCAGCAGGTGAAGGTGTCCTGCCACCATGCAAAAAGACACGAATTCAAAACCTCTCCAGCTAAAGCCTCCTGATGCAGACCATGTGCACTGCCCTCAGCCTTCCCTGTCATCCCAGTGATCCAGAACAGACCCTTCTGCAGGCATCATGGCCACTGCTAGATCTCATCTGACCTCATTGACCTAAATGCCTCCAGCAAGTCCACAGGGGCCAGACATCCGAGATGGGGCTGCACACAGGACTCAGGCCTCTGCTCTGCTCCAATGGACCCACATCTCATCAGAGCAATCTTCATCCCATGGCCTGACAGACCCAAATCAAGCCTATAGCGCAGAGGTTATCTGGCCGGAGAGATGCACGAGCACAACACACACCACGAAATAGCCTTACAACTCAGGGCTTCTCAGAGACTGCTGTAACCAATATTTCAACAGCAAGGTGACCTTGGGTGACAAGCACATCCATGGGGCTGCTCCTCAAAGGCAGCAGAATTGTTTGTGCCCGTAAGAGCCTGCTGATGAAAGGCTCATTGTGCCAACAACAGCCTCAGAGCTCTCTGACACTGCTACCGCTAGTCTGGAAGGCCCTGCTTTGCATCACGAGTCCACTCCTCAACTGCCAGAGACCACTGCTGGTCCAGGGTGCATGTAAAGAGCTGTCCTACACTCTGATCATACTCAAGATAGTGCAGGAGAGCTGGCTACTGAGTTTAGGGTACCAGGAACACCCTGTGAAGATGCTGCACACCCCATCCAGCTGGGGAGCTCCATCAGACTCCCTGGAGCACTGTAACACGCCATGAATCAGTGGCCACTTCTTGCTCTTCCGAGCTAAGCAGCCCTGCAAGTCAAAGACCAAATGCAAGCGGTTGCCAAAGGAGGACATAGTGTCAGAGCGGCATCTGGCCGAGGGTCAAGGAAAACAGGATGGGAACAGACTCCTGGGCATTAGGTCCAGTCCTTGCGACACACAGTCACCAAAATCCTGTCTCAGGATGGTGGCCAATGGGCAATTGTGCCCTGAACTCCCAGACTGGTGCATCTCCTCAGTGCTGTGCAAACAACGACCTTCACCTCAAAAAGAGTAACATTTGGATTAGAAAAAGCCATGAAGTCAACAGGGAAATGGTAGATTCCATTCACCAGCTTCCGAGCTCCGTTTGGACCAACACGACGATCATCTGTTGGGTGCTGCTTCCTTTCCTACCGCTTCTGCCCCAGGGAGGCTTTGGGGCCAGCATACATGTACACCACACACTGCATGGATGCCAGCAAAGGCTGGCTGTGCAGTGGCTGCCTGGGGAGATATTCCAGCTCCAGCGAGCACCAGGAGATTGACAGCTTGTTAGGAAAGGCAGGAGGGAGTGAGGCTGGCGGGTGGACAGCTTGTTAGTCCATGCTACTTATTGACAGCTGCCGAAGTATTTAGTAGGAGTGATTGTTGGTTTTTGTTAAACACACGCATGAACTTTCTCACTCCCACCTGTTCGTAGGCCTCCTGGCCATCCCTGGGGAAGCAACATGGTCCCAGCAACAGCCAGAATCTGTGCAGCTCACAACAGCCCTTGCACACGCATGCAGGGGTGAGTTTCACACTCAGTGCTACCAGTACCTGAAAAACGATCGGGGCAGGGACTGCCGCTTTCTCAGGGAACTCCTGCCCACCCGATGCCCAGGAGCAGGCAGGGTCTGACTCCTTTGAAACCGTACCTGTCTGCTGCAAAGAAAAGAGAGCTGAAGGGAAGGAGCCTGCAGGGCTGTGGAGGGGAGCCGTGACTTACATCCAGCACCTCCCCATCTCCTTCCTTAGCTCCGTCAGCAGCAGTTGTGCCACATTGCACATGACAGCAGCCTTCAGCTGATGGCATGACCTAAGAGAAACATCAAACTCAAGCCACACAACACCACTGTTGAACCCAGGAGGCTGCTGAATCCTTTCGGCACATCTGAACCTCTGAGATAGGTCTCCCATTGCTCTTGAAGATACCAGGGTTGCTGCGATCTACCTGCACCCCTCAGACCTCTGTGATCTGCCTTCTTTTGCCCAGACGCTCAGCTACAGCTCCTACTGGCTGGCTTTGGACATCAGAGTTTGAAACCACAGAGCTGTCAGTGGGCCAAGACATGTTCTGCTTAGATACAAGTGCCTGATGCCAGTGACAGCACTCTGGGCCCATTCTGGTTGACTCTGTCAGGATCTTGCCTGGTGCACAAGTCTATCTGTGCCACATCTGCTGCCTTGCATGGACATCTTAAACACTCCCAGAGACTGGAAGTGGTGGTAGATTCATACTCAGGCATTTGACTCACTCCCACGCCTTGTTCTGGACCACACAGGCTTGACCTTAGGCTCACACTTGATCTGTATCCTCCAAGACTCAGGGAACACGATGGTGTGGAGTCCTGCTGCCAGGATGGGTGGCTGTGCTAAGCAGAAAACCTGGTAGTCAGCCTCCCTGGACTCACAAAACAATCCCCAAGACACCTTTATGGATGCATGGTCTGTGATTCTCCATTGCATTCCTAGCTCTGCTAAACAAAGCACAGCTTTTCAGGCCTTTCCTTGGTACTTTCCAGTTCCCTGCCCTTGTTTCTGATCCACTTATTTCATGCTTTTATTGCTAGTGTTGTGTCATGTGTGTATCTCCTCCAACTCTGACTCTTTGAAAGTCTTTCCTGCTGCTGCATCTGCTCTACTCTGCACATCCCACAGCGCTTTGCAGAAACCAACTGCACACGGCAAGTCCTTCAGGAGGAAGAGACTTTACCACCCTCCATGCAGCACAAAGCCTGTGTGAGATAACTCAGCACTGCAAAATAGCGTTGAACTCCACACACAACACTTGTTGTCAGGGCCTCCTCCTAGGATATCTCCTCATCCTTGACATATTCTTGCCTTGTTGTCCTGGCAAGGAGTGGGACAAGGGTAGGGAGGTGAGGGAAGAGGCCGTCTAGGTGCACAAGGACGGCCTCAGGCAGACCCACAGCCCCGAAAAGAGCAGACACTGCTTCACGGCTGAGCCCTCCCTCATAAAAAGGAGGATCACAGAGAGCCACTGCAAGAGACGTCCACCACCAAGACAGCTGGGGAACATCTGAGGCAAAGGAAAAGTGTGTGGGATGACAGTATCTTCCATAGCAGAGAGGTTTATTCTTTGTGAGTGGGCAATGCCTGGCTGGCTGGAAGTTCCCCTGACCTGTGGGCCTCCAGGGATGCTCCTGGGATCCAGGAAAGCCTGACACACTGCCAGGGATACAAGCCAGGCACCTCAGGAGAGCAGCTGAGAGAGCCACTCCCTTTGGACAAACTGGAATAAGCCTTTGCCACGGGGAGGGAAGGAGCATCCAGCTGTGGGACCACGTCTCGGAGACCCCTGGGTCGTGGGGATGAATGATAAACCCCCTGTGCAGACATGCGGGACAGGACTGGAGCAGCCCTTCCCTACTCTCTATCACCCCCAACAGCCAGCTCAAGGATCTGACAGGAGCCAAACTGCTGAGAGCTCTGGACTGCTCAGGATGGGCTTCCAGCTCCTCCAGCAATCACATGTGCTCAGATACCACACCAAAGCGAGCCCAGCACATCACACCATGGTCTCAGCTAAAAATCAGGCCCTGAGGCATGCAGTTACCTAGAATCAGCCAGCTCCATGGAGCCCAGGGGGCAGACAAAATCTGTGTCTAAGTAGCAAGAACCATTCATTGTCCTGATCACCACAATCTTATTTCCAGGACTTGTCTCCTCACTTATTGAAGACGGGCACCACTGGGCTATAGATTGGGGACCCATCTGCACCCACCCTCTTCCCCAGCCTCATGGCAGACAAGGGAGACAAGCTAGTCCTGCTGTGGTAGGATTCCACTAAAGTGCCAGGCAATGGGACAAGCAGAGGACCACAAATCCACAAATAAGGCAGAATCCATTAAAGCAGGCTCCGTGAACTCAGCGCCTCACCTCTTGATGGTCTGGGTGATTGAGGTCTGTCGTTGTAGCACCGGTCTCCTCACTTCGTTGGGCAGGGAGGGCACATGGCTGTTGTCAACAGGCATGCTCACACTTCGCAGAAAGGCCTGGCGTCTTGTTGGCTGTAAAGAAAAGCAGGAGGGGAGTCAGTGCTCTCAGACTGATGCTCTACAAGGCCAGCCAGGCTGGGAAACATCTAGTCGGCAATTCAACAGCCCCACAAACACAATTTGGGTGCATGCTGTTGGGTAGCAAAACCAAGGACTGTATTCATGTTAGCCAGGAATGCTCTGCGGAATAAAACCATCAGCACCAAGAAGGCAGGATCTGTGTGCTGCAGCGAGTCTCGGTTCACACTGCCTCTAGTCTGGCCCACGGACTGATACCCATGTGGAGGGTGTATTACAGGAGCTCCAGCAACATATCCTCATGGCTTCTCTCTGGCCACAAGGAACCCAGGTCACACGCCCTCAGACTGCTGCACAAGGTGAAGAAAAGCACAGTAAGCAAGGCTTGCTTCATAAGTGACTCTGGACCTGCGCTAAAGGCCTGCAATAGCTGTGGTAGGTTTGCACTGCAGCTGCTGCCTGGCACGTGTTAAGCAAGCTGGGAAAGCCACATCAGCACTGTTCAGAACCTAATTGTCTGGACACAGCTCAGGTCTGAAAGCTCCTGGTATGTCTTGGCTGAATGTCTGCTACCAAATAGCATACAATTCACCAGACTGTTCTCAACCCATACAATTCCCTTTCCAGGGCTGCTCTGGATCAATTTTTCATCAGCTTGGCAGAGACACTGTCCCCATTTGTAAAACACAAGCTTACCAGACTGTCCCTCTGGCAAATAAAGCTCTGATTGGCTGTCAGACACTGTGTCTGCCTCAAGGCTAATTGTGACTCCAGCCACTCTAGCCTACAGAGCTAACAATTCCCACTAATCTCAACATTTTTGGTATGTTTTATGTGAAAACAACACATAGATACTCGGGATATGAGCTGAAGGAGGCCCTTATGCACTCTCATCCTGATAGCCTGTGCTGTGCATGCTGGATCCCCAGAGAACATCACCTCCGTCAGCCTCCACCATAAGTACAGAGTGTCCCTGAGAAGGTGTCCAGCTGGATTTAGAGACTTCAGGTAAAAGAACACGAATCAAAGCCTTAAATAAGCGATTCAGAAGATTCCAACCTGCACTGTTAAACCCCTGCATTCCACTTCTAATACCTGCAGACTGAACCCCTATCACCTTCCTTCCAAGGGAAGACATGGTCCAAGATTTATCTGCCAGACGCCATCACATAACTGACGTGCATTTTAGTCCCTGGATCAAGGAATAGCGAAGAGGCCAGTTCTTGCTATTCAGAGTGCCACATAAGCTCCCCCTTAAGATAAGCTTGCCCTCAGCTGCCCTCCAAGGAAGCTGTGCAACCTCGCATTTTTCAAAGATTAAACCATTCTTCCATGCAAGCTACTAAACCCAGACACCACATTCCACTCATGGAGATGGGCAGCCAGAACCCTCCACCTCTGCATTTGGTGCCAGTAGTCTCTGTTCCAGCAATAAGGTCAACCAAGCAGCAAGTAATCATCCTACCCATCCCCCTGATCCTACTCAGGTCTAACCTGAGAGATTTTGCCACCCTGTAGTAGAAATTCTTGCTATTCCTAGCATAAATACAGATATTTTACTCTCACTATGCACAGTTCCTATTAACCTATCACCCCATTTCCACTTCACCACTCTTCAATGCCACTTACTTCTCATCCCATATGATTTTCTTACGTTCCTCATGCTGGTAAGAGCTTTGCATTGCCAGTAACTGTTCTTTTCTCTGCTGTTACTGACAAGAGCCTGTCATCATCTTGGCTGTTCATGAGTCAGATTCATTCTCTGCTCATTCCAGCACTTCCAGGTCCTCATGTTTCTCCAGGAGCCCTTCACTCCTCCAGCCCCCTTAAGAAACACTTGCTTGACTACTTCACTCCCATATCCTCCACCCAGGACACTTTTCACAATTCCCACATCCCAATAGTCGCGCCCACAGATCAGAGCACATCATCCCTCATCCCTCCCACATCCCCTTCAAAGGGGAGTTAATTAATGATCATAAATCTATCCAAGGTCTTCCCGCATGGCCTTGAGACACCGCCTTTCTCTCAGCCAGGACTGCAGGCATGGGTACAGGCATGTTCTCAGCACAGCAGGGCTCCATTCACCCCCACCACAGCCCCCCCAGACCCTCTCTCCTGCCACTGCCTTCCGTACCTGCACAGGCTGGGGCTCTTCTGGCACAGACATGGGCGCTGGCACCGGGATGTCCAGTTTTAACCATGGTGGCTTCTTCCGCTGCAAACTGCTTGTGCTGTCGTGTCGCACCTCCGACATCGTCCCACGTTCGTCCTCAGGCCTAGGAGAGGGGAGAAATCAGTCAGGAGGGTGTCAGGCTCATTCCTGACATGATACGCATCGGCAGGGCTGAGCAGAGTGCGCTTCTCCAGGTTGTGACCGATGGGATGGACCCATGCTCCGCACTGAACAACTACCAAAGCTCCTCATGAGGGTTCAGGCATCACAGCTTGTGTCTGTGCTGGTCAACCAAGACCAGATGTTGGAGGACACGGTGCATTTTTAAGGTCCACCAGACCTCAAGTCAGGTGCCAGAGACCACAGTCACAAGCTTGAGTCTCCTCCCATTAAGATTTTTGTCGAGACTACTGTGAGATCCAGATTCTTTAAGAACCAGTCATGAATTAAATCTTAATGAGATCTGGATGCAGTCCAACCAGCTAAGTCACTGCAGTACCAAAAGCCACTGACCTCTCTCTAAAAACAGCTTGTGAGTCACACAGGCAACCTTCCTACCCAAAGCCAAGCACCACACTTCCCTCCCTAACTACTATTTAGTAATTAGCAAGAGGTCATTTCTCATTGCTGGTTCTCCTCTCTTTCACATATAGTCATTTTCTAGAAACATGACATTGTTCACAGAGTAATACAAGTACAGCATGGACATCGAGAACTGGCACTAATCCTGAACCAAGAGTGGGTTTCATACATTAATAATAATGATACAATATTTAAACAAAAACCACTGTGGCACAGAAACGCCAAAGGTTATTCTATGAGCCTGTATTTCTTCCTCTCCTAGCACACATGTGCAATCACAAGCTAGCAGTGGGAAGCATGCACAGAATGTGACAGAAGAGCCAACTCCTACCCAGCTCCCCCCTTGCGTTGTCCAAGACCACAGATCCTATAGGGGCCAAAACTCAAGAGTCCCAGCCTCTTCCCCTCCCCATGGTGGACAAATAGAACAAGCATGCAGTTAACTTTGCAGTCACACACAGGGAACAGGAGAAAACTGTCAATTTTATATGAATGCACAATAAATCCAAGTTGCAAGACATGAATTCTTCCTTCAGAGTGGTCAAGCTCTAGGACAGGGCTAGAGGCTGTAGGACCTCCATCACTGGAGGCATTGAGTACTCAATGAAAGGAGCCCCAGAGCAGCATGGATTAGCCCTGCCTTGCACAGTGGCTGAGCCAGGCAATGTATGAAGGTCCCTCCCAACCTAAATTAGGCACTGGTTCTCTGAAACCCGCACTGCCTTTTGTGGCATTTCCACCAAATTCCCACAGCAGCCAGTATTTTCACTGCAGCTGCTCCGGAAAGGGAGCTGCACAAACAGTAAAGCTTTACCATTGCAAAAGATACACAGCAGCAAGGAGAAACAGGTCAACAAAAGGGAGCGGGGGACGACCTGAATTGGATTAGGAGAAGAGAATCTCATCTAAAAGGAGCTGAAGACCAGCTGCTAGCTCAGTCCCACGACCTGGGCCGGCTGCCAGGAGCGCCACGCTCAGCTGAGCCGGAACGGGAGAAAGGGAGGACTCAGCTGTAGGTGGATGAAGGTTGGGTTTCAGCAAATACCACAGGCCCCCAAAAGTCTGGGAATTCACAATCTCGCCTGTACAGACATGCCCTTTGTACATGCACCACGGTCCTGTGTGCACAGACAGAATGCTGCGCATTACAGGGACACAATTCCTTACTTCCCTCCACCCCTAGCCGCAGGGGTGACTAAATGCATCTGTTCAAACTTCCTATAAGATGAGAACAGCAAGAGTATCAGGGAGATTCCCGCCTGCTCTTGGTAGGGGTAAACATGCTATGACTGAGTTTTCAGTCTTGCATACAAGAATGATGAGGTCAGAAAGCAAAACAGATTTCTCAGACCTGAAAAACTCCCGTGGTGTAACTCACAGGGTCAAGCCTGTGGCCTCACCATCATCCCCAAAGTTGTCTCTACTTTATTCTTTAAGCAAGAAAAAGATGTCAAGATGAGATTCACGTGGCTGACAGACACAACAGACTGCTTTCCCCAAAACTTCAGCCGTTAAAGAGTTTTTTATAGCCTTCCTGAGAAGGCTTGGAACCTTATTTCAACATTTTCCTTTGCCTGACAGATTTGATCCTCCACGTCCCACCCTCCTTTGAGGGCACGGCAATCAGAAATTAGGACCTTCAAATGCAGACAATGCACAAATGCTCCAGAAAAACATAAGGCCCAGTGTTACAGAAAGCAGTATCCTGCCTCAGAATAATGTTAAACAGTAAGTAAAATGGGCATTCGCCATCAAAATATACATTCTCTCCCTGTTTTTGGAAACACAGCAAAGCATCAAAAGGCGTATATAATGATTGCATAAGCGCACGCAGTATTTGAAAACCAGGTGACTGCAAACAGAGTACTTAACTCAGGTGCAAATTCTCCCAGCGGTCTGACCCTCTGAACTTACTAAGACATCCACTTCCCAACACAACAGTGCAGCGAAGGCAGAGCTGTTCAGCATTCCCAACTACACGTGCACCTTTGGTGTGGCCAAGAGCAAACCTTACACATAGAGGACATGAAACCTGCAACACCTGCCCTTGCAGGGCTCAATTCTCTGCACGCTGTGGATATACAACCCCAGCACGGATCAGCCGACGGACTCGGAGCCAGGGCGCAAGAAATACTGGGGTCTGGGCACAAAAGGCAGCTCTCCAGGAGGCTACTGGGAAGGGTGAATGTGGATCCGGTCATATGCGTAAACATACAGCTCTGTACATAGACATACAGCTGGAAGGGTGAACGTGGTCTTTGCAAGGCACGCAACACCCCTTATCACACCCAGTTCTCACTCAAAGTGCTGCAGTCACCGACTTCTGTCTCAGCATTGCATCAGAAATGCCTTCCAAGTTTCACATTGACCCATGGATTAGTTCTAGCACTTAACATTCCAGGACACAGTGTCCATGTATTTGTTTGGGACAATGGGCTTTGTTTCAAAACTGACCGCACTGACACATATTCCATTTGAATGGTCGCATATCCTCAACCACAGTTTCCCAGTACTGTCCTAATAAGTGTTTTCAGGCCACTGACAGGACCATGCACAGCACAGCCATGCAAGGTCAGGCCAAGCATCCCTCTAAAACTGGTATCTCATTTCCAACAGCAGATGCCAGGCAATGGGTACAGAGCACAGGATCGCTCGCCAGTCCTGTCTCCCAGGACAGAGTCATGGCATGTGCTATGAATAACTCCAGTGCTTCCTGTGCCAGAGATGTCTTTGCCAGAGATGGTTCTCAGCACCCATTATCCATATCTGTTGAAGAATTTTTCCAGAATTTATCCAACCCATTTTTTAATCCAAACAAGTGTTAAACATTCATAACTCCAAGTGACAGAGTTCCACACCTGAAACATGCTGTGTGACAAGCCATCCTCTTCAGGAGGTAAGGCATCTTCTTCCCTTTAAACCTGCTGTTTCCTGGGTTCACTTGAGGACCCTTAGTTCTTAGGCAAGAAGAGTGAACAGCTTTTCCCTGTCCCCCTTCTCCACGCCAACCTTGGCTCTACAGATCTCTTTCATGCCCTTCCAACCACCTTCTCTTCCCATAAACACAGCAGAATCCATATCCAGCTGCCAGTCCTGTGAAAGGAGCTGTTCCAGACCTCTCACCTGTCCTTGTGGTTTGCAGCAGCTCCCGAAGTCCAGAAAATGCTCCACCAACCTAGACATCAGCTAAATATCTTCAGCTTGGGTAGGTGGAAATGTTCATGCTTTCAAGTTTCTGTGAACTGTCACTGGGGCTTTTGTGAACCACCAGGATAGCAATTCCAACAAGCGGCATCACAAGGGAAGTCTCCACTATTACCAAACCCGCTTAAGAGCCACTGGAGATTCGCCAAGGAGAATGTCTGAAGAGACTGGGAAGAGATAGAAGAGCCTAGTATCTGCGTGGACTTCTCCTCCCTGTGCTGACACAGTCCCAGCCCCGGTACCACCACTGGCACTGCTCAGTCAGTTCAGAAGCTGTTCCCTCAGCATCACAACACTGGGGAATCCAGAAACACAAACTCTTCTCCAGCACACAGGCTGAATGCACAGCATTTGGAAATCTAGCTTCTTCTAACTTATCAGCTGTATGTACAACTGTGGTAGCCACCCAAACAGGATTAATAAACTCCATTTCAATTCAAATAAATGAATTAAACTTGTGTATTTCAGATATTCTGGGAAAGTCATCTTCAAAAAGCTCCACACCAAAGCAAGGTTGCAGTACCAGAATGCAAGCTAAATCCACCGTGCAGTGTGTGGGTCAGGCTAGGAAAGAGGGAGAGTGCATTAAATTCCAAAGTTGGCACATGATCAAGAAAAGCTGCTTAGTGAAATCCACCGACCCAAAACAGAGAAGGAAAAGCCTTGTACAGTAGCCTGAGCATGCTCCTACATCTGACAGACATCTCGCATACACCCTGAGATCCGCACGGTCATTTCAAAGACAGACCATCCTTCCATTTAAACACAGTTGAAGTTATTCCCATGCTGATTTGTTTTTCCTTCTAAAGGTTCCATTTTACCAGCATTCTCATTTAAATATAAAGCTGTTGTGATTTTTTGCCAAAAAACCATCCTAAATGAGAAAAAGAAAACCAAAGCAAAGCCCCAAATTCATTCAACCCTACCACACAAACACAAATAGAACCATAGAGCGGTTTGGGTTGGAAGGAACCTTAAAGCCTATCCAGTTCCACCTCTGCCATGGGCAGTGACACCTCCCACTGGATCAGGGGCTCCAAGCCCCATCCAACCTGGCCTTGAACACCTCCAGGGATGGGGCAGCCACTACTGCTCTGGGCAGTCTGGGCCAGGGCTTTCCTATCCTCATAGGAAAACATTTCTTCCCAATATCTCATCTCATCTCAATCTCCCCTTTTTTAGCTTAAAACCATTCCCCTTCATCCTATCCCTGCACTCCCTGATAAAGAGCCCCTCCTCAGCTTTCTTGTGGGCTCCCTTTCACTACATCACCCCCTTTTTCCAGCACAGCATGTGGATGCTCTTACCCCCAGGAGGTAACAGACACCGGGGCTATTCCGCTGCAGTCGGATCACCACATCCCATAGTGAGCCTCTGGCTGTTCTCAGCCTCCTCGTCCCTACAAGAGCTGTATTTGCGGCGTGCAGAGCCCCAGGCGAGTGCCCCATACCTGAAGGGCTTCTGCCCATGCAGCTATTCTGGTGGAGGCACACCGGCAGGCATCCAGGTGAAGAGATGGAAAAGGAATCGGGATCCTAAATGTCTTCTCCAGACAAAGCAAGCCTGGGGAGACAGCGGGCAGCCAGCTGTGCCTCCCTCTCCAGGAGAATTTCTGCTGGCACAGCAGACGAAAGGCAGGAAGCCCAAGGAGAAGAGGAGCAGTGGGGTTTCAGGCTGCCAGTAAAACCATCGAGCGTGGATCAGACCCAACAAGTTACAAATAATATCTCAAATACCAGGCGCAAGCCAGACCTGCAAAACAAGCCAGATGGAGAGGCTGCAGGCAGGGATGGGGATGGTGGAACAGGCTGTGACCCTGCGCTCCTGGGCAAAGCTGTGGAGGGCACAGCAACAGCCAGGCTTCGGCTGAGCCCACCACCATAGGTTTCATCAGCAACAAAACAAGGCCATCAACACCACCCTGGCAGCGCAACGCAGGGCTCCCTCCTGCTTTCCCAAACCTCACTGCTAAGCTCGGAGGAGATGCTGTAAGGCTTTGCAGATCCATGGGCTGGGGTCTGAGCAATCCAGGCACCTCTGGCATTGAGCTAGGCAGGCACACTGTCCTTTTAGTGCTGCCCAGCAGGGAGCTGGCAGCATTGCCCTTCTCACACACCATCCGCTGCCCCTCTCCCTGCCCTCTGCCACACGCGATCACCACGCACAAGTTCTGCGCGAGCTCTGGCAGAGCCTGATGCTGCCGACACAGCCTGTACTGAATCACACAGGCTGCAGTTCCCCAAGGCTGTGCCTTCTGCTTGAGAGCAAACCGAGCTTACAGCTGGCTGCTGCCCAGACAGCAGTTGTGCCTGACTCCAGTGAGCCACTGCAAGGGGTCTTCCCAGCACAAAACTAACCCCATTAAGTTATTTCCTGTTGATCCAGCATCCTGAAGAGGCTCAGACGATGTCAGATAAGCTCTGTGCAACCTAAGAGAGGACCAGCCTAGTCAGCGATAGCTCAGCACGAAAGCAGCTTAGCTGAAACATCGAACTCCAGCCTGAGTCCTTGTCCCCTGCCTGCATGAAGCAGCCTCCTCCATCCCAGCTGAGATCAATGCTTGGGGAACTGCATTTGCCCCCACCAACACGCATGCAGCATCCCAGAGCCCCTGCAGTCTCCTCTGGCAAGAGACCAGACAAAAGGACCAGGGAATAGCCAACCTCTTATTAAAGGACACAGTGGAAAGGTCCGTCCCTGTCCAACCGCCTTTTAAGCATCATGTTGAAGTAGAACATGGAAGAAATCAAGCTGGGTTAGTGAAAGCCTTTGCTCAGGCTCCAATGGAACAGACGCCACCCCTGCCTTGCAGAAAGTGAATGAAAATGTACACATTCTTGCTCCTGAGAGATCTGGTTTCCTCCAGTGCTCTAGAAAGAGTAAGAACAGGAGCCACGCACTTGAGCAGGAGGCCATCAAACCAGTATAAAAGCAGCTCATGGAAAAGCATCATGGCAAGCACTGCCACCAAGCTGGGCCAGCAGGAGCCCACCAAGGCAGGGTGAATGCTACAGGGAAGGTCTTCAACTTTGCTGGCTACCCAAGCAATCAAGACAGCACTGAGGGAGTCCACCGTGAGCCACTTAATTAATTAGTTGGGAAATACCAGTGGAAACTTCCTGGCTTGGAAGAGGACACACAGACCCCTAGGAAGGAAAAGGGAAGGTACACTGGAATAAAAAAGCAGGGTTTGTCTGTAGAATGCTATGGGTATGTGAAAGGCACACAGAGAGTGCAAAGCTTCACCCGAGACCCACTGAACATGGAGAACACTCAGCTACATACAGAGCCAAAGAGCTAAATACAGGTGATAAAAACATCCATCAGTGAAGTCTGAATGCGTGTGAGCCACACAGGAAAGCAGATCTGGGGTCCCTCTGAGCAACTGATTTCCTTGATTTTCAGAAAAAGCAATAGGTCACGGCAGGAATCAACTACAAATGAGCTCCTACGGACAGCCAGCGTTACAAGCTTTGAAAGCAGCTTCGCAGGAGACCTGAAAGGTACCCAGCTCTGGTGCCCTCATATAGGAGATTAAAAACAGGGAGTTCAAGAAACTCTTCTGATTCCTGTTTGCCCCCAGATCTGTAGTTGAACTTCTTCAAACACAGGTTAAAAGATGACCCCCGACTGCAAACTGCAAACATTCATACAGGCAACAGACTCTGTTCTTTGAGGTCCTTTTGTTGCAGCTGGCTAAAGGCAGAATAGCAATGAGAACACAGAAGCCAACACTCAAAATTCAAGCTATCATTGAAAGAGAAGCAAGCCAACAGAAGCAATAGTGCCTCCATCCCTCTGCGCTGTCCCTCTCCGCATGCTGGCATGAGCATCCCTGCAGCTGCCAAGCGATCCACACTGGGAACCAACCCATGTTAGCTCAGCAAAGAAAACGGTTTGTTCCAGCCCAAGCTCTTCCCTGATCCAAGTCACCACACGGCCCCACAAACACTTGCGCCAGCAGAAGGAGAGGGGAAGGAGCACGAACAACAAGCACAGCTGGAGCCAGACGACCAGACTGCTGCTCAAGGCAGCCCAGTTAAAGTGACCATGGAAACACAGCCGAAGACTTGCACTCCTAGCACTGTAGGAAGCTGACAATTATCCCAACTGAGGTGGTGCGTTCTGCATCTCTCTAGGCTTAAATAATAGAAGTGCCCGCAATGCAGGGGTTGAGCACAGCAGGAACAAAATACTCCTATATCACCAGAAGCACAGCAGAAATGTTGCTGCGGTCACTGAGTGGGAAAACATGCAAACCATCCACAGGCTTCTCTTAGATCTGGTGGCCAAGCCTCACACACAGGCAACTTCCACAGAAGGGCTCCCAAGGGATGAGTTTTCCCTGCTCACCTGTGCCTGTGGCATCCACCAAGCACCTGTGTGGAAGGGAGCCAAGCAGAGCAGGCTGGGCAGAGGAGCTGCCTTTTCCACCACCCAAGCACGTGTGATCCAGACAGCAGAACCAGGTTCCCAGCACCATGCAGCATGTCTGTGCCCAGAGCGCACACAGCATCCAGGCCTCAGCAATCAGCATCCATTGCCACCTTCTAAAGTATGTCCTGTACAGGGCCACCTGCAAGCTACTTAGATACCAGCACAGTGAACAGTCTGAGCATAAAGGATTAGCAACAAAGATTGGGGAGCAGTGGGGAAACCCTCTGGAGCCCATTGGCTCTTTATCCTGTTCACAGTTCTCCATGAACACACATTGCAGCTTTGCATGGAGAACTCTGACCTGCCAGTACATGCGACAGCCACATTTCCAGCAGCCACATCCCAATACTCTGGTCATGGCACAACACTTACAGGCTACATCTGGGCACAGATTGATGCCAATACCTGCTAACAGCTCCAGTGACGGCACATCAAGCGCAGCGGGCAAAAAGCAAGCACTGACCAGCTCTCCCATTCATATCATATCATATCATATCATAGAATCACCAGGTTGGAAAAGACCCATTGGATCATCGAGTCCAAATTCCTTAGGAAAGCCAGAAGAATCAGCACTGCCTGGTTCTCAAGAGGAGCCGGTTTCCACCTAAATCCACCAGCAGCTCCCAGATGGCTGACGCATCTCAGCGTGCCTGGAAGGCGGGATACTACTGCTGGTGAAGTGCCACCGCAAACACAGACAGAATGGATAACAACTATAATCACGTTAACAACGCAAATATTAGCCATTCCAATTATAAACAAAAGACTGCCAACAGGGAAGAGCATCCAGAGGAAGGATCATCTACATAAGCCTTGTTCTTGCGCCTTGTTCAAAGGTAACCACAGCCCTGGCTTAGCAGTGCCTAGGCTGAGGCGGCACTGCCTTTCACTTTGCAGTCCCCAGCAGCATCCAAGCTCAGTTGTCCCTGTACTCTACCCGGGTCTGCACGTTCTTCAGCGTCACTAGAGCTCCTAGTTAACAAAGAAGCAGGAAAGAGCAATCACAAACTATTTTAGTACATGTTCAACTCACTGCAACAATTCAATAGGGCTCCAGAAGACCCTGTTCCGGATTTATTTTCATTACTAGGACAATAGTTGCACTGTAAAGTCCTGGCTGGTGCACAAGTACCATGGACACAGTCACTGCCTCAATTATACAGCAAGGTAAGAGTCACAAAAATGCTTTTGTCAGCACAGCCATCACCCCGCGTTAGAAAACGAAAGACAAAACAAACAAACCCCTACCACTGTATTTTAACAAAGGTATCATTTTTCGTTGAAATTCTGCCTTTGTAAGTTTTTCCTGCCAGCTCTCATATTCATCACGAGTATGGCAAGGGTTCAGGATGCAAGAAAAGCTAAGCCAGCAGCCCTGGTACAACCCTCGAGACAGCAGGGAACACCAGCTTTGGTTGCTTTTGGAACAGCAGCTGCCTGTCACTCACCTCAAGAGCAACTCTCTTGGAAATGCCTTTTAGGGATGACAGCATTGTTCATTTAGAAAACATGACATCAATAAACAATTGATGGAAAAGCAACTGCCAAAACTAGCATCCTCCCCCCAAAAGTTCACAATACCCCAAACCAAAACTTTCGTTGGACAAAAAGCCACCCAACCTCGATGGCAAAGACTGCGAGTACTAAAAGCAGCTAAGAATCACTCTTGTGCTAAATAAAAGCGCCTTACTGGCAAATGAGATCAAAACTGCCACAAATGACAACATTTCCTATGGAAAGTTACAGAAAACCACCCTGAATAGAAATCTAAAAAAAAGAAAAAAATCTTAAGAGGAAGTAACAATAAGAAATGCTGGAACCACAAGAAGACAGACTTTATATTCAGGAAGGATGGATGCTGCAGCATCTGAGCCACTCAGGCCAGCTTTTTTTGCATGTTCTTTTGGAACTCGGAGCATTCTCACTCACCATCCCCCCTGCTTTCTCCAGCACAGCCATAGCTCTGTTCAGCTGAATACAAGGGAGAGAACAAGCCTGCATCCATCAGCAGTGCCCACAGCATTAAGCCCCAATGGAGATCCTTCAAAAGGACAAATAGCCAAGGAATTGGAGCGGAGCTGCTTCAGCTGGAGCTGCTCTTCCTAAGCACTAATTGATGTGGCCAGGACAGGTAGCCTGACAGCCTGATGCTCTAATTCCTGCTCTTGCTGACACTCGACAGCTAGCCACACGACATCTCCTACGTCGTCTAACTGGAAAGCAGTTGCAGGAAGAGCTTGCCTTGCTCTGCAGGTGCGTGTGCACGTGCGTACGCTCATGTGTGCCCAATGCACCAAACTCATTTACAATGCAAATTGAAATAATCATAATTCTAACTTTGTTTTAGCAAAAACTATTACAATTCTGAAGAAGTATGGTTCACTTCATCTGACTGAATGGCACCTTCTCTCTCCCTGTTCTCCCTGAAATGACAGTTCCAGAGCAGCAAAGTTTACAGTACATGCACACATTTTGGAAAAACAATTCACAGCTTGCTGTGTTCTACACCTCACAGAATCACAGCCATAGAATGGTTTGGGTTGGAAGGAACCTTAAAGCCCATCGAGTTCCAAACCCTCTGCCATCGGGGGGTAAGAATTTCACTTTAAAGCCCCACACTCTGAATTCAAGCAACAGAAAAACATACCTCCCGTTTGCTGACCACTACAGGGCAATAACTCCTGATATACGGAAGCCGTATTCACCAACCCAGCCACTGAAGCCCACGAGACTTTAGAATTCAAGCTGTTATAACTTTCACTGAGTCACAGCCAAGTGCTGGACCTGCAGACCAGCTAAAGCAGCATCCTGCACAGCTTCAGGATGACCTCATAGGAATTGCTCCTTTCTAAAGCAAAAAAACCTTCAAAGCAGGGATGGCTGCTGACCAGCAGAGCAAGGGGCTGTCTCTCAGCCAAGTGGAAACAGGAAGGGGAGGAGGCGGCAAAGGTAGACTTTCCAGAAAAGGCAAGAGCAGGCATGTCTTGATATCTCTTCTGCCCCTGGGAAGGCTGTGCTGTGCCAGGGAAGTGTTTTGCAATGATACTTCTTAATTCACCGAGAAGAAATTACATTTCCTTTAATAATCACTGTGTTTTAGAGATGCTCTGATTACTAAGGCAAGGTCTGTTTGTTGCTAAAGGCTCCAGAATTTGAGAACACAAAATATGATAGAATCGTTTGGGTTGGAAGGGGCCTTAAAGCCCATCCAGTGCCACCCCCTGCCATAAGCAGGGACACCTCCCACTGGATCAGGGGCTCCAAGCCCCATCCAACCTGGCCTTGAACACCTCCAGGGATGGGGCAGCCACCACTGCTCTGGGCAACCTGGGCCAGGGCCTCACCACCCTCACAGGAAAGCTTTTCTTCCTAAGATCTCATCTCAGTCCCCTCTTTTTTCTTAAAACTATTCCCTCATCCTGTCCCTGCACTCCCTGGTAAAGCACCCTTGCACAGCTTCCCTGGAATCCCTTTCTGTACTGGAAGCTGCTCTAAGATCTCCCCAGAGCCTTCTCTTCTCCAGGCTGAACAACCCCAACTATCTCAGCCCATCCTCGTCTGGGAAGTGCTCCAGCCCTCTGATCATCTTCATGGCCTCCTCTGGATTTGCTCCAACAGATCCATGTCCTCTCTTTGCTGAGGGCTCCAGACCCGAACACAAGACTACAGGTGAGGTCTCATGAGACACCTGCCACAACAGTTCTAAGATGTCTACAGCATGCAAATAGTAGCTTTAATTATATTTTAAGCAAATGCTGTATCTACATGGTCAAAGAGTGCACCCAGAGGAAATTTCAGCAAGAACAAGCCTGGTATCAATCTGACACCTGCTGTCTCTGCAGCAGAGACCACAACCAATGAACCTTGCACTCGATAGCTTTAGGAGATTTAGCAGTCATGGTTAACGTGAAGAGTAAGCTCTCCACCTTCATGAAGAAGCAAACAGCCACTCTTTGTTATTCAAAAGGATTTGACCATAGTCTGAATGACTTGTTCAAAAAATCCCTGCTACTAATTTGCTCATTGTGGCATCACCCCAACGCACACTTTAAAAAAGCTCCACTTCCTCATTCCTACAGCAGCATGGACTGAAACAATGAGTACAAGAGATGCCATCTCAAGTGGGCATCAAGCAGTCCTGGACAGCAGATGTCCATGCCTGAAAAAAAAAAAAAGGACCAAGTAATTGGAAACCCCTGCAGTTCAAGTAACAAGGGCACAACGAGAGGCAATCTGAGCACAGACACAGCTTCCACTGCTCCCTGCAGAAGCTTCACTCGCTCAGGGACACCCCTAGACCTTCCCAATGGCACAGCCTGTGAAAACCCAGCAGGCTCTCCTTGCCCACTCATGCTGTGTTGGATTGAGGGTCTCCACAACTTCATGGAAGCAGGCCTGGATGGCAAGAGTACACATCACACACCAAACCAGTCTGGGGTTCTTCAGGACGTAGAAACAAGAGCTGCCAGCATGACCACGGGAAATGCCAATAGATCCATTTCCTCCCAAGGTTAAATCTTGCCTGTCGCCTCCCTAATCTCTGAGGACTCGCAGCCGCAGGGCTAGGATTGTCCCTTCTAAATATTTTCCTATTACATAGACAGTGGGTGCTGACCTCAGAGGGAAGTCGCTGGACACTAACAAGCAGAGTGAACAACAAGTCCTGATGTCTATTCAGTTCAACCAGTCTGTCTGCAAGCTCTGAACAAGGCACAAAAAATAAACAAACAACACAAGCAAAAGAAAAAATCCAAAACACCAAAATAATCAACCACAAAGCAAAAAAAATCCCACCACTGGGGAGAGAACTACCTGCATGACCCTGGACACTGGGGCTGCCCCTCCTCTGAAGGGAGGAACCATCTTCACTCTACTTTCCAGCAGCAATGGGACATTTTACCATCACCCAAACTCAAGTCCCGCTAAATTCAGGTTGCAGTATCCACAGAGCATGTTGAGACGTTATCACACTCTCAGCAGACAGGATGCAACACAGCTCACTGAGCGGGCAGGCAGCACGTACGCTCCGTGGGTTACTTAAAACTCTCATACAACACATACATATTCCATGTCAGGGAAGCAACTCAAGAGTAACAGTGTGAGACCTGCACATTCAGTGTCCATTTCAGTCCGACTAGATGATGATAAAGTTAGACTGGGAGCCCAGCACCCTGTCAGCTGAAAAGAAAACACATTAATCCACATCTTAGCTCAGGGAACACGTTAAGGAAGGAACTCATCCTCAAATTGTATTTCTACTGGCTTTGGCTCATACGCCAGCAACAGGCAGGTGGCTGCACGAACAGCAATTGAGAGAAGCATTGTGATGGGTCACAATTAATGCTGGAACCTTCGAGAATGGTGCATGCCCTCTGCAAGATGCCAGAGCCTCCAGAAAGGACGAAAGGCAGCAACCACAGTAGAAGAATCATATCAAAGTATGTTCTGCTGGATAAACGCTCTAGAGATACAGACAGAGAAATGTCAGGGTCTTCAGCTCACAGCCAGTCCCACCCAGCAGGCAGCATCTCCGGCAGCACGCAGAATGCTCTGCCAGCCCTTTCGTTGGATGCATTGAATGGAAGAGGAAAACAACACAGGGCTCCTGGTCATGTTGCCCACCTTAGGCCTTCAGCACTAACCAGGCTGTGGTCGCACTGCAGAGATCCGACACACTGAATGGAAGCAAATCTTTACTAATTATATCTGAGCACGTGGGCTCCGTGCCCAGAATAAAGTGTCCTATCATGCCACACTAAGCAGACCCTGCCTCTTTCAGGGAAACATGCTGGGACTTGTTGGCTACTTTCCGTGGCTGGATTCCAGAGGAACAGGACCAATGACCCCAAAAGGGTCGCTATTCCTGCCTCGCGACCTCGCTCAGCTGCAGCCTCGCTGCAGTCCCCACCACGAAAGCGAAACGAAACGTCTGCCAAGCCCAGTGATGATGCGCTGGCCCCTTCTGCAGGACATAACTCTTGGCTGAGGTGACACATCAGGGCCATGCGGCCACAGCACCAAGCCATGGGAAGGACGAGTTCACTGGAGAAAGGGTGCCTGCTCTGCAGGGCCAGCTCCCCACATTCAAAGCTCACCCTGGATGAAGCCTACCCAGCACCAAGCGAGACATTCCTGAGACCAAGGCCAACCCATGGCTTTCCCCAGAACCTGAAAAGCCAGTTTGTAGGCAGATCTCTCGCAAGTGTATTGCTTAAAAAAAAAAGAGGCCTGTCATGGGAAGTCCCAGAGCAGAACGAGTTCTGTGGGAGTTGCTTTTACGCCATGCAGCAGTAGCCTCCTTTCATGGGAACACGCGGGAGCAGGCACACCGCTGACACATGGCAGAGCCGCTGCCTTCCAGGGGGGCTGATGAGCACAGAGATCGTAACGCAGCTTGATCCCCCTGTTCCAAAGCCACAGTCCCTCTTGGGAGGCTAGCAGGGTCTCAGCTCAGGAACAACACTGGGCTCTCCGCCAGCCTCACACAGATAGCAGAGACCTGGGCTGCTCAGCAGTAGCCACAGGGATCTAAAGACACAGTAGGAGGGAGGGATGATAACTGTTATCAGAGCAACAGAAGGTTAAAAACAAACAGGCAGAGAAGCTTTCAGGCACACGAGGCCTTTCATAAAGTCCTTTTAACAACCAACACTTGAAGAAAGGAAGTATCTGGAAGTTCATCTTGTTTTTACCAACTGTATCAATTGATCTGTGAGGGTGGGGAGGCCCTGGCCCAGGTTGCCTAGAGAAGTCATGGCTGCCCCATCCTTGGAGGTGCTCAAAGACCAGGTTGGATGGGGATTGGAGCCCCCTGACCCCGTGGGAGGTGTCCGTGCCAATGTTAGGGGCCCCTTCCAACCCAAACCATTCCAGGATTCTACGATTTCACCTGAATTATCACCTCCTCTTGCAAACTCTGCAGCACCAAGACAGAAAAGCGGGAGATCAACAAACATTCACGCACTAGAGACCCAATTCTCCTCCCTGGGACCTGCTCCCACCTTGTCCCATGGGCCCCGCTTACCCCTGCGGCCACACACAAGGGCAGCTCCTTGGTTTTGCTGCTCCGCAGTTAACACCCTGTGCCTCTTCGCTCAGGCTGCTTCCTTGTCCCTTCCCATTACGTGCCACTATTTTTTCCTTTACTGCAGAATGCCCAAGCTTTCTTCCCAGAGGAAATCAGCAGCCGTGGGGACAAACGCAGGAAGAATGGAAACAACTTCCTGCTCATTCCAAGACCTGGCCTGGAGATATCCCTGACCAACACTGTGCCATGAAACCAACCCGCGAGGGAGTCAGCAGCCAGAGCGGAGTCTTGGACGAGGAGAAAGCACTGGGCAGAAATCATTGGTGCTGCCGCTCACCTCTTCAGGAGAGAAAAGCACAAGTCAAACAGGCAGGAGAGGCACAGCACAGCTGTGGGTGCTGTGATGGGGAGAGAACCACCTGAAGAGATGCAGCACTGAGGGTGCAATCCTGCAGGTGTATCCAGGCTGGCACTGGGCTGCTGTGGTCCCTCGCTTCATGTGAAAAGGCATTCAGGGCCTGAATTCAAAGGAAAAATAACAATCCAAGCAAAAAGCAGCACGTTTCCCACCACATCAGGTTGCCAAAACACCGGTGGGTAGGAAAAGGATGGGATTCTCCACCTTTTGGCTGCAGGATGGAGTTGGATCAAGCAAAAGAAGCCAAGAATACCCTCCTTCACCTACAGTGATGGGTGGGAGCAGAGGGACCCTTCAGCTCCAGCACGGATCTACCGAAATGAACCACAAACACTGACAGGTGGGAAAACGATGGGATTGTCCACCTTTCAGCTACAGGATGGACTTGGATCAAGCGAAACAAGCCCCGAATCCCACCTTGACCTCTTCACCTACAGGGATGCGCAGGAAAAGTGATGGGTGGGAAAGCGACAGGAGCAGAGGGACCTTTTGGCTCCAGCGTGCATCAACCAAAACGAGCCACAAACCCTACAGCCGCGGCCCCCGAGCTCCCAACATCCCAAAAACAAGGGGGGAAGCCAAACCACACGATATTCAGCCCCCCCCCAAATCCACCTAGGGACGCTCCCTGCCCGGTCGAGGCGGCGCGATTCGCGATTCGGGACCGTCCCCCGGCGGTGCGGCCACCAGCAGAGGGCTACCGAGCCATACCGGAGCCCACAGCCCCCCTTCCATCGCCGCACGTCGCCCCGGTCCCCCCCGGTTCCGCACTCACCGTAAGCGCAGCAGCGGTGCCGCCCCCCCCGCCCCGTCCCGTCCCCTCCCGTTTCCTCTTTAAGCGCAGCTTAAGCAGCCGGCGCAGCCGAGCTCGGGGTGCAGAGCCGACTCCTCCTCCGGGGCGGGCGGGCGCGCCATTCAGAGCCAGAGCATGCAAATAGGAGCCGGGAAAGGAACCGGTGCGAGCTCCGCCGCACGGCGCATCCCGCCGCCCTGACTCACGGGGATGGAATGCGCCGCGCTGGGCGGAAAACGCCGCCCGCAGCCCCCGCCCCCGGGCCGGGGTCCGCCTCGGGGGTGGGCACTGACCCCGGGGACCGCTCCCAGAGCCTGAGTGCCCCGGGGCTCCCGCAGCCGCTGGGTCAGAGACTCACCGGGTTGGAAAAGACCCACCGGATCATCGAGTCCAACCATTCCCATCAATCACTAAACCATGTCCCTCAGCGCCTCGTCCACCCGTCCCTTAAACCCCTCCAGGGAAGGGGACTCAACCCCCTCCCTGGGCAGCCTCTGCCAGTGCCCGATGACCCTTTCCGTGAAAATATTTTTCCTGATGTCCAGTCTGAATCTGGCACAGCTTGAGGCCATTCCCTCTCGTCCTGTCCCCTGTCACTTGGGAGAAGAGCCCAGCTCCCTCCTCTCCACAACCTCCTTTCAGGTAGTTGTAGAGAGCAATGAGGTCTCCCCTCAGCCTCCTCCAGGCTAAACACCCCCAGCTCTCTCAGCCGCTCCTCATAAGGCCTGTTCTCCAGCCCCTTCACCAGCTTTGTTGCTCTTCTCTGGACTCCAGAGCCTCAACATCCTTCTTGTGGTGAGGGGCCCAGAACTGAACTCAGGATTCGAGGTGCGGTCTCACCAGTGCCGAGGCCAGGGGGAGAATAACCTCCTTGGACTTGCTGGTCACACTGTTTCTGATGCAAGCCAGGATGCCATTGGCCTTCTTGGATGTCTGGGCCACAGCTGGCTCATGTTCAGTCGCTGCCAACCAACATCCCCAGGTCTTTCTCCAAACAGCTTTCTAGCACTAGTCTGTAGCTGCACAGGATTGTTGTGTCCCAAGTGCAGGATCTGGCATTTGGCCTTGTAAAACCTTATGCTCCCCTTCCCCAGGAGTCCCGGCACCAGAGTCACTCCAGGCACCGCAGAGCTGAGCCCCAGCCAGGGCTTCCCCTGCCCCACAGCCCCCACGGGGAGCCCTCATGGACTTGTCTCTCTGCTGGCACAGAACAGCTACCGCCTGGCTGAGTGCCTTGCTCTTTCTTGTTGATTTGCTGGCTTTTACCTGCTCTGAGCCTATCTCCCCCATGCTTAGGCCTGTGTTTCCCATCACATCTCCTCCTCCAGCCGTGTAGATAGCGTATCACCCCTTCCCCATGCCATCTCTTTTATCCAGTCATCAAATGGTTTGGGTAGGAAGGGACTTTAAAGATCTATATCTCCTTCCAGCTTAAACCTTTTCCCCTTCTGGATGTCATCCTCCCACCTCGACTGCTCAACCATTTTGCCTTTGCCCTGGGGTTGTTGCTGAAGACATCTCCCTCCATCGGTCAACACAATTGCTCACACAGAGCTCCAGCGAGGCCTTCACTGTGCACATCCCTCTTCTCCAAGACCCTAACTCACAGCTGCAGAAGCTTTTAATATTCATGTTATGGCAGGGCACACGTTCCTTGCCATTTCACTGCGTCTTCCCTGCTGACCTGCACACGAGAGCGATGGAGACGAGCGGCAGAGCTGTGATGGCAGAGGCCAAGGCTCCCTGAGAAGCGGGAGCTTCTCTGTATCGCGCCCACCCCTACACAGCCCTCGGGCTTCGAAGGCAGTCCCCAGAGAGCCCTGCTAACTACATTGCATCTCATTAGCTAATGAACAAATGCAGATCAGCCCTAGCTAGTCCTGGCTGAGGTGGAGACCAAATTGCACGCAGAACCCTGACCAGCCACAAAGTTTAACAAGCACAAATTACTTTCAGATGTTTCTGCTACATAAACAAGGAAAAGAAGTGTCCGGTAACATAACAGAGCAGAGATGAACTCGCAGGCCCTTCAGCAGCTCCTGGGAGCAATGCTCTGGAGTTGGAGCATGACTCTGACCCACCCCTGCTCTTTCTTAGCCTCCTGCCAACAGCACATGCATTTTGCAAGAAAAACAAAGCTCTTCGACTGAAACGTGACTTCTCTCTCCTGTAAAATGCTCCTGCAGACAGTGCTGCTAACCCCATCCCACAAGCTCTCGTTGCTCTAGTGCTTCCCAGCCAGTCCCCCCAGGGCTCTGGGGTGGGATTCTTCTACCCAACTGCAGGCATCTGCACTTAGGCAGATAAAATTGACCTTCTTGATCAAGAATAAGCCCTCCCTGCTCCCGTCACCATCTGGGGTGTTTCTCCTTCAGTGCACCAAGTCCTATCAGCCTAAAAGCAGGGAAGGGCTTTTTATCAGGGAATGCAGGGGCAGGACAAGGGGGGATGCTTTTAAGCTGAGAGAAGAGAGAATAAAATGAGATTTTAGGAAGAAATGTGAGGGTTGGGAGGCCCTGGCACAGATTGCCCAAAGCAGTGGTGGCTGCCCCATCCCTGGAGGTGTTCAAGGCCAGATTGGATGGGGTTTAGAGCCCCTGATCCAGTGGGAGATGTCCCTGCCCATGGTAGGGGTGGAACTGGATGGGCTTTGAGGTCCCTTCCAACTCAAACCATTCCGTGATTCTATGAAAATATATTGGATCGGGTGACCCAAGGCCAGCTTCTGACTGCTGCTCTTTCGAACATGAGCAGGCACACAACAGTAGTTTGGTGTTGAGTAGATATTTGTAGGCTGGGAAAGGGGGAAGCAGAGCCAAACGTCACCTACCAGTCCTGGTCCACAGCAGGTCATCCAGCCCAACAGCCTTGTTTGTTTTCTCCCTCATGAATGCTTGCAGGGAGTACTTCTGTTTAAAATGTGGCCACCCAGGACCAGCTGAGGTCCAGCTCTCTTCTGCTGCATGTTATGTTTAACGAGAACATGTGATTACATGAATTTGTTTAATTCTTCTGTGTTGGAAACGTATTTCCTCCCTTCTGCTTGAAGCCCACGAGAAACTGTGATCTTGCCACAAGACACTGTTAAGATCCAGCAAAATAGATACCCTTCAGCATCTGAAGTGCAGAACTTTTGCTGCCACAGCTCTCTTAAACTGCTCAAGCCACACACTTGCCTGCTTACAGCCAAGAACTGAAGGTTCTGCCCCATCCAGGAGTTTGCTCAATACCTCGTCTTCAGTATACACATTTGTATGCAATGCTCCTTGCAGCATTGATCTTGTGTCTTCAGATATTAAACTGGCCTGCACTGTATACGGATCAGACATCTGAGTAGGCAAACGGTGGTGTTGTAATGTGTGATGCTCAGAGCCAGCACAGCCCTTTTCCCTTCTTACCGTTTGCGTGTATTGCCTAACAGTTATGCGAGGACAGCTGGGACACACCAGGAGTACAGAAGTCTATTTTTATCTGGATCTCTGGTTATCTAGACAGATGATTTGATTTTGACCTGCTTTGTTCAGGGTTTAGGCCAAAAAAGTGTCACGGTATCCAAGAAGCATGGCAGAGAGCATCGGATTGCAGGCTTTGCAGGGAAAGCAGAGCTCGCCTTGCCTTCTGGAAATACACAGTGCCTCCCGCGCTGACATGGGGCAGTGGCTTAGCCCTGGCAGCTGTTCTAGCAAACAGGGAAGAGGTCCAGAAAAGCCTGGGATTTCTTCTGGGGAGGATTAATAACACAGAAACCCAAGCAAAGTCCCATGGAGTTCCCAATGCAGGTGGCCTGGCCAGGAGCCAGAGAGGGAACTGCCAGGAGGGAGAGGACGGGGATTCCCCTTGGGGAATGCATTTCCAAGCAGAATCGGAGATCACCTGCGTCCCCTCCTTGGTGAATCGATCAGGTTCCTGGGTACTAGCGGCAGGTCAGCTTTTTATCCCCAGCCCTGTGTGCAGACGGGGATCCTGTGGAGAGGAGAAGTGAGGTTGGCACTGTGGGAACTGGTCAGCTGCTAAAGAAATGGTCTTCTCTTCTTCCTTGCTACCCTGCAGCTCCTGCGTATGCAGCTGGCATTGCTGCTTTCTGCCCCAGACTCCAGCCTGGAAGAGCAGCACTGGCTGCTTTTAGCAGCCAGCCCTAGCAGTGTCCTTTCCCTATGCTGTTGGTGCTAACAGTCCATCAATCGGTGCGAAACATGCGGAGAGCAGATGCCTCCTCTCCAGAGCAGCTGTCAAGCTGAGAACAGTGTTGCCGACCTAAAAAAAAAAACATATATATATATTGACACTTTTTGGAGTGTAAATGAAATACCTTTTGCTTTCAAGGAAAAAAAAAAAAAAACAACTCTTCTAACAAGCAGCTGTTGCAACTTGAATTTCTTATAATCCACTCAATTTATATTAACTTCAAAGTCTTTTGAAGTCTGTGTCACCCTCAGGCACCAGCAGACACTGCAGATATTATGATGCCGGGTCACGCAGTGGCAAGGAGGGACACAGAGGTGACAAGGGACACAGAGGTGACTCCAGCCTGGCAACTCAGGTGCTGGATGTGCTGCAGGCTGGAGGGTCAGCAGGGCTGCACCCAGAGCAGGGACAGAGCATTGAGTCGGTCTAAAAATAAAACCAAGTCCCACCATCCAAGCTCATAGCTTATTCAGCTCAAATCAGGATGGATAATTCACTTCCCCAGCGTGTTCAGCGAGTCTGTTTGGGGCTGGGGACCAAAAGCAGGAGGCGAGGCAGAAGAGGAACCAAAATGCTGAGGATCTGGGAAGGTGTGGAACCCAGACCTCTCACAGCCACAGGAGCCTCTGCCCAGCAGAGCATGAGGAAATCACATCAAAAGTCACCTCCTTCATTTTCTGCCCTGATTAATTGCAATTGATCATCCCTCGCGGTGGCCGCAGGGAATATGTGTCGGTGGTGGTAGGAGGAGGTGGAGGAGTGAAATAACATCAAACTAGGATTTCATGGCCAGACCTTACAGAAATATTTGTTTTAAGCTGTATTTCACTCAGAAAATCCATTTGGCAATTTTCACTTTGGTCAACCCATTGTGGAGATTGACAAAAAAGAAGGAAAATGTGCCTTCTCCCCAGTTTATTCCAACAACGAAAAAAAAAACAAAACCAAAAAACTAGCTTTTAACAGACTTATATAAAACATACACATATATGTACATTTCATACAGAAGGAATAAAAATGTCATGGGAAAAGTAACATGAAACTTGCAAAATATCTGTTATGTAGCCCAAAAGACTCTTATCATTTTCCAATCCACTCTTGGTCAGAGATGAAATAATATTGCTTCAGCATTTCAAAACTCAGCAGATTTATTTCCAAGAGGCATATGATGATTCCTATAAAGCAGTCAAATAAAGAACGTTGTCGCCAAGCACGTGATCAGACCTTGCTGTCAGAATGCAGGCATGGATGAGGCTGAACTCAAACTGCACAAATTACCTTTTAGGAGGTGATTTGTAATTCTGAGGTGCCTCGGTTAGGAACGGTGACTTTCTTTTAAATATCCAGCTTCTGCTAATGGGGAACGGATGCTGAAGGGAACGCAAGGAATGGGAGCTGTCAGACCAGTAATTAAGCATTGTGGTGGCATTTGGGGTGCTTGCTTGCTGGCTCTGGTGTCACACTGGCCTCCAGTACTAGGAGTTGCTGAAGAGGTGCACAAGAGGCAGGAACACAGTACAGCGGCTTGACAGATGCTAAAGGAGCCCCTACCCAAAGCACTGAGAGAAATGACAGCAGGTGGACAAGCAAAGTTTGATAGCCTGCAGCCAGTAAGTGCATCCCTCCAGGCTAGCCCAGGTGGCTTCTAACCTGCTGCTGGGGACAAGCCTTAAAGGAGAACATTCAAAATTGGCAATAATGAGCGATCTGGTTCAGTTCAGAAAGGAGAGCATCATGGAAAGGGACTTAGACCCAGCATTAGTCACATTTCAGTCACTCATAAATGAACTGAGAGAGTATATAAAAGAGCCAAGGAATTTTGGTTAGTCTGTCAGAAATAAACTGCATTTTTGAAGAAAGAGCAGAGATATACTACCTTGATGTACAAATATGAATTCAGTAGTTGGAGAAGAAACTGTTTCAGTTACTGACAACAATGCTGTAAAGAACTTGCTCAGCTAAAATACCAGGGCTTTGTGTAAATCCAGTAAATCCTTAAACAAATCTTTAAGGATAGTTTTGGCATAGGCAAGTAAGAGGCTGAAATTTCAAAGGAAAATCTACTCTCCCTGTTTCAGTAATATAGATCCACTCTCCAGCAACACATAATATAGCCATGTCATCCTGCAGTTAGTTAGACATAAAGAACATTAATATTTAATGTAAAAACTATTCCAAGCAATCTAATTTCAAAGACTCAAGTCTTATCAGTCCCCCCCGTGCTGTCTGGTCAATGGGAAAGGTATGACTCGAAAGATGGGTCTTCATTCCTGTCTGCCACTGCTTTGTTGCTTTGGTTCTTTTGTGCTATTCCAAATTCTCAGGTTGAAACAGGCACTGCGGAAGAGGAGGGGGTTACCAGCTTCCAAAGGATATATGAGCTCTGTCTCTGGCATGTCTAGAGTGTGGCCTTGCTGCTGAGTTTTGAAGACCTCTGAGGATGGAGGCCCCTCCAGGCGTCCAGGTCTCATCCCAGGGCTGTGCCGCTTTCAGGGAGGAGAGCCCTCATCCTTGTGCGCAGCCAGTTGTCCTTGTCACTGCTGTGGTCTCCTGCCCTTGCACGGGTCCGCGTAGACCCCATGGGCTGTGCAAGGTGGGTTTCAATACCCTCCACCTTGTTCTCCAGGGTGAGCAAACTGCCCTCACAGCCTCTCTTCTCCAGCCCTATCCACTTAACTGGGTTCCACAGTTTCTCTTGCCTCTCCCCTCTACTAAAGATCCAAAACTGGATGCTGTGATGCATGCACACTGAAACACCGGTGCGATGCAAACAGGAGTAGAAGGATTATTTGTAATGAAACCCAACAGTTAGCCTACAAATATCTGTCAAACTGTGCTGAGCTGTAGAGAATCCCCATTTTCCAGCAGACCTCTTGGTGCACGAACTAAAGAAGCTGCTGCTGATGTTAAACGAGGAAGCGCTGGTGGATCTGCCTCTGTCTTTCCTGACCTTTTGCAGGACATGGTAAAAGAGGAAGCTGCCAGCCAAGTTTTGAACCAACGCTCTCTTTCTGCTTGTCATTGGATCCCAAACCAGGAGAAAGCAAGAAAGGAATAAAACCCCAGAAGAAAGCAACTGTTAATCTTGACTCCCACCCAAAAGACCCTTGTACATATTACAGCTTATTACAAGAATTTCTTACAAGAAGTCTGCGCTTGCAGCACACGATCCCAGTGGAGTGATATGGTTTAGCACTAGGCAGCCTTCAAATAGCTGCCTTGCTTGTTTTTCCTTTTTCCTGTGGCATGAAGCATTTTGAAATCATCTGGATCTTCCTACTGCTTCAGGACTTAGGAGGTCCAGAGCCAGTCAGTCAGAACAATCCTGCATCACTCTTTGGAAAACTTATGGGTGTAAGCGTGACCAAGCTGTCCTCTCAGAGTCTCAGCTGAGGTAGACAGTCTGCCCCAGAGACCTGTTCCTTCCTTCATGGATGTGACAATCACGCCAGTGAACACAGTCAAAGCTTCAACTAGACAGAAAGCAGAAGGCCAGCTTCCCAGAGGGTTTGATAAAACAGAGTATGTCTTCATTCCAAATTGCTACAAAGCCCCTGCATTTCAAGTTGTCCACAAAGGAAAGATCTGTACAAAATATCTAAGCCTTTCCAAAAAAAAAACCCCAAAACCGCAAATATTTGGACCCAGTCCATTTTTTAGTGTAATGTACAGAAACTGCTCAAAAACTGGGTGGGGAATTGTTTCAGAAGAGGGCAAAACCTTCCAAACTGCTTGATTCCAAAACCCCTCTGAGCCCTGGGGAAGAGATGGACAGATGTTTTGAGGGAGTCCCAGCAAAATCACCACAGGGTGTGCACGATCATCCGGGAAAGGGCAGATCTGGAGCTTCACTGCCCTAATCCGATTCCCTCTGGAGCAGACGGGCTGCAGGCACAGGGACCAGCCAGACGGGCTCCTCGCTGGGCTGTATGGCTTCCCTGGTGTGGGGTCTCTCCAGCACTCCAACATCCACGATTTGGATCGCAGCCCTCTCTGCCAGCAAGAAAAAGAAGCTGCTTACTGTCTCATTCCTATTCTCCCCCAATAAAGCCTTGCAGGAAAGGGAAGGGATCATTTCATTTCTTAAAGGGCAGCTGACTCCCCTCTAAATGGCCACATTCTTGTCCCTCTTGCAGAGTGCAACTGGTGCCAAATTTGGTCACAAAGACGTATTCACAGCTTTTTCCTTCCTACACATTGAGGAGTTGAAAGCCAGCTTGGTGCAAACTCCCCAAAATGACTTATGAAGCAGCTGCTCGCCAGCTTCCTGTTTGCAGCGGTAGGGCTGGAGCCAGGGCACGAGCCCCGACACCGCACACGCTGCCGTGGGGAGACCCTGCTCCCCCAGCAGTCCCCGAACCTGGCAGCTTATCAACCATCACAGATGGGGCTCGGCTTGGGCAAAGGCCCCACCGCCAGGCTGGCCTTATCACCTCAACTTTTGGTTTCATCACCAAATTTGCTTTTTCTCAACTTTGCTGGTCCCTGGAAAGCGTTCCAGCTGAAATAAGGATCTTTTCCCCAGTAAATAATTCCTGCTCTTTCCAAGGGGATGGAGCAAATACTGAGCCTCAAGCTACTGAGCACCGAGGGCAGCCAGATCCTACGCTTGCCAACAGCCATGGAAGAGATTATCCTCCCTGGGATCAAGAGATTCAATGTCTTGTCTAAAAACCTACAGGAAGGCACTGGGGGAATAGAAACAAAGCTGCCCTTCAGCTTTTCAGTTCCTCTCTAGCAGCAAAAATCAGAAAAATAGACCATCTGCTCAATACAATGCCACCCACCTACTGGCACCCATAGTTCTGCCCTGGAATGCTCTCAGCTCCATCAAGCTGTGGGGAAGTGTTGGAAAGACCAGGACATAGAATCATAGGATCACCAGGTTGGAAAAGACCCTCCGGATCATCGAGTCCAACCATAACATAGGACTACTCAGGTGTTTCTCAGCTGGGAGCTGAGCTCCCAGGAGCCTTTTGGGGTGGTGGGGTGTCCCTCCTGGAGACATCATGGATTTACCAAGCAGACTAAACACCTGGGTCTGTGCAAGCTCATGGGAAAACCGGTGTCTGCTGTAAGCAGGTCAGTGATGGCTTCTGGCTGCAGAAGGAGGTGACAGGATGTTTTCTCAAGGCCAGCCTTTGGTTATGTGGTTTCTTCACCATCTGTGACGTCAGCATGACTGCCAGCAGTATGCTGTCTTTCAGACTCCCACATGGTCTTTTGCCAGAGAACACCTGTGTGGTGTCTGCGATCCCTGCAGCCACACTTGCTGCACAGCCCACAAGGAGGAACCAAGAGCATCTTCATGTCCATGATGTCTCCAGTAAAATAATTTGCCTTGTACAAGAGACAGACTTCCTAAAGCACGCCACGACCTACGTGGAAGGATCCCCTTGCTGACAGACACACATGCATTTCTTCCACAGTGCTACCACCATTTCAGCTCACGTGTTGTAACTGAGCAAGCTGGGTCCTCAAGGCCTTTCCTACCAGGCTGATGGTACAAAACAGGATTTCACTCCAGTGGCTCCATGCTCTTTCACAGTTGCAAACATCACACTTGTACACTCACACTGTCCTCAGCTGGAATTATTTAATCTGCAACATGCTGATATGCTGACCACCAAAGCTGCCTAATGACTGCACAGATGATCATTTGTGGCAGGCCAGTGGTAAATGAGCTCATGTGTGGTTTCCTGGCAGCAAGGGAACCCTTTCTGTTCATGGAGCATTTACTCTTTCAGCTGTGGTAATTTGTGAATAAGTGTTCACACCTGATTGTCTGCAGGCTGTAACCATTGCCTCATTGCAGCAGCCACGGTGACAGAGGAGCCCCGGGGCAGTGGCCACTTCTGCTGAGGTCCCTGCACCAGCCATGGGACTGGGACAGCTGCCTGACCAGACGGCTGCATCATGGTCTGCCACGGTGTGCTCCTGAGACGAGGGTCAGAAATGCCTCTGGCAGGAGCAGCAAGCTCTGCTGAGGGTGGATTAGGGCAGGAACGTGGAAGGATTTGACAGCTCAGGCACCAGAGACAAAGGACATGGGCACTGCAGGCAGCGAGCCAAGTCATGTTGATGCTCACGTCTCCTGGATCAAGCCTGCTGCCCTGGGAGAAGGGAGTCTTGTAAGGCTGGCAAGTGCAGATCCCTGCTTTGTGGAAATCAACCTATCCACATCATCATAGAATCACAGGATCATAGAATGGTTTGGGTTGGAAGGGACCTTAAAGCCCATCCAGCTCCAACCCCCCTACCATGGGCAGGGACATCTCCCACCAGACCAAGCAACTCAAATCATCATCCAGTCTGGCTTTGAACACTTCCAGAGAGAAGGCATCCACAACTTCCTTGGACAACCTGTGCCAGTGTCTCAGCACCCTCTTTCCATGTTGTTGCTGTAGAGAATACGCATTTTTGGTGCCTTTATAAAGCTGAAGTTTGGACCTAACTGCAAGGTGATTCAATTCCTTACTGAGCTGATCCACAGGGTCTGCTGCTCCAAGTCCAAGGTCCCACATCCCTTGGGCTCATTGCTCCAGGTCCATTTGGCATCCAAATGGTGACATGGCTGGCATGTGCAGGAGGGATTGCAGGTTACTGAGACAGAGCTCCTTGAGAAGACACATCTCCAGCATAAACCCGCTATTCAGCCTGAGTGCTCAGCTGAGATTCACCCTCAGCATCTTATGCACTCATCACATATAACCCACTGGTTTATACACAGGCTGCACTACGCGCAGGGACCACTCGTACCTTTTCTAAATGAATGTTTCCAAGGAAAAATACCTTTGGCAATGTAAGTTCTCAGCAAACTCCAGAAGGATCGATCCAAGCCATTTAGATCTCTGCAGGAGAAGTGTCTGAAGAAGAAGAGCGTGTCACTACAGCACTGGGCATACCAAGGACCAGGGACGGTAGAGAGACTGCAGCAGCCAGTGCTGCTGACTCCATCTCAGCGATCACAGGATCTAATATAATTTTCATGCACGTCATCACACCAAAGGATCCAGCATGGTAGGTGAGTGGTGTTGCAAGTGAGGCCAGTTTTCCACATTATGTGCTGTATTCTCACAGCCACTGATTCAGCTAAAAGGATGTTCTGCCCTGAGGCTGGGCAATTACAAATTTAGCAGCTGCAGTTATAGGTCCATAAATATCTTTGTGGTAACCTTTCTCACTGCATCTGGGAAGAGCCCAGACAGGAAATCTCAGGTAGAAATGGGAAACAAAACCTCATAATTTGAGTCATCAATCATACGGTAAAGTTAGGAGAGGAGTTAGGCTGAGTACAAAGGAACGTGTCTCTGGCAGGGCTTCTACAAATAGAAGCAGCAATTTCTTCTGATTTCCTGGAAAACTTGTATTTGCGCTTGCTTTTAATTTTCCTGCTGGAAAGGGAATAAAATCTGACCTACTTTTGAGTCATTGGGATCAGAATCCCAAAATAAGCCTGGGCATACATGCTTCCTTGATGCCCGCTGAAGCCAGTTGGTTGATGCAATGAGATAACGCTTCTCTGGAATAATTTCAGACAAAGGGTTTCTGTACACAACAGAGCTTCAAATAAAATTATCTGCCCTGTTGTTTAGGGCTTGAGAGTCCATCTTACTATTGAAAGGCTGTTGTGTTTTCTGTCTAGAGCTTGATTTTTGTCATAAATTTTTAAAAAAGCATGACCCCGGTCACCAGACTGATGAGAAGCCACCACTCAAAGTGAAGTCAGCCTCGGAAATCAACCCTTGCAAACAGTTGTTTTTCTGGCCTTTGGAAAATAACTCTGTTCAGATGTGTGACTGGGAATTTGCCAGGCTGCTCCAGATATTCCCCTAGAGGTCCAGATGGTATCAGGAGACAAGGAAAATAAGATATGTCACTCTTAAGTAAGATTACTGACACTCTGCCTCACTGTAGAGCACTCTCATTGTATTTGGGGTGCATGAGCCATAGATCTACAGTCTTTCACAAACAGAGGGTGTTGTGCTGCATGGGAGGGATTCGTGTGGGGTTGCACGTGCCTGTGGGGTTGAACACGGCCAGGTCCCCAAGGAGCCCAGTCTCCCTGGAGGACATGAGAAGGATCTCAACCAGCACCGTTATGTTCTTTAGCTGTAACAGCTAAAGCTCCATTAGAACGAAAATCCAATCAGCAACATAGCAAACAGTGAGCCCTTGCCTCAGCCTTTCAGCAGAACAGTCCTGAGAGCTGCCCTGTGAGCAGAAATGCTTGAAATCTGCCATCCGCTGTAGGTGAGGAATTCCAGAGAAGAGGGTTCAGAAAAAGTTGGCATTTGGTTTCACAATGAGGACCAGATTTTCAAGAATTCCTACGGAAAGGAAATTCCAACACATTTGGAAACTAATTTTGGAGAAGACAAATATTTCCATCGGTGTGGGGGAGGGAGGCAATGCGTGTCCCACACACAGCACGGCTCCGAGCACACAGGGGACACAATGAGCCTGCCTGGAGGACAAGGGGGTCTGGCCAGTGGAGGACACCTCCCAGCGCCCTGGGGAACACATAGAGATATCCCATGAGCCCCAGGACAACTTCCCAGTGACTTGGTAGCATCCACCTCACATTTTTCTTTTTATATCTTATTTCAGGTTTGAACAAATTGAAACAAGACCAAGCTCTGGAGAGCACTTGCTCAGAGTGTCTGGGCAAAGCCATGGTGAGCCCAGCTTGGCAGGCTTTGAGAGGAAAAGCTCAGCCACTCCTCAGCCTCTCCTGCTTCTCCAACAAAATGTTCCTGGAGCTCTTCAGGACACAGACATATGGCTTAGCAGCACTTTGGATAGCCACGGGTGGAGCAGAGAGCTGCCCAGCAGCACCAGCAGCCCATCCAGACCTCTTAGACTTCATCAGCTGTACTGGAGCTCCCCAGAGCACAGCGCTGGGCTGCTATTTGGTCAGTGTGGGAAGGATGAACCAATCTCTAGCTACTGGAGCAGAGGAGCTGAGGGCCTGACTCATCTCCTTTTGCAGGATGGAGCAGGGATGGTGGGTAGTCTAAAGGCCACAGTCAGCACTCACCCCCGTGCCCCACTGCAGAGCCCAGGAATGCTCCATGGGATAATGATAGCCCCATGGAATCTGCCTGCCTGCTGGACTGCTGTGCACTGCTGCTTGCAAAATACTATTTCTGGCACCATCACCAGCCTAAACCCCAAACCCTAACACTACAGCCGGAGTCCACCCGATTCCCAGAAATACCCATAATGGATGAGGCAGGAGATTTTTCTCAAACCCCCCCACAGAAACTTAGCGAAATACAAACAGAGAAGGTATTGGTGGTGGTCACTTAAGCCCTACCTGGAGAAGCTGCTGTCTCCTGAGGTGTGAAATGCTCTCAGGGCTTTCCTCATGAGCTTTTGCCTGGCCTCTCCCCAGCTGGTGCATGTCCAGGTTGACCTACATTGGTGGAGAAGGATCTTTCACTGAGCTGAAATGTGCCTGCCATGTTGCAAGGAGAGCAACTCATTGTGAAACTGAGAATCTGAGGTTCCCCAGGGATTGTTCTAATTAGACACTGGCTATTTTTACCCTGTATCATCTGTTGGAAATACAACTTTATAACCACACTGGAGCAGCCAAGTTAAATACTGTAATAACCTTGAAAATAGGCTTAGTGAATTTAATGGCTAACAACAACATTTCCAGCAATAATGCTAAACCAGAGGGATTAACTGGCACAAGCTGAACACCAGGAGAGTCAGGGATGAATCTGCAACCTTTGACAGACACTTGTGGCTCTCCAAGTCCACCAGCAGAAGCACCGTCACAGCCACTGTGATTGATGGGTGGCTGAATTTGCTCGGATAAACACTGTCAAATCCAAGAAACAAATCACATTTACAACAGTTTCTATATTTGTGAACATCATTGCAGCAGGTCTCATAAATTTTCTGGCAAACTGGTGATTATGGCTAACGGGAAGGAGGCCAGTGGCTTAGTGCCCATAGCAGCTTGGGAATTCTGAGCTCCCTTGCAACTCACTCTAAGACGAGGAAAGAGCAGTGCAAAGTCCTGCCTGACCATGGTCCCCCAGTGCCACGATGCTGAGGAGCTCAGCAGGCCTGGAGAGCCACGGGTCTGCAAGCATCCAACATCAGTGGGCTTGATCCAGGTTTATTTTTCCTGGGCCACATGGTGGGACCATGTACCAGGACCACGCTGCCTGAACTATGCCCTTACACTCAGAAGCCGAGGTTTGGCGAAAAGCTCTGGGGGGAAAAAAAGAATATCCCTTCTTGTTCTCAAAATATCATGTTTTCTAGAGGAGGCTGGGCTGGCAGACCTCCAATTACGTGAGTACAGGTTTGGAAGGATTGAGCTTAAATTTAGCTCCAACCATGCCGAGTTTAGAGCTTATTTTAAAGGATTCCTGCTAAGTTTAAAACCTGTGTGCTGTCCCCAAAGGCCCTTATGCTGCCCTCCACCCTGCCCCTTTTCCTCCCCAGGAGGCACAGAAATGCTCTCTCCCTGCAGTCAGCTGTGTGATGGTACCACCCTGGGTAAAGACCTGCATCCAGTTTGTGATGCTGTGTTCTGGACAGAGGAGCAGGTACGTGCCCGATCTGCTCCCCCAGACACCCCCAGCACAGCTCCCTGGTACTGAGGAGCCTTTGCACCCAGGTTTCCAGTGCTTCTTGGGCACAGAGGCTCCTTGAGAAAGCCCCTGGGGATGCCCAGCTGCAAAAACCCACAGCAGTCAGCTTCCAGGTTCCCATGCATTTCACTGTGGTGAAACTTGCCCCACCTTGAGCACAGCTCTCTGCAGGAAACCAGGAATTCCAAGAGTATTTTGTCACTCTCACTTGTGCAGGGTAACATTCTCTTTCAAAGTGGGTGACAGGTTTTGATCTTAGGGCTGTACAAGTGGTAATTGTACAGCCGTTTGGCCCGTGGTGCACATTTTCCATACACCTCTTAGAAAGTACCTGCCTGCTAATCCACACCTGGAACATCCCCAGCCTTGGCCTGCCCTGTGTGCAGCTCGAAGAGGGACTCAAGACACAAACGGATTTTCCCACACATATCATAGTGAGGACCAAGGAATTTTGTCAGCACTGGGATGATTAAAAACAAAGTTTGGAGCTTTGAGGTTTTTTTGTTTTCCTTAGTTTCCTGTGGTGCCACTTTGATAACTATCCTGGGTTTGGAAACACCAGTCCCATAGACACAGCTGCTCAGCAGAGAGTTTTTTTAATCCCGCAAGGTTTTGGCTACTGCAGCCCACTATGCCAGTGCCAGGGGCTTATTTCTTTCTCACTGTGGAACATCTCCAAACCCAGGCCTGCAGCTGCAATCCCATATTGCCGGTCCCACACGCCTCTCTGCCGGTGTCCTCTGAAACCTCCCTCCCTGCAGTCCCAAAAAATAGTTTAACTTCTTCCATTTTTAGAGGCCAGCCAGGCTCAAAAAACATTTTACAGAGACAGTTTCTCCTGGCAGTAGATCCAGATACCAGAGTCAGAGGATGAATCTAGACCCTAGGAGCACCTCACTGCTCCATGGGAGATGATTCTTCTTGAATGGGACCATGGCAGCGCGTTCCTGATCCCACTGAACCTTGGGTATATATATTATCCCAAAATAGTGAGATCAGCCACATGCATGGTCTTCTCCTGGGAAAGGGTAGACAAGCAGCATGCTGCAGGATGACAGGGCCGGGCAGAGGGGTTACGCACAGAAGCATTTCCTTTCTCATGATCACTCAGTTTATCTTTGATTAAAACAGAGGGGGTTTTAACTGTGATCAGTCAGCCTGGGAAAACTGTGTGGCAGTGCTAACTGTCCAGCTAACTGCTCATTGAAAGCATTCGCGAGGGCTCATCTAACCCACAGAAATTGCTCCAGACAGACAGCACTGACTCCAAAATGCATTATCCGACATTGAATTTCTAATCTTCTTACTTGAAAAAAATAAACTTGATTCCAATAGGAACTGGCTTGCAATGAATTTAGTGATGCCTGTGTGAGGTGTGTAAATAAAACCCGAGTTATTTGGCTGGAGGTCACCGTAGCAAACACATCAAGTTGTTGTGCTTCCCCTGCAAACCTGTCATTGCACACACCACCCCAGCTGGCAAATCCCCTGCCTGGTTTTTATCCTCCCCAGATGTCTCAATCTCCAGTTTGAAGCTGACATCTGGAGAAGCGATGCTGCAGAAATACTACACATCAGCAGGCCAAATATGGAATACGCTATGGGAATTAAAGTGCACTGACAGAACAAAATTAATGGACTTTCAGATGCAAGTCAATAAGTGATAAAGTGCCTGTCACTGGTTTCCTAATGCAAAAACAGGCGAGACACCTTGTTCTACTGAGGGAGCCCCAGGAGAGATGTGACATCTGAAAAAAGATGCTCTCTGATATCTGACTCTCCCCAGTCAGTCAACATCTCTTCCTTGTCCCTCTCTGCTCTCCACTCCCACATCCTTGTTAAGCCACCCAGTTCTCTCCCATTTTTTCATCCTTTGTAGCCATTTCTGCCAAGACAAAAGTGCATCTGAAATGCCTCCTCCAAGGTATTTGGGGTTTTAGCCATTTTAAGAGAAGAAAATATGGGCAAAGTGGCTTATAGAGGGGCATGGCAGATGGAGGTTTCATCTGCAGGTGTCTCAGCATATGCTGCAGAAACTGGAAAAAAGCAGAAGGGCAGAGAGTGTAGGAAGATCTCCCTTAAGGAACAGGTTCACAAAGAAAGTCTTAGAGTAGTCCTTTGGGGAACAGGCAACAGCTATTTGAGCAGCAGGTAGAAAGAGCAGATTTACTCTACTTTCTTTCTAAGAAATCTGTGCTCATCAGGCTTGTGAAAGATGAACGTTTCTGCTACAGCAGTTATTTTTTTGTGAAACCATGAAGGAAACCATTGTTGTTGAGATTTTTGCAAAAACAGACCTGCACATTTCTGTGCTTTGAGATGGGAAAAATTATGATTGTCACTGACCGCAGCAATGGACTGATTGGTCCTTATGTCACAGGGAAAAAATTCTGAAGGATTTTGGTGCAACAGGACCTTAGGAGGTCTCCAGTCCAACCTCCTGCTCCGAGCAGATCTAGCTGCAAAGCTAGAGGAAGTGGATCAGCACCTTGCCTAGCTGAATTCAGAAATCTTCTGATGATGGAGGTCTCACCACCCTTCTGGTACTGTCTCAGGGCTGCACCAGTGTCATCGTGCATGGGAACCAGAGCTTCCCTTGTCACTACCTGTGCCCTCCTGCCCTCAAAGCATCCTTGTAAACCCCTTAAACAACACAAGATGCAGTTTGATCCCCCTCTGTCACCTCTTCCAGGGTGATCAAAGCCACTCTTGGCCATCACAGCAGTCTTTCCCTAGATTCTCTATTTTGTCTTTGTCTCACTTGTGCTGCTTGCCACACCATCCCCAAAAGTGGAGATAAAAGTGAACCAAATACACTGGCTGTAGTAAGGCACTTTTCAATGTTATTTTTTTTCTCTGTAGACATGTGGAGGAATTCTCCAGCAGCTCAAACCAAAAAAAGAAAACACCAAACCCCAACTCTTGTCATTTTATTTACACAAGGAGGAATGCAGGGATTCTTACTTACTCCAAAGTACCTTTGGTTACCCTGTATCTCTACAAATTTGTTAAGAGTAGAACTGGCTAAACCACAATCCCACTGAGGACACAATCTCAGGTTTTAATTGAAGTAACCTCTGCAGCCCACAAAATGTATCAAAACACAGCTCCTGCTGTACTTTCAGAAATACGACAGCAAAGAAAAAACACAGATAAATGGGAAAAAGCCATTAGCTATGCAAATGTGATAAATTTTCAGGAAGCAGGAAGAAATAAATGGGGAGCTTAGTTATTTGGAAAGTAACTCCTATTTTTTCAGGGTGTGTTTATATTGGCTCTGGGCTCCTATCTTTCCAGTCAAAATTCTGTTTCTCGCCATGTGTTGATGTGTTCTAACATGAGGCCAAAAAGGATCCACATTCTGACTGAAGTAACACTGATGTGCACGCTGTACACACACAACTTGTCTTCCACAAGGCTGCCTGGAGAAGGACAAGAAAGTTTCAGATCATTGCAACCAGATGTGATGTCTATCCCAACTGGCTCGGAGATCAAAAAGGGAAATGAGCCTCCAACAGGCAGCAATCTGCAACAGGGGAAAAGGGGGCCCTGTTTGGAAAGAGAGCACAATTTACGGTCTACTGGGGAATATATCTATAACCTACTATAGAAATACAATCTGATCCTGATTTTGCATGTCCTCTTTGGCCACCCATGACAGTGGAAGTGTGAGCAGATGGGGAAGCACTCGATTCAGCACCATGAGTTAAATCTGCTGTTTTGTGAGTGTCAAGATCTTTAATTTGGGTAGGCATACTCCTGAGGATTGCTGATTCCTTTATAATCACCCCCAAATGGTACAGGAGTGTCAGGAGGTGGCCTAAGAGATAGCATTGCTTGGGAGAGAAGGTGTCTTGGATTTAATCCTGGATATCTAGCCGAAGTCCTTTGAAAGTTGTTTGCAGAGAGGCTCAGAAGTCCTGGAAGAACTGGAGCCCCATCACCATCGTTGCTCAATTTCGGGAGGCATTGCTCAGCAGAGATGATTCCTTAGCACCAATTTTACCTTCGAAGCCTGTTAAAAACCACTTACACAGAGATCTGAGTTATACTACCAAAAAATGTTCCTAGTGAATTTGGAGGAATTACTGCCTCAAACAGAATAAGACCCCTTAGCAAAGGGACTCATTCTTCATGATTAATTAAATCTGTACTGGGGGGTTCCCAACATAGTTTTATGGGCCAGGCTATGATCTTTTGTTTTGTTTGTTTCTTTCTCTTCCTTTTTTTTTTCACATTCCTAAAGTAAAAGCTGCAGGAAGGCTGCAACACAGACCTGTCTTGATTGAAGCTGTGGGTAAGAACAGAGATGTTAAAAATGAGGGAGCACTGCAGAAAGCATTAGTGTTTTACACTCAAAAGCAGACTTTACCTATATTGTATAATGGCCCCTAGACTGGATTTTTTTCCCTGGGAATATCCGAGTTCCCATCTCTTAAAAAAAGGAGTTTGTTTTCAGTGGCAGTTCTTGGAACAGGAACACGAAGTCCAATGCCAGCTGAAAAATTGATATGCAGAGGGTGCACCCCGCTGCTTTCCAGTTCCTCGAATTCTCACCCGGGAGCTCAGGCTGCCTGTGTTTTTCTGGGAAACCGTGCAGCAGCAAATAATCCCATCAAACCTAAGGGATCTGTTTGAAGACAGATTTCAGGGTTCAAGACCCCCTTTTTTTTTAATGGGTCTGCAGACAGAAACAGGAGATCCTTCATGTTAAGGTTGCCCTGTGAGCGGTGGAACAAAGCATAGTTTCCTACGGTCCTGTGTAGCTTTTCCCTTCCTTTTCACAACCTGTGTCTCCTCTTGTCCTCCTGAGAACCTCATAATGCTGAGAGCTCCCCTATTCCCCTCACCACCACACACCATCTACCTCCTGTGTCATATAAGCAGTACGTGCTGGCTGGCCAGTATCTCTGTGCCAGTTGCCTAGAACATGTTGAACAGTGTAGAGATTGTTGAGCACACTCTCATTTCTTTTTGTAAGGAAGGACATGATTCCATGTTTTCCCCTCTCTCTAGAAACCAGCTTTTGAAAAATTCTACAGGATCACAACCCACAGATTCTAAAGGGAAGGAGACAGATACATAAACTGTGAGTGCATAAATTTTCTTACCCTGGGAAGGAAGGTCAAAAGGGAAATGCAACAGCAGTTTCAGTTACGGTGCTAAACTTGAAACACAAACCCTAGGAGACGGGATCTCTGTCTCTTGTACTGGCTTGTGAGCCCTAAGATGAGCCTTTATAATCATTCTTTTAATCCATGAGGATGTGTGAGACAGAGTTTCAAATCACTAGGAATATAATTAACTTGCAGTGCATGCAGAGCTAATCTTTTTGTTGCCAGCTCTGTTACACAGGCAGCAAAGCCTCTCTCAGATCAGGTCCTTCATGTCAATGGATCTGGTCAATGATTATCCCTTGCAAAAAGCTTGTGACATACTCTCTCCAGTCACCTGTTTACATCCCAAATGTTCTCAAGTTCTGCTATTTCAAGCTTAACTCTTGTGACCTTAGTCAATGATATTCAATCCAAGCCTCCTTACCGTGTCCTGCAAGGCAAACAACCCCAGGTCCATTTTAGTAACCAGTGCTATGTCATGCCTGTGGTTAATGACTCTAAATATGCCCACACCCACATGTTTCCTAAATTTGTATGTCTGTGATAGCAAACAGCAGGATCTGGGTGGGCAGTCTCATTTCACCAAAGAAGATTTGGGGCAATTTTGCTCTTTGAACATTTTCTTTCAGCTACTGAGCACTGCTGACATGAATTTATTTATTAGAAGCGATCAGCTAAGCAGGATAAGCAAAACAATTGTGACTCCTGCAGAACATCTCTCAGAGCTGGATGAGTCAGGAAGCAGATCCACCAAGCAGAAGATATCTACCTCCAGCAGCAGCCAATTGCAGAAACTTACAGACAGTATAAAAACAGTCAAGTATATAGTCATATTTCTCCTAAATACTCCACCAGACCCAGTGGTTTGTGGCCTGGGGACTTCCCACATTATAGGTGGTGTGTCTGAGTTTAATAGCTTGGCCAGACTTTTCTGCTGGTATTTCTTCATAAGAGTCTTGAACCCCTATGTTTTAGTACTCAGTGTCCTACAGAAATAAGCTCCACAGTCTATGTATGTATTGTCTCTTTCCTTTTGAATTTGCCACTTCCCAGGCTACTTTGTCTCCTTCTCAGTCTTCCTTCACCTTCTCCATGCCAACTTTTGTAATGAGCCCCTAGGACAGAGAGTGACTGGCTCCTATTCAGGCCATAACTTCTGGTCTCTTTGGAAGAGTCTGTTGCTTTCCCAGGGGACCCAGTAAGTGACCAGTATTTGTCCCAGTACACCCATAAAACACGAGCATCGTCTTTGAAAGCTCCCTCCAAGCAGCTTTCTGGATTTACAAATTGTGCAGTATTACTTCTGTAAAAACAAATTATTGTCAGCTCAACTTTATCCTAATTTGAACATTTTTCATCTGTTATGAGACACTGGTGGAGCTCATCAGAACTTCTTCTAGCAGCTGGCATGCTGACATTGCCCAGGATGCAGGAAAATGTTCATCCTCAGTGCGTTACCCTCACCGCAGCTTCACTGATGCACCTCACTTGTGTCTCTTTCTCCTCTGACTGGTCTAGGCTGTACACATCAACGGTGACCTGTTGTTCCATCCAGAGGGTGTGGACATGGTAGCAGCAGCACATGGAAGAGATGTTACCCTCAACCTCTTCAGGGAGCTAATTTAAGCACAGCTCTGTGAGTTATTGTATTGGTACAGTGGAGGGAAACTGCTCTGAAGGACAGAGGCAAGAAAAAGTGGCTGGGGGCAAAGAGTCAGTGAAATTTCTTACATGGGCTTTTTCCCTGCATCCAGCACATTCTGAGTGCTCTCGGCAGAGGGGCACTGCTGGGGGTGGCTAACAGCTCTCAGGCTTGCAGTGCTTGGACTCTACACACGTGCACACATACAGACATCCACATATATACATACACACAAAAAAGAGTATACATTCCGATGTATACTCCTTTTCTGGTTTGATTGATTTACAAGGCATGCTTGCAGTACAACTCCTCTTGATTTAGGAAGTACTGAATAAACTGTCTTTAACACCCCCGGAATATAAACTACCGCGTTTAAAAAAATTTGGCTCTTTGCTTGGCCAGCTCCATCTCAGCTCTCCCAACCTCCCACTAGTTCAGCTGAGCCTTTGGTCTCAGTTTCCATCTTTTTACTGTTTCTGTCTGGTGCAGTTGGCAGAGATCCTCCAGGCACGGCTATGCTGATGGCATCACCAAAACCAGTTTCACTGAGGACACCATGCAAGCTATCCGTCCTGCAGACACAGCGAGCAGAGCCCAGCAGCCCAGCAGCCTACCCTGCTCACTTGGTTTTCGCATTTGTTTCTCTGCACGGAGCAGCCGTGTAGAGCCAAGCATTTCTGTCTTGTCAGAGAACAAAAATGACTTGCGTACAAAACAAACAAATAAAAAGACTGGGTAGAATCCATTAATATATTACTAAATAGGAGTTGTCTGCCCTCTCTGGTCCAGAGCTGAGGCTTCAAGGAGATCTGTTAATTTACTGTGTTTTCCCATTGTGTGCAGTGCACTTGCTAGGATTCTTTGCACCCTGATGGCAAAGTGAGTGGAATGATATCCACCATGGATGTCACCAAATTTAGAATAAAACATACACATCTGCTTACATAACGAGTTGAATGGGCTTGGTTCACAGAACTAGACATTCAATCTGTGGGTCCACTTGGGTGTGGGAGATACCAAAGCAGCTATGGGCACCTCTCCCTTCTAGTAGCTGGTTAGTTCTGGTACTAATTTAAGGGTTGTGTGTACCTCCAACAGACCCTGACTGGAAATAGCTCTAAATAAGACACACTGGCTGTTGAGGATAAGTAGGAAGCAGCAGCCAAGACTGGATGTCAGAAGAGGCCAGGAGTGGATGTCATAAAACCCTGTGCTGTTTGGAGTGTTTTCATCTAAGGGAATTCTTCAATAGTTGGCTCATGAAATGTTGCAGCTGTCTAGCAAATGCTGGCCACGTGAAGTGCCCAGCCAGCGGCCGTTGGAGGGGAGCTTCATGCCTCTCTCTAACTGGACAGAGGAGGCTTTCAGCAGACACTGCTGAAGCTTGGTGGGGTGTCTGACACAGAGAAAACTTGACAATCTGTCCCTTCCGCTTTGTTCTGCTTCCATGCTGATCTGTTGTCCTCACTGTAAAAGGACAGTAAGTCAGCAGTCTGTGTCTCCTGGAAGCTGTAGGGAATCACTCTGCAAACACAGGTTTTGCTCCAAGAAAAGCCCAGCGCGCTGTATGCATGCACTGTGCTGCAGTCCCCAGGTCTCAGAAAGCCAGATATTCTAACCACGGACTCCAAGTCACTCCCCTCACATTAAAAAAAAAAAAAAAAGTTTTGCCCAGTAGGGAGGGAAACTTTAATCTTCCCAAAACACATCAGCTATTACAGGAAGCTATTTTAGGCGTTGATTCTGTAACAGTAAAGTTATTGGACAAATGAAGAACATGGCATATGCTGTAGCTTGGAGCAATTCACATTCCTCAGGTGGTAGAAGCTTTAAATACTTCCTTTGGGCATGAAATAGATCTGCGCTCAAAGAAGCGAGCATTCCTGACACTGCCTGTCCCACAGACTCCCACAGAGGAAAGTCTGTGGAGCTGAACTAGTCTGACCCCAGGAAATCCTTCCCACATCTCTCATTCTTCTTAGTTGCTCCTTTAATTTTCAGAATCTGCTGAAAGGCCAGTTTGACGTTTGGTTATCTTCCTTTTCATGCCATTTCTTGGTCTTCCTTTCTTATATTAATACCACATTAAAGCTGGGATGTGAACCATGCAAGTCAGGAAGTCCAAGATGCTCTTTCAAACACTCACTCAGTCCATGTTGTTAATGATCTTTAAAAACACTTCTTGTCTTTGCTAATAACACAAACACTGATTTCAGACTGGAGCTAAATGCATTTATGTACCCTACAGTAATATCTCACCAAGGAATCCTAACTCTTGTGAGCTTCTCTTTGTTCCTTCTGACTAAAAAAATCATACAGAGATCTCAATTCAACAACTTTAAGATGAACATACGTTTCCTTCCCTCTCTTTCTTCACACCACTACGGCAGCAATGCTATTACGCTTCACAACAATGACTCAAGGGCTTTTCAGTGCATTCTTGGTGGTGCTTTGGGTTCCAAAGTACATTCACTGGTTTTTTGTGGTCAAAAAGAACTACTATTGTGTAACACACTCTGCATTTGCTCCATTCACAGTATATTTGTAGATTTTTTTTACATCTTCTTATTAAACACGAGCAGTAAAAATTTGGAAGTTCTGGGTTTACAGGACTGTTAAAGCTTTTTATCTGACTTATTCACATTTGAGTCACAACTGGACTGTTGACCCCAATTTCTACCTCCATAGGAACAACCTTAGCCACTCATACACCAGCTGCACCTTCAAAGCTGTTGATGTCTCCTAAAATTTTAGTCGGTAAAGCAACTTATCCCTCTTCCTTGCAAACTCATGAATGGGATAGACACTAAGTGCTCCTTTGTGTTGCTGACTCCTAGCTCGTACTGTCCTAGCTAGTGCTAGCCAGAAATCAATATTTTATTATGCAAATTGGAATAAATCCATTTTGATACCAGATATTAGGAAACATTCCTTCACTAAAAGGGTTGTCAAGCACCCCAGGAATTGGTGGAGTCCTCACCCCTGGAAATATTCAAAAGAGATGCAGTTGTGGTGCTTAGGGACATGGTTTCATGGTAAACTTGGCAGCCTTAGGTGGAGTTGGCAGTGTTAGGTTTACAGTTAGACTCAATAATCTTTATTACAAATATAAATGATCCTTTGATCCACCAGAATTTCACTCATACCCTTTGTGCAAACACTTGTTTATGGAATAATGTCCTTAACTCCATGTCTCCAGAGGAAAATTGTGAGAAAAATCATATTTTGACCCCATTTCGAGCTTCAAAGCTGAAGCCAAAAACTTTCCCTACAGGCCAGATACTTGTTACTGCAGAAACTGAGGTAATAATTAACACAGCTTTCTGTAGAGCCAACTTGTGGCCATTTGTACAGACAGAACTGTACAATCATTTGGTTGGAAAAGACCTTTGAGATCATTGAGTCCAGCCATACCTGTCCACTACTAAACCATATACCTGAGCACCTCCTCACTCAGGCTGCAAATCACTTTTGATACAAGAAGTAGTTACTATTACAAAAAGTGGAATATTTTTTTATTTAAGCTAAAGTAGAGTCAAGTTTCATCTAAGTAATTGCATTTCTTGAAAATTATACAGAACGTTCCTCTGAGAGCATGTTTTCTTTCAGTGTTTTTTCCAGACAGTGTTCATTCTTTGGAGATGATACTGTCTTGTGTGACGTATTACAAGGACATGTAGTGATAGGACAAGGGGGAATGGCTTTAAATTGGAAGGGGAAGATTTAGACTGGACATTTGGCAGAAATTTCACATGATGAGGATGGGGAGGCCCTGGCCCAGGTCACCCAGAGCAGTGGTGGCTCCCCTATCCCTGGAGGTGTTCAAGTTTAGGTTGGATGGGGCTTGAAGCCCCTGATTCAGTGGGAGGTGTCACTGCCCATGGCAGGGGTGGAACTGGATGATCTTTAAGGTCCCTTCCAACCCAAACTATTCTATGATTCTATGGTTAGTAATTGGGGTTTTTTTTCTGAAAGCCAAACAGAATGTCCCTATAAGAGTGTGTTTTCTTTCAATGTTTATTTCCAGACACCGATCATTCTTTGGAGATGATAATGCCTTGTGTGCAGCGTGATCTGTGCTGAACAGATGTGGCTTCTGTGGTCCCCTCTGTTTGCAGTCTCTCCCTCTCTCAAATGCAAGGTCAGGCAGAGCTGGCTCCAAAGCTACTAATTAGCAAGAGATTTGACTGGTGTGAAGTTCATAATAACTTTAAAATTAGTCCTTGGAAAGGACAATTTATACAAGTGGGAAACCCACTCTGCCCCAGCCCTTGTCTTGCTGCACACAATTGACGGAGATCACTCCTCACGTCGCCCAGGCTGATCACAGAATCATAGAATCACTAGGTTGGAAAGGACCCACTGGATCATGAGTCCAACCATTCCCACCAAACACTAAACCATATCCCTGAGCACCTCATCCACCCATCCCTTAAACCCCTCCAGGGAAGGTGACTCGAGCCCCTCCCTGGGCAGCCTCTGCCAGTGCCCAATCACCCTTTCTGTGAAAAATTTTTTCCTGATGTCCAGCCTAAACCTCCCCTGGTGGAGCTTGAGGCCATTCCCTCTTGTCCTGTCCCCTGTCCCTTGGGAGAAGAGCCCAGCTCCCTCCTCTCCACAACCTCCTTCCAGGTAGTTGGAGAGAGGAATGAGGTCTCCCCTCAGCCTCCTCTTCTCCAGGCTAAACACCCCCAGCTCTCTGAGCCGCTCCTCTTGTTCTCTGGCCCCTTCACCAGCTTCGTTGCTCTTCTCTGGACTCGCTCCAGAGCCTCAGATCCTGATTTTTTTTTTTCCCCTCTGGTGACCAGCAACAGGACCCGAGGGAAAGGCAGGAAGATGCCCGGGAAGGTTAGGTGGGACATTAGAAGGTTCTTCCTGCAGAGGGTGGTGGAGCACAGGAACAGCTCCCGGGGGAGCGGTGACGGCGCCAAGGCTGAAGCACTTGGACAAGGCCCTGAGACACACGGTGTGAGTGTTGGGGTTGTGCTGGGCAGGGGCAGGAGCTGGTACTCGATGATCCCTGTGGCCGCCTCCCTCCTCGCGGCGCGCTGGGACCCGCCGCCATTTTGGGCGCCGAGCGGAGCTGGGGGGGCGCGGAGCCAAAGCCGCGGCGGGTCGGTGAGGGTTGGGCCGGGGGAGCGGGCACGGGGCTGCTCAGGGAGGTGTCCAGCCCCCTTCGCGGAACACATTGGGTGGGAAGGGACCTTAAAGATCATCCAGTGTCAGCCTCCACCTCGCACTGGATCAGGCTCCCCAAGCCCCATCCAAGCTGGCCTTCAACACCTCCAGGGATGGGGCAGCCACGGCGTTCCTGGGCAACCTGCTTCATGGCTCTCATGGTGAAGAAATTCTAGCCTAAATCTGCCCCTCTCCAGTTTATACCCGTTCCCCCTCCTCCTATCACTACAAGCCTTTGTAAACAGTCCCTCCCCAGCTTTCTTGTAGCCCCTTCAGGTACTGGAAGGTCATCATAAGGTCTTCTCTGAGCCTTCTCTTCTCCAGGCTGAACAACCCCAACTCCCTCAGCCAATGGCATCTTGTCTTGTATCAGAAACAGTGTGGCCAGCAGGTCCAGGGAGGTTCTTCTCCCTCTGTACTTGGCACTGGTGAGACCGCACCTCGAATCCTGTGTTCAGTTCTGGGCCCCTCACCACAAGAAGGATGTTGAGGCTCTGGAGCGAGTCCAGAGAAGAGCAACAAAGCAGGTGAGGGGGCTGGAGAACAAGTCTTACAAGAAGCAGCTGAGAGAGCTGAGGTTGTTTAGCCTGGAGAAGGGGAGGCTGAGGAGAGACCTCGTTGCTCTGTACAACTACCTGAAAGGAGGTTGTGGAGAGGAGGGAGCTGGCCTTGCAGAAAGTGACATCCCCAGCACTCAGTAAGGTGAATAAACTCTTCATTTTGCTGTATTGTATTTAGAAAGATTGCCCATAGTGTCAATCTGTCTGTGGAGAGATTGATGTCACATTTATGGTTACGGTATATTAGCTCCTGCCTGCACTATGCTTTCATGAAGGTTTTTTTGCCTGCTTCTCACACTTGTCCGGGAAGCTATACATTATTAACTTCCTTCTGGTTATTAATAGGCTAGATTGGACAGGTGGAAAGAAATGTTTCTCGTTGAGAACTCGGGGAAGGATCTTCCTTAAAAGAAGTGTCTGTGGAAGAGGAAATACAGGCAGGAACAAGCTGCCAACCCAGAGAAAGCCCCCAGGTACAGTGCAGCTAACAAAGGTCTTCCCCTTCTCACTGAAAACTAATACCTGTGAACTGGAGAGCAGCAAATGTGCCACTGCTTTTTAAAGAGGGTTCTAGGGGAAATCTATGGGATGCAGATCAGGAAGTTTGACCGCTACCAACTGCATTGGTAGAATATATGGCAAGGCAGAATTACTGGACACCCGCATATTTATTATAGAGGGCGGAAGAGCCAGTGTGGCTTTTGTAATGGAAAGTCATGCCTTACAAAATTGTTGCATTCCCTGAAGGTCTAAATAAACACATTGAAAGGTCTGGTTTAGGGTCTGTTCTCAGATGTCAGGAAGCTTTTAAGCAGGAGTCCTCACCTGAGCGGTCCCTGACATAAGATGATGAGAGTTCCCTGACCTAAATAAACAGTTGATGGAAAGGTAGGGAAGAGGACCATTGGAGTGCACAGGGGTGGTTTGTAAATGACCTGGAAAAATAATGTTTCCAGCTGGCTTTACATTATTTGAGATGATTAAGAAGAGGTCTGAGGGTGATGAATTGCAAATGTAAACTGATTCATGTGGGTGGGGAGCAGGCCTAATTTCACACAAAATGAAGGAGTTTTTTGGAGCCACAGTGACTAATTCTGTGAAGCTTTCTTCATCAGTAAAGAAGTTTAGATAGTTTTACACGGGCTTGGTGAAGACTGCATAAGCTCACGGTTACTAAGTGCACAGAAACTGTGCCTGGTTCTGAAGGCTCCTGTCCGGAAAGACAGAGGATGCATGGAGAAGCGCTGTATGGCATATTCCTCTGTACAACTGGAAATTCCTTGAGGAGTTGCCTCTCCAGTAGTGGCAATGTGCTTATATATATGCTGCTTCGTCATGCTACCAGAAAGATCTGCGAGGAAAACTTCGTGGCTGCAGGTACCTGGACATAGGAGGTGAAAGTACACTCAGATTCCTGGTGGGATTTTTTTTTTTTAATCTCCTTTTAGTGAAAGCTCCTTAAATACATAAGGAAATGCAGTCTTAATTAAAGAAGCCTGTGTTAGACTCATTTATGCCTTGGCAGCACAGTGTATCTACCTCTGGACTGAATTTTACACAGATTTTCAGTGTCTTTCTGATTCTGGCTTGCAGAGTTCTTAACCACATGCCTAAGACTGGCCAAGCAGCCCTGAAAACTTCACGCTTGTGCAGACTTACTCAGCTCTTGATCTTCCTTTTCTGACTTTCATACTTTTTTTTGCGCATGTGTACACACGTCCTTAACAACTTGTAGCTGGTTTGATTACAACAGGATTAATAAAAAGCGATTAAACCCACAGCTGATTCTTATTTGAGGCACATACATAGAATTTGTTTATGACACAAGCAAGAAAATCTAGCCAGAAATGAAAAGTTGCAGAATTTGTAGAATCCCATGCAAAGAGATGGTGTCTCTTGCTTCCCAAATAAATAGGGCCTGTGCTTGGTATGTGCTGTCTTCTGCAGTGTGCTTTTTCTTAGGCAAGAAGGGATTTACACACTTGAGCAGCATCCTTTATAGAAAGTGGAAAGAATAGTTAGGCTTTGAGGCATAGAGGTTTATGTTTCATATCTTGGTATGAGCAAGCAGACTGGGGGGAGCAAGCAGACAAAGGGCAGACTGAGGGGTTCCTGGATTTCTCAGACGGTATTGTAATCCCCTTGTTCTGCACTGTTGCTTTGAAAGCAGTCATGGTTTTGTATGTGACCCATTTCTCATGATTAGAAGGTGGTATCTGTTGTTGTTTCCAATGAGAGTTAAGGATGCTGAGATCTGCATAGGATCAAGCCACAGCAACGAAATGACAAGTGCCCTAAGGCTGCCAGTACAACATTCACATGGGAGCACTTGCAGCATTTAAGAATGACTTAATTGGAAAGGCGATGGGTGCCAGGCAGCTCAGATCCTGTTTCTGATGTCACATTCCATAAGAGCACAAATTACCAAATGAGTTAATGCTTCACTCAAATTGGCCGTGTTTTCAGCAGGTCTTTATGTGTGGCTGTTGAACTGGAAGTTCCAGTTAATACTGTCGAGAGGTCTGGAGGTGCTGTCTTAGTGAGGAGCACTCCCTTGACCAAGTCTTTTAGAGTGTCAGTCTGATCAGGAAAGCATTCCTCCTCTGTCCCTTCCTTCCTGCAACCATTTTTTCCTAGGCAGGGCTCTCATTTACGAATGCCACCAGAGAATTTTGTCTGAGGCAGGCTGCTGACTTCTGATAAAATCATTAAGGATTCCCAGCAGGTGAAAGCCACAGTTCAGAGCAGAATTCATGGTGTGGAGCTGGCCCCTCTGTGGCAAGTCTCTGACAGGTCTAAATTATTGCAATAAAGAATTAGATGTTTAGAAAGAAAATAAAAGCATCCTGCCTCTCTGCCAGTTGTGCCATTGGGATTTTTTTTTGCTGCCTATTTTTATATGTTTGTGTCTGGATTCTTCTGAAGGGGAATGTGACGCTGCTGGGCCCTGGTGCTCCAGTGTAGCTGTGTACACTGCATTTGTTTCAGTGTAGTTCCAGGAAACTATTGCTGGTGGATCTTTCTTCGTGAGAAACATCAGAACAAGATGAAGATGCAGTTTGATAGTGACGTTTTTGTAGTCACGTTTAAAAGCTGATGATCTGGTGAAAAATCAGGGGCAACAGCCACTTAACTATGCAGTTACTTCCCTCGGGGGTTCAGCTGTATGTAGGATTCTTTCTCCATTGCTCCTTATGTGTGATATTGAACCTTTGCTTCTTTCCCTTTTTTCTACACAGGTTTGAATTTCAGAACTGTTGAGGCATCTTCTAAAATCTGGTGTCTTTGCATTCTCTTGTAAGAGTCCTTTTTTTGAGGCTGACGCTTTCCAAATTTAGCACCAGTGTGGGAATTTTAAAAGCTTGGTTTCGGCTTTGTGTGCGTTCAGTGTAGGAAAAGTGCGTTCCCTTCCCTATCTTCATAGCCTTTTGTATAAATAAGGCCAAAGAGCATCTCCAGCAGTGCCCAAGCTGGGAGACAGTGTTTGGAGACCAACAGAAAACAGCAAATTGTTCTTGAGTTTCTAATGATGCACTGCTGAGATCATGATCCCCAGCTCCACAATCTCTCAGCCTATTTCAATGTGCTTTATACAGTGAATAATTAAGTTCGTTCCTTTTTGACATCTGTAGGGTCTGCGTCGCAGAAAAAGAAACTGACTTTTTGAAGCTCAACTAATACATTGGTGACAGACCTGGGAGAGCAATCACAGGTTACTGTTGGCTGGAACAGAGTGCTCTGCCTCTGTCTGGTAGGTTGAATTTAAGTTTCTTTTGTGGAGGTTTTAACACAAACTTATCTACAGGATGAGAAACAAGTTTGTCGCTGTGACTGTAAACAAAGCATCTGCCACATCAAATGTTCTGTTCTCTATGGAGTTATAGATTCTTATCCAGTTGCATTAAAATGATTGCTATGTGACTTCTGTGAACTTTCTGAACCAGCACAGGTTTTGAGGTAGCTGTTTCCTGTTTTTTTCTGTCCACTTAACAGATTATGTTAGATACAGGTAAAAAGTATAGTACTGGTTCGTCTTTGTTTTCAGGTTCTGAATTTCCTAACCTAGCGGACAGCAAACTTATTTTTACTGCCAAGTGGCGCAGAGTTGCTTTCAATCTGCTGTTCTTACAAGATGAGTACTCAGACTGCAGTTTTCTGTTTGCTTATCAGTAGCACCCAATATTTGTGTAGCCTGCTGTAGACACAGCTAAATCTCACCTGCTTCCGCAGTTTGCCTAGGTTGTCTGATTACTTACAGCTTTCGCATTCATTGTTGTGGAGAGATGTGCAAAAATAAGGGTCTAATAAGTGTAGAAATGAGTTACTTTGAAATCAGCTTTGTATTCCTAATTATATCCGTTTTCTAGGACAATGCCAAGAAAAAGAAAGCTGTTGGCTCAATTAAGTGCTCTGCAAAGCAGCTCCAGCTTCTCTCCTTTTGATGCCTTGGAGAATCTGAACACTGTGCCTGATGGGGATTCTTCTCCAAAAAGCAGCAAATATTTTGCAACAGAGAAAACTTCTTCCCGTCTTGAAGCAGATTTTTTCAACCAGCCCTGTGTCAGTCTGGCCAGATCCTTTCTGGGACAGGTAAGCCTTGGATACTGAGATTGCTGTTCTGGAGCACGTGCTAGCTGATAACTTAGTGTGAAAGGATGGAATTCCATTTGACTCCAGGGCTTTGCTATTTTAGGAATACAGTTCTTGTTCCTTCTCTTGTTAAGTTCAGTGGAATTTAAAGACTGGTGGCCAAATCTATTTTGGATCAAGCTAGAGGAGGAATTTTTTAGGTTTAGTTTGCTGTCACATTTCAGAATTTTTTTTTTGTGGAGCTTTTGTCCGTTTTTGTGGTTTACTGCAATGTACCTTGCTATTTGTGGTTTGGAGGTTGTTTCAGGCCCATTATTTTCCTTTCAGGTATTCCTGTATTGGTTTTGGCGCAATACTGTCAGCACTCAAGGTGAGCTTGCTAACGATCACCTTCTGAGGTTATTAACACAAATGGCAAGGCAGCACAGGCTCTGGTGTGGAGACATCCAGAACTCCACAGTCCCACAGTTAAACTTCCCTTTGTAAACTGCTATTCCTACCTTCTGTTTCTGAGTTTTCAAGGCATTACCAGTTCACGGAAGGACTTTCTTCCTCATCCCGTTGCAGAAACTTTGAGGAATCTTTGGACTTTATTGAAAGCCTTTAGAAATCAGGGGGGAGATTAAACATGTCTCTTCTGCATAGTGAGTTGTTCAAAAATCTCTCCTGCTTTTCTGAGTGTTTTCCCTATAAAAAGTCTGGGACCTCCTAAACACAATTGCAAAATGTGTTTTTAGTTTCACTGATCTCCTCTGAGTCCGTTTCATACCTTTATTGTCCGTAGGGTGAACAGGCTCTCTGCCCTCTCATTGGTTTAGATAACAAAAGGAATTTGTTCCACAAACTGTTGGCTTTGGCCTGTCTTGCTGTCTGTAGCTTTGTTTTATTTTCTAAGGGTATTGTCTTGCTTGTAATTGATGCCTTTGCTCTGTTTTTTAACCCTGCTGGGGTTTTTCTGGTCTGTCTTCACCTCTCTCTGATCCATCATGTGTGCTTGCAATCTTCATAGACATCCTGCTAGAGGCTCGCTGTTCCAGCTTGAACCTTTGGCTGCCTCCTAAGCTCTTCCCAACCAGCTTCCTCAGTTTATCTAGTTTTCCCTTTCTGCTGGTAAGCAGAACTCTGATGAGAGATTATTTTTGGACCTTAACGCTTGTGGAGGGACACTGAACTTCACGCTTCATGGTCATGATACAAAGTTGTTTTTCAGGTCTTTGGAAAAGCATTTTGCTCTGGATCAGTTTAGCCTGTTCGTGTGAGATCCCCGATTGTTCGCTCTGCAAAGTGTTTGATGTGTCTAAAAAAGCGTAGTCTGTGTCCTGCCCTGTTGTGGTATTGACATGGTCTGCATGAGAACACCTGGAGTCACCCATACTGATGTGGTTTTTGTGGTCTGAATGACTCCAACATCCTTACGCACTCGCTTATCCTGCGCAGATGATATTTTAGTCTGAATTCTCTGCATTTCCTGTTTAGGCCTAGAATTACAAGCCAGGCAATTTCTATGTTAATTTTAGATTTCCTTTAAAGCATAACGCCCAGTGTCCCACGACCCGGTCTATTCTCTCATTTTCTTAGCATTTTAACTGTAATGGTAATTTAGTGTTTTATTCAATATCTTCAATTTGTGGAGGTTACTGGAATATTGATATTGCTTACATTAAACATGATATTTGCGCTCTTGGAAAACAAAAAATACCCCAGAACACACAGGCAGTAAACGGCCTCTCAAAAATGAACAGTCTTAACACCAACATACATCGTCAATGAGAAATAGAAACCTTTCTAAAATAGTTCACTGTGAGGTATTGTGAACCATCACTGTTTTAACCGTGAGCATTTAGTGTCTCTAAAGAGTTAGGGAAATGCCTGCATGCTTTTAAAATCATACCCTAGCCATTGCATTTCATCACATCAGAAGAGAAATGTGGCCACATGGGTATGCTTTCGGGGTGTTTACAGGCAGTTGCTAAACACTCGTGCTTTTCTGAACTCACAGCATTTTTCCTAAAACCAGTAAACTGATCGTTTTCAACAATTTGTGAAGTGCTATAGGGAAACCCCGAGTTGCAACATTTGAACCTGACTGCTGGAGCACCCGTACCGGGCCAGGTCAGTGACTGCACGAGCAATCCAGCACAAACATCTGCTAGGGATTAAGCTTTATTTCTCAAAGCTTTGAACGATTGGTTTTCAAATATGGAAGTGATGAACATATAGTATAATTAAACTGATAGCTGTTGCCAAAATGAGACTGTACTGCAGTATTTCTTAAACACACATTAAGTAAAATGCAAAGTTTAGAAATCGGGTCAAGCCACAAAAAGCTTTCTAGGGGGGAGTTTAGTGATTGCTTTATTTTTAAAGAGACTCTTTTCACTGTCATGGGTCTTTTTCCCTGCATCTGCTTTGTTTTAATTAAGGAGGTGCCAGCAGCAAGGAACACTGCAGTAACAGAGAACTGCTGTTGTCTGCCTGAGGCCAATTCCCAGCTTCCCTGTGCTGCCCCTCTCTGTGGTGCAGAAAATACAGAGATACTGATACAGCCCTGATACTGACTCTGGTCATGATTATCTCTATAGTTAGGGACTAGAACATGTCAAAGAACATGGAAAGAGACCATCTAATCATAGTAGCTAATTGGTTGTGCCACTGTTGTATTTTTTCATATCTAAAGAATACCCATTCATGATGCTTCAGGGTTGTTACTGGTGGTGCTTTTTGCCTCACACCTGAGAGGCTGGAGTGGAGAATACAGAAGATAATAACCATAAAAGCAACTCTCTGGGCTTCATTGTGTATAGTAGCATAAATTGGTTCTTGATGACACTGCCACAGCTAGACACTCCAGGCATTTTGTAGGTTAGTAGGAACTTCTTGCACAGGGCTGTGTCCTGGCTAGTAGAAGCTGAAAAAGCTCATGTAGGCTTACAGAATGGATTGCTAGATGGAAAGTAATAGTAAAATCAGATCATTTTTTTCCAGCTTCCTTGTTCCCACAGCTCTTGCACTCTGGTTATTTTGCACAGAGGGTTGCTAACTGATGCACTCTGACCCCTCTTTCAGATTCTAGTTCGCAAACTTCCTGATGGCAGAGAACTCTGGGGGAGGATTGTTGAAACAGAAGCTTATCTGGGTGGGGAAGATGAAGCTTCCCACTCGAAAGGTGGGAAGCAAACACAACGAAATGCTGCAATGTTCATGAAACCGGGAACTCTGTACGTCTATCAGATCTACGGGATTTATTTCTGCGTGAATGTTTCCAGCCAAGGTAAGTTGAGGCTGAAGTTCTAATGCCTGTGGCATGGGGCTGATATTTCAGGCTGTGTTGCAGTCCCTTGCAAGCTCCTGATGGGCTCCGGGAAGTCAGTAACTGACTGTCATAGTCTTCCCTTGAGGCCTGGGTTTGCCATGTGAACAGCGTTTACCTGTGGAGAGGCAGCACATTCACTTCCAACGTTACAAGCAGGGCCCATGTCCAGCTGCGCAGTGACCACGCTGGGGGGGATTGGTCACAGCTGTGAGCTGTACGAGCTGCTCAGGCGCAGGAATAAAGACTCAGGCCTGGAGAAGAACCTTGACAGGATAAAGCTTTCAGGTTTGATCACTGCTGCTGCTTCCTTGCTCATGTGATTCAGTGAACTTTGTTCCTCAGAAGTGGTGAGGTAGAAGTAAATTTGCAGTCTAATGACAGCCTAAATCTTGGTGTCTGTTGTCATGACAAGAAACTCTTCTGTCTCCTACTCTTATCTTCAGAAGCTGTAAATGTTGGGGAAAACAAAAAGGTCAGAGATGTCCCAAACCTAAGCAAGGAGTCATTGCAGGAGCATTTTAGCTGCTTTGCTCTATCTTAAAACAAAAAGAAAACCCAAACCAAAATGCCCAGACTGTTACAGAATCTTCAGTCTTCTTTTATTATTCTCAAAGTAATATAATCAACCACTCATCACATTACTTTGGAATTTTACAGAATCATAGACTGGTTTCAGTTGGAAAAGACCTTTAAGATCATCAGGTCCAACCATCAATCCAGCCCTGCTAAGTCCACCACAAGACCATGTCCCCAATTACGACATCTGCTAATCTTTTAAACACCTCCAGGGATGGGGACTCTACCGCCTCCCTGGGCAGCTTCTTCGAATGCTTGGCAACCCTTTCAGTACAGAAATTCCTCTTAATATCCAACTGAAATCTCCCCTGGTGCATCTTGAGGCCATTTCCCCTTGTCCTGTTACTGGCTGCCAGGGAGAAGAGACCAACCCCCACCTCACTACAGCCTCCTTTTAGGTAAATGTGGACGGTGATAAGGTCTCCCCTCAGCCTCCTTTTCTCCATACTAAACAACCCCAGGTCCTCAAAAGGCTTGTGCTGTAAACCCTTCACCAGCTTTGTTGCCCTTCTCTGGACCCGCTCCAGCATCTTGATGCCCTCCTTGTAGTGAGGGGCCCAAAATGGAACACAAGATTCAAGGTGCCAAGACTCCTTCCACATCTCCTCTTAACACGCAAGTGTTACTTCTAAAGCTTGTTTTTTTTCTTTCCTGTAAGAATGACAGCATTTGCTGTGCTCTAAACCAGTTGGTTAATTAGACACCTTGAAATGGCAGCAAGTCTGTCTTAGATACTCACTTGGTTGGGAAAATATCTCAAAACCAGTTCCTTTTCTTTTTTTGCCATTTCAAAGATACAGCTTCAAAAAAAACCACCGCTCGTGTATTCTTAAGTGGAAAGCAAATGTTGGAACAGTGACCGTTAGTCCTCGGGTTCTGGCCTGTGGACAGGAGCCAGGCAGAACAACGGTGCCAGGTTCTACTGCGGGGGAAGAGCCTGTCTCTCTAAATGGAGGTCTGGAGCCTGGCGGATGAACACATGGGAATTGCATTATTCTGTCTCTGCCAAATCTGCTCAGATAATGAAAGCAGAATGGTTCCTCGTTCAGGGTGGGACTTCGAGTTTGAAATATTAGGAATCATTTTTTTTTACATTAGAAAAAAAGATGCTTAGCCTTTGAATTCTAAAAAGATTTCTTTGAAATTTATACTTGGGGAAATTTTCCCTTATGTACCTGTGTTTAGTTTTGCAGCAAATCAAACTGCTCGCTGCTGTGTTGGGGTTTTTGCTACCAATCCATTCTCCGTTAACCCAGCATGGGTGCAGCGATGCCAACCCTGAGCACGGCTGTCTGTACTGGCTTTCTCAGGAACACACTGTGGTAAATAGCGTGGCTGTGCACATGGAGCGTCACAGATAGGTCAACACAAGTAGGATTTACTCCTTCCTTATCTTTGCCCAGGTGTGTTGAAAAAGAATTGGAGGAAGAATCATACCTGAGATGTTTTTCTTATCCTAGAATAGATGGAGAAGAAGCCTGTCCTGTTGTTGGAGAGGATTGAAGAAGTCACCTTTCCTGGTGGCACTCACGCACCTGGGTAGAAGGCAAAAGCATTTCATTCTCTGGTTATGAGACGGATCTTGGAAACGTTTTGAGTCTGGCTGTGGCTGTGCAGAGAACACAAGGGAACACTGGGAAAAACCTGTTGTGGCATAGCTTGGCCCTTTTTAATAGCATGAGCCACACTGCTCGTAGCAGGAACTTCTGATGTAATAGGTTTCATTGTCTGTGCAGGGAAGGTGATGCAGAATAGCTAAATACTTTGGAGTCTCCCTGGGAATGATGACTGATCTGGAGTTTATCAAAGGAACACGAACCCCTCTGAAGGGGTCACCTGGGGAGACTGAACCCACATTACTGACGGAATACTAAATGCTTTTCCTTTTCAAAGGGCACGCCTTGTCACTGAGGAAGGGGAAATCTTTATGCACATCACTGAGATAAAGTGGCACTGTGCGGGATTTTACTGTGGGAGGTCTTCCCATCACTGGGGCAAATACTGCTACTGCCTGAGGCCACAGCAGGCATCACTGTGTTAGGTTTTGGATGACAGAGGAAGAAGAGTTTACAGAAAAATGTAACCAATGTCTTTCAGTGTGCTTGAATCCTACAGCAGGTCTGGAGCAGCACAGTAATTGCTACAAAGAGCTTTCCTCTGGGTTAAGAGGAATGTTGGGCTTCCCTTACTGCAGGAAGAGGGTAAACGCCAGTCAGGCTTCCTTTTGGCTTGCTGGGATTTGTTTCTCTGGCATTTGCCAAGGTGTGCATTTTGCTGCCAGCTTTGAAAGAACAGCTGTAAAATCGAGATCCTAGCCACGCTTTGCCCAGGCCCAGGGTCACTCTGTTAGGCTTCCCCCTAACTGTCAGATCCTGGACTAGGACTTTGAAGGAAGTGGTTCAGGAGCAGTGAGTCAGATGGGTGGAGAGAGGAGAAAATTTTCTTCTCTCCGGTGGCCAAGAGCTGTTTCCAAGGGCAGGAGCTGGAGCTGCTCCAGGGAAGGAGCAGCAAGCTGTGCAGTAGGGGTGTGGGTCTTCCCTATTGCTTTATGATTTCTCGCTGCTTGGCCTCCGCATGTTGTCAGATCCCAGGCTGTAGCTCTGGATGCTGCTCCTTATGTGGAGTGGCTCTTGGGTACGAGGGCAGTTATGTGGCATCTCTGGGCTGGTGCTGCTGCTGGTGGCATGTCAGTGGCCATGTCTGTGTCAGGCAGACGCCAAAACCGGACAACCCTGTGAGCAAACGGCTGCAGGCTGCTGCGAGGGAGGAAGGCAGGTGGAAGCAGAACAGGCAGGAGTCAAGTGTGAGGGACTCAGCTACTCTCTGCTAGTTAATATAAAGCTGCTCATGGGCAAGCATGCTCAGGAAGACCTGAACATCAGCCCAGGGGTGCAGGGACAGATTGGGGAAGAGGGCAGTAGCTCATTGTGGCTTCCTTGCACTCTTGTCCCACCTCTTCCCAGAGCTCATGGGGCATTGCTGTCATGCTCAGGGGCTGCTGCGCAGAGCACAGTGTGTGTGTGGCACACAGCTGGAAAAACTTTTTGGTGGAAAGCCAGGAAGAGTAGCCAGAGAAATAAATGCCAGGTACCCTTTCATGGTTCTGCTGATGCTTTGGGAGCACCTGCAGTGTCCCTGAGCGCTTGTCTCTTCATGTGAACTCCCAAGGACTCAGTTTAGCTCAAGCGTAACCACGGTTTCCACTTGCATGTCTGATGGATGAAAGCAAGTGGTGTAACTAGGGATTGCTCAGAATCCCACAGTTGTTCCTGGCGAGTGAGGCAGCATCATTTGTGCATGGATAAAAAGCAGAATTAGGACATGGAGCATGTTCTTAAAAATCTAAAGTGACCTTTGAGCTCTAAATAACTGCAGCATGGAGAAGCAGCTTTTGGCTGCCAGATTAGCATCAATCCCCTTCCATGGAGCAGGGAGTGCCTAGGAACAGATTGCTGACAGCTGCTGGGAATAAGGCTGTAGGGCAGCAGGGGCTCCGAGCAGGTTCAGGGCAATGGGCAGCCCTCATAAAGCCAGGAAGGGCCCTCAGCTGGGAGCCCAGGAGGGTAATTTCATGTGGGATCTGTACAAAGTATCAGAGGGATTCTGGTTTTGGAAATCGCAGGTCCTTGGGGATCTTTTGGTGCCTACTACAAAAGCCTTTGCCAGGCGTGAGCATGGCTCCAGATGTTTGAGGATGGAAAGGAGATTCTTGCAGAGCAGCATCACAAAGTACGCAGGAGGAATGCCGTGGGTGGCCCCAGCACAAGGAGCACTGTGTGGGGCACGCAGAGCCGGCTTCACCAGGCACTCTCCTCGCCCATGAGAGGTCATGAGAAGACCTTCCTTGCTGTCCACTGGAAAATATCAAGGAAGCATTTGTGGCTCACTTGGGCTGGAGATCCTTGCCACCAGGGATTATCTGCACTCAGAGCCACATCTTTGCTTCACTGTCACCAGAAGTAGGGAGCACAGCTGGAGCTTCCTATGGCTCCTGACAGGGGGGCAAATCACATTTAAGAGAATCTGTCCAGTTTCTTCACTTCTTGTCGTAGCGAGGTCTTCTCTGCCAAAGCAATGCTGGTGGAGCTGTGCATCCCACAGCCCCGTTCTGCCCCAGGTCCCTTCCCAGGCATAAGGGTTCGGACCGCTCTCCGTTGTGGTGCTGCAGCCATGGGCATCAGTCCTCGTGGGGGTTTGAGTTGGCAGCGCCTGCTACCTGGGCCCCCTCAGCAGCAGCAGCACAGGCAGCAGCACCTCCTGGTGCCTGTCATGCCTTTCCAAGTTTCTCTTTATCCAGCCTAACACTGCAAGCTGCCTCTTTCTGCTGGGAGCATCCTGGCTCATTCCCCCTGTCCTTTATTAGCTGGAGTTCTTGTAATCAGAGTTGATGAAACTCCACTGGGTCTGGGAGCAGCTTTGGAACTGAACCATATTGTGTTTATTCCTGAACATTGTGCTGACATGTGAAAACCTCCTGCTCTCTGGCAAACCTTGGAGCAGCAGCAAGACTGAGGCTCATCCGAAGGTGGGGCTGGGAAGAGCAAGGCAGCACTGATGAATAAAGGAGACACCACTGGGGGACATTGAGAGGAGGGAGGGGAACGTACTGAGCACAGGTTAGGGGCCGACTCCAAGGCGGGTCACTGGAAGAGGCCCAGGAGAAGGACAGAGCCCGTGGCTGGGCCCTGCAGGTAAATAAATCCCTGTGCCATCAGGCTTCACCGAGCCACAGACTGTGAGCCGAAGGGCTCCTGCTGGTGGTGGGGCCGAAAGCAGAGACATTCCTGACTGCCAGCCCTGTACTAACACCTGGTACTCATTCTGTGCAGGGGAAGGGGCAGCAGTGTTACTTCGCTCTTTGGAACCTCTCCAGGGCTTGGAAGCGATGAGAGAGCTGCGCAGTGCGTCAAGGAAAGGACCCACCAAGCCGCTGAAGGACTGGCAGCTGTGTAACGGGCCCTCCAAGCTCTGCCAAGCGCTCGGGATCAACAAGGCTTTTGACCAAAAGGACCTGACACAAGATGCAGCCATCTGGATGGTACCTGGGCAGGACCTGCCGGGAGAGCAGGACGTGGTGGCCACAACAAGGATCGGCATTGGCAACAGAGGCGAGTGGGCACAGAAACCTCTCAGGTTTTATTTACGAGGCAACAAATTTGTGAGTGTTGCAGACAAGAAAAGAGAGCACGAGCTGGCAGCAAGGGGAGAGTTTTCCTGCAGCTGACAAGTCCCATGCGTGTGCCGCTGACTGGGACTCAAGCTGTGCTCCGTGATAGTCTCCAGCTGTCACGGCAGCAGCAAGGGCAGAGCAGCTTGGAGGCTTTTAACAATAAACACACTGTATCACAATGTGCGGCAGAAGGTGAAAGTTAAGTTTAAGGGGCAGACTAGCACGGGTCTCCCAGCCACTTTCTCCCTTGGGAATGGATCCAGACTCATTTAAGTTGTGAGGGCGCCCAGCTCTGCTCACCTCAGCCCTGGTCCCACCAGAACCATCACTCGGTTGTTCCAGGGGACCAGTCGGAAGCCTGAGTGCCAGCAGGGCTGACTGGGAGGATGGGAGCAGGGCGGGATCAGTCTGGAACAGAGGTGGTAAGGGAGGGCCCTCACTGTTGTGCACACCTACCCCCCAGAGGGCGTGGAGACAACAGAGCCAGACTTCAGTCGACAGGATGAGAGGCAGTGGGCACAAGCTGGAAAACAGGAAGCGCTCATTAGCTGTATGGAAAAAATGTTCACCATGAGGGTGATCAAACACTGCAAGAGGGGCCCAGGGATGCTGTGGGATCTCTGTCCTTGGAGACCTTCCGACCCCCACTGACCCAATCTAACACATTTTCTCTGAGCAGAGATGTGGGCAAAAGACCCCCAGCAACTCCTTCCAACCTACACCAGGGTGTAACATCCAGCCAGAAGAACAGGAATGTAGGTTTGGTTTCCCAGCTGCTTTTCAGACCAGTTCAGAACTTACCAGTGTGTGAACCCCAACATAAAGAAAGTACCAACACCGAGATGCTGCCATGAGGTACAAAGAAGGCAAAAACCTCCATGATTCAGGGCAGAACCAGCAGAACTGCAGCCATGCTGGCAGTCTGAGGGGTGGCAGGGACACTTCACACAAACTTTAGGATTCACATGCAAGAAAAAAGGTCAAACTTTGCAAACCCCATGTCCCTATCAGGTGTTTGGCCCCTTCCAAACAGCCCTTGTTATGCTGATGTTGAGGTGCAGTTGCTGGGGGTTCTGGGACTGGGACCTAGAGCAATGTTCATGATTTTTTAGGTCAGGCATTGCTTTTGCTCTTCTTTAATACCTCTGATTGCAGCTGCACTCCCTGAAGGGACAGTCAGTTGTTGTCATCAGGTGCCTGGTACACTGTGACACCGGGCTCCCTGTGCCTGTGCCCAGCTGGCTGCAGGGAAGGGACACGAAGCTCATGGTTTCACCCAGTTTGTGTGAGCAAGCAAAGCTGCTCTGAGAGGCTCCAGCCTGTGTGTGTGTGGTCAAAGGGAGAAGCCTATTAACAGCTCACTGAGTTAAAGGTCTTCCCTCCCCTTCCCCAGGTACACAGCCCCAGCAGGGAACAGCAAGCAGCCATGCGGATGTGGCCTCTCACTGGCCAGGGGTGACCAGGCATAAGTTCCTGCTGTCCCCAGAAACAGGGCTGGCTCCTCTTGTTCCATCGTGGGCCTGAACCAGATCAGCCATGCAAGACCCGCACCTTCTTTGTCAGCTGGGTGGCTTTAACCTAGGCTGATCCTCAGTCTGGTTCCTGCAGCCACAGCCACAGCCTGCAGGGAGGGGAATGGGGGGACAAAACAAGTGCTGGGGTCCCAAGTCCAAGTGTCCTCGGCACTGGCCTCTGGTTTTGGCCATGCACTTGTGGCTCTGCCAGCCCATTTCAGTCCTGCACAACAAGCAAGCCCCCAACCCAGGTGAAAAAAACAGAAATGCTGCAACGCCACAGGCTGCCTGGTAACAGCAGGAACAGGGAGCGAGTCATTCTCATTCATTGAACCGTTTACTTGTGAGACTTTGCCTTCCTACCTATGTCCTCGCTGCCAGATAACGATCATCAAACAGAAACAGAATTCCTTGGCACCGAGAGACACCTCCCTAAAAGCCAGGCCAGCTCCACTCTGCCCTTGAGCAGAGGCCAGGCTCCTCGCAGTCGCGTTGTTGGGGAGCAGAGAAAGCCCCTCTGATCCACCAGTGTCCACCTGAAGGTGAAGCACTGTCAATACCACGGCAGCACAGATCTTCCTGGCCCTCTCATGAGCCCTGGGGAGGGAGCAGGGCCAGCGAAGGGCTGAGAACAGCATCTCCTGTGCTTTGAAGGTGGGATGGCAGGAATTGAGGCTGAGCAAGTGTGTGCTGTCGTGCAGCAGGCCCCGGAGCCTCATGCAGACCAGCCTTGGCTGTCACCACAGGGAGCAGATGGGAAACAGAGGCACAAACCTGCTGCATGTCACATGGCAAGAGGGAACTGAATTCACCTCCTTTAGTTTTCAAGCATCTTTCAGAGCATCGGTATCAAGAGTGTAGCAGTTTCCCTCTGCGAGTAGTCATTTTAAGAGGGACTGGAAAACTGAAATCACGGGGTCCTCGTGGCTGGTCACCACCAGCACGCTGCGGAATTTGTCAAACAGCATCAGCAGCTGGGAGCGACGCATGTTCTCATTGTACATGATCTCCTCCAAATGGTGTCGGCCTCGGAAGTAGTGCAGCAGCCTGCAGGGAAGGAGAGCAAAGGAGGCACGTGGGCCAAAAGCAAGTGCACCAGCAAGAACTGACATTGCCACCCTCAAGGATTCCTCTCCAATGGGACACAAATCAGAAGGTGTTCGGTCTGTGCCCCTCATCTACATGAAAAATAGGTTCTCACCCTAAACACTCTAGCACAGAAATCCCCTGGAAAAACAGGGGATACCCCCACCTAGGGGCTTTGCGAAGATCCTTATAGCAAAAGGTTTCTTAGCCAGCAGCATCTCCCAAGATTGTCCATTTACAGCATAGCTTGAACTCCAGACAGCAAGGAGCCACAAGTGCCCACAAGCTTTGAGAAGTCAAGAAGCGGTGGATTTGCTTCTGCCCTCTCTTACCTGAGTCTACGCTGCCCTTCAGGCTGTGACCCTGAGCCAACCCTCCAGACAACGCTGAAGTTTGCTGCTCCATCTCTTAACTGCTTTACAAACCTTCTGAATGCAGGCACCACGCTGCTCTAACAAATACTCCCAAGGCTCAAACATGCAGGCCAGAATCTCTTCCCCACTTCACCAACAGATGTGTGTCCACATGTGAGACACACCGCACTCTGCCCTGTTCATGTTTTCATACCTAGCTGCAGCTCAGGAACACGCTAGCCTGCAGCTTCACACCCAGTGACTGTGGAAATGAGTGGAGATGGCTGGCTCTGTTTCCCAATTCATTCACACAGTCCTCGAAAGGCACCAAATATCCCCGAGAGCCTTCCTGTCCATTTTGACATGACAGCAGGACAGGGTCTCACACTCTCCCTGGAAGGCTGACGTGTGCCTGGCTTGCTGCTGCTCAAGCAAAGCCCTCCTATCACCCCTTCCTTTCCCAGGTGACTGGAAGGAGTCACAGTGCACCAGTTTCCCTCCCTCATGCCTCCCTCTGCACGGCACAGAGGAGGTTTCACCTCCAGTCCACTGCCCTTTGTGTTTCTCTTCTCCCCAGTTTGCCATGTCCTTCCTCTCACCCCAAAACAGCCGTGTGTGAGCTGGGAGCCAGGAACCCCGCTGCCTCCTCCCTGCAGGCAGCCCCGGGTGGGGCAGCCCCGACACGCTACCTCCTCCCTTCTGCTTCAATGTTCATCTGCCAGCTCTCAAGCTGGCACATGGTGCAGAAGATAATTGCTCTGTCTCTGTACCTGCAGTACAAACAAACAACAGACGGACAAGCTCCCGTCGTGTTTACCTTCCCCCTCTCCAGGCTGTGCACGTCCCCGTCGCAGGGGCTCCCGCTGGGTATTTCAATCAGGCTGGTTGGCTTCCCTCCCTGGGCCGATGGCAACCAGGTGTGCTGAGAAGTGGCCACTGGCAGGGACAGCGTCAGTTTGTGTGCGTTTGTGTCAAACCCAGCCCATTCCCCGAGGTATTAATGAGAATTTTTGATATGGTATCTTACAACTCACATCACTGTCCAAAAAGGGATTGTGAAGATGTTAAAAACTCCACACACCGTCCTCCTCTAAAGCTGCTCCCCAGACTGCCCCTGCTCTCATCTCCTGGCACAGCTGCGCAAATGCTTACAACCTGGCTTTCAGCAGCCACAAATGAAGCGGTTTGCCAATAAATAAATCCACCCTATATTCAAAAAGATTCTGGACTTGTAACCAGTCAAGATGAAATCTTTCCACTCCAATAAAAACTAGAGAGGATATTAAAGAATATCACAAAGATGCCGGCTGGAAGACATCTCCAACGTCTAGTCCAGCATCCTGCTCCACCAGGACTATTGCCAATGCTGTAGCTTTTTCTAGCCAAGCTCTGAAACCCTCCAAGGCTGGAGATCCCCCCACACAGCTGGGTTGCATGACCCTCCCCCAGGGAAGATATTTTAGTCCCTAAAGTCCAGCTAGAATCTACAGAGGTGCAACTTGGTTCTGCATTTGGGTTGGAAGGGACCTCAAAACCCACCCAGTTCAAACCCCCACTGGATCAGGGGCTCAAAGCCCCATTCAACTTGGCCTTAAATACCTCCAGGATGGGGCAGCCACCACTGCTCTGGCCAACCTGGGCCAGGGCCTCCTCACCCTCACAGGAAAACATTTCTTTCCAATATCTCATCTCAATCTCCCCTCTTACAGCTGAAAACCATTCCCTTTCATCCTATCCCTGCACCCCCTGATAAAAAGCCCCTCCCCAGGTTTCCTGTAGCCCTCTCAGTAGTGGAGGCTGCTCTAAGGTCTCCTTGAAGCCTTCTCTTCTCCAGGCTGAACAACCCCAACTCTCTCAGCTTGTTCTCATACAGGAGATGCTCCAGCCCTCAGGTCATCAAGATGGGTGCTACCTTCACCATTCTGAATGTTTGTAGGACCCAACCAGGACATCAGTTGCCCTTTCTGGGCCAGTAACACTGCATGTGATCCCTCTGAAGCTGCACAGATGTGTCTGTTGACAGATGTGCACTTCCAGATGCAGCGATGGAAGATTGTTGCTCTCCATTGCTCATCAGTGTTCTCCCCTCTTCAAGTTACAGGATTTGCCCCTCTAACAGCAGCATAATGTTTCTTAAATGCTAAAGAAAAAAATTATCTCAGACTACTCATTCAAATACAATCAGCATATTCCTGGCCAAGGAGAGGTCCCTTCCACCAGCGCTACTGGAAAATGGAACAGAACTGTCCACAGCATAGTGCCACCAATGAACATTCTGCAAAGGAGTAAAGGATCTCTGTCTCCCAGTATAAAAGCCATAAAAAAAAAAAAAAATCCTGAAAACACCTCCACACCCTTGGCTTGAGAGAGAAGCCATGGGTGAACCCTCAAACTGCCTATCAAAGCACTGCTGAATGCACAGTGAGGAACGCCTTGTGTCTATTACCAAAGACCTAGCTCAAAAAGAACCTGTCTCCTTCTCAAGTTTACTTCTGGAAGGAGATGCCATCCCTACTCCAGCAGCACCAAAGGAAAGAACTTGGATTTCAATTCTGACCCAATGTTATGAGGGTTAACGCTAGAGCCAAGCTTCAGTATTACTTATTTCCCCTTCAGGATTCTGCCTTGCAAATCCTGGCTGTGCATAGCGATGGACAAGCCCACCCTCTTTCTGCCATGTGTTTAATGAGAAACAGGCATTCAGAGGCACACAGGGAAATATATTGGGACGAACCTTGCTGCCCAGCTGAAAACAGCCCGTCCTTTTGCGTGCACAAAATACTGCACCTGGAAGGGCAGTTGCAGTGTATTTAGGGCAGTAACTTTCCAGCAGGAGTTTGTTCTGGGAGGCAGCTGTGGTGGGAGAGCAGGTCCAGGGAGGTTATTCTCCCTCTGTACTCGGCCCTAGTGAGACCGCACCTCGAGTACTGTGTTCAGTTCTGGGCCCCTCACCACAAGAAGGATGTTGAGGCTCTGGAGCGGGTCTAGAGAAGAGCAACAAAGCTGGTGAGGGGGCTGGAGAACAGGCCTTATGAGGAGCGACTAAGAGAGCTGGGGGTGTTTAGCCTGGAGAAGAGGAGGCTGAGGGGAGACCTTATTGCTCTCTCCAACTACCTGAAGGGAGGTCATGGAGAGGAGGGTGCTGGCCTCTTCTCCCAAGTGACAGGGGACAGGACAAGAGGGAATGGCCTCAAGCGTCGCCAGGGGAGATTTAGGCTTGAGATTAGGAAAAAATTCTTCATGGAGAGGGTGGTTAGGCATTGGAACGGTCTTGCCCAGGGAGGTGGTTGAGTCATCGTCCCTGGAGGTGTTTAAGGTGAGGATGGATGAGGTACTTAGGGGCATGATTTAGGGACTGGTGGGAATGGTTGGACTTGACGATCCAGTGGGTCTCTTCCAACCTGGTTATTCTGTGATTCTGTTTGCCGGAGCACAGCCCTCAGCAGGCTGCTCTTCCTCAAAATGAAGAAAAAGGCAGAGCTCACGCAGAAACCTGGATTTGGGTGATGGGCTCGTTCACTGCAGCAGCTTCTGACAGCTGTTTACACTTTCATTAAGAGCAATCTGTTTACCCAGACATCAGCTCTGCTGGTTTACAGCATGAAAAGAGAGAAAAGACATCCAAAACCTCAAAGTTATGGTGTCTTATAAAGCCACAGGTAACCAGAGCATCCTGCATAAACATTCCCATTCATACACTCCAGCATCCCACCCACAGCACCGATTTGTTTATCTTTTCTCCTCCTCAGTGTTGCCTCCACAGTTACGTAGGTGTCAGTTAAACGTCCAGCAAAATGGAAATGCAGGCTTTGCAGATCCCTCATCTAAAGAACCTGGTGCACAGGCAGACTGAGAAATAAACACAGCAGCGTTTATTTTATTTCATGTTTTGTGTTATTTTATTTTCAAGCAGCTTTCTGGTCACGGCTGCTGACAAAGAAATCAAAGTAAATTTTGGCATCTGCAGTTCAAAAGTTTTCAAATCACTGTTTTACCCAAATGAATAAAGTGACAGGGGAGTCATCATGAAATTTGTACCCTACAAATCCTTTCTTAAGGTATCATCAATTATGATGTTGGGTTTACTTCCCCTTCTTGCTGGTTTTGTAAGGACTTATCTGGCAATGAGGAAAAAACGCTGCCAAGGTCTCAAATGGCCAAAGTGTCACCACTGGACCAGAGAATGTCCCTGAATGGTTTACAGGAGATGGAGATGAGTCCTTCAGAATGCAGCACCCACCCACAAGCTTGACAGAGTTCTGTGCAAAGACCCAAGCACAGCAGAGCTGCAAACTTTGCTGCAGACAACAAAAGAATCTCCTTGCTATTATAGTTTCTCTCAGCTACCTAACTGTTCCCATCCTACAGCAATAACCAGGTTTTCGGGGGATTATCAGCTCAATCTGGGAAGTACAGGAAGAGCCGCGGTACTGGCCTCAGGTGGTTTTCTGCCCCACGAGTATGAAACCAGTGAAAGCTGCATTCCAGTGATGCCACCGTGTTTTGAAACACTTAGGAAGAAAAAGAAAGAAGAAAGAGAAAGCTTTTCCCCCCCCCACCTTTTTCCCAGATGGCTGCTTATGAAGTCATTCTGTTTTTCACTTTATGCAGGACCACATCTTGTGTATTTTTGTTGTGCTGAAATTTGTAACAACAGAACTGCGTGGTGCTCATCACACATCCTAATGACTTTAACCTAACTTAATGAACAGCAAAACAGACCTTGAAGCGTTTGTAGACTGGTCTGTAAAAGTATTCAGGCTGGCTTTGTGTCTGATGCCCTTTGTCTCATATTTGCATGGAGTTTACAGACCTTAAAGTAAAAGATAGCTGGCTTGGAAACGTCAACGGACACAAACCAACAGCATCAGCATGACTGGGCCTTTGCTTTGCAAGCTCACAAGGCTTTTTTTGGGCTACACAATTTTATGTCTATCATGCGTGTATACAAGAAAACCGGCAGGCAAACGGAGAAGTCCCTGTTGTCCAACCACACACCCCAATGCTCCTTGACACATCCAGGAGACTCCGTTAACAAGTGTTCCTGTGGCACATATATTGGCTTTGGTCAAAAACTGATGTGCACAGATGAAATGCGTATAAGAGCAACAAACTCAAAAGAATTTATCCTCCAAAATCCCAAGCTAATTGGGATTTGCTCAAAGTCCATGCCAATCCTTCAATAAAACAGCAAGGATAAGAAAAAGCAGTACATTCTGTTCTCCTCATTTCCTACCTTGCAAACATGCGAAGATCTTCTGGATTTTGGGCAGCAGGGACATTAAGGATAGCTTCCCGCTCATGTTCCAACAAGCTTGCTAGGAGATTCTCTGTCATCCTTTTATTTAGGGGTGAGTCCCCACCTGGTATCAACTCAGCACTGGAATTATCCATGCTAGGGCTTGTCAGGGTCATGTCATCGCTGCTGGCTATCACAGGAAGAGAGAACAAGACACAGAATTTTTATATTCCTCAGCACGATGCACAGATTATTAATTCAGGCTGTTTCTATGCAGTCTTTCCAAATAATCCCTGCAGATTTGTAGAGCAAAGAAAGCGGCTCTCAAAATGCTTCATGTATCTGCAATTAGTCATAAGACAACACAGTGAATTTCTCAATGGGCAAGTCAAATGTTTCAACGAAGTCATCAATTTATGTAGAAAATTGTACTTCTGGAGACCATAAACAGTCCATAAAAAAATTCTGAAAAGATTCCCAGCCAGCTCTGCTGGAATACCATGAAGTGCTAACACAAAAAGCCTAACAGCACAGAAGGTGGGAGCAAGCAGAAAGAAAGGCCAAGAAGCAATATCCTCTTGTGAGTGAGCCAGAACAAGCAGATCCCAGACTTATCTGACTCACAATCCAAGATTTCTGCCCTGATTCATGACTTCTGTAAAGCTGAGAGCTGTACAGAGAATCTCTCCTGATATGTGGTGTTCTGATGCTGCTCATCACAGCACAGGCAGGAAGTTTGGGGATTTCAGAGTTGTATGTAATTTATACTCTTGAAAAAATGCTTTCCTGGAATCAACCTGAAGAATAGCACGGTGGAGATGAAAGAAATCAGGAGAGACAAACAGAAATCAACCATTTGTGAGAACAACAGCTCCACAGCCCACAAAAACCAATGCTGTTTGAAACAAGTTCTCACAATTTTCTTCCTCTCCTGAAAACCACAGTTCATGCAGTTACAGTGCTGCAGCCAGAGGAACACGGGGCAGTTAGTTTTGAGTACAGCTAGGAAGTAACCTCGAAAAAATCAAATATCTGACATATTTGTATATCTGACAAAATAAAGGTGTTTAAAATGATCGAGTGAGAAGCTGGCAAATAACAAACCACTGCTTGTTTTTAAGAACAAGAATTTAAGGTATAATAGCCCTTAAGACTTTCATCAGAGCCCAGTTCTCTGTTTAAGAAGGGCTGGAGGTGATTAGCAAGCACTCCAGCAAATACAAGTTGCCTCGTAAGGCCTGATCACTTCATGCATTGCTAAGAGAAGCCCTACAAGTGGGCTGTAGGCTGAACAGCAGAGAGAAGCATGCTCGTACTTGGAGAACCAAAGCTGAGAGCATTAGGGGTGCTTAAACTCCGGCCTCCAACTCTGGCAGTAAAGGGCATGTCTTCGTCTTGGGCTCGGAACTCCTCCTCGTTTGGTGGTACCATCAGGCAGACATAAGTGTGAAGCTGAATAAGAAGCCGGTGTTGGAGCATCCATATCACCATTTGAATGAGCTGAGTCTGTAGAGTGGAAAAAGAGGCATTAAACAACCCTGAAATAAGATACAGGAGGAGAACAATGCACAAAGGTTAGGCTTTGTGACTAAGAAGTCACAAGGAGAAATGCTTTCCACCCCTTACAACAGTTTTATCTCTTCTCTGGTCATAAAAAGGTGACCAAGCACATGGTCATCATACCCCGAAGCCTTTGTGGATACTGAGGCTGTAATCAAGCCTTTGGTGATCAACATGTCTTTGTGCAAGACTACTCAGCACAGCCTAACGAACCCACCCTGGCTGCGGCCACAGCTCCAGCACCTTTTGAATGCCGTCAGCACATGATGCCGCAGCCGTACAACCCCCCCTGCAACTCCTCAGCCCTATTTAATTTAATGGCCTCAAGATCCACCAGGGGAGGTTCACGCTGGACATTAGGAAAAAATTTTTCACAGCAAGGGTGATTGGGCACTGGCAGAGGCTGCCCAGGAAGGTGGTTGAGTCACCTTCCCTGGAGAGGTTTAAGGGATGGGTGGATGAGGTGCTGAGGGACATGGTTTAGTATTTGATAGGAATGGTTGGACTCAATGATCCGGTGGGTCTTTTCCGATCCGGTGGGTCTTTTCCTACCCAGTGGTGGTGGTAATAAAACAAGGTTAGGAGATGTTAAAAACAATAGGAGAGTCTTCCTTCTGAGAGACCAGGAGTAGAAAATGCATCAACCAGATTCAGGCCCCGAAGTCTCCCAGCCCAGCATGAACCCCAAGATCAGTTTGCTGGTTTCTAAACAAGCCCCACTAAGATTACTGATCATCTCTGAGCAGTCAGATTAAAGTGCAGGTTTCCCTAGAAAGCCAGGAAGAAAGCAGGGTGCCAGGACAGAGCTGAAGCAACCAAGACAAGTACTCAGAAATATGAGCTGTTTGCTGTAGAGATAGGAACTTGCTGCAAAACCATGGGAGAACCTCCAGAGATCAGAGCTCTGCCAGGCTTGTGTGATGCAGAAACCTCTTGGCTGCCAAGGAGTCTGATGCTGCCAAGGAATCCCCTCCAGCACAAAGTCCCCTCCCTTTGCTCGCTATCCCTCTGCAATTATAGGACAGGCCAGGCTTATAAAGTCACCTACGCTCCTTAAACAAGCAGCTAAAACACCTTTGTGCTCCAGCAGCTGAAGACCTGCACAGTGTCCCAGGAGTGACGCTGAAAGCAGAGTGAGGGATGAGCATCTGTAGGTTCTTGGCATGGTCTGTTTTCAGAAGTTTTGGAGGAGCATTCAAAACGCATCATCGTGTCTGAGTTTCTGCACAAAAAGCCTTTTCATCTCACTGCAGGCACCCCTTCCCATAGCTAGCAGCTCTGAAAACACTGATTCACAGACAAAAGCTGTTTGGGGATTTCATAGCAACCAACACTGTTTTGGTGAGAGAAACACACGCAGGATGAGCTCAGCCTCTGAGAAGGAAGCGAGCTCTGCTGTATTAATCATCAGGGTAACGAGCCAAATCTCAATGAAAGCTCTAAACCCAAAGTTCATCAGCCCACATAATTTTCCTTTTCCCATAAATCCCCCAATTGTCAATTCCTCCTCTTCTATCAAATGTCTGTTTGCAGACAGACCCACACCTTGTCTTTGCAGGGATTATCACTTTTGGTGGATGAATGGATCTTAACCTTGAAACGTATGATCTAGGATTGCCTTCAAACATGTCTTTTTTGGAAAAGCCATCATTCTTTTTACATCTTTAACAGAAAATCAACAGAAGAGGAAGGCTGGCAAAAGACACCGAATGCACAGTGCTTTGCTAACCTCTGGAATCAGCCTGGAAGAAAGAGGAGTGATTATGCTGCTCAAAACCTTCCTTCCAGATGCAGGCCTGGATGGAAAGATGTCTCATACATTCTGCTTAGATTTCCAACCTGCTGGCTCACAGTGATGTCTGATTAGCTGGTTTCACATCAAATGAAAGAGGTCTGCACATTTCACAGCACAAAATTACCCTGGAAAAATCCAAGGCAATTCAAGGAGACAGCAAGACAGGCTCTACCAGACCCACAGAATCTGCCAGGCAGGGACAGACATAGTTGAGCCTCCACTGGTGACAGTGGCAGCTTCTGGAATCACAGAAAGAGCCAGCTGCTTTTGTTAACAGCTCTGTGTGCATGGAAAGTCTTACCCAACAGTCTCCAACCCTGCATACGCACCTTAACCTCCACGCTCTTGTGCAAATATCTAGAGAGCTGCCCCTGAGCCAGCCACTACAGCTCAGACGAGGAGCCAGGCGAAAGCAGTGTTAGAGCTCTACAGGTGTGACCATGTACAGACAGAACCAAATGCCTTCGTGCCATCAGTGGGAGAGCTGGAGACTAAAACTAGAGAAAACTGTTCCTCCATATTGAGCCTGGAAAATCATCCCTAGATAAGAGAGCATTATGCTCATTGATGGTTATCTATAAAATGATAACTTGAGCAGGAATTTCATATCTCTTAAAAAGAAGCCCCAAAAAGTGATGCAGTATCCTGCATCACACCCGAAGCTGTGCGCTTCGTGCCATCATTGCTAACATGCCTCACACCATCATTTCCACTTTGCCCTGCCCGCACATAAACACCTTTTCCAGCTTTAAGCCTATTTCTTACAAAAAGCAGCAAGCGCTTTCACAGATCAAGTCTAGCAGAAGCTGCGTTAATACGTTCTGCTGCTCGTCTCTGGACACAAGCACTGAATTTACATCCATCCTCCATCCGTTCCTCCTGATGGGAGCTTATGGACAGGTCTGCAGGAGAGAAGGCTTCCCTGCACCACCTGTGCTGGTCTGACTGTCAGAAACACTCTTCCTCCCCCAGAGATAAAGAGTTATCTTGGTGCTCAATCTCAATCTACTCAATTAGCTGGGCTCCTTGCAGAAGTCCCAGGGCGGAGAGGAGCTTCCCAGGCAAGGGAATCTTCAGTCCCAAGACTGCTTCCACTCCCCCAGCCATCACCTGGCACTGTAGAAGTCTCTTCTAGCTGAAACACCAGATAGCTGGCACAGATCAGCCCGCAGCCACTGCCTCGCACGTAGCAGGCCCTGAGCAGAGTCAGCGTGTTGTCATGCAAGGCAGCACAGAAGGTGCTGGTGACAATACATCGCTTTGTGGGTATTGACAAAAGCAGAGAAGAGGTATCAGCTTCTGCAAACGCGGGCGCTGTACGTCAGCCCATCTGGGCAGTTTTGGACAGCTCAGCCCCTGGAGGGACAAGATCCAGCATTCAGAATTCTCTTCCCTCTAGGAATCAAAGGGAGCATTTGTAAAATTCTCCAGTAACACATTGAATAAAACACATTTCCTGCAAGGATCTTTAGGGCTGTTTCATTCCCAGGTCTAAAAAGCTACAGTAAAAGCAAAGATTACTGGGACCAGCAACAGTTTCAAGACAGGAAAAGGAAAACAGCAGCCCAGAAGTGCTTAGTCCTAGCTTGTTTCTCATTACGTGAGGGTACATTCTTCGATAAACCCAGCTTGTTTTTATTCGAGCTCCCTCTCTCCAGTCTGGATTACCCAGTTATGTGACACACGTACTCCTCAAGGTCTAGCTCGAGGACTAAGGGCTGCCTCGGCTCAGGACAACAACACCTTCAGAGTCGTGAGGATAAATGCATGTTTGCTGAACGACATTATCTTTCCTTATCATTCAAACCACACTGTTCTCAGCAAAACAGGTCACGTCTTAAAACTTTTGCCTATTTTACAGAAAACAGGCTATGAAAACCCCTATGAATGCAGAACAAACCATTTATTGTCTAATTCTCAGCTTAACCATTCCCTCCACGTAGGCCTAGAAAGACTTATTTTTTTAACTCGACACACTAAACCCCCGGATTTTATTCCTAGTCTAACTGAATATAAAGGCATTGTTAATACTACTTCCATATCTCTGCCAACAAAAGCTCCCGTGACTCTTAACACCTTCCACATGCCCAGCAGAACAGTCCCATTTGCAGCCTGTCTCTTAGAAGACACAACTGCCAGTTCAGTATTTGCATGCAGTTCTCCTCCCACTCCCATCCCCTGACACACACGCTCGTTTTCCACTCAGCTGTAAGAGAAAGCACAGCACGTTTTCCAGATGCACAAGGCAGAGGCCTTGGCTACTGGTGCCTCACTCCCAACAGGATGGCCAAAATTATTAACACAAACGTGAAAAACTAAACATATTTTGTTCAGCAGCAGCTGTCAGACTTTCCCATCTGGTTTTTCCCCGCAGTTATTCTAGCCCCATCAAGGGAGAACAAGACAACTGCAATAACAACGTGCATTGTGATAAAGAGCTACTGCAGGGAACGGGAGGCAGGGAGGAAATGGGATGTCTAATTCACCTACGTACCCCCTGTCTACCTTACGGTGGGAAGGTCCCTCCTGCTGGTCCACATTTGTTCCTCAAGGCAGGGTAGAAAGATGTTATAGCTTCTTCTGAAGTAGATGAACGAGCTGAAGTCATAACACACGGAAGAGAGGAAGCCACAAGCATTATTGCTTTCTCTCGGTTTGCAAAGAAAATCAGCACGGAGTAGCTGGCAAAGAAACTTTGATGTACAATGATGTTTTTTGCACTGAAAAGCAGGTTAAAGTGTTCCTGTACGCCAACGGCAGTGCCTAAAACTCACACTCTCTCACTAAATGTGTGCTGGCCTGAAGGTTTGTGTTTCCAAGTGTTTCTGTACATTCACGGCTGGTTATGACCAGCAGACAACTCACCACTGTGAAGATGGGAAAGTAACTTCTGCTTTTGCCACTCACATCCCAAGCTGCAGAAGTGCCTCCCTTGCTTTGTGCCAGCCATAAAGCTTGCTGGATCGCTCCCTGAGTGAATTCCACCTGCTAACCTGGCAGAAAACTAGTGAGGCTGAAACCAGTTAAGTGAATTGAGTCAAGCTGGACAGGAGCCAAGAAGAAGAGGGGAAGAAGGCAGGCATGTGCGCACACAGCAGGGAGCAGAAAGGAAAAACAGGGCTTCCTTCTCTCGGCAGCACAAAGATATCATTAGATCAGCCGAGCTGTAGATGTAGGCTCCTCCTCACACTGCTGCAACGCTGCTATCCAGGCAAGGCAGGCTAAACCCAGAACAAAAGGAAGCCAGCACAGGAATCACTGCACAAACACCAACAACTCTGCAAACTGTAAGCATGAGACCACTGAGAGATGTACAGCAACCAAAGAGTTCAACTGGTTTGGGCTGGAAGTGACACTAAAGCCCATCCAGTTCGACCCCCTGCCCTGTGCAGGGACATCTCCCACTGGCTCAGGGGCTCCAAGCCCCATCCAACCTGGCCTTGAACATCTCCAGGAAGGGGGCAGCCACCCCTGCTCTGGGCAACCTGGGCCAGGGCCTCCCCACTCTCACAAGAAAACACTTCTTCCTAAAATCTCCCCTAAATCTCCCCTCTTTCTGCTTAAAACCGTCCCCCCTCATCCTATCCCTTCACCCTCTGATCAAGAGCACCCTCCAGCAGCTTTCCTGGAGCCCCTTCCAGTACTGGGAGGCTGCTCTATGGACTGCGCAGAGCATTCTCTTCTCTAGGCTGAAAATCCTCAACTCTCTCAGCCTGTCCTCATAAGAGAGGTGCTCCAGCCCTCTGATATACACTGCTCATCCTCCCAGGCAAGAAAAAAGATCAAGAAGACGGGCTCAAGAAGAATTCCCACTTCAAGTAGAAGGTACACTAAGAGCGGTGTTAGTCAACACTTGCTGGACATCTACCAAAAGAAGGATGGAGACACGCACATCATCCTCCAAGGCAGTCTCATCCTCCTCCTTGATCAGGGCATTGCAGGTTGATTGTAACCCCTACCAGCCAAAAGCCACCACAGCACCCCACCTATGAAAAATATGACCCTGTGCCATATTTTTTTTTTATGTGCCCAAAGGCATGGAACAACTTCACTGGCGTAACAGAAAGCAAATAAAAATAACTTTGCCCTCTTTCAAATCAAGCAGCATGACTTTGTATAAAAACAGGAGGAAGGGCTCTACAACAGCTTTCCTATTTTGTACCATGGACTCTATTCATGCCTTCTGGGTTCTCTGTCCATCCAGAAGGAGAGGCCAAAAGGAGGGAGCCAATCCCAAGCTACAGACAAGAAAGAAATGGGATGGATGCCATGAAATCTGTAACAGCTTGTGCAGAAAAATACAGCCCTTCCCACGGTACTGACCTCCTAGCTCAAATGACCTTCAGAAATGCAGAGATAGCACAGGCAGCAGGATAAAACGCACAAGATAACAGACAACTACCAAAAATCTTCAAAGTTAAAAGAAAACATCTCCCCTCATCTGTACACAAAACCCAAAATTACAGTGAAAGGTCCCAGCTTTGTTAATTTTTTTTCAAACGCAAAGCAAATACAATTTGACAATATTTACAGTTCAGAGTCCAGCATCTTTTATCGCCGCACAGTGGAACAAAACCCCACCCACATTTCATCAGATTAATTGCTCTAGCAACTAGATCTCTGTTAATTACAGATGGAGCCTGACCACCTCAGAAGAGGGTTTGGATTAATCTCTCCTAAAAGGCTGCTTACTAACAAAACAATAATACAAAGAGTTCTATGTAGGTAAATCGAAGTAGAAGAAAATATTTTTCCTACATTAATGTAGTGATACGAAAACATCTACAATCTCTCTCTAGTCTAAACTCCCCCAGGAACTGTCACGCTTAGCTTCATCAAAGAGCAGCTCACCATCTCTCACAACATCCCATTTGGGTACAGTGACCTCCTCCATCCTCACTCACACTTCTTGCCGATGTGGCCCCGAGTCTTCTGCTCTCGCCTCCTCCTTTCAGACCGCAGGAGGCACTTCCCCAGCCTTCCACAGCATCACCTCTCATCCTCTTACCCACGCTGAAAGGATGATGGAAACAAGTCATGCTGTTGGCATTCAGAGCCCCACCACTGACAAGTGAGCATCAGAACCATTTTAGCACTCCAGCAACTCCAGCAATCAGCGATCGCTCACTGCTGTTAAGGCATCACCACAGTAAGTGGCAGACTTTATCTGGGCGTTTTAAACAGAAGCAGGACACTTGAGAACAGCCACAAGTATTGAAGGAGAATTATTAAGGCAAGTAATTAATTTCAAAAGGGGCACCGAGAGTAAGAACGCCTCCTGAAGCTACTGCTGCTACAATAAAATTAGCTTTGATTTTCAGGGGACAGATTTGCCTATAACTGCAATGAAGTACAGACAGAATGGTAGTCACAGCTCCACCCCTGCCTCGCAAGGCGGTCGCTGACCAGTATGTGCTATTGGGACTAGACGCTACATCATTAGTTATCTTTATCTCTGATCATCATCTCTGTCAACCTGTAATTACAACAAATTCTTCTCTCACAACTGTGCCTGTGCGCGCAATTGATGTTAATCTTCCTGATATATGAACAGTGGCTGAATTCATACAGCCAGCAAGTCATCAAAGTATGCAGGCCAGCAAACAGCATCGCAAGGAATCAGCTGAAGAAATCTGCCCATGCTCCCTTTGCCACAATGAGCTCTGTCCAAGCTGTTTCATCTGGGAATAGAACAGCGTCAGCCAGGAGACCTCACATTATTGAGGTCTTTCTTGCATTTCAGCAGTTCCCAGAAATGCCGCAAGCCACGATCTATACATAAGCAAAACAACAGCTCAAAAATCCAAAATCCATACATGATTATCTCAAACCTGAACATTAAAATGCTAAGGCTGTAGCACATGGACCGCTGTTGACTACATACTGAGTCGACTTCCTCCAACTGCTTTTACACAATTCCAGTTTCATAGCAAAAGCGAAATGAATAGTTGGTTTTGAAAACCAGACAGTGAACTTAAAGCAGATGGAATATAATAAAATTAAATGTTATTGTGAGGAATCCACACACTTGTACTCAGCCCTACTAATTTATGACAGTGTTCAACAGTCCAAATGGAGTTTCAGCTTTCCCTACTCTGTCACTGAAGGGAAAGAAACATTCTGATTTTTCTTTCAGGACTGCTTTGCTAGCACCAAGGACCTGAACAGCTTCACCCTTAACATCCCCACAGCTTTTTTTGCGTGTGGATATGAAACAACAAATCAAATGACTGGAAACACAGTTGCTGGCAACTTCTAAACCCACAACAGCAGAATTCTGACTCAGTACTCCAGAAGTAACACCAGTCCTTGTTCTCATCAGCAGGAGAACAAGGAGCTCTTGTATGCTCCCCATCTCACCTCCTGAACTGGTGGCGCGAGTGGATTCTTGAACTCCGAGAGTGACACTGGGAGGGAGAACTTGGAAAGCATGGATGGCAGGTTGTGGCCTCGGAACTGACAAGAAAAGGCTTCTGCTAGCGGAGAGTAACTACGGAAAAGAGGTAAAAGCAAACATCAGTTTTGTATTGCTGGTCAGGTAACATTGATTCATTTAAGCATTACAGAAGTGCTAATTCCCAAATGGAATATTCTGTGTGATCTAGAAGAACAGTAAGGGCTGTTTATGGCACACTGTATCCTGCAAAAGTAAGCAAGAAGTAAATGCACTTTCCCCTTGGTATTACATTCAGCTCCAGGATGTTATCTGAGGTCTAGAGGGAATCCAGAGAAAATAAACCTGATAAGAAGTCCAGACCTGTGCAGTCTGATCAAAGGAACAAGGGCTATTCAGTCCAGAGAAGACAGGGATGGGCAGGATATACACACAATCTTTCAACATGCCAAATGCAATTGCAGATGTGATTCTTCTCCTTGCCTATGCTGACAGGATGAGCAACATGATCGATCAAAAGTAAAGAAGAGTCAAATTAAATATTAGGAAAACAGTCTATCTTGGGATTTCCATCTACAAAGGTCTTCAAGAACAGCACTGCCATATATGACACGGGCACAGCTATTCTGGAATGACCTCAAGGTCCCTTCCAGCCCTATTTTTATTCTTCCACTACAGAAGTTTTGATTTAAAACTATTTTCCTATAACCGAGTTCCAACATAGATTCTAAAAAAATCTCAAAATCCAATATAGAAAGGGTTGCCGACTTTCAGCAGAGCAAAACCACCCACCACTGCCCTGCTCTCAAAATGGTAGCATTGCTGTCCCTCCACCAGAAGGCATCTCTGTAGGAAATGCCATCCCAGGAATATAGTACTGATAGCAACACCACCCCAATTTGCTACTTTTGGTTAATACTCAGGATGCTTTGTGCGAGATACACAGACAGGCCAATAAAACACTCAGGTCTTTAACTTCATCATAAAATATTTTGTCTTGTAAATGTTTCCATATTGCTCAGGTTCACACAGCCTTTCTCATACGAACATTTAGCAAGTAAGCCTACTAAAAAAACCTAAAAGTAGCTTCACAAGGTATATATTGCTTCCAAGCCTGACATCGCTGCAGAAGCATATTGATCTGCTCCTCCTTACCACACAAAAACTCATACACAGCTTTGCAAGTTCAGGCATAGGCAGTGGTTTGTGTTTTGTCCAGTCTCAACAGATTAATTCTGTATCCAGTAAGACAGGGAAGGAAAGTGTATCTGCACCTCTCACCACTTTCTCACTGCAGTCACTCATTTTCCTTCTACTTACAGACAAACGCTGGCATTTGGAGAAAGCATGTAGACATTGTTTTCACATAGTGGATAAATAATAATGGCTTTTCCCCAGTAAACGAGATGTGCAGCAAGCTGGAAAACCTGCATTGAGGAAACAGGGAAAACTTAGGGGAGCAAAAGCAAAATTCAAACTCTCAGCAAGAGTTCCACAAAATGACAGAAAAATCTTCTTTGAGCTGAAATGAAACAAAAATGTTTCATCCTTTATCCTGCCTTCAGCATAAATTCATGTGGCACATCAAAAAGCATTTGACAAGGTTATGAATTTCCAGTGGTTTGTTTCACATTTCTAAGCAACTCAATATTTCCTGCCTTAAAGGAATTTCTTCGAACTCTATCAATAAAAGTTTTGTTACTTTTCATGCCCTCAAACCCCTACCTCTGTTTATGCACAAAATGCATTTTGTTACATGTGAAAAATAAAACAAAAGAATCAGCCTCTAGTACAACACAAACACAAAGGGAAACCAACACTGCCTTTTTAATGCACTGGAACATTTAGTAGTACATTACACAAAGTATTTTAATGTGTTAAACAAGTCGGTGGTTGTTAATGGGTTTGGAAGAGCCACATAAGTAGTGTCTGAGAGACACAAAATCCAGCCCATATCATTAGATGCATTAAAGCTGGCTTTTTTGTGGAGAACAAAACTACAGAAGGAGTAGGGAATTTCCAGAGTTCATCCCAAGGCTAGATGATGCCAAGTAGCACCATACACCACTGGAAATTTCATTACAAAATAGGACCTTTCCCTTTGAGTAGAATAAGGCACAAACATACACTCAGGAGCACTTGAGATGACAAGCAGCATCCTTCTCTTCTGTCACACAGGGCAGAGATCATACCATCTGGTTGGAGTCAACTCTTAGAAGCATGGAGTGGCTCTCCCTTCTCTCGTATCATCTAACACAATCGTTAGCCCCGACACTGACGGGCCACAACGACCAAGCTCAGCCACGCTCGCATCTCACGAGACTGCCAGTCTTGCCCCTCCACTGGCACAGAGTTCCCTTGTCATGGGCTCATCACATCACCTTGAGCAATTCAGATTGGGAATCTGGCTGTCAGCGCTGGAAATGCATTAGAAAAGAGCTGCTGGCTTGGAGAAACCAGCTCAAAACTTTTGCCCAAGCCTGAACTAATGTACAAAGGAAAATCGATAGGTAGGTTTGCACAAGCTCTTAGAGCCCTTCAGTAGAAAAGACCTTGGCAGATACAGGGAATGCAACGTATTTGGCCATGGCAGCCGTAAGCTTTCATGTGCATTCTGGGTGCCTCTGTTTGCACACAGACATCAGCACGGCAGCACCGACCAAGCCACAAGTACTATTTGCTCAGGTTTTTACTACCTAACAGGAAGGCGCAGAGAAGACAGAGCCACCCTTCTAAGAAAAGACCTAGAATGGGACGGGAGGCAACACACACTAGACAGAAGGTGGGAGATTCCCATTAGATATGAGGAAAGCTTTGCACTCTGATGCTGGTCAAACGCTGGCGTAAGGCCCAGAGATGCTGTGGGAGGATTCCCTGGAGGCATTCAGGATTTGAATAGCCAAGTTCTCGAGCAGCCTGCTTTAATGGACTTGCTGTCTAATTGTGGACTAGAGACCTCCAGGACCCCTGTCTCACCACAGCAATCTGCGATTTGGATGTGGCTGCGGGACTGCCAAGCACTGTCGCTGCACCGCTGCCCTTCATTCCTCCAACCCTTCCCCAGCTCTACAACCGGAGTTTTCTCCGTGCCCTCTGCTTGCACCGAGAGAATTGATGTGTTCACGTACCGCAGACACCCACTGGCACACAGAAAAACACCTCATGACTTAAAAGAACCTCAGCTCCTTGTACCTGCAGCAATGCCAAGTCAGCATCTTGAGCCAGTTGCTGCAAATTCTTCACAGCAGAGGTAGTTTTAATTACTCTCACCAGGGCAGGAGAGCAGTCCAACGGGAGCTCATTAAGCAGTGACTTCTCATCATTTAAAAGTAATAAGGCATGGTAAGGCCTGCAGAAAAACAGAATACATTTGCACAGTAAACTGCAGCTCTTCCTGAAGACTTATTCCCAGACCATGATACCTGGGGTCAATCTACTGGTAAAAAAGAACTAATATCATCTATTTGCTCTAAGTGGCTTCAGAATAAGCTTATTTTTATGTCACAGGGTATGATGCTCCCTATAAAAAGGCCACAGAGGGTTATATGGTAACTGGATGCACCAGAAACTAGGAAAAAAAGCCTGCGCTGTGCTGGCACAGAATAAAGCCTGAAGACCTAATGTGAAAACTACACATTTGAATTACTGAAATATAGAAATGCAGTAGAAGAAAGGAAGGAGGCAAGAGGTCGCTATTTCTGCAGGCAAAAAGCTGTAAACAAGGAATGCAAGAAATAAGATAATCATGAGGCCTGAGCTCTCTTTCATCTAAAAGCAAAATTACCTGTAGGTCAATAGATTAAAATGAACACACAATTCCTCTGACTGGAAACAGCGCAGACCTCTCTGACAGCATCACCTCCGTACAAGCCCTTCACATTAATGCAAGGGCTGTGGCCACACACAGCAGCACCAAGGTACCAGGGCCCCAGGACCACATCATCCCCCCAGGCTGTGCTAGCACACACATTTGCAGCATCTCTCTCACAACCGCACTCAGACTGGTCACACTCTGAAGGACAGAGCATGCTCTTACCTGATAGACTTCAGGCTTCTCTCAATTGCTTCAGGGGGTATGAAGTTTGTGGCAACGTAATGGATTTTATGAGGCAGGCAGAAACTCACTTCCAGCCAGTTGTTGATATGTAAACGGACCACCCCTGTTGTGCAGAGACTAGAACAGGAAGAAAACAAATATATATAGCATTTGCCATGTATAGCAAATGAATACAGTGGACAATATTCACCCCTGCACAGGACAAGAAAAGAACGAATATGCCCCTGTCTGTCCCAGATTGGCTGATGACCAGCTGATTCCTACCTGCAAGGGCTTCCCTAACTGGTGTTTACAGAGCATTATCCCCTATGAGGCTTTGAGGGGATTCACCCCATTGATCTGCTTCTTAACACTGCAGTAGCACTTCAAGTTAGAAGAGTTTCTTAAGGATCTACTGCAAGGCTCTGGAAAACTGCCTAAACCAGAGCTACAGAAGGCGAAGATGAACTGGACACAATGTTCATACTCCAGCTTTCATCTCCTTCTCCAAGGGAAAAAAGAAGGAGATGTCTGTCCTGGGCAAGAGGTGTTATGAGCAGCACATTCTCACAATAATAGACTCCATTGGTTCTGCTTAGGTTGTTTGTTTCCTACTACCCTGCTCCTGCTCATCACACAAAATCACAAACGTGCTGGTTGAATGGTTTCTACATTCTAGGAAACCACAGGGACTAAGCTAAGCCATTAAGCTGACTCCAGAGAACAGGACTGGAGTGAAAATGATGGATATCTCAGGAATGACAATGAAGTCCCTTGTGTTCACCCTGAAAGCAAACTATAAGCCTCTTTTACTGAAAAATCCCAGGAAGCGGGGAGATTAGAGCAACGAGCATCACGCAGGTAGCTTTACAGAAGCCTGTAAATCCAGAGAGTAGATGAAATGCACCTAAGCAGGTAACTGTATTTAATTAAAAATTAATAAAGACACTATAAAAGTACCATAAGGAGCTAAGCTAGCACCATCTTGCAAACCTTCCCACCACTGCCCAGGAACAGCAGAAAGCGTTGGCCCAGGAGCAGCTTTGCTAGGGCAGTGGGACCCAGGTGACAGGCAGAGACACGGCCAACTGCACCTTCACATGCACATCGAGTTAGCGACACAGAGAAACTTGTAAATCAACCAGAAGCAAAAGCTAATCTTGCCCACACTGGAGAGATGAACTTCTCAATACATCTTTTCACCTTAAACTTTGTTCCAAAAGATTATTCTCTTTTTTTTGGCCTAAAATACAATTTCAAAGTTTGCACTCAGAGAATTCCAGTCTGAATTTTAAACTCCAGTGTGTGGAGACTCACAATATGACTTTTGTGTTGATAATGCCCGTGAATTTCTCCTCTATGCAAAACAGATTTAAAAACACATCAGGAACAGGCGGGGAGCAAATACAAATCCTGGAAACTCTTTATGTGGTGATTTAAATGTTTATACCTAGCATTCAATTGTAGACCACAAACTAATATACTCTTTTTCAATTTCATCTGGTTGCGTACAGGGCTTACAGAGACCTGAAAATTCAGCTTTAAAACAAAACCGTTGGGTAGCTTTGGCTGCCAGGATAACTATTCACCAAACCACAACAGAGCATCAAGAGAGCGAATATGATCCCGTCCTGCCTTGTTCATGATCAGACCCATTAGGGAAAATCACACTGCAGACAAGGCTTCCCAAAAACAGACACCATGGTTTTGTTCTCAGATTTTGCACTGAACTCCAAAAAAAATAGCAAATATTCAAGTTGCAAATGCAGCAAATATGATATAAGTTTTCCTTTTTAAAAACTGCACTGAAAGGATAAATCTACTCTCTCCAGTACTGCCAGCTCCCACCTGATCAGAGGCTCCAAACCCTGAAGGAACATGCAAAGCAGAGCAAACGCCTCCTTTTTTCTCGCATTAAATACTGCAACTCCAGTAACATTGCTTATCCCATCAGACATATGCCAAGTGACAGATACAGCTGGACTCTCTCAAAACACACCAAGGTGAAGGGCGTCCTGAAGCAGCAGTTACCCACACGATCTGTACTCACAAGTGCAAACGTGACAATAAATTAACTGGACAGGAGAGTTAAGAGACCACCTGAAAGTCATTGAGGTTGTTAAAACAGGTTAAAAGAGGAGATACATAAAAACATGAACCCTTGCAGGGATATCTTCCCTGCGCAGTTTAACAGTCAGGGAAGAGAAAACAATACAGGTGGTTCCTTTCATTCTTTGGTCTGAGTGCACCAAGGCAGAAGCTTTAATTACATAATTACACTCGCCACAGCATAATTCCGTCTACAGTGCATTATAAATCAACAGCCTAGAATTAAAGACAACAAGAAAACCAGATTCTCAGTTCTGATCTGGATCTTAATTTAATTCCCGTACATTTGTGTTCAACAATACACTTTTGAGCCTTCATTATAGCTTTATGAACACAATTTCTCCTTCACCTGCCTTTCCTTGGATGGAAAATTATTTAAGCCTCTAACAACATGTCAGGGAATAAGCTACACCCTCCTTCAGCAACATACGCGACTGCTCTCAGCCAACCAACAGAGTTAAACGATGTCACCAATACATACACAAAGATTCATCCCTTGGATGAAATACAGTAAAGTCACAGAAAGTAAAGTCTGAATCCACGTTTGCCTTCATTTTTACAGATGCTCCATGAAGTAATCTATTTAGGAAGCTTTTTACTGTAAGCCTCACAAGCCTCCAGGCACTGGCTCCAAGAGCTCTGGCTGGGGACCAGCAGACTGAGAAGACTGGGAAAGCTGGGGAGGGGCTCTTGATAAGAAAGCGAAGGGATAGGATGAGGGGAACAGTTTTAAGCTGAAGGAGTGGAGATGGAGATGAGAACTTGGGAAGAAATGTTTTCCTGTGAAGGTGGGGAGGCACTGGAACAGGTTGCCCAGAGAAGGTGTGACTGCCCCATCCCTGGAGGGGTTCAAAGTCAGGTTGGATGGGGCTTGGAGCCCCTGAGCCAGTGGGAGGTGTCCCTGCCCGTGGCAGGGGGTGGAACTGGATGGGTTTTAAGGTTCTTTCCAACCCAAACTATTCTATGATTCTACAAAAACATTAAATGTGCAAGGCACATTTTGAATTGTAAAAAGATTCATACACCTGTGGTTTTGTACTAACCAACTTGCGAAGGGACACGCTGGGTCTTGCCTGAAATACCTCAGCACCATCTACAGGAAACCAAGGGTCAGGCAGCACTTCTGGAGCAACAGTGGTAATTCAAGAGGACTTTGGCTGGAGTTGCAGGAGTGAGCAGAGACAAGGAAATGCTGGCTTGAGCAAATCTCAGATGGAGAGCTGAGTTCCCATCTGCAATTCAAAGTGCTCTCCCCACTTCACTACGCTGTTCCCCTATGCCAAAGGCTATGCCAGAAATCTCTGTCAATTCAAACCAGTTCATTGTCACTGCATGCATTTGAAGGCTTATATTTCCCAGAAGTCTTCTCTCCTCTGAAACAGACTAAATCTTTCAATCTTTCCTCTTAGGTCATTCTCACTCCTCCACACTCTCTAGGTGGTCCAATTCCTTCTTGAACTGTGGTGCCCCAAACTGGATACAGTATTCATTACAGAAGGGGATTTACAATCCTTAGCAAGACTTTCATTTCATGCCTTCTTATCTATTTGCTTTTTCTGCAACCCCTTGTCTCTTCTGACTGACCCTATTTTCACAGAAGACCACACCGAATTCACTCCAGAGCTTCAGCTTGGAGTGGCAGAATAAAAATCCTATCTCCAGACCATATCTTCTACCTGACCTAAACATTGTTTTAATTCTATGCCTGCCTGGTGAGGTACTACTGCAGGTGTAATAAGCACATTTCCTACTGTATTGTATGAAGCATTAATGGAAAATCACTGCAGATCACCATTTTATTACCCAGGAGCCAACACCACTGTTAACTACTCTTCAATTACAGCTTTGCAATTAAACACACTGGCATTTTCTACTTTTACCAACAGCTTATTTCTTACATTCTCTTATGACAATGTCAGGCAAAGCACTGAGATACAACTTGTGCCACTTCTCCCCGACTCACAATGCCTAAATGAGGGAGGTACTGCCTTATTTTACATCTCAGTGCAGCAACAATGTGTGTTTCTCTGTGGTCAGTCCATTCCTCCTTATTTCATGGAAGGGTTGTATTAGTACATCGCACGAACTCGGGCGACACGTTCCCTCAGTCACAGCTAAGCACCACAAGATGTCACTGTGTCACTAAAATGTGTGGAAACAAGATCAGGGTTTGTCCAGTCACAGGTACAGAGCTCTTGAGGTGAAAAGTAAGTGGTAGGTAAAGTTTAACAGTAGAATTACAGGCTACGTAAAAAGTGCCTTATTTTAAAATTCATCGTGGATCTTGTGAGAGTTGTAATCAACAATACAGAACATTCCTGCCAAACAGGCTGACATTCACTGCACTTGAACATAACAAAAAAGAGCATATTACAAGTATTCTAATATGCTTTGTGACTACTAAATTATTTAGGCTCTCAGTGCCATTACCTTGCAGGGCTTTGCAATTATTCCCATTGTACAAAGGGAACCACAACCTTAAGAAGGCTGAAGTGTTTGTCTAACATCACAGAACGTGTTCTACAGTCACTGTAGGAACTTGGAGAGTCATCCTCCCAAACACATTCACCAAGGAGCACATCATCTTTTTCCCCATCAGAACCTTTGATGCTCATTTGTCAAGGTTCTTCATTAAGTGCATATCCTGAACGAAGGTGTCTGCTCTGCATGAGGAGCCAGCACTGACGAGCTGTCACAGCAGAAGTAAGGTGGAAGAGGCAAGAGCCGACTCCTGCTGAAATTCAAAGCTTAACTCCATGCTCCTTTGAAATCCTTGCCAGAACTTTTAATCCAGTCAAGAAACAGCATGTTACACTTTCCATTCTGCTCTAAGTCTCACCACCTAATCCAAACTCACCGTCCAGACATGCACAGTGTAACCAAATGAAGCCAGGGCAGCATCTGACTTGCCATCAGTACCAAATGCAGCATTTTTCTCTTTGCTGCAGGTTTAGAACACTTCTACATCAATGCAATATTCATATTACGACACAAATCTATAATTCGTCATTTTATGCTTCTGCGCTAAGGAAGAAAATAATCATTCTTGAAGGTGTGACAGACATCACTGATTTTTAAGAACCGTAACATATCCAAAGGGTGCCCAAGGTAAAGGTTACGATAGCAGTTCTGCAAACATTTTACCCCATACCTAGCCTTCGCTTTGCTCCAGCTGGTCCAAACCCAAATCCCAGTGAATCAGCAGCATGAAGAGGTGCATAACATCCTAAGCAACAAGGCCAAGAGGTCTCAGTGAGAAACAGCATACTCTGAGCTAGGAAGGAAATCCCACTTACCTGTCATATGTCTCTTTGAGATCTCTGGCCAGTTTACACTTGGGTAGGATGTGATGAAAAGGTGACTGTGGCCCCTCTGTGGCTACGGGAAGTTTCAGAACAGGAAAGCAAACAACTGGTTTCAAAGTATCTTGGGGACAGAATCCCTAACTTTTTAATTTATAACTATCCATCAAAGCTTTTACAACTATTCAAGTTACATGTTAAAATAACAATAGTGAATTATTGCCAACTTCTCCCAAACCTCAAGTCAGTTAAGCAAATGTAACCGTAAATGTGACAAGTGACAGTTTTAAATGGGTTTTTTTGTTGTTTTATACATGTTAGTTTTAAATTTTAATGCTTGCAGCAAGATGACGCATCACTGCTCACCCTAAGTATTGCATCTTATTATAGCAAATTGCTCTGAAGTACAGCCTGTAAAAATGCTCTGTAACTGTTTGCTAGCCATGATAACAACATGTAAGAGTAGTTTCCACACAAGCGGTCTGGTGACTCAGCATACAGCATTAAAGCATGGGAAACTTGCTCTAGGTTGGGTGAGACTGGCTAAATACAAATTCTTCCATCTCATCCTGACTCTTCAGTGCACATGCTCCAGTGATCATGCCAAACTGAGCTAGCAACGAACGTAAACGAGCTAGTTAATTTCTAAACCTGACATCTCTGCATAGGAAGAGTGATCTTGAATGAAGCAAAATGCAGTCAAAAGCTGTCAGAATGCTAAAGAGCATCAAAACCTATTCCTACTGATCCCAGCCACAACAGAAATAAGGTGGCACCATCAGTACTTTTCTAAGAAAGAGAGAAACCTATTCCTGCACAAAGCTAAGCTCAGCACTCACTCTCTGACATGGCAGAGACTTCATCTTGAATAGCTAAAATCAGCTTGGCCTCCCTGGTCAGGTACTGGCAGCGGCGCTCCTCGTGCTGCAAGACGATGGCAATTCTTCGGGAGAGGTTGTGTAAGCAGTTTATAACCGAGGGATCTGCATTGGCCTACAGGCAACACAGAAAAGAAACGAGTTAGTCATTCAGCCCTAATTACGTATATGAAATTACAATGACGGATAAATATATTTATCTTCTGTAAAAATAATTATCTTCAGTAGATATCAAAAGTCAGACTCTTTGGCAACTGGCAAAAGAGAGGACTTTGCTCCAATAGCAACAAAGCAGAAACTCAGAGATGTCCAAATGCCAAGAGGAGACTGATTTCTAAGCTTGTCTATATGCATCAAACGAACACAGCACGTGGAGTGCAATCCTATCTGGTTTATTTTTCCGAGTTGTTAATGGGCCTTGTGTTGGCAGAGAGACCAAAGAACTCCATTTCAACCAGTGAGAATAGACACTGTCAAGCTGTTTGAAAAGACAGATTATCATGATGTTCAGGTTAAAATCACTGGGAGTAGAAAGACTGCAAGGAGTGTGGGGGCTTTAACACAGCCTATTCATTCCATGTTGCTATCCTGGTGTTTGTATTATATACTGGCAAGCCAGCAACTAGATAAGAATTACCAGTATATGATGAACAATTCGATCCCAAACCAGAATCAATTTGGATTTATGCTCCAAAACATTGACAAACATGGCTTATTATTAACCCTGCATTTGTGCAAGTCCCAGAACGAAAGTGCTGCTAAAATCTATCTTGTAAGTGCAGCTGAGAAGGGGAGGAGGACTCAGTGGCTTCAGTCTGAGTAAGCAGCTGGTTCATGCTTGTTAAGATATTTAAAGGAATTTACGATTCCAGCAAGTGATAACTTGGCACGTAAACTAGCAAACCATGAGTCATCACTTTTTGGATTCCGTGGTTCTTGCTGAGTCACGACACATTGGTAACCCTGAAGCTTAAGCACAGCAGGATCGGTGCTGATATAACATTTGGGACTTTGCCTGCCCTGTCTGCTCACTGCAGATGGGCTCTCATCTTTATCTCAGAACGCCTCCACCCACCCCCTTCACTGAGCTAGGAAAAAATTTCCACTTGCTTCTTACACAGCACTTTTCAGAAACCTGACAGCTCTCTATGAGCTAAGAATATTTAATTTGGCAAATATGATTTAATGCTGCATTACACACAGCTACATCAATATCATCACACTGCCAACATGACAAAAAGCAAATTTTCCTAGTAGAACCAGGAGAAATTAGATTCTAGAAAAACATGGGACAGATATAGTCTTCACTGTACTTCACTAAGCTCTTGCAATGTTGTGGATGAAGGAGCATTATTTTCAACACTGCTGCTTCCACATGTCTCAATATGCAAGAAAATTTATATTTGCATGTGCACCTACATATACTTCCCTACAACCAAAGCATGCCACAACATCAAAATTCTCAAAGCTAGTGTCTCTTAATGTGTGAAATCTAAAATCAACCCCAGTAGTAAAAAACTGTCACTTCCTGACCTACGAATGTCCCAAAGGATGGCAACTGAACCCAGTGAACAGTTTCTTGCTTGTTTCAGACTGAGATAATTGCCTTTTGGGAAACCTTGCTGTTCAATTGAGGACAAGTCACCCACGCTGTAGCCATGTCATGTCAGTCACCACTGGGAGGCCAGCAGTAAAAGTTCTAGTGCTAAAAGGTAATAAAAAGGTTATTTCACAAGCAGGGAGCTGGAGGCTTTTAAATAATGACAACGTAGCCAGCCAAGCAAAAAATCAACCCTTTCCATAAAGGCAGCTATTCCAACTCCCTCTTTTAGTTTTAAAGTATACATGTACATGCCACAAAAATAATATGATGACTCTACAGATGCAACCTGTGGACTGCGAAGAGAAAGCCAGAGCTCAGAAATCAAATCATGCTCGAACATAATGAAATTTCTAGGGATTTATACCATCTAATTAACCGAACCAGGATCCCGTAACACAGATACTAACATCGAGTCAGTAGAGAAGGCCTGAAAAAAATTCCAAGCAAAAACTATGTTCCCTCCCTGGAGGTGTTCAAGGCCAGGTTGGGCTTTGAGCAACCTGATCATAGAATCACCAGGTTGGAAGAGACCCATCAGATCATCGAGTCCAACCATACTCACTGATCCAGTGACAGGTGTCCCTGCCCATGGCAGGGGCTGGAACTGGATAGGTTTTAAGGTCCCTTTCAGCTCAAAACATTCCATGAGTTTATGACTCACTCCAGACTCTTGCTGAGCACCAAGCCTACTTATTCTTCACTTGTATCTTCTCATTTAGAATGCTGCAGCCCCTGCTCCCAGGCACTCTCCTTTTACAATGATCTCATTGTGCACAGGAGGCGGCTTTTAAATACTGTCCATTTAATTATAAAAAAAAAAAAGCCTGGAGGCACTGAGCTAAGGCCTGTATCTCTGTATCATACAGCATGAGTAAGGGCTCAAAGCAGTGCTGTTCTGAGCCAGAGCAGACTTCTGCATGGAGCGAGCCTGGATTGACCAAGGCCACAGTGGGGACCTGACTTTTAAGGTTGGCCAAGCACGAGTCACTGCGCATGCTGCCTCTTGCTTATGGAGCAGAACCAACCACCAAGGTCTGAGCTGCATGGAGTCACAAGCGCTCAGCAACGTGCTTGCATAGCACTATGGATCTGGTCCTGGACAAGAGTAGAACAGCCACGAACAGAGTGGAACCTGACACGCAGGACAGTCAGGCCCAGGCTGTCCTCAAATGCAGTTTACCTGGACAAACCTCTATCGCAGCAGCTAAAAAAATCACAGCAGGTTCCTAGCTCACTAATAACAGAAGACAAGATGCACACAGGACTTGCAACTAGGTTCACATCCATTTTTCACTGTAGTTCTTGTATGCTTTTATATTCTGGGTATTTAAAACCAAAACTCTATAAAACATCCTGACAAGAACAACTGAACTTGTTTTCCACTTAATTGTATCATATTCTACATTATTTAGGTTTGCTGTTTCAAATGAAAATATCCTAATTAAACCAGACACTCAACGTTTTACAGAAGATTACTGGAACATGAGCCTATTGCATTCTTTTATACATCCAAAGCACATCCCACTGCCAGATGGAATGAAGGGAGTCCTTACCCGTAGTGCAAACACGACATTGAAAAGAATCATAGTGGGCATCTCTCTCTTTGGTGAGGGGTCAGTTTTGGACACCTGAAAAATACGTGTTAAAAAACCCCATGAGCTCGTGCCAGTTGGATCCAAGAACAGAAGGGAAAGAGAAAAGAAAAAATAGCAAAGCAAAGCCTAACTCAGTGCAATCACAAGTTTGCTGAGAAAAGAGTTAAGAAAAATCAAATTACACCATCAAATTTAACTTGTAAGAAATGAAACTGTGACTATTTCTTTATTAAAGTGTTACAGTAACCCTACAGCACTGCCTTTTCTGAGACACTGTGAAGGCTTAAACCAAAACATTTTGCCGTGACCATGGAAAGGAGTACTAGCCAATTCAGCAGTCTTATGAGGTATCTTTACTATCACGTTTTGGCATCCTAAGGGATCCTAGGTTTAAATTCCTTAGCACAACTGTCATCTAGAACATTAATGAAGAAGTCCACAGATTTCTCATCCCAGGCCACTTGAACAGACCGTTGCTTTTATCAGAACAAACACGCTCTAGAACTGTGGTACTAAAACACAAGGTTTTATTTTCCCTCCCTGCAGGATTTCAAACACCTTCTCCAGACCCCCCCTATTCTTTCTGCAGCCATGAGCTCCATCCCTGGTGCAGGTACAGGCTTTCTGATGGGGAGGAACAGTGGAAGCCAAGACAAGCAATCTGACCTGGCACATTCCAGATGAACAACTCTGAATCAAGCAAGCATTGCCACAAGATGGAGCACAAAATCTGGAGGTCATTCCTGCCACCCTGAAGCTACCTGCTGAGCACCAATCCCATCCCAAAAAAAACCAGCCATAACCTGCCATGCCAACCTCACATTCGGTCTCTACCCAGCTAACGCAGCATTTGAGGCAAGGCAAACGTGGAAAAGCTGGCAACAGCAGAGATGTATCCACCCTTCCTGACAGGTCCTCTGAGGATCAGCAAGGAACTGCTCAGCACTGAACTCCAAAATCCAAGTGCTTTTACTCTGTAGTCTTAAAAATTAGAGGAACGAAAGCAGTGATACATATTTTTGTTTTTTTCTAAAGCATAAGTGAAGTTCTATGAAAAAGGCAGTGATGGGAGGGTGGAAAAGCCAATTTACTGTGTTTGTTTATTCTCCTGGAGTTACAGGTTCCAGGATATCTGGTGAATAACCAGAAAGACCCCTGTTCCTTCCTTGCTATCAAAGAAACTGCCACTTTTAACACCAATTGGGATGCAGGCTAGATTTCCTACCACCTCTTGTCCGGAAAAAAAGAAGAAAAGGCTAAGCTGGAAAAGGAAACACTGCAGGAATTTGAAGAATTCAGAATATTGCCACATAAAAGAGAGTCTGCCACACAGCATTAAATATTTGTGCTCCTCTAACTCCGGAATCTCATCTGAGTAAGAATTTGCTGAGCTGTCCTGTGGATTAGCTTACTGCAGCATGAACTCTGAAGAAACCCAAACCAGAGACGGTCAGTTTACTCCAGTCATTGCCTGTGCTCCACGGGAAAGGAGCTCCATCTAGCTTCCTCCTCACTGCAAAAGGTCCCAGATTTAGACATAAATGAACTGGTAGAGATGGCTGACACATCCAGAAGATACTGGACACTAGAAAGTTCTGAGGTGCCTACTGGGGCGGTAAGACACCAAAAAAAAAAGATCCTACAAGAAGTAAGAAAGGTGTTTACAGCACTTTGTAACTTAGTTTATGCAGGTGCAATGTTATTTAGACAAATCAAAAATGAAGAGACATTTCTTGCAATTACAATAAAACTGACTGAAAAATGGAGAGAATATATAATATGTGGTGAAAAATGCAAATATCATTTATACTACATTTGGGAAGTTGCACCTTTCTGATAAGATCAGCAAAAGCAAGGGAATCTGATACTGTGAGAGAACAAGCCAAGACTGTCAGCGCCCTGGGGGCACCAAAAAGTCTTAATGGCCCTGAGAAGCCCCAGTTGGGTCACCTCCACAGCCCAGTCCATGGCCCAGGAGCCCCATTTGAGCTCAGCCCAGGGTCTGGAGGTTTGCCTGTCTCTTGGATGGACCTTTGGCCTACACTGTGGGAGGCAGCTTGTCTCCTGCATGGACCCTTGTTGAGTAAACTGCTGCCCTGTCCTCCAGCTCTGCCTCTGGTCCTGCCTCCTTTTGCTCCAGGCTGGGGTCGCTGTAAAGGCCTTGAGTTTGGTCCAGCGCTTGTGTTGTCTGGAGCTACTGATGTACTGACACAGCTTGGGGACACTCGAATACTGTCTTCTAAAACAGCTTAAACATTTAAGGATAGAGTCTTGGTGATCCTCCATTGCATTTCTCAGACTCATGACTTGAGTGTCGAAAGTGGAACACCAGCATCTTTTAATGCTTGAGGCCAGCTCCTCACTTGATCAAAGCAGTCTGGTCCTCTAAATATCATGCAGCAGTCGCCAACAATCTGTTTGCACCTCTAATTATAGACAGAAAGGAAGACAGAACTGGCAAACAGAGGGTTTTTTTTTCCTGAAATAACAAACAACTTAGCAAATTGGATGAAAAATGAGACCAAAGCAGTTCAGGGTCAGAAATCAACACTGGACTCAGAAATTCCCAAAGCCTGGGTCATTCTTACAGTCTATCAGGAAGAAGGAATGGGATGGGGAGTATTTTCCACATAGAAGCACATAAATTCTTTCCTAAATTTAAGCAGAACCTGTGACACAGCCTAGATGACAACTGCTTTCATTCCAAGCAGCTAAAACACATGCCACAGAGCAAGGTGTCAAAGCAAACGGCAGCCTGACTCTGTCCACAAGTAAATGTCAGACCCCTTCCAACATCCTACCTACCTGGCAGAGCCTTGTGAATCACCTTCAGCATCAGTAACAGTTAAAAGCCAAACAAGGCTGATGTAGCTTCTAGCATTTGTGAAGGTCCAGGGTGATTTTTTTAAGTGCCGTACTAATTAGAGGTGTTAAAAAGCTAACTTGCAGTAACTAACATGATGAGGAACAGCTTTTTGAGCTGGACTTAATATTATGTCTCTTTACCCACAATGCTGGATCACTGACACAGCTCCCTCAGTTTACCCCTCACTGTGTTTATCTGGAATTAAGTAGAAGACAGTTTTGAGCACCAGGAAGCCAACACGGATATTCTGAATTCCAAATTCCCTAACTAGGCCGGTCAGTCTGTAAAGAAAGCAGATTCCCAGAGGTTCCTCACACCGTACCTGCCCCAGGGCATGCTGAAGCAATGTGGGATGGCCAACAAAGCGGACATTGTCAATCTTCAGTTCAAACTTTTTGCCACACATATCTGACTTGGTAGCCAAAATCGTTGCCAGGATGACATCGGAAAACCTTGAAGAGCAGAAACAGAAGTTAGTACCATTTTCAAAAAGCAAACCCCCAGAATATTTCTCCAAATAGAGATACATTAAATCCGTAAGTTTTTAAAGTATTGTAGGTTGTGTTTAAATTGCTGTACCTGGAGTACCACCAATCATGGAAAATTAAGAACCCCTAATTACATTGCTCAGATCATCACAATTATAAAACAGGAAGCATTCACAACAAAGGCTGCAGGGTCATGCTTATTTAATTACATGCTCAGCAAAATACATTGGAAAGATTAGATGCAATTCACTTAAATATAAAAACAGCTCAAGTTAGCCATTGCCTGGATTTAGCTGCAGGTTAATGAACTTACTAAGCAACTACATATCGACACAGCCTGTCACTCAAGCACAACAGAGATCTGTAAGCCACCCAGTATGGCAGAGGGGAAGGCAAGAAAGGGCTGATTCAATTAGAAGAAATGTACAACCAAACCTCATCAGTGAGCCTCAAAGTTACTCACTTAAGAGATCTGAACCCTTCTGAGAGCTGCCTGGCTTCACCTGGGCTTTCTCATTTGATAAAGCAAACTGAGATAAATTCATGACAAGCAGGCCCTTCCCGGTACCAACCACGGTATCACCAGATTGGTGGTGGGAAAAAGGCAGCTGTGAGACAGGAGGACAAGTATCTACAAGGAGTCTGCCCTGTAAAATAGAGCTATCACTGCAAAAACAGGCAAGAAACCAGTGTGACAAGGGAGGAATTTTGCAACTGCTCTTTGCAGCATTGGCCTGGTCTCTCAGGGTGTCCATGAGAGAGTGGAGCTCAAATCCACAGGGAAGAGGACCTCGCTTAGGTGCTGGAGGGATCTCGTTCTAGGGCAAGAACAGTGTAAGGTTTGACCTTAGCAAGTTTTGTCCTCATCTGATTTCTTGCAGGCTCCCATTTAACCAAACTGATTTCCAACCAGTTTCTGATGAGAGCAGTTTTTTTAAGAATGAAGACGTTTATTTCGTTTTCCATATTTACATTTAGAGACACATGTCAGCATCAGACCATCCCCCTCCACCAGGCAGGTATCCCTGATAACCTGGTATCACTCGGAGAACAGGGCAGGCATGGGTGTGTGCTGTGCTCACCTTATCTCTCAGCCACAAGCAAGCCCAGAGTGCCCAGAGAAGGAATTAACGTGCCATATTCCTGGTTGCTTCTGAGTTATGCAGTACTACAGAAATTACGACAAATGCACACAGCCAGGTCTTTTGCATGGATCCATCTGCATGTGAGCCAAAGGGCATTTCTTTTCTTAGACCTCTGCTCCAAACACAGCTACGGGTGAGCAGAGAGACAGGGAGATTAGCCAGAGGCTCCTCAGCTGCCATACATGGAGTTCATGAGGAGAGGTCACAGCATCCCCCCAAAAAAACCTGGACTGACAGTTCCTGGACATCACGTTCAAAATAGGACTAAAGTCACCATGACAGCAGTGAGCTTTCCCCCCTCTTATTTGCCCCATTCAGCTGTGTTCGTTAACAGGCTCATCGTGGAGCCAGACAACTGTAACAGCAAAGGGTCCAAATCGAGCATGTGTTCTGGGGAGCAGAGGGAGAAGGAGACAAATTACTAAATGCCTGCTTGCAGATGAGAAATGAGTTAATCTTCCCTCCCCCAGCTTTGGCAACAGAGCTTGGGAGATGGAAAACTGATCACCAGAATGATTTTCACCACTGTTAAGATTTGACTTTTACAAAGAATCACACCAGCAAATCTTTTAACAGAGAAACATGGTGCTGAACACAACAGTGCAGCAGCTCCTGAGAGGATCTTGTGACACTGACAGCCCTGTCTGCCCCACCCTGCTGTGCAGGGAGAAGGAGACTAAAAGGTTGATTATGTGAAGTCCTCGGTATCTTCTCGCTAGCAGAGGCTTCCCTTTCTGGGAGAGTACTGCAGATGCAGCCAGATGACAGGCATGGGACAGATAACCCCATGCTGAGTTACATGGGTGCTACCTGATGGGTACAGACACCTGGCATCACCACAGGCTCTCCAAGAATGACCCAGACTCCAGGCCCATTCTCCTCATCTGACAGCCTGGATTTACTGGGTTTGCTCATTTGGGTTTTTTCCTCTAATGCTCTACATAATTTATACATTCCTTAGGCCTCAGGATGGTAGGGAGATTGAGGGACGGCAGATACGTTATTCCTGACATTTCAATTCGTCATCTAGTCTTAAAATATCTAAAGTAAAAGTACTACTTTCTAATACTGGTTTTAGAATCTCTGGGGTGCATTAAGATGACCTAAAAATACTGACTTTTGAGCCCAAGTTTGTTAGAGGCAGATTAGGTTTCACAGTTGGACAGTAACAGTCCCTTCCTTTATGAGATTAGGCTCAGCACTGTGATTTCCAGAGGGAAGCAAACCTCTCCTGTACTTAGGAATTCAGCAAGCAGAAAAGAAATACAAAAACCAAAAGATTTGTTTTGCCCCAAATATCCTACCAATCCTATCACGAGCTCAACGTAGCAGCGACAGCAAACAATCCAGCAGTACGATACAAACCACACTAGCGCAGATCGACTGCTGTCACCGGCACCTCCTCTGGAAACCCAGCTGAAACAACAACTGCTTTAGCACACAGAAAAGGAGGGGGGAAAGAATCTCAAAATACAAATTCTTTTGTTCCCCAGGCATAGATAATATTTTTTGATATGCCACAGGAATTCAGAGCAAGGATTTTACAAAGCGTTGTTTTTTGAAGTAGTTTAGAGTGGGAGTTGAGCATCTAGGTGAGCATCTTTATGTTAAGCAGGGACTAGTGATGCATTTTAACACTTCTAGGGCCCTTGGGAGAGATAAGCACTGTTCCCACTACACATTCAAAAGGGGTAATGATGCCATCATCCAGTTTAACTTAGAGGGGCACCAAGAAGTAGCAAACAGCGCAGCTGCTCAAAGCCAGGTCTGCGAAGAGCTCTCCATAATTACTATGGGATGAAATTGTTTATTTGCTGATCTCTACTTTCAAGTCATTGCTCATCAAAAAGCAATTTGTTTCAGGGCTCCTCATAGGAATAACTACAATGCCAAAGCTATACTTGTTGCATTCCTGCAGGATCACAGCTTTACTCAACTCATGCCTGTCCTGGACACCCTACAGGCAGCACAAGAATGTTAGTAGGACCTTTGTCATTGTCCTGGCACGAACCCTTAGCAATACGTTTCCTACAGACATTGTGATTTAGCATACAATTATCTCATCATTCAGTGTAAAACAGAAACCAGAAAAAAAAAGCACAATTAAAAGGATGGTGAGAAAAGAAAGCCATTCTAGACAAAGGTGATTGTTTAGAACATTTGGTCTTACCCTGAAACCAATTGCTCATCAGTTAGAGGACATTGGTCTCTGAAATGGGAACATGGCCATAAACACAAAACAAAACACAACAAAAGAAAATAAACGAGGCAAGTACACAAAATACAAAAAAAAAAAAATTATAATATTAAAAACTAGGATGTATTATTAAGGGTTAAACTCCTGTAAAGGAAATACAACTATTCAGAAGAATCAAAAACTAATGGTAGGTGAATTCCAGGGATGTGCTGCAGGCTCAGACTGACTACATGGACAAAAAAGGCTAAGGCACGTCAGTCTTCTCTTTAACACGGGCTGCTGTCAGGTGTTCCCACAATACGCTGCGTTTATGGAGCTGTATTTACACCACACTTTTTAATTCATGCTTACCTTAAGAGAAACGAGAAGAGGCTGTAGTCTGATTTAGAGCAATTTCTAACCTTTAGTTTCTTTCCTAGCCTACTACTAGTGTTTCCAGCAAAGCAACATCCAGTGCAGCCCTAAATGATGCACAGCTCTTCACCATTGTTCCTGGTGCTTCCTTACACACTAGACTTAGAAATCTAAGAGGATTCCAATCTATCGTTGCCTGCACAGCCAGGATTCTGTAAAGGACCTTGCACACAGAGCCACTGTTGCTCCCCCAGGGATCTAAACAATAGGTACGAGCCTGGCCAGACTCGCAGCACAAGCATGAAGTCATTCCCTGTCCCTGCCTGCCCCGGCAATAAGCAGAGACCACAGAAGAGGAGGCTGAATAAGTTTTCAAGGCAAAGAACCCAAAAACCTTCTTTACCACGGGTGTTGAGCAAGGCTCTGTTAACAGCTAGACTCACGTTTTTATCAGAGAAACAAACACAGATTATCATTAATTGCTTTTTTCCCCCAAGTAACAAGGAAAAAAAGGACTTGTTTCAGGAAACAAATTTCCTAAGTACACTGAAATATGGACCAAATAAAAAGCATTTTACTGTGAATGTTAGGAACAGGAGACAAAATCAAAACTTCCAACAAGTATTAATGCAAAACCCAGGAGACTTCTGCTGGTCATGCTGAAAAGGGAACCTGGAGCAATCCCAAATAACAACCTACACAAAGGGGGTGATATTACAGGAAGGGGGTTTAACAGGATGGATGGATGAATGGAAAAGCACGGGCTTACAGAAAGGAAGCCTTTCAGAACAGATACAAGGAAGAACACTGGAGTCCAGTGCCAGAGGGACAGAGGATACAGAAATGTTATCACAGGAGAACTGCAGTTTGTTAGAAAGGGACACTCAAGGCCTTGTTTGTCCGCGACTTGATTTTTTTTATAATGGAAGCATGTGGCCAATTAATGACCTCAATGCTGTCAAACGTGCTACATCTCCTTCAGTGAGTCAGTTCTGCTACCAACATTGTAAAGTCTGGTGTAAGATATGTTACTATACCTGCCTCTTCACAAGAATTTTTGCTTGCTGACTACATCACCCTCAGAAAAAAAATACAAAAAAATTTCAAATCAATTTAACAAAGCATTATCTTACAGCTTCAAAAGAGTAATTGCCTCACATCTTTTTTGAGGGGCTCAGACTGACACAACACGTGACTGGCAGGATCCTCATAAGCTGTAAGGGGCACATATTCTTGGTAAAACCCTCAAAAAAAGAAGGCTGGTTTTGAAAAGAGCAAATGCTGAGAGGCTAAGAAACAGTCAATAAGGAAACACTTGACACGCAATTTGTTTAAACAGTGACAGATTCTTCTAAACATCTTTTTGTTGCATGGCCACCATCCATACACCTGAACCATTTTTGCTGTTTTACCTGCTTTTAGAATGAAGAAAAATCTCTGTTCTGAAGACTCAGACACACAGCTCCATTGATCAGAATTTAATACAAGCAAATACACTAACCTTGAAGCAGGACTGTCACAAAAAGGCTGCAATTGTCTATAAAAACCAGAAAGCATAAAACCCAGGAAATTTGAGTCTGAAGGCTGAAAGAAATCCAATTCAATATACAAATAGGGAAATAGAGACTTAAGGATCTAAACTGATCCAATTTTGTTCTTCTTGAGGCCATAAATAAATACATAAACCTCAACTGCACTTGGCAGGAAAGGTCATCTCGAAAGTAATTGATTAGGGACCTAGCAGCCTCCAGCTCTAAAGCTTGTTTTCCACCAAAACCATACACAGATGCTTCCAACATGCAGTGATTTAAAGGAATCTTTTAGCCAACTCTTCCTTGAAAAAACCTTCCAGAAATAATACGAAGCCACTTATTGAATCACTCTCATTGAGAACAACAAGAAAACCAACTGGGCTTCACACTGATGGTATCTCTCCACAGAGCATTTCAGGAAGAGAACCGCTGCAGCACTGCATCGTGGAAGAACTTACAGGGACAGAGCTGCCACTGGGGGAATGGGAACGGCTCTCACAAAACCGCTCGCTCCATTCCTGGTCTCTCCAGCCTGATCTTCAATAGGAACGCATAAAACATTGCAAACAGGAGCACAAGAGCAAAGATTTGTAACACTGAAGAGGGGGAAAAAACCCATGGGCTCAATGACAATACTGGTTTTATAACATATGATGGTTAAGCACCCTCCTTTCCTAGTTTACAAATCAAATGCATGTCTCTCTCCAAGAGATCTGTACTCTTCTGCTTCCACTCTCCCCTTCAAACCTCTTCTGCTGCACAGGCTCCAACTTCTGCTACTCCTCAAATGGTCTGCTACAAATCAGAAGTCTGAGCAACCTACTGTAGACAGTTTTGAAGATCTCTTCTTGGTTTGTGCTCGAAGAAGGGCCTGAGTCCCTAAAACTTGTGTACTTTTTCCACCTGTATCAGTATGTCTAGTGAAAGACATTATCTCTGACAACAAACCTCCTCTTGCTTGGTATAAGCTAACAGTGCTTAGTACAAAAGAGCACCAGTTATTTCCTAAGCTAGCTGCTGTCACTGAAAAGAAGGGCATGCTCAGCTGCTGCATCAATTGGATGTTATACAGTGCACTTACAACACTGATTACACTGGCATTGGGAACAAGCTTTTCAATAAACAAACTGAAACCAAATGTAATTTTGAAAGACACTTTGAATTTCTGAACGCACACGTCCAGCCATGCGAGCAGCGCAAGCAGCCTCCTGGACCTCGCTATCTGGCTTCAAGCAGAACTAACACTTTCAGAGCAACTTCAATGCTTCTCTTCAACCATTTCCCCCTGATCTGCGTGGCAGCCAGAGACACATACACAGGAGGGAATACTAGGGGACTTCCTGCTGGCTGACACCTCAATTTTTAAGTAGATGCAAGGCTTATAAACACTGACCTCAGTAAGAGTCTGGTGCAGACAAATTCATGCTGCAGTGTATAATTTGCTACATATAAAATTGTACAAATGACAACTTCTTTCTGAAGAGCATCACTGCAGAGGGTGATTGCTGTCTTTAATATTCTTTCATGCAGAACTGTGCCACTTTGTGCTTACTGAGCTCAATTGAGAGATCATAAACTCCTTTAAATACTGTGAGGACAGGCTGAGAGTTGGGCTTATTCAGCCTGGAGAAAAGAAGGCTTCACAGAGACCTTAAAAGCAGCTTCCAGTACTGAAAGGGGCTTCAGGAAAGCTGGGGAGGGGCTCTTGATCAGGGAGTGCAGGGACAGGACAAGTGGGAATGGTTTTAAGCTGAAAGAGGGAAGATTTACATGAGATATTAGGAAGAAATGTTTGCCTGTGAGGGTGGGGAGGCATGGGAACAGGTTGCCTAGAGCAGTGGTGACTGCCCCATCCCTGGAGGTGTTCAAGGAAAGGTTGGATGGGACTTGGAGCCCCTGATCCAGTGGGAGACGTCCCTGCTTATGGCAGGGGGGTTGGAAATGGATGGGCTTTAAGGCTCTTTCCAACCTAAACTATTCCATGATGCTATGATTCTAAAAAATCTTATTAACAAATACCTGATCAGGAGATTAAACACCAACTTCCAAGCCCAGAGTTCTGTATGTCACTTCAATGAAGTGATCTAAATCTTTCTTTCATGTAGGTTACATGCCAGCACATTCAATATACTTAAAATCAATTTCAGGCAAACACTAGCAGCTTTCTCACCTGACTATAATTTGAAATTATAAAAGCTTTTTCTGCATCAGTGTAGTAGCCACATACTGCAAAGCACCAGTTTAGCGCCACAGGCAACACCCAGAGAGCGCAGCGCTGCATCAGAGCTTCGTCCAGCCCACCAAAATGACAGATGCAACAAGAATCAGTATCAGACCAAAGCTGGTACCAACACCTTCTTAATCTCCCTAAGGAAACACTAGAGGCAGAGTTTTGAACAGTAAAAAACAAAATCCCTGAGATAACCAGCAAACCTGTGCACCAAGCCTTTCAACTATGCACACACGCTGCTGTCCACAGCACAGCCTGAAATCCATTCAGTCATTACCAAACTCGCAAAACCACAGCTCGCTCCCACTGGAGTCGCGCCCTGCACCACACAGTGCTCACTGGAGGCACGGCAGGGGGCTGCACTTGAAGGTTTCAAAAAGATCAGAAGAGGCAAGAGCTACAAATGACCTCAAGCAAAATGGATTTTCCTAAGAAGCCAGTCCTAGAAAAACACAAATTGGAAGAAGTTTGCTATCGTGGGTGATTTTAATTCCAGCTAAACCATTCTCAGTCATAAAGATAAGAACAAACTTGCATTTTGCAAGGTTGGAATATAAATTTCTTTTCTGGGGCAAGTGATGAGCACTTCTTTTTTTTACTTTTATATGAGAGAACAGCAGCACCTATCCTGTTTTATTAATATTAGAGATTAAAATGTGTATCACCAAAAAAAGATCTGTAACCAGACTATGGGCCAACAGACAAAAAATCTTTTTCTTTCACAGATTTGTGTTACATTTGATAGTGATAAATTTAGAACTGCACGGCAGACTTCAAATCTTCTACAAAAACTAATTAGAGGGTCCAGGCCTACACAGATGCACGCTGTACAACATGCTGCCTATTTCCAGTGCATTCGTAACCCGACAATTTCCTGCAACTGAAAAACTATCTTTAAATCTCAGTATCCTTTTGAGGTACTGTTTCACTCCACAGACAGAAGGGCAGCTATATCTGGAGAAACAAAATTAGTTACTCATTAGTGCACAGCAATTCCATACGACAAGTAAACGAGCTGGGGAAGAATTTCAGGCAACTGAATAAAATGTCCAGTCAGAGCTAGGCAGGTGGAGAAAAGTGGAATTTTGCCGAAGTATTAATACTCCTAACTTTGAAAGAGTAACATTGGCTTCCTAAGGAGCACAAACACCTGACTTGTGCCTTGCTCTGAAAACAACTGATAAAGGAGTATTTCCTCATGAGAAATTCCTCATTACTGAGCGCTAATTTGCTCATAACTTGACATTAAAGCATTTTTGGCCAGTTGATTTCTATAAAGTGTGAGAGAATCTGCCTATTGAAGTAGCAGGCAAGAGAGCAAGGGGCCATCTCTCCTCTGTTTCAAACTCTTAGGCAAGGAGAAAGATTTTGCCCTACCTGGAGTCCCCATCTTGATCTTCTGTTGTGTCACCAGAGCTATTCACAGCATATCGACTCCTTGGTTTATCTGAAAGAATAAAGACAGTTTTTTTCAAGAAAAAAAATCTCCTTAAAGTGTTCATTAAAATAAAGGCATTAAGAAAATACTTGGTTAGTGAGAGAACACTTTCCTGTACCCTTTTTAAAATTATCTATAATAGAGATAAAAATATATTAAAAGCAGAAAGCCCCAATCTGTTTAGGTAGAAGTACCAGATCCTGGTTTATCAGTTCTCGCTCAAAAACACATAAAAAAAATAGGAGACAGAGGTTTACGTCTTCGGCACATAAATAGCAAAAAGCCAAACATTCACAGAAACAACTTTTCTCTCAGTTTGAGAGAGGGGAAAATAAAATTCTGACCAATGCCTTTCCCTCAGTATTGCTCTGGTTTCATTCATTTCAATGAAAATGCTCCAGAAGCCCCTCCTGCAGTCACAGCCATCAAAATTCTTCATCAACAAAATGGAGGAAGGGGAGTAGGAGGGAAGCAGGCAACCAAAAAAGCCCATGTTTTCAGATTTTGCCCTATAAAACCCAAAACGGATTTGAAGACAATTCAAACAGAAGCAACTCCCAACCTAAACCTCTCATGACATGTAGCAGTCAGCAACCAACCCAAGTCAGACAGCCTCCGTGCTCCACAGCATCTTTAGGCCACACACCAAGATGCTCGCCAGCCAGCAGACATCGACCCCCCGAGCGCAGCACTGCGGGCACAGCTGTCCTGCCTCTGGCCGTGGGGTCATCCTGGCTGCAGGCAGGCCCAAGACACCATCCCACATCGGGTACGTCAGAAGAAGCCAGGCGGCACCTAAACAGTCCCATGTTCCTATTTTCCAGAAGGAATGAAACCTCTCCAACCCTATTATTTAACACATGGGGCTGAAGTCTCTTGGTTTCTACCAATTTGTGGTTAAAGCTCACTTAGTGTCTTCTGAATCCCCTCTCCCAGATCAACTCTTTCACTTCTCACCCTGCCTCTTCCTTCCCCTACAGCTCTTAAAAGCCACACAGCTTCAGGTGCTCCAGGAACAGGAACAAGGCACTAGGTGGACCATACCACCTAGAGAAAATGTGGTCCAATTAATGGGAGGGGAAGGTTGCAAGAAAACACAGGTGAGTATGATGTTGCCAGACTCCACGGAGGGTATGAGGTCTGGGGGTGGGGCATCAGACTCCCACAGAGGGTGTGAGGTGTCAGGCCCCACGGAGGGTGCGGGGTGCAATCCCATAAGGTTGCACCAGCCCCACAAGGTTGCATTAAGGGGTGCCAGCCCCATGGTGATGTGGTGCGGGGTGCTAGCTGCACAGGGCTGTTGTGTGGAGTGCCAGTCCCGAGGGAGTGCGGTGCGGGGTGCAGCCCCACAGGGTTGCATTGAGGTGTCCAGCCCCAGGGCAATGCTGTGCGGGTCTAGCCCCAAGGGACGATACTGTGTGGGGTCCAGCCCCAGGGGATGATGCTGTGCAGGGCGCAGCCTCAGGGTGATGATGCTGTGCAGGGCACAGCCCCAGGGTGATGATACTGTGCAGGATGCAGCCCCATAGGGTGCAGTGCAGGGTGCAGCCCCAGGGCAATGCTGTGCGGGTCTAGCCCCAAGGGACGATACTGTGTGGGGTCCAGCCCCAGGGAACGATGCTGTGCAGGGCGCAGCCGCAGGGTGATGATGCTGTGCGGGATGCAGCCTCATAGGGTGCAGCGCAGGGCGCAGCCCCAGGGAATGATGCTGTATGGGGTGCAGCCCTAGGGCGATGATGCTCTGCGGGAACAGCTCCGCAGCCCCGGCCCCGCGCACTTACTGGCCTGGGCGGCGGGGTGCTCGCCCCCACGCTGGAAGGGGAAGCGGAACAGCAGCTTGTTGCCGCGGCTGCCCGAGCTGACCAGGATGACGCTGATGGGGCTGCTGCTCTCCCCCATGCCGGCCGGAAGTGCCGCTGCGCCGCCGCTTCCGCTTCCGCCGCGGGGATGGGGCTTCCGGACGGGCAGAGCGAGGCAACTCACCCCCCCCCCCCGCCTCCAGCCCGTGCCCAGTACTGCTCGGCGCCCACAGTTCACAGCAGTAACTCATAGCCCCGTCCCCAGTACAGCCCAGTTTACACCAGTGCCTCACAGCTGTCTCCCAGTACACCCCAGCACCCCCAGTTCACACCAGCACCAAACAGCGCTGTCCCTCAGTACAGCCCAGTGCCCCTAGTTAACACCAGCACCTCACAGCCCCTTCCCCAGTACAGCCCAGAAGCCCCAGTTCACACCAGCACCGAACAGTGCTGTCCTCCAGTACAGCTCGGTTCCTCCAGTTCACGCCAGCACCTCACACCCCTACAGCCACAGCCCCAACACAGCCGAGTGCCCCCAGTTCAGACCAGCACCTCATAGTGCTGTCCCCTCTAGTACAGCCCAGTACCTCCAGTTCACATCAGCACCCTCACAGCCCTGTCCCCAGTACAGCTCGGTGTCCCCAGTTCCCATCAGCACCTCACACCCCTTGTCAGCCCTGTCCCCAGTACAGCCCAGTGCCCCCAATTCCCACCAGTACTTTCCATGACCCTGGACACCACTCCCCACTCCTGACACCCCCAGTTTATTCCAGTACTCCACCCACCCTCAACCAGTCAGCCCAGTGCCCCCAGCACTGCCCATCTCCCCCAGTTCAGCCTGTGTATGGTGGTTCATGGTCCCACAGCCATGGCACCAGCTCTGGACCCCTTGTGCCGGGGCTGCTGGAGACCTGGGCCACCCATTTCCATTTCTTGTCCTTGGCCTCTTTCAGCTGGTTCTAGTCTTTCTCCCAGTTCGGTCATTACAAGTCCAGACCTGTGCTCAAAGCTGGTGGCACGCGGCAGTCAGGGCTTGTTTGTCACCCTGACACGGGCCCACTGGAGCAAGCTGTGGAAATCCTCCCTTTTGGCTCCCCACACTCCTGGAATGACGTGCTTTGGTTTCTCATGTTCACTACAAGATCTCAAAGTGCTTAACCCTGTACTCGGCACTGATGAGACTGAACCTTGAATCCTGTGTTTAGTGTTGAGCCCCTCAGTACAAGAAAGATGTTGCAGGGCTGGAGTGTGTCCAGAGCAGGACAATTAAGTTGGGGAAGAGTCTGGAGCACAAGGGTTATGAGGAGCAGCTGAGGGACATGTGGCTGTTTAGCCTGGAGAAGAGGATGCTGAGGGGAGACCTCATTGCTCTCTGCAGATCCCTTAATAAAGGCTGGAGCAAAGCAGGTGCTGATCTCTTCTCTCAAGTAATAAGGGATAGGATGAGAAGAAATGGCCTCAGGTTGTGCCAAGGAAGATTTAGATTGGATATTGGGAAAAATTCCTTCATGGAAAGGGTTGCCAAACACTAGCAGAGGCTGCCGAGGGTGGTGGTTGAGTCCCCATCCCTGCAGGTCTTCGAAAAATGTTTGGATGCTTAGGGACGCAGTTAGTGGTGAAGCTGGCAGTGCTAGGATGTTTTGTTTAATGATCTTAAAGATTTTTTTCCAACCTAAACTATTCTATGATTCTCTGATTCTATAACTTGCCTTGTGATTCCTGCAAACATGCTCCTGCCTCTAGATTAGTGAGGGTGATGTTACTTGTCTTTCTTGGTGACTTCATTTCATGTTGTCTGTAATCAAACTCAGAAATTATCAGCAACTACATTAGAGGATGTTCTGGGCTTTGTCTGGAAATGCTTCTGCATTTTGATTGCAATATTTGGATATTAGAATGCTCTGAGATATCCCCACTTTGGATTTTGCTCTGCGGTTCCCCCTGGGGCCATCAGGCAGAGGTGGGTGGTGGAAGAGGGAGATGAGCACACACAGCATGGGCTGTAATCGACAGGGCCACTCTCTACACAGCCAGCGATAACAATTGAAGAAAAGGTGCCCTGGAGGGGAGAGAGTTGCCTGAGGGTGATTAAAGAGCAGTCATATTATCACAGCAGAGCATTCCTTCTGCACCAGTGCTGGGCAGCTATGTTAAAACTTCCCAGTGAGTCTGCTTCAAAGCATCATTGTACCATTTAAAACACTAAACTACAGACATATTTGACATTTCCAGCTCTTAGAGGCTGCAATTTAATTAAAGCAAAGTGTTGGAAGCTAGAAGGAAACTAAAGAATTAAGCCAGGACTTAGAGTCCACTTTCAAGGTTTCCAAAACTTAATAAACCCAAAAAATGTTCAGAGTTGGCACAGATGTATGGGCCACCTTAGTTACGGGATTTCTCTTTGAGGGGGAGGCAGCGCCCATGGAGAATATAGACTCCTGGAGAAAGTTATTCTCGGTGTCACAGAGGTGCCATTCAGTCAGGCACTGGATTTACAGTCCAGGCTCACAGGAGTTATAATCCCACTTTTATAACAAGAAAACAGGGCTGTTGCTTGCTTCTGCCTTTTAAAACATGAAACTATCAGCCTGGTTTTGGAATAGGATTAAGAAACACCTATGTTAATAATAAAAATCAACCTTGGGTGACATTTAGCAGGTTCATGATAAGAATTCATCATCTGCTCAAGGGTGGACATTCTGATACTGTGAATCATAAATATGAGAGGTGGCAGCAAGAGAGGAAGGCAGGTCTGTTTGGGTTTCGCACAGGACATAGCTTCAGTATCAGTCCTGTGACCGGGGGAACACCAGTGATTCTGTCATCCAACTCCTTGTGTTGCTCAGGCCAGGATCTCTCTGTCTCACTGCCCCATAGGCAGCTGGAGGATGGAGGAACTTGTCCCAGAGGTCCACGTGAGGACAGATACCATCACTCTCCATGTCATCTTGTGGCACATGGCCAAGGATCATGCTTCTCCCACCAGGCACGTCCTTGAGGAGTGTCTGTGGCCACCTCCAGAGCAGCCCTAATGTTGGGCAAGCGATGAGCTCCTTCTAGCAAGCCACTGTCACCTTTTGGCTGCTCTGACTTTTGTGACAGAGCACGAGAAACTCTCAGAAAATTAATTCAAATTCTGTAAAGATTTCAGTGATGATGAACCCCTGTGTGGGGGCATCACTCTGTTCCTCATGTCTACACAATGTTCAGGTTAAACACTGGATGTCAAAATAAGGAGTCCTGATGGTCTCTGCTTTATCCCTGGGCATATCTTGGTCACAGTCACTTCCTTCGCACGTTCATTGAGTGACCTCTGACTAAAAGCAGTCTCACTGAGGAGAGCTTGGAGTGCAGCCATGCAGTGGGTGATGTAAGAGACAGCACTTGGAGGAGGAGAAGAAAACATTATATAAATGTATATTTAACAACAATGGTTTTATTTTCAAAGCAAATTTTCCATGGGAAAACTGCAAGTTTTGCCAAATGTGGGTAGCAAGGGATGCTGAATACAGGCTGCCTTGGTACTTCCATCCATTTAAGCTGTGTGAAATGGATGGCACCCTGACCGAGGACTGCTCCCTGTGCCATCAGAGACACTTTTAACGGGAAGCTGCCCTGCATTGCATCTGTGTAGATGGACAGCATTAGCTCTGGGTTTTCAGTGGACACATATGGCATTTATCAAGGGGAGGATATACAAAGAGCACTCTGACAACATTCCTTTAGAAAGCTTGCTTTACTGGGTCTCGAGTGACTCCCCTCCTCTATCCCCTTTTAAAGTGGGGTATGACAGAAGTGGCTTAGCCAGCCAGCGGGCAGGCAAGCCGAGGAAGGAGTTGTGGTTCTGAGCACAATCTTAATGAAATCCCAGGTAAGAATTAGCCTCCGCAGAGGGGATGGTAATTTATTACAGAATCACCAGACCCATGCAGGCTTGCCAACCACGTGCCTTGTGCTTGCCCTTTGGGAAAGCCCAAGGTTTCTCTGGCAGATCCCATGCAAAGAGGCTTAAATTAAGAGGCCAATGCAAAGCACAAGGGGTGGTTGTGGTCATAGCCCTTCTGTGAGTGCCACTGGAGGTACCAGAGTGCTGGGCCACCAGAGTATACAGCAGCATCTGTCCGACCCCATCACTACTGCTTCTCTAGCACTACTGGTTCATTCCCACCTACCTCCAGGACGCAGTGGCAGAACCACAGCCTCAAAAGAGCGAGGTCTCTTTGTAGTGAATGTATCAGCTCTGCTGGCCTGTAGCATTTTCCCAGAGAGGAGAGACCTATCCCCATTTGAAGGCACTGGAGAAACCCCCACCGTAAGCACAGGACACATGACAGCCTCTCATCCCCAGCTCAGCACCAGCCAGCAGTCAATTTTCCCTGCCCAGAAGCTGAGCACAGCCACAGTGTAGCTCCCAGGAAAGACTTCAGACCTGTGTGACATTTAGAGGGGCTGAGTGCTAAGATTGCTGCAGCATTGCTACAAATAAGCATATGCCAAGCATACCCCAATGCATCATGACTCGAAGTATCATTAGATCCCTAGAAAGGCTTTCCTCATAGCAGGACAACCATGTCTGGGGACCATCCTCTGTAGCAGGCAGTAGCATTGCGGTGAAACATAGACATGTCTTGCCAAGGAATCTGGCTTATACACATCAACCTTCTCAACAAAAGGGTGCAAGACTATTTGGGCAGAGGACACTATCATCAGACCTCTCTGCCTGTACCAGCCAGCTGTCTGTGCACAGCTGCCAGGGCTCAGTGGTGTGTGTGCAACTGCTGCAGTTTATCAGGGTGGCGGAGAGATTTACCTCTGCCTCCTGCTGCCAAGGTATTCACTCTGTGAGGTTCAGCAGTGAACATCTCCAGTAGGGTATCTCTTTGACACTTTGCCCAGTTATCTGTGATTACAGACTTGTGCTGGTCTTCCCTTTGCTCATTTGGTCTTTTGCTTGTGGAGTGTGTCCATGCTCTGACGCTACCAGCCATCCATCATGGGACCAGGCTTTCCTGCACGTGTCCACCATGCAGCAGAGTGCACACCGACACTGAGGGCTATTTACAGCACAAGAGACAATTAAGACTAAGTACACAGCTAGAAATCAAATATATACAGTGTGAAGCATTCTGTGATGAAAAAAAGTCTGATTGGGCTTTGTCACATGCATGTTTTTTCTAGGATCCTACTGAATCCCATAAGCTCCCTTGCCCCGTATCTGTGGAAATCCTTAATCTTGGTGCTGTTATAAGCAATATCAGTTGTGGAGTGGATCCCTAATTCTTTGCAAGAGGCTGGCAAAAGAAAAGTCCTGGCCGCACTGAAGCAAGGACTTCTCCCAAGTGACAGGGGACAGTACAAGGGAGAATGGTCTCAAGCTACATCAGGGGAGGTTCAGACTAGATATCAGAAAGAAATTTTTCACAGAAAGATTCATCAGGCACTGGAACAGGCTGAGTCACCATTCCTGAAGGTATGTGTAGATGAGGTGCTTAGGGACATGGTTTAGTGGCAGGTAGGAATGGTTGGATTCAATGATCCAAGAGATCTTTTCCTACCTGGTGATTCTATGATCTATGATTCTATGAAATAGCAAAATCTCCTATGATTCACACAAAATCAGGGTCTCATCACCCCTCTGAACTATACTGCATGACTCCCAGCCTGTCCCTATCAACACATAGGAATAATTTGATATGAAACATTGGGCCACATGGTAGTCATGTATGCTAGAAGTGTATGATATGGCACAGAAAGGTGTAGTCTTGTGTTAGCATCTGTGAAGCAGGGCAGAAAATGCAGATTTTTCTCCAAGTTCCATAGTACACTTGAAGTGTGTAAGTTCCTCAGCTTAAAGATGCATCCTAGCACTCCATCACTGGAATTTTCCATTGTTATCACTCTGTTCATGTATCAATACGTGTCCAGACATTTTCTTTGGGCCACACGGCCATGATGTTAAGAAGCAAGAAACTGATAACGCCAGCAAGCCAGGCCAGTGCACTGACCCTTGCTGAAATAGGCATTGTTTCCTGGGAAGATAAGAGTCTCCAACCTCCATGGGTGTACCTCCGGAGTGACCAATGAGCGTGGACATACACCAAGGTCCACTCTCCCCTTCCTCTTTATAAGCAGGGCTGTCAGGGCGATGAGTCCAAACCTGCTCTGAGCGTTCATTGCAAGGAGTCTCAAGCCTGCAACCCTCCTGCACAATGACACTGACTCAAGCTGAGAAGGCCGCCGTGGTCACCATCTGGACAAAGGTGGCTACCCAAGCTGATGCCATTGGAGCCGAATCCCTGGAGAGGTAAGTACCCCAGAACCCTTCCAAAGAGGGTGCTTAGCTCTTGGCATGCATCTCATGGAAAACTTGCACAACTGAGAGCTCACTGGGGCTGGTGAGGGTTGATGGATGACCTCTATGTTAATTGGTATGTTGTCTTCTGGAATTATATAGCTACTAAATGCTAATAGATGGCTTCAAAATCTAACAACAAAATGTAATTTTCAAGGCAATTCTAACAGGGTTTTTTCCCATTACAGCATTCAGAAGAATTTGTAGCCAGGAGCCCTGGCGAGGTATTCAGTCATTGATACTCAGTGTCCTGGAATAGGTTTATCAATGCTAGGAAAATGAACTTGAAGCAGTTTATTGTGCAAGTGACGCAATTTCTGCATAAATGATGCAATTCTTTTGCAATTTCTAGGCATTAAGAGAGCAGATGGCCCCTAAATTCACTGGACACTCAAGTTTCATTGTTCCAGCTGATCAGTAATGAGCTGTTAAGCCACAACAGAACTGGACCTATAGTAATCCAAAATTCATACAAATTAAATAAGCTGGCACAAAAAGGGATAACAGCTCACATTCAGAAATTATGGTTACTCAAAGTTATTTAGATGTTATTTACAGCTCAATATAAAGTTTAGTGTTACTCCTTCCAGGACCCTAAGTACCACTCATATAAATTCTGGTTCATTCAGCTCGTATTAGTTTGAAGATCCCACAAACTGGCTCACAATGTAATATAGGAAATGTAGTAACAATTTGAGGCTACTATTTATTTTAAAATAACCTCCCCACCCCCCCACCCCAATCTAGTTTTAATTATTTTTAATATTTCATCCTTCTCTAGTACGTACAGGTTAGCTCACTGTCTAATCTGCACGTACTGCATAAGAGGTTTAAGAGCAGAAAGACCTTGATGCAAGCTTCAAGATCCCAAAGCTTTCTTACAGCTGCTGTAGGAGTGTATTTCTGTGGCTGGCAGGCTTACACTGCACTCGCTCTGGGGTTTTACCATCTCGTACATGTAATTTTCACTGCTGACTCTCATTCTCGTGTCCTCCTTCCAGGCTTTTCTCCAGCTACCCCCAGACAAAAACCTACTTCCCTCACTTTGATCTCAGCCAAGGCTCAGGTCAGCTGCGTGGTCATGGCTCCAAGGTCATGAATGCCATTGGGGAAGCTGTGAAGAACGTTGATGACATTAGAGGTGCTTTGGCCAAACTCAGTGAGCTGCATGCTTACATCCTCAGGGTGGATCCAGTGAACTTCAAGGTGAGTGAGAGAAGAGACTTTCACAGATCTGCCATCGCAGAATTAGAGATCACAGATCATTTTGTCTAATGGCAGCTTGATCCCTGGCTGTACTGCACAACCTGGTCAACTCATATTGTTCCCCACCTGATTTTTAACCTGAGGTTGGATCTTTCAATGAAAGATCTGGTGTAGCTCAAGCAAAGAACTACTCAGTGGGATCTTATAATTTGTGTTAGACAGTCTCAGGTCTCTGCTGCCTTTGTTGTAATTGATGAGCCTCCTTCACAAGTAAAGTTATATCACCTGTCTTGGACAAAGTAAATTCTGAACTTTTCCACTTTTTTGTATTTCCATTTGGGAAGGAAGGAAGGGACATTTGGAAAGAGGGAGTGGTATCGAACAATGCCTTTTGCACTATACCAAAGGCAACTCTGCTTCTTCACACACCATCAGGCAGCAACACTACCTGGTTGGGACACATAGTTGTCACCTGAAAGCACACTGGGACTAAGGTCTATTGCAGATCCCTAGACTGATTACAATGGATTTCATCCTGTTTTCTCTTACAGCTGCTTTCCCACTGTATCCTGTGCTCCATGGCTGCCCGCTATCCCAGTGACTTCACCCCAGAAGTTCATGCCGCATGGGACAAGTTCCTATCCAGTGTTTCCTCCGTTCTGACTGAGAAGTACAGATAAATGTCCTCCACAGAGCATGAGGGATGCACATCGATGGTGCACCCTGCCTGCCAGGCTCTGGGCTACGCACCCCCTTTCAAATCCCTTATGTAGGGGTTCAGTCATCTGCAAAACTCAATAAACAAATCAAATGTGAGCTATGGTCTCTGTGTTTTCATCTCCACATGTTCCACCTACACCTTACTGTTCAGACAGGGGTCTTCTGAAATGTCTGTGGAAGGGAAAATACTAAGCGCTGTAAATTTACGTACCGATTAATGTACTAATTCTTGTGCTAAGTGGTGTAAATTCAGTGGGAATAACACAACGTAATATTCAGTGGGAATAACATAGCTATGAGGTGAAGCTCAGGAGAAGCTAGAGCCCTGTGACTCCTAACTGCCCACCAAAGGTATATCCACCAAAGACTATTTCCAGTCTGACCAAGAAACAATCCTATCCCTGCTAGGATAATGAATGGCCCCTGGCTTTTTGTTTGCCCTATCCCAAACCTATCACTTTCTGTTGTGAACAAAAACCTGCATTGCTATATATTTTGATATGCCCAGAGTGATGCTGGGCATTGTCTTCCAGCGGATACGGGCAGGGTATCTGATGTGCTTCGTGAACACCTTGGGCTCTTCCACCTGCTAGACAGGTTTGGTAAAGGGGCTATGCCCTAATCTTGACATCTCTTATTTTTAGAGGGGGAAGTTTACATGCATTTGAAATTCAGCAATACCAGTGGCCACAGGAGACTGGTGTTGATGATATCTGGGGGACCACAAATTCCTGGGGTTTCAGCAGAAAGCAGCAACAGCAAAGAGTACAGAGCTGATGGTCACCCTTGGGGGATTTCAGGCATCCTCCACATGTACCTGTTGTGGGTTAACCCTAGTGAGAAGGCAAGCACCACACAGTTCTTCAATCACTCCTCCCACAATGGGATGAGGGGAAAAGGAAATAGTATAAAAGCAAGAAAACCTGGGTTCAACAAACAAGCAAACAGAAATAATTGATTAATAAGTGAAGGATAAGTGGGAGGAGAGGGAAGAAAACAAAACACGCAGTGCAGTGGCAATGACTCACCATTTGTCTAACCATCAGCTCCTGAGCAAAAGTGATGGGTAGCCCTCCTAAAATGCCCTAAAAACCCCTCTTTTTCCTTTTATTGCTGAGCATGGCATTATATAGTATGCAACACCTCTTTGGTTGCATATGGAGTCATCTGCCCCGCTGTGTCACATCCCAGCGTATTGTGCACCCCAAAATCTATGCCCTGGGAGAAGGGCAGAGTGAGAATAAGAGGTGACCCTCGTGCTGCACATTGAACACTGTTCAATGAAAGCCAGAACAGCAGTGTTGGCTTGGCCAAAAGTCTAAACCACAGCACCATGTGAGCTGCTGTGAAGGAAACTATTTCTCAGGTTATATTCACTGCCCATGCCTGTCTCAGAGGAGTTCTGACATGAAAAGGTGGATGCAAAGTCTTAAGCATCCTCTGACTGATGACCTGAACAGCAAGTTGTGGCCCTAGTCTCATTTACAAACTTTTGGGACTGTGTTTTGTTAGTTCCTTCCAACCCAAACCATTCTATGATTCTATGATTCTATGATTCTATGATTCTATGATTCTATGCTATGCCCTGTGGGATGTCCCAGCTCTTATGGGGGGAAGCAAGAGCATATACTGGGTTGAGAAGAAGCCTGGGACTGACGAGTATCACAGAATGGCCTTTGGGAAGACCACGCTCCCAAAACCAAGTTTCTTCTCTGCTCAGGTTTCTCTGGGCTGCCGGAGAGATGGTGTTTCCCATGGTGGATCCCCAGTGCGACTTGGGAAGTCCATGGGTTCTTTGGGCAGAGAGGGGCTGGATGTGCTGGGTCTGGATGGCATGAGGAGCCAGGAGCAGATGTGTGACCCACCCTGACGTCCACATCACCAAGGGAAGGTCCTGACCCTGCTGTTGGAGAATGTTGGATCCCAACAGGAGGCTTGAGGACACACTGGCCGGTGAGACCGAGGCTGTGGCACCCACGGGATGTGCCCATGGCTGCTGTTGACCATGGGGCAGGCCAACTGGGTGCTGGCGCTCAACCTTGCGTGGGACTGGTGTGCTGGAGCAAAACAGGGCAGGTGCTTGGGGGCAGGGTAGCCAGGGCCCCCCAAGGCAGCCGCTCCCTGGGCCCAGCATTGCACAGCAGTGGTCCCCCCGCCCCTTGGCGCTGAGAAGATAAGGCTGGGGTGGAGATGCTTTTTGCTATAAGAGGGTGTCCTCACGGTCGCGGCTGCACCCAAAACCTGTCCGCTGCCTCCAGCTGCAACCATGCTGACTGCAGAGGAACAGAGCCTGATCCAGAAGGTGTGGGAAAAGATTGCCAGCCACAAGGATGAAATAGGAGGCGAGAGTCTGTTTAGGTGCGAACAGGACCCAGGGAACTCATGGGTGAGGGGGGCAAGTCCCCAGTGGTGCAGGGGGGTGCCTGGGGACCAGCAGCACTGACTGTCCCACTCCCACAGGCTGTTCTCCTCCTACCCTACGACCAAGACCTACTTCCCCCACTTCGACCTGAGCTGCGGTTCCGAGCAGATCCGCAGCCATGGCAAGAAGGTGGTGGCTGCCTTGAGCACTGCTGTCAAGAGCATGGACAACCTCAGCCAGGCACTGTCTGAGCTCAGCAGCCTGCATGCCTACAACCTGCGCGTCGACCCCGTCAACTTCAAGGCAGGCTGGGGACAGGGAATGGGGAGCAGGGAGCGGGGTACAGGAGTGGAGACCAAGGACTGGGAACTGTAGCAGTGATGCTGAGCCCCGTTTTCCTTTGCAGCTGCTGTCACAGTGCATCCAGGTGGTGCTGGCCCTGCACCTGGGCAAGGAATACACCCCCGAGGTGCACGCCGCCTTCGACAAATTCCTGTCGGCTGTGGCTGCCGTGCTGTCTGAGAAGTACAGATGAGCTGCTTGCCTGCACCATGGTACCTTCAATAAAGACACCTTTGCCACAGCAATGTGTTTGTCTATGCCGGGGCCAGGGGCTGGGGTGGGCTGGGGTGCTCCCATCACAGGGAAAGAGAGAGCAGCCGTGGTAGAGGGGGACAGCACTGGTCGTGAGCAACCTCGATGCCTCCCAGGGTCCTGCCTGCTTCCACCATGCCCCAGCTTAGGGTGCAGCTGATGCTGGTCGCAGGACATGGGGAATGGAGCTCACCCTGTCTCCTCACCATGCCTGCAGCCCTCTAGGGAGCAGCGGGGAAGGATGCGCTGAGCCAATGTGGATCTTGCATTCCCTTGAAGGATTCCCCAGAGGGGGAGGATTAATCCCTCCTGGTCCGTCTATCATGACAGCTGTTTAGGACCTTACTGGAGATGATGTGGGAGCCTCCACAGGCAATCAGACGAGTTCATAGAGTCAAAAAAAATCCACCAAAGACCATTAAGTACAAACACTGTTCTTAAGCTCAAACCCCTGAGCCACAAATCCCCATCGACTGCTAGGGAATTGTCCCCACACGTGAGCTGGGTGTCCAGACTCCTTCTAGCACCTGGACAGGGTGAGAGTTGCAGAGCTGCAGTCAAGCACGGTTTTGGGGCTCTGGAGCCCGGATTTTAGAAAATTGTTGTCTTTAGATAGCAGATGATGTGTCATAAGATACCAAACTAGCCCTGGGTTTGCTCTGAACTGTGAAACTGAGGGGAGGGATGGGAGATGCTGCATCAGGAGAACAGTGCCCGCAGCGGCTGAATGCAGGCAGTGGCTGGGCTCGGGGCACACCGGGACCCTGCCTGCATAGAAACACAAGGCTGGGAGTCCTCTTGCCACACTGACCCTTGCTCCGGCAAGTGCATTCGTGAACCCACAGCATATTTCCTCTGTCCTCAGACACATCCCAGCCTATATCCCAGTGTCTTCATGTGCATTTACACCCATTTAATCTTGTGCCACCAGTTTGAAAGGCTCTTCTGCCTTTTCAGTTTGCCCCCAAATGTAGACTGAGGCAGCAGACACACCACCCTGCTGCTGTTGCCCCGAGTTCCACATCCCAGAAGATCAGCCCCCCTCTGAACTATCCTCCCCTCCTTCCCTGCTCTGAAATGGTGCCAGCTCGAGCTAATCTCCCCCAAACACAAATGATAAGAACTGTCAGCCATGGAGGAAACACGGGTGTGATCTGTCCCCTGCCTGCCTGTGACAGCTCTAAACTCTCCTATTAGGACTGCAGCCCCCTCACCCTCCTCATCTTAGAATTACAGAATAATTTGGGTTGGAAGGGACCTTAAAGATCATCCAATTCCAACCCCCCTGCCATGGGCAGGGACGCCTCCCACTGGATCAGGCTGCCCAAAGCCCCATCCAGCCTGGCCTTGAACACCTCCAGGGACGCGGCAGCCACCACTTCCCTGGGCAATGTGTTCCAGTGCCTCATCACTCTCATGGTAAAGAAATTCTTCCTAATGTCTAGCCTAAACCTGCCCCTCTCCAGTTTATACCCCTAGTCCTATCCCTACAAGCTTTTGTGAACAGTTTTCCTCACAATCCTCATCTTCCCTGGCCCTCTTGCCTTCCTCGCCTTCATCCCTTGGGGCAGAGGGGGCTCGCTATGCATTGCTGCCCGGCGCCAATCCCAGCGGCTCTGCTGAGTGTCCCCCTCTTCCCAGGAGTCAGGGTCCCCCAGCAGAACAGCAGGAGAGATGGCTGGGGCAGGGGAGCTCCTGGGTCTCTGTGCAGTTCAGGGAGCAGGGGAACACACACTTTGGGGTACACCCATTTTGGGGTACATTGAGGGAAAGAGAGAGGTGGGTGCAGCAAGGATGAGTGGATGTGTGGACAGGGGCCGTGTGGGATGATGGGATGCACAGAAGGGGCCGTGTTGCATGGCAGAATGCACATAGAGGCACATGTGTGTGCAAGGATGCTGCATGTGTAGGGGCCGTGTTATATGGCAGTGGCAGGGCTGTTCACGTGTGTGTAAAGAGGCTGTGTTCGATGGGTCAGTCTGTACGTGCAGGTGCCCGCATGTGGGTGTCAGGAGCGCTGGGCAGCCTCAGTCTGTGGGGCACAGACTCTCACCGTGCTATTGAAGTTACAACCACCACACAGTCTCCACCATCCTGCCAGAACACACCCAGGCTGTGCCAGAGCTGCCTGCGCCCGGGACACCTCAGCTGGTACCCTCCTCTGCACCTTAGACCCAGCCTGGGCCAGGAGGGAATATGCACAGACTCCTCCACCTCTGCCAGTGCAGACCCTAAACCCAAGCCTAAACCTGAAACTAAGCTGAAGCATAAATCTAAAACTAAACCTAAGGCTAACCCTAACCTAAGCCAAAGCCTAAACCTAAACCTGACCTAAGGCTAAACCTAAGCCTAACCATAGCCCTAACCTAAGCCAAAGCCTAACCCTAAGTGTAAGTCAAAGCCTAAACCGAATCCTAAGTCTAAACCTAAGTCAAAGCCTAAATCTAAACCTAAGCCTAAGCCTAACCCTAAGCCGTACCCCTACCCGTGCCCCTGTAGCACAGCCGGCATGGGACAGAGCCCCCCCACCAGAGCCGGGGTGCGGGTGCCTGGCTGGGGTCCAGCGGTGGCGGGAGGGGACCGGGAGGGGACCAGGCGCAGGCGGGTGTCGGGCGGGGCCCCAGCAGCGCATATAAGGGCGGCGTTTGGCGGCGGTGTCACCCGTGCTGGGGGCTGCCAACGCGGAGCTGACACCATGGTGCTGTCCGCCGCCGACAAGACCAACGTGAAGGGCCTCTTCACCAAAATTGGGGGGCACGCCGAGGACTATGGCGCCGAGTGCCTGGATAGGTACATGTCCATCCCCACCCCCATCCCCACCATCGTTCCTTCTCCCCTCTACCTGTGCATCCCTCCATCTGCCCCCATGTGCTCCCCACCTGCCCCCATGCCCTCCCCATCCACACCTGTCTCTGTCTGATGTGACTCTGTCTCATTTGTCTCCGTTCTCCTTTTCCCCCTAGGATGTTCACGGTCTACCCCCAGACCAAGACCTACTTCCCCCACTTCGACGTGCAGCACGGCTCCGCTCAGATCAAGGCGCACGGCAAGAAGGTGGTGGGTGCGCTGATCGAGGCTGTCAACCACATCGATGACATCGCGGGCGCCCTCTCCAAGCTTAGCGACCTCCACGCCCACAAGCTCCGCGTGGACCCTGCCAACTTCAAAGTGAGCACCTGGGAAGGGGTGACCAGCCCGGATCCCCTCCTGCACCCCCTGGCTACCTCCTTGCTCACTGTCTCCTTTTGCCTTTCAGCTTCTGGGCCAATGCTTCCTGGTGGTTGTGGGCATCCACCACCCCTCTGCCCTGACCCCAGAGGTCCATGCTTCCCTGGACAAGTTCCTGTGCGCCGTGTCCACCGTGCTGACTGCCAAGTACCGTTAAGACGGCACCATGGCTAAGGCTGGCCCTAACCTTCTGCCAGCCCTTTAACAGTGAGCAACCAAATGATCTCAAATAAAATCTGTTGCATTTGTGCTCCAGCTTCGGTGTCCTCTTCTGATTACTGCCTGAGGGGAGGGAGCGGGATGGGTCTGATCTGGGGGTCTGAATGGAAGGCCCCCCCCACCAGGAGGGCAGGTGGAGGAAACAGGCTCTGGTTTTGCTGTCTGTGAGAGGAGGCAGCGTTTGGGCGGTGGTGCCTGGCAGGCAGACACTGCTTTGCCAGCTGTGGGGCTCTGTGAGCAAGCAGGGCATTTCCAGGCACTGGTGGAGGGGAAAGACTCATGGAGAATGTTTGGAGTCTGCTCCTTGGGAGCTCCCTGCAACCACAGCCTCCCCATCTGAGCACCACCCTGGGATCCCCTCTTGTCTCACCAACCCTGTGCACCTCTTGCTCCAGTTCAGGCCCAATTGTTGGAGATCATCTCCTCCTGGAAGTTATCGCAGGAGATAGTGGAGAACAGGGGCTCCTGGCACCTGTGACCCTTTGCATGGATGCACAGGAAGGGCACCCTGAGAACTTCCAAGTGCAAGGGCATCTCTCTGCATATTCCCAGGGCTGTGAGACACTGTAGAACTTCTGTTTCCACCTACTGCTGCGCTGCTGGGGTGTCACTTTGGAAGAGCTGGCAGGCTGGGGCTGACAGCGAGCACAGGACACTGCAAGGGTAGCAGACAGAGTTCTGCCCAAGATCCTGCTCTTTGGGCCCTGAACTGCAGCGGGGTAGGAGGTGGCAGGGGAGGAAAACAAGCACAGACAGCAAAGCGGTGCTGGGTGCCACGGTGCCGGTGTCCGCACAGCCCCCAGCCCTTATCACAGCCCACAGCAGGGCGGCCACCGTGGGGGTGGCTGTGGGGGGCTGATAAAGGGGAGCGTGGGCTCTCCTCCAGCTGTGGGTGTGGTGGGAGATGGGGCAGCAGATAGCCCCGGGGGATGGGGGGCAGTACAACCTGCCAGGTGCTGAGTAAGGCTGCCCTGTCCCTGCCAGGACTGGGAGGTGCTTGGTGCTGGGGTGATGGTTCAAGAAAGACCAGGGTAGCTGGTGCAGCAGCCAAGGTTGCCCCTTTGCTCCCTGGCACTTGCAAGGATGTATGCTTGCCCCAGCCCCATGGTCTCTGGTTACCATCAGTGAACATAATCAGAGGCAGGAGAGGCGTCAAAAGACTTTGGAGAGACGGGGAACCCTCCAGACCCCAGGGTTTCTCCTGCAAAGCACCACAAGCATCATGCCCACCACACCTGGGTACAGTGAGGAGAAGCAAAGCCAGTCAGGCCATCACTGACCAACCTGATCTAGCTTTGCATGGAGCAGGGTGTTGGAGCAGGCTGCACCCTTCCAGCAGACATTATGCAGATATAACTGTGGGCACAACTCTGCTCCTCAGAAAGCCTCTGCTCCCCTGGGAGCTTGAGGGGAACAGGGGCATGTTCAGGGCATACAGGTGTGCAAGGCACACACAGGTGTGGACTTGAGTGTAAAGCACAAGTAAGAGCCAGCATCAAATCCAGCACAGAGTTGGGACGCTCCAAACCCAGCAGGGTCCTTGTGCATAAGGGACAAGGCGTAAGAGCAATGCAGGGGACGGTGCGCATGTGGAGGGGACCGGGCTGGCAACTGTCCCCAGCACCTCTTCCAGGCTTCCACTTCCAAACACTCCTATGCCATGCTATGTCCTTAGGTGGGACACGTTTTGTGGCAGTGGGCAGTGTCCTGGCTCTGCAGCACTTTCCCAGGACGCTGTCTCTTTTCCCAGGAGTCTGCCTGGCTAAAACACCGCTGAGCTCCAAAGAGCTGGGATGAGCTTTGTTCCAGCTGCCACAAGATGGGGACCTCAAGCCGTGGTGCTTTATCGGGGCCAGGCAGAGGTGCAGAGGGCCAAGCCTTGCTCCTGCCTGCAGGGCTGAGCTGGAGCCTTCAGACAGGGGGAAAGAGGCCGCCAGGATGAGCTTCCAGCCAGCCCCAGGTCCTGAGCACGTTGGGGACACTGGTGCCAGCTCGAAGAGGTGCAGGAACCCTCCTCTCCAGTTTCACAGAATCACAGAATCACAGAATAACCAGGTTGGAAGAGACCCACTGGATCGTCGAGTCCAACCATTCCCACCAATCCCTAAATCATGCTCCTAAGTACCTCGTCTACCCTAACCTTAAACACCTCCAGGGACGGCGACTCAACCACCTCCCTGGGCAGATCGTTCCAATGCCTAACCACCCTCTCCGTGAAGAACTTTTTCCTAATCTCAAGCCTAAATCTCCCCTGGTGGAGCTTGAGGCCATTCCCTCTCGTCCTGTCCCCTGTCACTTGGGAGAAGAGCCCAGCTCCCTCCTCTCCACAACCTCCCTTCAGGTAGTTGTAGAGAGTAATAAGGTCTCCCCTCAGCCTCCTCTTCTCCAGGCTAAACACCCCCAGCTCTCTCAGCCGCTCCTCATAAGATTTGTTCTCCAGCCCCTTCACCAGCTTTGTTGCTCTTCTCTGGACTCGCTCCAGAGCCTCAACATCCTTCTTGTGGTGAGGGGCCAGAACTGAACACAGGACTCGAGGTGCGGTCTCACCAGCACCGAGTACAGAGGGAGAAGAACCTCCCTGGACCTGCTGGTCACACCATTCCTGATACAAGCCAAGATGCCATTGGCCTTTTTGGCCACCTGGGCCACTGCTGGCTCATGTTCAGTCGGCTGTCAACCAACACCCCCAGATCCTTCTCCTCCTGGCAGCTTTCCAGCCAGGTTTCTCCTAGTTTGTACCTCTGCTTAGGGTTGTTGTGCCCCAAGTGCAGGGCCCGGCATTTGGCCGTGTTAAACCTCCTGCCGTTGGTCTCAGCCCAGCAGTCCAGCCTGTTCAGATCCCTTTGGAGCCTCCCGACCCTCCAGCAGATCCACACTTCCACCCAGCTTGGTGTCATCTGCAAACTTGCTAAGGGAGGACTCAATGCCTTCATCCAGGTCGTTGATAAAGACATTAAACAGGACTGGACCCAGGACTGAGCCCCGGGGAACCCCACTTGTAACTGGCCTCCAGCTGGATTTAACTCCATTTACCACCACCCTCTGGGCCCAGTCATTCAACCAGTTTTTCACCCAGGAGAGTGTGCACCCGTCCAGGCCAGAGGCCGACAGTTTCCAAAGCAGAATGCTATGAGAAACTGTATCAAAGGCTTTACTGAAGTCCAGGAAGATACATCCACAGCCTTTCCCTCGTCCAAGAGTTTAGTCACTTGGTCGGTGCCAGATGTCCCAGCAGCCAGCACTCAACACCTCCTCTGGCTCATAGCACAGAGGAACGTGACCTCTGGGCTCCCTTCACCAAGGATTCCTTGGTGGCCATGGTTTCATGTGCCCCAGGTCACGTCCTGCCCCGTGGACCAGGCACACTGGCTGCAGTTTTCTCCAGCTTGGCTCCCTGAGCTGGTGTTCCTGCCCAGCTGACTCGGGACCTCCAAGCTGCAAATTCAGCTTGGGCAGGCAGTGGGAAGGTCAAATATTTCTCCCACTGCCTGTCCAAGCTGGATTTGCGGCTTCGATTGATGCAACCTTTGATGCTGATGAGGTGGAGGCAATCCCTGCATTGCCGCAGCAGTGACAGCCCAAAATGACACCAAGCTAGGTGCTGGAGGTGGACTTTGGGGGCAAAGCCCCCAACTCAGGAGGCAGAGTTGCAGCAAGAAGCTTCAGGGGAATATGAACATCTTCAGGTGAGACAAAAGCCTGTTCTGATGCCTCCGCTATCTGGAGGCCTTTCTCGGCACCCATCAACATTTATTTTTGATAAACAAAGCATCTGTGGGTCAAAGATACCCAAAGAACAACACAGCGCTTTGTTGTATGATAGTCACCAAGACAAGTGACATCTAGAACTCCATTTTAATTGAAAAAGAAACTCAAATGACGTCAAGAATTTAATTATTTAGGAACATCAAATGCCTTGAAGCCAATCCTTCTTGCTGTATGTTTTGCAGCCTACTGTAGTAGATTAGCAACAGATGTGGGGATGAACACCCTGCAGGTGTTCCAAGGCCAGGTTGGTTGGGGCTTTGGGCAGCCTGGTCTAGTGGAGTATGTCCCTGCCCATGGCAGGGGAGTTGGAACTAGATGATCTTTTAAGGTCCCTTCCAACTCAATCTATTGTATTGTATGTATAATTATATTGTACATATAAGAAACAAGCCTGATTGTTACAACGTACCTGGTTTGCAGCCGTGTTGTCCAGGTAGCTTGGATGCTGCTCTTATGAGTGTCTGATAAAAAAGTCATGGCTCTCGAGCACATACCCTGGAAAGGGACACAGGAGTACATACTCCTGGAGGAGATCAGCTATCCTAGGAGAGTCTGCCAGGAATTTCCCATGCGAAAGATAGTGGCAAAGCAGTGGGAAGGCACAGAACTGGTTTATTACTGGAAGCTGATTTTAGGACACCAGTTGAGTGTCCCTCTTGCTGAAGACATGAGGGAAACCTCATGTGTTCTACAAACTGCACTGTTTCTACATCCCATATTGGCATTCAGTATGCCGACAGCACACCTCATGATTGGGGCAGCCTATAGATCTTGTGCTGAAAGACTGTGTTGTTCAGTTATCTTTCCTAAATGTCAGATCCAACTGATGTCTTCTATTTGTTCAGGTCATTTTGAATTCTAACCCAGTGCTTTGGGGTGCTCACAGCCCGTCCAGCCTGGGCACATCTGAGAATTTAATAAGCACAATCTCCATTACAAGACATAAGTTATTGATGAAGAAACAGTGAATAATAATGTTGAACCAAGGACTGTAATCTATCACAGAAGGAAAACAGACTCACCTGAAACGATTCATTCTTGGCAATGGCCTTGGTTATTACTCATCTCTTTCTTCGATTAAATGTCCTGCTGTTTTTTCGTGATTCGAAGTTGACTATTTTATGGTTCCCTATTTTCCTCCTTGACCCTGCTAATAATAACGGGCCTTATTGTCTTGTTTCTGCAGCCCCATCACTCTGCTGCTTCTCCAAGATACTGGCTGTCTGGACATGGCTTCCATCAGTTTGTGAGGTAAAGGGGCATTTTTTTTCAGCAAACAGCATGAAAGTACTGGAATGATTGAAATATACTTTAATCGACACTTTTTAGGATCCTCCCACCTTCCCTACTGGCTGTTTTGCCAGTGGGAAAAGGAAAAGTGGTCACAAATACAGAACAGAGAGTTAACCTTTACTGAAGAGAGAGCTGGGCTTGTTTAGAGAAGAGAAAGCTCTGGGGAGACCTTAGAGCAGCTTCCAATACTGAAAGGGGCTCTAGGAATGCTGTGGAGGGGCTCTTGATCAGGGAGTGCAGAGATAAGCTTCACATAGCAAAGCTCCACAGACTACATCAAGCAGCTTTTCACCAGTCCACTGCAGGTACAGAGCATCATCTGATGTTTCTGTCCGAAATGAAAGCATGCAACTCTAAGTGTAGCTATCCACTCCATATTCCAGGGACACGTTTTTTCATTTATACTCTTCCCTTCCAGATCCCCTGTCATTGTGAATTCAATTAGAAATGAGCTGCTGAGTAGATACGACTCAATGAGGATCCAGCAGAAGATGGTGAAAACATAGGGTTTTTACTCTGCACTAAAACCAGGCATACAGGGTTAGGGGAGCAGACTATGCCAGCTCTGTGCTCTCTGGAGACCTTCGCACATGGCCAAGAGGATCCCAGCTATGGATTTATGAAAAGCAATACAGCAAAATGTGCTCACAGTTGCTCAGCCAGAAAGCTTTTATACCTTCTTCAATGGTTGAGCAGCTGAGTGCCATTATTAATAGTAGGAATATATTTATCAAAATTCATGGGTCAGCATTGTTAAAGCACCATGGATTCAATTTGGACAGGTCACCATTATTTATTTTTCCAGTTTGTAGCTTCAAATGGGGATCTTTGCAGTATTCAGTCCAATCTCTCTCCAGGCTCATCTGAAACACTAAGAAATACGCTCTCCAGAGCAGGGTCTGGTGTCTGACCTCCTGCAGAGGGGCTGAGCTTGAGGAGTCATAGCCAGAAGAGCAAGAAGCAAATGTGATGAGCCCTAACCCTCACACAGGTGCCTGCACTATATTCAGAGTCAAGTGTGTCACTAAACTGGACAGAAACCCTATCCCTGACATAGCCGTGCTCCCTGACAGTTCAGCATAGACAATTTCAGCTCCGATTCTGGAGCAAAAGGCAGTGAGAGCATTTTACCCTCCCTGGTTCAAACTCACTCCTTCTTCTGAAATCACCAGGGCAAAGGGGAAGGGAGAAACTCACAGAGTCATGAAGCCAAAGACAACATTTTAGTGTCCTCTGGAGGTGACATGTCCTACAGCATCCACCACCCCAAACAATTCTGGGGAACACTGGAATGCTTTTCTTGGGGAACAGGGGCAAGTTCACTGTTGTTGATCTGATTCTGTGTCACATTAGGTGGGTTTGAATTGTGCTCAGATCTCTCAGATCTCTGACTTTGAATCTCATCTTTTTGTCATTTAAGAGGAAAATACCTGTAACTAGAAACAGGAAAATCGTTGGTAAGGATTGATGACCAGCTGGTACCTTTAAAGTGGATGTGATGGTGAAATTAACATAGGATGAAAACAGAAGATTTTGTTAGAACAATTTTTGAGCAACAGCAAAATCAGCTGGTAGAATTCAAACCTAACATGGAGGAGGCTTGTCATTCCTTAGAGATAACATTATAAAATGTCTTTATATCCCAAAGAAGCAGAAAAACCAAGATAGATGGAGTGTAATACCTCACTGGAGTGGGATTTCCTAGTATGAAAAGGATATTAGAATAATCAGGAGATTATGAAAAATGAGAAGTACTAACTATTAAAGAAGGTTTTGATTGATTGATGCTCACTATACGAGTGAGTGAAGCAGGAACAGATAAATCCACCAGGTTGCAGGTCAAGATCTCAAAGCTCAGTCACAAGCTTTAAGTCCTGAGCCATGTTACAGCAGCACCGTGTGGTTCTGGGACCACAGGATTGACGTAGAGAAAATATGAGTTAGTGAAAGGATTGTGAGAGAGAGCTCAACAAAACAGGAAGATGATAACAGGAGGGTTGAAAGGGAATTATTGGCCTGGAGACAAATTACTGATAGAGTCTAACCTTGGATCTGGCCTTGGGTTTTTATTAATGGCCAAAACATGGATCGACAAAGCTGGTGAAGGGGCTGGAGAACAGGCCTTATGAGGAGCAGCTGAGAGAGCTGGGGGTGTTTAGCCTGGAGAAGAGGAGGCTGAGGGGAGACCTCATTGCTCTCTACAACTACCTGAAAGGAGGTTGTGGAGAGGAGGGAGCTGGGCTCTTCTCCCAAGCGACAGGGAACAGGACAAGAGGGAATGGCCTCAAGCTCCACCAGAGGAGGTTCAGGCTGGACACTAGGAAAAAATTTTTCACGGAAGGGGTCATTGGGCACTGGCAGAGGCTGCCCAGGGAGGGGGTTGAGTCACTTTCCCTGGAGGGGTTTAAGGGACGGGTGGATGAGGTGCTGAGGGACATGGTTTAGTGTTTGATAGGAATGGTGGGACTCGATGACCCGGTGGGTCTCTCCCAACCTAGTGATTCTATGGTTCTATGAGGCCACGAAGATGATCCAAGGGCTGGAGCATCTCCCATGCGAGGTCAGGCTGAGAGAGTTGGGTTTGTTCCGCCGGGAGAAGAGAAGGCTCCGAGACCTTACAGCAGCTTCCAGTGCTGAAATGGATCCAGGAAAGCTGGGGAGGCACTCTTGATCAAGGAGTGAAGGGATAAGATGAGAGGGAATGATTTTAAGCTGAAAGAGGGGAGATTGAGATGAGATTTTAGGAAGAAACGGTTTTCTGTAAGTGTGGGGAGGCCCTGGGCCAGGTTGCCCAGAGCGGCTGCCCCATCCCTGGCGGCGTTCAAGGCCAGGCTGGATGGGGCTCGGAGCCCCTGATCCAGCAGGAGGTGTCCCTGCCGATCGAGCTGGATGGGCCTTGAAGTCCCTTCCAACACCAACCCTCCCATACCCCCCCTCCCGTGGCGGTGCCCGGCGGTGCCCGGCCCTCGGCGGGGCGGGGCGGCGGAAGCGGCGCGGGGCGGGCGGCGATGCCGGGGTAGCGCCCGCCATGGCGCGGGGAGCGGGGCCGCCGCTGCGGCGGCTGCTGCTGCTGCTGCTGCTGCAGCTCCTGGCGCTGCCCGCCGGCCGCGGGGCCCGAGCGGGGCCCGGTGAGGAGCGGGGCGGCCGGCTGGGGGCGGGGGGCAGCGGGGGATGCTCTGCTGGGATGGAGCTCGGGGGCAGTTCGGGGATGGGGGGGCTTGGGGTGAGTTGTGGGATGCTCTGCTGGGATGGAGCTCAGGGGCAGTTCGGGGATGGGGGGGCTTGGGGTGAGTTGTGGGATGCTCTGCTGGGATGGAGCTCAGGGGCAGTTCGGGGATGGGGGGGCTTGGGGTGAGTTGTGGGATGCTCTGCTGGGATGGAGCTCAGGGGCAGTTTGGGGATGGGGGGGCTCCAGGGCAGCGGGGGGATGTTCTGCTGGGATGGAGCTCGGGATCGGTTTGCGGATGGGGGGTCTTGGGGTGAATTGGAGGCTGTGGGGGCTCGGGGGGAGCTGAGGATGTGGGGGCTCGGGGGATGCTCTGCTGGGATGGAGCTCAGGGGCAGTTCGGGGATGGGGGGGCTTGGGGTGAGTTGTGGGATGCTCTGCTGGGATGGAGCTCAGGGGCAGTTCGGGGATGGGGGGGCTTGGGGTGAGTTGTGGGATGCTCTGCTGGGATGGAGCTCAGGGGCAGTTTGGGGATGGGGGGGCTCCAGGGCAGCGGGGGGATGTTCTGCTGGGATGGAGCTCGGGATCGGTTTGCGGATGGGGGGTCTTGGGGTGAATTGGAGGCTGTGGGGGCTCGGGGGGAGCTGAGGATGTGGGGGCTCGGGGGATGCTCTGCTGGGATGGAGCTTGGAGGCAGTTCGGAGGTGAGGGCTGAGCATCTGGGGGATGCTCTGCTGGGATGGAGCTCAGGGACTGTTTGGGAATGGGTGCTTGGGCTGCTGAGGGAAGCAGGGACTGGGGGCACGCGAGGGATGCTGCACTGGCATGGGGCTCAGGGAAATTTGGGAAGAGGGGCGGTTGGGGTGAGTTGGGAAGTGTGGGGGCTCGGGGTGAGTTGTGGGATGCCCTCCTGGGATGAAGCTCAGGGGCAGTTTGGGGATGGGGATCTGGCAACTTGGGAATATAGGGGCTCAGGGGCAGCTGGAAGATGCTGCACCGGGATGGAGCACAGGGTCAGTTGGGGATGTGGGGGCTCAGGGGCAGCTGTGGGATGATCTGCTGAGATGGACCTTGGAGGCAGTTTGAGGATGGGGGCTTGGGCAGCTTGGGGATGTAGAGGCTTGGGGGCAGTTGGGAGATGCTGCGCTAGGATGGAGCACAGGGTCAGATCAGGGATGCGGGGGGCTCAGGGGCAGTTGGGGGATGTGGAGGCTTGGGGGCAGCTGGGGGATACTCTTCTGGGATGGAGCTCAGGGGCACTTTGGGGTTGGGGGGGCTTGGGGTGAGTTGCAGGGTGTAGGGGCTTGGGGTGAGTTGTGGGATGATCTGCTGGGATGGAGCTCGGGGGCAGCTGAGGGATGTGGGATCGGGCAGCTGGGGGATGTAGGGGCTTGGGGGCACTTGGGGATGCTGCGCTAGGATGGGGCTCAGGGGCAGTTTGGGGATGGGAGAGCTCAGGCAGCCGGGGGATGCTCTGCTGGGATGGAGCGCGGGGCAGTTTGAGGATGGGGATGTTGGGGTTTGGGCTCAGCTGGGGGAAGCTGTACTGGGATGGGGTTTGGGGGCACTTAGGGGATGGGGGAGCTCAGGGCACTTGGAGGATGGTGGGTCAAGTGCACTTTGAGGATGGAGGGGCTTAGGGGCAGTTTGAGAATGCTCTACTGGGATGGAGGAGCGCATCTGGCAGAGGAGTTGGGCTTGGGTGGCTTTGTTGCCTGGCTGCAGTCCCAGGAGCAGAGGCACCAGTAGGAAACCTACTGGGTGACATTGAAGTGAGCAGGGACTTGTCAGCCACACAGCCCAAGGAGATGGTCTGAGTCCTTCAGCTCCTGCCAGGGCTAGGGCTTTGAGGTGGCTTTGTGATTTCCCAAGCGATGTGGGTGCTTGGGGCTCTATAAACCATCTCCGGCAGAGCAGCACTGCAGAGCAGTGAGAGGTCAGGCCCAGATGGGTTGTTTTCCTTGAGTTTGCTTTGATTCCAGATTACTTTACTTCCAAGGCAACAAGGCAGGGTTTTGGTGGAGTAATGGGATGCTTTTCACAGTGCTGCTGAGGGTCTGTGGTTCCAGAGCAAGGTGCCCCCCCCCTCCAAAAGCTCAGCCAGCACCTGCGGTGCTGGAAGGGTCTGAGGAGGTGAGGCTCTTCACCTGCTTCACCCTATTGCAGAGGCAGGCTTGTGCTGGTGATGGCTGTCCGCTGTTGACGGTGGTTATTGCTTCCTCATAGCCTGCAGAGCGTGAAGAGTGCTCTGAGGAGTCAATGGGCATGATTGCCTTTTGCCCCAGGCCCACCCTCCTCTGGCATCCTGCTAGCTGGGTTCCCAGCCCTGGAGAACCACTCTGTGTTTGAGGTGGTGGGGTTTGTTTGTCTTGGTGCTGTCCTGCTGGCCAGTGAATGCCTCTGTAGGGTTAGGTCTGTGAGCTGAAGATACCATCTCCTCCCCAAAGGAGTGAGGGGTCCACTTCCTTGAACATTTGTAGATGGATTTTTGACCCAGGCTAAAGGAACGAAGTTTCTGTTACATTATAGATGGCCAAGCATCTTGCCATATAGCCATGTCTGTTCTTGAGTTAGACTGATCGCCATCTCTGTAGCTTTAAACACTGTCTGCTTGGAAATGAGAGCTTCATCCTTTTGATGGGAAGTCCTGAAACCAGCAGCAAGGTATCATTGCATAAAACTACCATGAGATCATCTTTAAACAAACACATCCAAGCTATTGCAGGTGGCTCTGTGTTCTGAAATTCAAATAGCGCATCTCCTTTGCATCTGTGATTCTACCATGTTTTGTTTCTTCTCTTAAAAACAATTCTGATTTTTGCATAATATGTTTGGAGTCTGCTTGTGTGAAATCCGTATGGGAGAGGATGGAAACAAATCCATTTGACAGCTCAATGATGTTTAACGTCACAGGACAGCTGAATGGGACTTTCTAGGTGATGCCATGCTGGTGCAGAGCACACAGAATAGAAAGGGATGGACGTGTATAGAGCACAGCAAATACATGAGTACACTTTCTCCATGCAAATGGATTGTGACCTGTCTTTCTGGCTTCTCTCAGCTGATTCTCCGCTTATCTGCCTGTGGTATTTCCTTGTTAGCCCAGGCAGAGGGTGCTCTGTGAGTCAGCTCACCCACTCCCTGGGTGCAGCTCTCCGATGCCCAGTGTGGTGAAGCCTGCAAGTGGGAGCTTGGCACATCATTGCCAACAGAAGTTGTTTGTGAGCAGACTTTGTCCACGCTGGTGCTTTGTTGGTACGGCAGCAGTGACTGCAAACCTGGTCACAGGCAGCGCACAGACAGGTCTGCCTGCCTGCCCTCAGCCTGTTACTGCCCTGGAGCTGGTGCTGTATAATTGACCAGTCCTTAATAAGTAACACTGCTGATCACTTGAGTTTTTAATTTTACAGCCTGCCTGTCCTCTCCTCCCCAAAACCCACATAAATCGTGCTTCAGCTTCGTGAGGGACGTGCTGGACGGGTGGTGACCGTGGCTGTTGGCCGTGCAGAGCGTGACAGCTGTGGGGTTGGAGCACCTCACATTAAGGCAGGAGGGCTTATCCTCATGTAGGTTGTCTGGTGGGACCTGTTGCGTTGAGTAAGGCCAGGGCTCTCCCAGCTCTAGTCATGTTTTCTATCCCTGTCTGCCTTCATCCTGTGCCCAAACATAGAATCATAGAATCACCACGTTGGAAAAGACCCACCGGATCATCGAGTCCCACCATTCCTATCAAACACTAAACCAAGTCCCTCAGCACCTCATCCACCCATCCCTTAAACCCCTCCAGGGAAGGTGACTCAACCCCCTCCCTGGGCAGCCTCTGCCAGTGCCCAATGACCGCTTCCGTAAAAAATTTTTTCCTAGTGTTCAGCCTAAACCTCCCTTGGTGGAGCTTGAGGCCATTCCCCCTTGTCCTGTCCCCTGTCGCTTGGGAGAAGAGCCCAGCTCCCTCCTCTCCACAACTTCCTTTTGGGTAGTTGGAGAGAGGAATGAGGTCTCCCCTCAGCCTCCTCTTCTCTAGGCTAAACACCCTCAGCTCTCTCAGCTGTTCATCATAAGGCCTGTTCTCCAGCCCCTTCACCAGCTTCATGGCTCAATGGAATCCCAGGAATGAACATACTGTGTGCATGCAGAGCACAGCTGGGGGTATAAACACCACCAATCAAAGGCTGCTCCCTTCTGTAGCTCCTGTGCATCAAATATAACCAGGGTTGAAGGGGATCACAGCCAGCTCTTGACTCTAACACCCCACGCACTCTGCTGGCATTGCAGCCGGGGAGCATTTGCTTGAAAAGCCCCTTTTGTGGTCTCTGCTTCTTGCTGGCCGAGAGAGCAGCATAACCCGGGCGTGTTGATCACAGCTGGGCAGCTCTGCCTACGTGCTGTGGTCTTCTTGCTGTCCTGCCCAGGGCTCACCCTTCCCACTGACCTCACCTGGCCCTGTACATTTAGAGGTGTTGCAAGTGCTGCTCCCTTGGCTGGACCCCGTAAGTCTGCAGCTGGGGCAGCCCCTGGCAAGGTGAGGCAGCTGCACTCTTCCTCCACCGCCACATTCTCTGTTTGGCTTGCGTGGCTGGTATTTCTTGCTTTCCTGTTTCCTCCTTTCACTGTTGGATTTGCAGGGTGCCCAGAGGCTTTGGCTTGGTAATTTGCCAGGGAATTAAACCCACGATTACTGTTCCTGTCTCTTTGCAGCGCCGTGGGTGCAGGCCGACTTGCATCCTGCTTTGGGGCATGAATCGTAGTTCCTGCTAGGATTAGATGGTTCTTGGCACAAAGTACATGCCAAGGCTCTGGTCCTGCCTGAGGACTGTTCTCTTTCTTTGGCATCGTTCTTAAACTCAGCAGGGTCCTCTGTGTTTCCAGCTTGCTCTTGTGCAGCATTGGAAGCAGGCAAGTTAAACCCTGCTTGCTGCTTTGATCTTTGATAGAAACGAGGAATCTAAATGGTGCCGTGGTTTCTCCCTACTCCAGGGAATTCCAGAGTAAAAAAAGATCATCTGAGAGGACTCGTCAGAGGCTTGAAGACATCTTTGTGTACCCTCTTGCTGAGTGTTTCAAACCTTGTGTTTGGGTGGGCAGCATGGCCTTGGCTCTGCTGTCTCCATGCAGTTTTGTCCCTTTCTCTATCTTGGTGTGACATTTCTTTTCCACCCCCAAGCTGCAGTCTGGTTTCTTGCTCACAGGTGAAATTCTCAGCAGGCTGGGCGTGATCAGTAGGTGTAACGGGGCAGAGGGTTGAATGAAAGGTCTTGCTAGTCCCAACAGCACTTGGACCGAATAGCTGTTGTCCTCTTGCATGACTTTCATCCTACCCTAGGGCTGCTTTTACTGCCCTAGCAGCCCTTTTTCCAGGTAGGGAAAATCTTTAGGCTGTGAAAGGTATATCTGAAAACAGAGAGGTTTGCAGCATGTGGGTTTTCATCACATTGCTTGTCATAGGAAGGCAACGTGTTGCACAGTACGTGTATCCTGACTGATAACATCAGCCCATGTGCTCAGCAGAGATAGATGAGGGCACAGCTCTTGCCTTTTGGCACCATAAACTGCTGCTGGAGCCCAGAACACCCCTCCAACTACCTACACCCATCTGTTCTGCACCATTCGCTCCAGGGTTTGCTGCTGTCCACTCCATTGCCTTTTCTTTTGCCATCAACTTTTCCTCCTGATCTGTTCCTCCTCCCTCTCAACGTCTCTGGTGATCTGTCATCTTCAAAGCACATCTCGCAGAGCATAGTTAAGGCATCTTTTAGTGCTCTATGGCTCTGGGTGATGATTTTGTAGCAGAAATGTGGGCGCTTCTGGCTGGAGAATCATAGAATAACCAGATTGGAAGAGACCCAACGGATCATCGAGTCCAACCACTCCTATCAAACACTAAACCATGTCCCTTAGCACCTCATCCACCTGTCCCTTAAACCCCTCCAGGGAAGGTAACACAACCACCTCCCTTGGTAGCTTGTTCCAGTGCCAAATGACCCTTTCTGTGAAAAAGTTTTTCCTAATGTCCAGCCTAAATCTCCCCTGGTGGAGCTTGAGGCCATTAAGCAGCATAGAATCACCAGGTTGGAATAGACCCATTGGATCATCGAGTCCCACCATTCCTATCAAATACTAAACCATGGATCACCACGTATCTTGTGGGACTGGGATGAGAAATCAGGGGCATAAAGTGCTTCTCTCCAGCAACCTTAGAGCTCCTGTGGGTGGCTGTAGCCCTGCAGCCTGCCCCTAGCAGTCACCCCAGCAACTGCTGTGCTCTCTCCCTTCCAGACTCCCTGTATGTCTCCGAGTACTTCTCTCAAAGCGCACAGAAGCTGTCCTTCTACAGCTGGTATGGCAATGCCAAGCTCTTCCACTTCCATGTGCCAGAAGACACTGTGCAGCTTCGCTGGCTCCTGCAGGCATCGCGGGGGAAAGGACCTGAGTGCACCAGCATGGAGATCACGGTGTACGTATGTCTCTGGGCCACTGCTTGCCCATGTGGGCTTCCTGTCCTCCTCTTGTCCTTGTTGCTCATGGTTGTTTTTAGGTGGCTGGGCATCTGTTCCTGCAGCCGTAGTTTCTTGATGTACGAGCACTAAATCTGTTTAACTGTGTAGGAGCGTTTCATATTCATGTTACTGGGGGATTTGGGGCTGTCTATCAGGCATAGTGGTATAGGTATAGACGCCGTAAGTGTAGGCATAGATATCTTAAGAGCATTGAAGATAGCTTCACAGTGTGGCTGGTGCTGGTGCTCATAAGCATAGGTGTTCCTGGACCTTTCTGTGCCTGCCAGGATCCTGCACGTGATAGCAAAGGATGTGGCAGGACTACAAAGGGCTTGAGAGGACTCAAACCAGTTGGAGGCAAATTCCCCAATGCAGAGGAACTGAAAAGACTGGGTGTGCTTTGTGAGGGATGCAGCCGTTTGTAGAGCAGAGATAGAAGGGGAATGCTGAGTCCTGCAGACACAAGAGTATGAGAAGACTGCAAACTCAATGCCAGTGAAAGAAATGCTGCTTCAAGCAGTGCTTGAGTTGTTGGAGGATATGAGGTCAAAAATCTGCAAGACTTCGAGCTGTATCTTGGGAGGGTCCCAGGTTTCCTGGGCAAACTCTGCCTTAGAGACATGTGGCTGTGGTACCTGTTCCACACAGGTCTCGGCAGTGACTGAAGTCTGATGCTTGACTTGTGCTTCCCTGATCTATCCTGGGCACAGTCTAGTGTGCTTGATTGCTCCAGAGCAGTCTGGCACAGATGATATTCCTAATTCCTGCTTCCCAGAAAGGATTTCCAATAGTTTAGGGATGTGAGGGACCAGGCAGCAGCTGAACAATACCCTAAAGAAGTGAAGACCAGCCCAGCTAAACTCAAACAAATTAATAACACATCACTTGTCTCATTTGCTTGCCAGACCTGTTGCGTCCATTGTTCTGTTGCAGTGCAGTCCAAGAGCAAGCAAATTAAATGCCAGATCGGCTGCCCAAAGAAATGTCTTGGGTATTACTTAGCTGCCTGCTTCTCTGGTACTTTGAACATTGGGCTGCTTATCTGGAAAGCAGAAGTGCTGCTGTACTGAAATCAGTCCACAGACCTCCCTTGGTAAGCATCTTTTTAGTCTGTCTGCTTGCCCTCCTTGAAAGAGGCAAGAGGGAAGATGCAGATCTTGACTAGAGAACAAAAGCCTTCGTTGATGTTTTAGCCTACTTGGGGAATTTGCTGATGGTTATGAAAAAGGAATAGTCTTGCAGGTGGGGCTTAACCTTAGTAAGTGTGGAAATTTGCTTTGAGGCTTGATAGAACTGTGTAAATCCTTATCTTAATAAGCAGCCAAGTTAAATCAGTCTGTAAATAAATCCTGGATAAGCTAATAGCAGCCAGTCCTCACCAGATGAGAATGATGGCTCTTGTGGTCCGCTTGAAACTGTGGGGGTTTTCCAGCTTCCTCCTTGTCTGATCTCAGGCCAACCCGGATGAGTACACGACGAGTTTGTACTCCAGTTTATCTTGTCAATGTCCTCATATTCCTCAGTTTAGTTGCATTCTGGTTTCTTTTTCAGGCACTTTCGCTATGGAGCCCCTCCTGTAATTAATCCACTGGGCACTCGTTTTCCTGCAAATGCGACCATCCGTCCTTCCTATAGCATCAGCATCACCCTGAGCAGTGCTGTGCAGAACACCACCTTTGTGAACGTCTCCACCCCTGCTGCTGGAGACTGGTTCATCGCTGCCCATCTCCCAGAGGCAGCTGGCAGGATTGAAGTGAAGGTGAGGGTCCTGATGAGGGTCCTGGCCATCCGACTCCACCCAGTGTGTCTTGCTGACTCGTCTGCTCTCTCCTCCTGCAGGGTTTCTCCACTCCATGCCCCTATATGTTCCAGGCAGATATGTTTGTGCTCAGACTCACGGATATGCCTGTTCTGGAGCCTGATGTTGTCATGCCACAAACCATCATCTCGCCTGCTAAGCCACTGCATGTCAAGTGAGTGAGAGAGACAGCTGAAGGACTGGGGGCCGGGGGAGAGTGGGATTTCCTGCAGGTGCTCTTTAGGAGAAGCTGCTGCTGTTCCCATGGGGAATGGACTGTGCTCTTGAGCTTGGGGGACTCTGAGCCTGTTTCCTGAGCTCCCTGCAGTGGTGGTAGGGTTTGTGTGGGAAGCATGCGAGCGCCCTTTTCTGACTCTTCCCAGGTGGTCTTAGGGGTTCGGCTGTGGGAATTTTGTTTCTTTGAGATGTTTCCCTTTGGAAGAGTTTCCACACCACCATCCAGGGCAATCTAGTTCTTGCCTGTGGTGGGTCACAGCTGGTGTGTGTTGAGAGTGTGAGCTCTGCAAGCTGCTGGTCCCTCCTCCCGCAGGGTCTTTGTTCCCAAGCACGCCTCCAGGATGCGATTTGAGCTGCAAAACTGTGGGACAAGCAAGCAGAAAGCATGTGCTGTGCGGGTAGTGCTGGGCTCCATCACACTGCCCCAGTCCTTCCAGAAGATCATCACGTGCACAGGGAATGTAAACTGCAGCCTGGCCGTGGATTCACCCCCCTGGGAGAAGTGGTTGCAGATTATGGTGGAGAGTCTGGGTGCTGCCGATGCCAGTGTGTCAGTGGAGATGCTGGCTTCTTTCACAGGTGAGCTTCTGCTTTCCCTAACCCTATGGGAAGGACCTGAGAGAACATTGTGTCTTCTTTGTTTCTCTTGGGCTTTTGGGTGGCTGTAGTGGCTTGCGTCCCCCAGTCCCCCGGCATGCTGATTGCCTGGGCGTAGCCTTGGGGGCTGTGACCTAGTTGTTGCTGTGTGGTCAGATGCAAAGGCTCTGGCATTCCCTCAAGATGGATACTCCCTGGAGCTGCCTGTTCTGGAAGTGCCTGAAAAGTTCAGGGTCTCTGAAGAAATGATGTTTTTCGAAGAGTGTTTGGGAAGCAGTGGCTGGCTTAAAATCTGGTGGGGAGAAGGGTTTGGGATAGATGCACAAGCCTATAATGATATAGAATCATAGAATAACCAGGTTGGAAGAGACCCACCGGATCATCGAGTCCAACCACTCCTATCAAACACTAAACCATGTCCCTTAACACTTCGTCCACCCGTGCTTTAAATGCCTCCAGGGAAGGTGACTCAACCACCTCCCTGGGCAGCCTCTGCCAGTGCCAAATGTCCCTTTCAGTGAAAAAGTTTTTCCTAATGTCCAGCCTAAATCTCCCCTGGAGGAGCTTGAGGCCATTCCCTCTCATCCTGTTTCCTGTCGCTTGGGAGAAGAGGCCAGCTCCCTCCTCTCTACAACCTCCTTTCAGGTAGTTCTAGAGAGCAATGAGGTCTCCCCTCAGCCTCCTCTTCTCCAGGCTAAACACCCCCAGCTCTCTCAGCCGCTCCTCATAAGGCCTGTTCTCCAGCCCCTTCACCAGCTTTGTTGCTCTTCTCTGGACTCGCTCCAGAGCCTCAACATCCTTCTTGTGGTGAGGGGCCCAGAACTGAACACAGAATTCAAGGTGCGGTCTCACCAGTGCTGAGTACAGAGGGAGAATAACCTCCCTGGACCTGACTATATGTTGACTATAGGTTAGCCATAAAGCAGCTATAGACAGGAAACCATCTCACAGAGGTTTATTTGGGGTAATGTGATGGGATGTAGTGAGGGAACGTCACCATTTGAGGAGACATCTTGTGACTCAGGAGGTCACTAGGTCCTTGTAGGTGTGATAGGGATCTTTACATCCTCCTATTGCACAACCATGATCCCTGTTTGACTCTTGGGAGTCTCGGAAGCTCACCAACTAGGTACATTTTCTAAAGTTTTCTTCTGGGTACACCAATGTGTTGTTATGGTGTGTGTTGTCCCTTCTTTTGTTCCTCCTTCCCTGCAGCTTCATGGTGTTTCCACCCACAGTACCACTGTCTGGCTTTCATCAGGATTCCAGCGTATGGATACTGATGCTGGAGTTCCCCCTGCAGAGATGATACCTTTCAGGGGCTGTAGCCAACACTGGAGTTCATGAATGAACTGAAATACCCCCACTTTGTGCTATCACTTGAACATGTGGAGCTGGACAAGGTGCTATTCCTAACTGTCCTGATTCTTCTCCGTTTTTTTTTTTTTTGCGTTACAGCTTGTAAACCAGGCAGTACCAGTTCATTCCTTAACTTAAGCAGCCTAAACCAGAGCCAAACTGGTCCCAGACCAGGTAGCACAGGAGCAATTGGGAGCCCCGGTCTGTCTACAGGAGAGACTTCACGCAATTCATCCAGCCAGAGGAGCTTCTGCCTGCAGAACCAGCCCATCGTTCGTGAGGACCTGGATGTGGTGTCTGTACGCTACAGGCTCTTGAATGGTCCCAGTGTGCCCGTGCACTCCATCTCCCCAACCATCCTCCTCCTCAACCTGAACACAGGCATGGACAGCGGGGGTTCCCTCGTGGTCAGTCTCTTGCTTAACAAGGTGCGGAGGCTGAGTGGTGGGATCACGTTCCCTCTGTGGAGCTCTATCTCTGCTCCTGGGCTGTTTTGTCATTAAACTCCACGGGGTTATAGGTAGAGGTGGGATTATTTCCCTTTCTTTTTTGTTGTCACAAGACACTCTTAGCCTGTTCTAGCTGCTTCTAGCACGTCCCACCTGTCAGCTCCAGTTCAGATGCCACAGCCTGCTGGCATGCGGAGGCAGTGACGCAGGAGAGACTAAATGGAAAGCAGCTGCAATGCCATCTTCTCCACGGGAGCATGGCACCTTGCCACCACGAGAGGAGACTAAGCAGAGAGACGTAGAGAAGTTGTTGCCTGAGTTGCTGATTCCCAGACTTTTTCATGACACCCCAAAATCATCAGTCTGAAATGCTGACTATCATGCTTGGTGCCTTCCCAGGGACTCAGCCCTGATGTCCTTCTCCCTCTGACTTCTGGCACCCTGTGCTCGCAATGAAGCTGTGGGCTTGTGCGGGTGTCCCAGCTTTGGGGCAGTTTCCCCGTGCAGTCCCCCTGGAGGTTCTCCTGCCTTTCAGCCAGCATGTAACACGGTGGCCGTACATGGCATGGTGAACCATACAATGTCCTGAGCTGGAAGGAACCCACAGGTCTCATCAAATCCAGCTCCAGTCCCTGCAGAGAACAACCATGCATCTGAGGGCTTGTCCCAGCGCTTCTGGAATATTGTCGGGCTTGGCACTGTCACTGCTTCCCTGGGGAGCTGTTTGACTGCTCCACCAACTTCCCCAACCTCTCTAAATGTCCCACCTAACCCTCTCCTGCCACATATTGCTGCCATTTCCTTGGGTCCTGTCCTTGGTCACCAGAGAGAAGAGGTCAGCATCTGCTCCTTCTCTCCTCATGAGGAAGCTACAGACTGCGATGAGGTCTCCTCTCAGTCTCTTCTTCTCCAGACTGAACAGACCAAGTGTCTTTGGCCACTCCTCACACAACTTCCCCTCTAAACCCTTCACAAACTTTGTGGCCTCCTCTGGATGCTGTCCAGTAGCTTTACATCCTTTTTATCCTGTGGTGCCCAAAACTGTCCCCAGCGCTGTAGCTGGGGCCGCCCAGTGTGGAGCAGAGCAGGACAATCCCCTCCCTTGCCCGGCTGGTGATGCTGTGCTGGATGCTCCCCAGGACATGTGCTGGCTCATGGCCAGGTGAACATCAGTTTGCGCAGAAAGAGCTGGTGAATTGATGGGTGACCTTGGTCTGCAGCATTTATTGTCACCTGCTGCTCCCATGTGCCGTGGGAGATGGGTTGTGCAGGGGATGGCATCAGAGCACTCTAATGTGGGACACTCTTCTCTTTGCACAGACGTCCGTGGGCCTGGCCAATGCCACTGTGGTAGCGTGTGTGAGTGCTGCTTCGCCGGTGCTGTCCCTCAATGCCACACACAACTGCAGCACAGGTATGAGAGACGCTGGCAGCCACTGCCAGTTCATCTACACCATCTCAAGGCTTTGGGTTTAGACCTCCTGAGCTGTTACCTGGCTCAGGGCTTTGTGGGGTATCCCAGGGAAGCCGATTTTGGCACGAAGCCTCCTGAGGTCTTTGTGCTGGCACATTCCCAGGGTGCTGGAGTGCAGATGCTAGTCTGGCACCAGGACTTAGCCTCCACCAAAAGGTCTGGTTACCAGCTGGAGCTCTTCCAGCCTCGTTGGCAGGAGGTTTGGAGATGGTCAAGGCTTTGCTAGTGTGCAGTGAAGCTAAGCTCTGCAGTGGAGGACTAGCTGAGCAAACGGGCTGTTCTGGGTGCCTTGTGCTGTCCAGGCAGGTACCAAGAGCTGAGATGAAAGTGAAAACAAGAGCCTTGGGAGCAAGGGTCCTCTTCATCCTCCCTGATGCCTACTGGGGATAGGAGCGAGGAGTCACGGGAACATCTGATTCCTGTGCAGCTGATCTCAGCCTGGGCTTGCCACGGACCTTTGTCCCCTAGTTCTGACCCATAAAAGCCCTGTCTTTTCTTTAAGCTTTTTTCCAGGGCTACCCTCTGAGCGTGAGCTCGTCCTCTATGGAAGCGATGCTGATTGTCCTGTACCCGCAGACAGATGACTGGTTTGTCTCCCTGCAGCTCATCTGCCTGAAGGGCCAGGGGTGAGTCTGGTGTGTCATCCCACCTCAGGGCTGGTTCCCAGCACTCTGCCTCAGTGTCCCGTTGCCCTTGGTTAGCGGGAGCAAAGCCGAACCCCTGTCTCACCACTGTACTGTGGGCTTGTCTCACCTGGTATGGGTGAAGCTGTGACTGCAGAGGGAGAAGGAGGGTGGTGGTGCTGACTTCCTCTCCTGTAGGCACCCAAGAAGCTTGTCTGGTGCTGAGCTGGCATGTTTTGCACAGACTGTGGGTGGCACAGCCTGCCTGGGTGAGCTTCCCCGGGTGGATTTTGAGGTGATAGATTGGTAAATGAAATGAAAATGTTACTGTTACTGCTTCAAGGGATCTCTGAAGGGCAGGGAGTTGTACCCATTGTCTTGCGGTTTGCCTCTCTGCGTAAGGGGCCAAGTGCTCAGTGTTAAAGTGTGGAACAGTGCTGGCTGTGGGTACTGGTTCTGCTGTGGGGGCCTGGGGAGAGCTGAGCCCCACCTGCTCATCCGAGTGGGCTGGGAGCTGGCTCGGCTCCTCGCTTTTGGGAGGAATGAGATCCTGAAAATAGCAGGGAGCTTGCATGCACGAGTGTGGCCTGACCCTCTGGAGCAGAGTGATCCCTTGGCACCAGGCTGCCCCGAGGGGTGACATACTAACACAGCCTCCTCTACTGCAGTGAATGTAATGCCACAGAAGCCAAAGTAACTGTCTTCGCATACCTCACCCCCTGCTTCAATGACTGTGGGTCATACGGACAGTGCAGCCTCCTGAGAAGACACGGCTACCTCTACGCTGGCTGCAGCTGCAAGGCTGGTGAGTGCATTTTCCTGGGAAGCTTTGCTGTCTTTCCTAGGGGGAGGCCACATTTTTCGGTGATGGTGTTTGGGTAGGGGAAGCTGGAGTCTGCCGCAGCTGGTAGGAACAGCCTGAGCTCATAGCACCTGCCCAGGGAGCCTTCTGCTTCTGCAGTGGCCTCTTTGGGAGCATCCTGACTTCCCTGAGAGGTGCTGCATTCTGGGAAGCACTGAGCACGCCAGGGGAGATGGGGAAGTGGGCTGAGGACAGCTTTCTGCTCAGTGGTTGTCTAGCTTCCAGCCTGGGGACTCTCAGAGCTTGGAGAGTTGCTTCTGAGCATCTTCGTAGGTATCTGGGGGCCAGTGGGGCTGCCTGAAAATGCGTTGGAGCCTGTGTCTTCCAGGGCAGTTTGTTACAGAGGCTGCTGATAAGGGATGCAAGGAGGCCAGGCTGCGGTCCCTGTCTGTGTTTTGCCATAGAGCTGTGTCTCCTGCCAAGAGCCAGACTCTGAGGTGCCCCTGAAGGAGGAACATCTGTGTCAGCTGCTAATTATCTTAATGGAATGAGAAGGCTGGACGGGAGTCAGCAGTGAAGGGAAGATGATAGCTCTGCCGTGCTTGGGTGGGCCCGTGTACCTGTTCTCAGCAGAAGGACAAGGCAAGCTGTGGTTCACTGTTGCCTTGGGCCCACACCAGGACGTCCCTGCTGCAGTGCTGAAGCACAGCAGGGAGCGAGATGGAGAGCAGCATCCTAATTTCCCCGAGGGGTGCCAGGTTCTGGGAAGCACAGAGCACCCCAAGGGAATTGGGGAATCAGGCTGAGGACAGCTTTCTGCTGAATCTCTTGGAGCAAATTGCCCCATCTGCATATTCGTGACCTAGAAATAAACTGAAGAGAGCGGTCTCCCTGGGCTCTGCCTGGCAGGGAGCCAGCAGAAGGGGCAGAGCTGCTGGCTTGGTTTCTGGTGACACTGAAATGGGATGGATGCTACTTTTAGCTCTGCTTGTTGACCGTGGTGTGCCTGCACATACCCAGGCTGCCCTGTGATTGACCTCCCTTCCCCAAAAGAGAGGCATAGGTGCCCTAATTTTGAATTAAAATAATTATTTTTTTTAAATAAGAGAAAAAAGGCAGGTTTGTGTTTGTAGAAGACTGACTCAGCTCAGTCCTTCGCTGAGAACTGACCCCTGTGTCAAGTCTAGAGCATGTGCTCTTCTCTAGGAAGTTCTCATTCTCATCTGCCCTGCACAGACTTGGATGTCACCCTGGGCTGAGGCAGTGAGTTTGATCGCTCTGGAGAAGAGGAGTTGGAGGGGGATTGAATCACACCTTCTGCTGCCCGCAGGGGTTACAGGGATCCTGAAGCCAGGCTCTTCTAGGGGAGCACAGGGAAAGGGCAAGAGGCCACAGGCTGCAGCAAGGAAACTTCCAGCTAAATTGAAGAAGACAAATTTCCTCCCATCAGTTATTCAGCTTTGCACAGTATCCAGGTCGCCATCCTTGGAGATCTTCAAAACTCAGCTGAGCAAGGCCCAGCGCAAGCTGCGCTGGCTTTGCAGACTGCTCTGCTGTGACAGGAGGGCAGGACAGGAGCCTGATGGCTTCCTCAGGGTTGTGGATCATTCTTCACCCTGATTCCTGGGATCTGTAGGGATCTTGCACCCAGCTTACACCATCATCTGAAGCATCTGAGACCCAAATGCTTAACATACCTCCTGCAAGTAATGTGTGTTGAGTTACTGTAGGGATGAAAAGTGCTAGCCTGGAAGACCCATACTGTATGTACAATCATAGAATCATGGAATGGTTTGGGTTGGAAGGGACCCTAAAGCCCATCTAGTTTCAATCCCCTGCCATGGGCAGCAACACCTCCTACCAAATCGGGTTGCTCAAAGTCTTGAACACCTCCAGGGATGGGGCAGCCACAACTACTCTGGTCAGCCTGCTTAGTGGGAACAACCTGGGTAATGTGCTTAGAGCAGACATGGGGCTCTGCTGGGGTTCCCCAAGACTTTACACAGCAGAACATGTGATGAGTGATGAGTGATCCTGAGAACAGGAGTGCAAGTGGCTGGTGGAGCAAGGGAGAGGAGACTAAGAGATGCTTCTGGAGTGTGATTGCTTCTGAGGAGTTGCAGGCTCCTGCTGGGTGCTATGTGAGGCCAAGGCAGGGCACGCGAGATCCACCAAGCCTCTCTGCTCTGCAGGTTGGGGCGGGTGGAGCTGCACAGATGACACCAAGGCTCAGTCTGTTGGCGCACAGAACCTGGCCACCCTCCTGCTCACCCTGAGCAACCTCATGTTCCTGCCAGCCATAGCAGTTGCTGTTTATCGCTACTACTTGGTGGAGGCCTCCGTCTATACCTACACCATGTTCTTCTCCACGGTAGGCATTGCCTTTTGTCTGCTCCCCTGTCAGGAACACTGCATCGGACTGAATTCCTTGGTGTAGCAATCCATCCTGGAGCTCCACAAGGAGCTTGTAGGATCATTGGACAAGAAGCTCCATGGACATGTCCTGACCCTTTAGAGCTTGGCAGGAGGGTTATTTTCACTGGGCTCTTACACCCACCCTGTTGGGTGCGTGTATTTGGTGGTGGGACCCTGAGGAGCCGGGAGCGTGGAAACTATCTTAGGAACTCTCAGCTGCTGCTGGGAGGATGCAGGTTGATGGCTGCTCTGATCTGCTTTCCGTAGTGCCAGGGTGGTTTGGTGGAACTTGCTGGAGGCACTGCCAGGAGGGATTGTGGCTACCGCAGGCTGAGCCTTCTCCTGCCCCTTCTTCGCAGACAAACGTGTGCTGCTGCTGGATCCATGCTAGCTTTTGCTTTTCTTCCCCGGCTCTAGTTCTACCATGCGTGTGACCAGCCAGGCATCGCAGTGATGTGCATCATGGACTATGACACACTACAGTACTGTGACTTTCTGGGGTCTGTGGTGTCCATCTGGGTGACGATCCTGTGCATGTCCCGGGTGAAGAAGATCCTGAAATATGTGAGTGTCTGGTAACTCCACATGGCAGAGCCAGACCTGAGCCAGCCAAGCCACGAGTGGCCATGCTGAGCCCTCTCATGGCTGGATTTTAATGATGCAGCCCAGCCTGTTTGTCACTCAGTGCCACCCTGATTTGTTAACCAGTGGCTTGTGTTGTCCCAGGAGTTTGGATCATGAACTTGCATGCTTTTAGGGACTGGGCCTGGAGGGACTGAGATTTGTGGGAGAGGTTTGTAGGTCCGCAGGTTTCTCCTGAAGGTGTTGCTCCCAAGTCCTGTGTGCAGGGCTGGGTGGCCAGGAGGTGAGATCCTCCCTGCCTCTGGAATGGCTGGTGGTACTCTGGCAGCAGATGAGCTGCTGACTAAAGTGGTGATGTCTCATTCCCAGGTTCTTTTTGTCTTGGGAACCCTGCTAATTGCCATGTCCCTGCAGCTGGACCGCAGAGGGGTGTGGAACATGATGGGCCCCTGCCTCTTTGCCCTCGTCATCATGATTGCAGCGTGGGTAAGTACGGGCAGCCAGGTAGGGCCTGCTGCCCTTGGCTCCCCTCCAGAGAGTGATGATGACAAAGCAGACCCCAGACTCCAGCCCATCCACAGGCATGGCTTGATCTCCTTGAAACACCCAGATGGAGGGACAGCGGGGCAAAGCATTTGCATTCCATCCCTCCAGTTGCTGAGAAATCACCTGGCTACAGGGCTGAGCACATTCTAGCTGCCGCAGCTCCAGTTGAACACATGCCTGTGGCTAGAGTGTTGTTGCAGAAGAGTCAGCTGTTGCCCATGGCAGGGCAGGAGCTGTAGTATCTGTGCTGTGCTTTGATGCCACAGCTGGAGAGGAGCTTTTGCACACAAGACATGGGCTCAGGAAGGGGGGAGGCTGCATTTCTCAGGGGCAGCAGGCACTCCCTCTTGCTGTGAGGTTGTCAGATGTTCCTGGGTCAAGCAGTGCTGCCTGTTAGCCCCTGCCTAAACTTCTGCTCTAACCCTCCTGTGCTCTCACACCTCCAGGTTCACCACGGAGTGAAACGCAGACACTGCTACCCCTCCTCGTGGAAGCGTTGGGTTTTCTACCTCCTCCCAGGGATCACTTTGGCTTTCATTGCCATCTCAGTATATGCATTCATGGAAACCAATGAGAACTATTACTACACTCACAGCATCTGGCATATGCTGGTGGCTTCCAGCGTTGCTTTCTTGCTTCCTCCTCGGGACAAGCATAAGAAGCCGTGGGCCTGGTCACAGAAGCTCACTTGTCGCTATCAGATCTGCCAGAACGACCGTGAGGAGCTTTATGCTGTGACTTGAAACTGCTCAGCTGCCAGTGACAGAGGTGGAGGTTGCTCTTTGCCAGGGCTGCCTCTCTCTCGCACGTCAGCAATCCTACTACGTGCTTGTTCACTGGCCGGGAGAGTGCAGTATGGACCAGGTTTAAAGATGAAAATGGTGAGCTTGTCCTGTGCAGAGAAGTTTGAGGCCACCTCTGCTTTTTTTGCTGGGATAGGGCAGGCTCTTCATGGTTCTGGGTCAAAGAATAACCTGTGCCTCACCTCCCTGTGGCCCTGGGGGAAATTGCCAACCCTTCTTCCCCTTCTGCTGCATCCATGAGGCTTGGGCTTCGCCTGTACTGAGCTGGAGCCATGGCTTTGGCTCTTCCCTGTGCCCGCTGTCCAAGCTGCGGGATGGGGATTTCCCCTGCCATCCTGCAGTCAGCATTTGAACCCAAGAGAAGAGCGGGTTTGTTCTGATCGGGAGGGGAAATGCTGCTGCGTGCCCTTGGTGCTGATGGGGAGGGAGAGAGCTGATCCCAGTGTGTGGGAGGCCCTTGGCCACCGTCTCCACGGAGGTTTGGAGCCTCTCTCCCTGTGAAACAGGCAGTGCTGCTCTTACCTAGTCCTGATTCTGGGGGGCAAGAATGAGGCCGGGTCTTGAGCCCTGGATTCAGGATCAGACTTAGCAGGAATGTGAAAAAAAAACCATATGGGGACATGCAAGAGGCATCAGCAGCATCTTGCTTAGAGCTGTGAAACCTGCAGCAGCTCGGGGTTTAGTGTAAGTTTAACTTTAGCCTCTTAGCTCATCTGGAAGGAGCCAAGCTGCTGTGCTGTTCCCTTTTTCTCCCCATAGTCGGGTATTCACTGTCTTCCTCCCTTTTGTGGGTTTGGCATGTGCAAAGCTCTGCCTGGGCAGTGTAGGTGGTCCAAGATGTCATCTCAGCTGCACACCCCCAGCTCCTCCAGCCTGCTGTGCCCTGGAGGCTGGATGTGCTGTGGAGTGGTGGCCGACTGGAGGGCACTGGCCGTGTCCCACCCAGCCAGGAGCAGCACCGTGGGCTCCCTGGATGGCTTTGGTCTCATCTTAGCCTTATTATTGGGCACGCAGGCATCAGAAAGCAAGGGCAGAAACCTGGCAACCAGGAAAGTTGCCTTTGCTCATCCTTATTCTGTAGATAAGGGCTCAAATACATCGTTCTCGCTGGTTTATTCTAGCTGTGATCGATCTGGTGTGGGCTCCTGGGAGCCCATCCATGGAGTCCCTTCTCAGGTGGCTTTGGGGAGGAAGGAGTGATGAATGAAGGATTTGTCTCCTAGTGCATAGGAAACAGGATTATCCCTTTGCTTTGAAGAGCGCTCAGCCTTCTGCTCAGCTCTGCACTTTATCTCTCTCCCTCCCATTCCTCTGCAAACTGACTTTTTAAGCGGGCGTGGGATGCTCGCCTGCACTCCCAGCCCTGTCCCCCACATCCCCTGCGTTTCCCTTTGCTGCTGCCATCCTGGACAGTGCGGCGAGAAGGGGGCACATGGGGCCCTCAGGACTTCCTCCAACTTTTACCACTATTAGGCACTTTTCCCCCTGCCCCATTTTGGGTTTGCACAGTGGCGATGCAGCCCCAGCGCTGCGGCAGGGACCATCGCTCCTTCCTAGCCGTACCAGGCTGCTGGTTGCACCCGGGTGCTGCTGTTCCCAGAGAAAGCAATAATTCCTCCTTGCGAATTTTCTGTCAGGAGCTTCCAGCCCTTTGGGGTGAGAAATCCTGCTAACATGATTGTTTATTTTGTGTTTGATCGTTGAAAGTCTGCTTTTGCCCCCTCTCCTCTTACTGTTGGTCTTGGCACAAGGTTGTGTCAGGTGCCTGGGGAGGAGGAGGTTAATTATTTTGGGTCAGATCTGAGGGAATTCATGTGTCTGGGGAAAAAAAAAGGTGTTTGGGTTTCTTTTTTTTTCCTTTGCTCTTAATACCTGTGATTATTTTATATGGTAAATTTTAAAGCTTACAATTTTATAATTTAATAAAGGTAACAGTATTTGAGGGCAAATCTGTGGTGCGAGTACTGGGGGGTGAGGGCAGGAATAGCAATTGCAGTTCTGGAGAAACAGAGTGAGTGAGTTTGCAGATGACACTAAGCTGGGTGAGAGTGTTGATCTGTTTGAGGGCAGGAAGGCTCTGCAGAGGGACCTGGACAGTCTGGATCTGTGGGTTGTGACCAGTAGGACAAGATTCAACAAGGGCAGGTGCGGGGTCCTGCACACACAACAACCCCGTGTAGCTCCAGGCTTGGAGAAGAGTGGCTGGAAAGCTGTCTGGCAGAAAAGGACCTGGGGTGCTGGTCGACCACGGCTGAACATGAGCTAGCAGTGACCCAGGTGGGCAAGAAGGCCACCAGCATCCTGGCTCGGATCATCCATGGAGTGGCCAGCAGGAGCAGGGCAGGGATCATCCCCCTGCACTCGGCGCTGATGGCACCTTGAATCCTGGTTCAGTTCTGGGCCCCTCACTCCAGGAAAGGCCTTGAGAGGCTGAAATGCGTCCAGAGAAGGGAACGGAGCTGGGGAAGGGGCTGGAGGACAGGGGTTGTGGGAGCAGCTGAGGGACCTGGGGCTGTTTAGCCTGCAGAAGAGGAGGTGCCCATCTACAAGAAGGGTTGGAGGGAGGACCCAGGAAACTAAAGGCCTGTCAGTCTGACCTCAGTGCCTGAAAAATTAATGTAACAGGTGATCTTGAGTGCTATCATGAAGCACATGCAAGAGAACTGGGTGATCAGGCCCAGTCAACATGGGTTCATGAAAGGCAGGTCTTGAAAAACTAACCTGATGGCCTTCTATGACAAAGTGACTCGGCTGCTGGACGAGGGAAGCTGCAGCTCCAAGAAAGGAGGCTGGAGCGAGATGGGTGCTGGGCTCTGCTCCCAAGTAACAGATGAAAGGACAAGAGGAAATGGCCTCAAGTTGCACCAGGGGAGGTTTAGATTGGATATTAGGAAAAAATTCTTCACGGAAAGGGTTCTGAAGCCCTGGCAGAGGCTGCTCAGGGTAGTAGTGGAGACCCCATCTCTGGGGCCTTTAACAGATGTGTGGATGTTGTGCTTAGGGACACAGTTTAGTGGTGCGGTTGGCAGTGTTAGGGGAAGTGTTGGACTCAGTCTTAAAGGTCCTTCCCAGCCTGCACAGTTCTGTGATTCTGTGATGCACGGGGCTCTCACCACGAGGTCCAGAAGCTTCTCTGCTCTTGTAGCTACTTGTTGACAGGTGATGATGGACTCTTTGTCTAGGACTCCTGCTTTGCTCAGTGCCTGGGATGGCTGGTGCTGGGGAACTAACGGAGCAGGTAGGAAGGAAGATGCACAAGGCACCTGCATTACTTAAAAGGCCTCGCAGTGGGAGAGGCAGAGGATGCAAGCAGGAAAAGGTACTTCCATGCTGGTAGATCCCCGTCCCTGGAGGGGTTCAACAGAGGTGCTTGTGGACACAGTTTACTGTCGGATGAGTGTGGTGGGACTCAATGATCCCACAGGTCTTTTCCAAATCAAAGACTCAATGACGGTACCAAACGCGGGCCGGCGCGGCCACTTGCGGCCGTCGCCGTCGCTCCTGCACCCCGCCCACCGCCCCGCGCCAGCCAATGAGAGGCTGCTACAGTCCCTGCGTCCCGACCACCGCTCAATGCCAACCAATGAGAGGCAGTCCCCGCGCCAACCAATGAAAAGCTGCTCTGGACCGATCGCCCCGCCCATCTCTCCGCGCTAGCCAATGATAAGTGGCTCCAGCCCCTGCTCCCCTCCCGTCCACAGCAGCCAACGAGAGGCAGCTCCAGCTCCTGCTCTCTCCCTCAACCCCAGCCAATGAGAGGCAGCTCTGGCCTCCTTGCCCCACCCATCACTCTGCTCCAGCCAATGAAAGGCGGCTTCCGCACGCCCCCGCCCCTCTACGCCAGCCAATGAGAGGCTGCCCCGGATCTACTTCCGGCCGGAAGCGGAAGTGCCGGAGGGCGATGCCGTTGCACCGGTTCCCGCCGCGGCTGTGGCCGGCGCTGCGGCTGCGGGAGGGCATCTGTTCGCGGCTGCCCGAGCACTACTTGGCGTCGCTGCGGGACGAGACGCCGCCCACCCCCGTGCACTGGCGGCCGCAGGCTGCGGGCCCTCGCTGGAACCCGCGCACCGGCGAGCGGGAGCGCGTGCAGGACGTGCCGGTGACCGTGTACTTCCCACCCGCCTCGCAGGAGGGGCTCTGGGGCGGCGAGGGGTGGATCCGCGGCTACCGATACGCGCGCAATGACAAGGTGGGTGTTCTGGCTCATCCCTAAACCGGGCGGGCAGTGGCGTCCCTGGCTCTCGGGGCGGCCCCGGCCCGGTTGAGGCGGGCAAGCGGGGTCCCTGGGGGCAGCCCCGGCCCCGTGGGGGCGGGCAGCGGAGCCCCCGCACCCTGATGGTTCCCGGCCTCCTCTCAGCTCTCCACCAGGCTCCCCAAGATATGGAAGCCACAGCTCTTTGAGCGACAGTTCTACAGTGAAATCCTTGATGCCACCCTGACCATCACTGTCACCATGCGGACGCTGGACCTCATCGACGAGGCCTATGGCTTTGACTTCTACATTCTCAAGGTGAGGCCCTGGGGCTGGTGGGACTCACCGTGCTGCAGCCTTGAGAATTGTTACAGACTCCATCCCTGGAGGTGTTGAAAAGAGGGACAGGCAAGACGCTCAGGGATATGGTTTAGTAGTGGACAGGGTGTTTGGACTCAACAATTTCAAGTCTTTTCCAACCAAAGGATTTCACGATTCAGCACACTGCCATCACTCAGCACCTCACAGGCATCTGCTGCTGCTCATCCCTCAATGCAGGCCTAAAGCTCTGGCATTTAACATGCCTTTGATTGAGAAGTGTGATCTTAAAGGTCAGAACCATGATCAAGTTAACTCCAGAATATGGAATCGTGGAGGGGACCCATGAGAATCATTAAGTCCAACTCCTGTTCCTACACAGGACAACCCTAGCACTCATGCCATGTGTCTGAGGGCCTTGTCTAAGTATTTCTGGAGTATTGTCAGGTGTGGTGCTATGACTGCTTCCCTGGGGAGCTGTTCCAGTGCTCCACCACTCTCTGGTTGAAGAATCTTCTCCTGATGTTCAACCCAACCCTCCCTGGCGTGCCTTCCTGCCATTCTCTCGGGTCCTGTCATTGGTGGCCACAGAGAGGAGCTCAGCACCTGCTCCTCCTCCCCTAGTGAGGAATCAGTAAACTGCTATGATGTCTCCCCTCAGTCTCCTTAAGGCTGAACAGACCAAGTGACTTCAGCCACTCCTTACACAGCTTTTCTTGTAAACGCTTCACCAACTGCGTGCCTTCCTCTGGACGCTCTCCAGTATCAAAGATCCAAAGGATCTTGAGATCCTTTCTTAGCCTCTGGTGCCCAAAACTGCACCTGGTGCTCAAGGTGGGGTTTCACCAAAGCCTGACTTACCTAAGGGATCTTTCCTAATGTGTCCTGAGAGCCTCTACACCGTGCAGGTGAGCTGGTGGTGTTCTCTGGATGTCAATAGTCCTGCAAGTTCTCCAACAGCTGTTCTCCTGGTGCATTTTAACATCAGGCTTTTTCTTTTTCTTCAGACTCCAAAAGCTGACATGTGCTCAAAGCTGGGCATGGATTTGAAGCGAACAATGCTGCTGCGACTTGCACGGCGGGATCCTAAACTTCATCCTGATGATCCAGCCAAACGAGAGGCGATCTATAATAAATACCAGGTGGGTGCCTGACCTGCTATTCCTGCCCTGGTGTCTGCAGTGGTGTTTGCTGATTGTCTAGGCTGATAATGCCCTAATGACCCTGTCACAGCACAAACCCATGTTAATGCTCCTGTGATTAGGGGTAAGGATATGGGCAGAGAAGAGCTAAACATCATTCATCAGGTTCTTCTTGTCCCTCTGTGGGCTGCTAATTTCTTTATCGGTCCTCTAGGAACACCAAAGCATGCTTTTGCTGTCGTTGAGGTCTGCACTAAGCACTTGTAGGAGCTGGTGCTGCAGCGTGGAGCCCAGACTGCTGGTGTGCAGTTCATTGCTTCCATGGGGTTGTGATGAGTTACAGCCCCAGAACTACTGATCAGAGAAAGCAGGGCTCTTGCTAATCGTAGAGGAGAGAAAGGAATTGGACTTTAATTGACACAAATGAGGGAACAGTGTTTAAGATCTGTCCGTAATAATGTTCCTGCTGGATTGCATGTTTGAATTGAGCATAGAGAGGATTTGCATCTTGGTCACCTGCATAGACTGCACTGCCTGCTCCTTCTGTTCTCACAGGAATTTGCAATCCCTGAAGAGGAGGCAGAATGGGTTGGCTTGAGTTTAGAAGAAGCAATAGAAAAACAGCGCCTCCTAGAAAAAAAGGTGAGTTCCTGAGGCAGTGCTTGGCACCAAGCTGCACATGCAGCTGGTCCAAGCATCCTGAGTGACAGAAGCACCTCTCCCAAACTGCTGAGCAGCTATGGGAACCTGCTTATATTTGGGTGCCCAAATCCTAGGGCTGGGTTTATTTATTTTTATGATCAATCGATTAAAATGTATTTTCATATTTATTTATTGATATGGTTTATAATTGATATTTTCTATTAATTTATTCATAGCTTGTGATTAATTATTATTTGACCAATAGCTGTTTAATATCAAATTAACTTTTATTTAATCATTAGAGTGGTTTGGGTTGGAAGGGACCTTAAAGTCCATTCAGTTCCACCCCCTGCCATGGGCAGGGACACCTCTCACTGGATCAGGGGCTCAAATCCTCATCCAACCTGGTCTTGAACTCCTCCAGGAATGGGCCAGCTTCACCCTGTGCTGCTGCTCACATTCACTCCTTTAACAGCTCTGTCTTCTGCTCTGTTTCAGGACCCTGTCCCACTCTTTAAGGTGTATGCTGAAGAGCTTGTCAACCAACTGAAAGAGCAGGCAGCGCAGAAGGAGTAGAAGGAAAGAAACCTTCGGAGCAAACCCCCCCCAAGCTCTGGGGGTTGCAGAGTCTTCTGTCTGAACTGCTCTTGTGTGGAAGGGGCTGTACAAAGGGTGTGCCCAGGAGCATGTTGCAGGTTTTGCAGTCTAGCAACAGCCTAAATTCAGTGAGGAACCATTCCTGCAGTCTGAGAGAAGAATTTCTGTCCTGTGCCTTTGTAAGACTGACTTAATGTGGTTGTTCTGCCTGTACAAGTGGTTGGCTGCTGCTAAGGGCTTGGTCACAGTATAAAATAAGGTAGAATATCAGTAAAATTCTCTCTGATGCTCATTGCTCATCAGTGCATTCTAGGACACTGTGGTGGTGTAACCTAGATCAGCTGCCAGCCCCCTTGCAGCAGATGTAGCTGTTCCTTGGAAGCGGAACTCCAACCCCCTGCCCCAGGTGGGGCTGAGCTCCCATGTGCTGGCCCCATGGCTTCCTCGCGCCCCTTGGGTTACAGCACTTGCTCTGTTTGATGTTGCTGACTTTAAAATCTTTTATTTTGTAAAAATGTAGTTGAAGTGGGCGTCGAAGCCTTTGCTGTCATCTGGCAACAAGGGTCTGAAAGTGCTTCCTTCCAGTACTGAAAGGGACTCCGGGAAAGCTGGGGAGGGACTTTTTAGCACGGTGTGTAGCAATAGGACAAGAGGGAATGGTTTTAAACTGAAAGAGGAGAGGTTGTTTACACTGAGGGTGATGAAATGCTGGCACAGCCTGCCCAGAGAGATGGAAGATTCCCCATCCCCAAGAACATTCAAGGCTAGATTGGATAAGAAACTGAACAACCTGATGGATGACCTGCTTGCTGCAGGGTTTGTGCTGGATGGACTTTAAAGGTCCCTTCTCAACCAAACCAGTGTGTGGTTCTGTTCTACACGCTGTGAACAGGGCTGTGTATGGCTGTTGTCAGTAAGCTTTGTGGTCCTGCAGTGGGTTTCTGACTGGAGAACAAGCAGCTTCTCCCTTTCAGCTCTGAGGTGAGGGACAAGCACAGAGCTTGCAGGATGCAACAACGTGTGGACCCAAAATCTGGATTGTTGCTCCAGGAAGAGACTTCACCCTCATCTCACCTTGGGATGAGATGTGCTCCCCTCTTGCACATAAAGGCAACTGTTTCTGAGCCACAGGTCCCACAATGAGAGAAACTGGGTTGGGGGAACAGCATGAGGCTGGTCCCTCTGCACTGGAATGGAGTAGGACCACAGGGGAGGGGAAATTCCTCATACCTTAACGTTTGCCTTAAGGATCTAGGCCAGGGGTGCTGTGGAGGTGGTTGCTGGGTAGGCTGGGAGTCTGTGCTGAGCAGGAGGGGTTGAGGGAGGTGATTGAGATAAATGCAATCTCAATAGTGACTTTTCATGAACACCAGACTTCTCCAGTGCTTTTGGGGCCAGGGAATGAGTTGAAGCCCTCCCTCGGGAGGGGTATTTGAGGTCCCAGGTGAGTGTGGCTCAGCTGAGCTGCCCAGGGCTGGTCAGGGGCTGCAGACTGGGGCTGCGCTGTCTCTGTGGGTGCAAGAGGTTCAGCACTGCAGGGGACAGGTTGGGCGGCAAAAGCTGAGATGTTTCCAGCCTGCCTGCGTGTCCCAGCTCTGGCAAGTCCAGGTTCTCAAGAGCAGACTGGCACAGAAGGTCACATTTGCCTAATTAATGATTGTGTACCTAGGCCAGCACAATGACATTTGCTTATCTTCTCCCTCTTCTGCAACTGAACTGAGTGCGAAGCTGCTGCCCGGCTCCTCTGGGATGCTGACACTCTGCCCTCGTTAGAGATAATTAGCTGGGACAAGATCCTTGTCTGACAGCTCTGCTCATCATTAGGGCTGGTGCGGCTCATGCATTTTAATGTGGCTCTGAGCAAAGCTCCAGCCTGTGGCTCTGTCCAACCCCCTCTCCGTGCCTTTATCGGAACGTGGGGCACCTGCCCGTATCCTGCTCTTGGCCCTGTCAGGGCCCTCAGTGGTGAGGAGGCTGCTTGGGATGGCTGAGGGGACAGCAATCAGCTTCTGCTCTGAACTAGGGGTTGGCTTTTAGGGATGTGAAATTACCTCCCAGTTGTGTGGTGTTGTGTTTGAGACCTTGCCTGGAGCCCTGCGTGCAGTTCTGGAGTCCTCAGCACAGAAACGATGTGGAGTTGTTGGAGCAAGTCCAGAGGAGGCCGTGGAGATGATCTGAGGGCTGGAGCACCTCCTGTTAAAGGACAGGCTGAGGGAGTTGGGGTTGTTCAGCCTGGAGGAGAGAAGGCTCTGAGGAGACCTTAGAGCAGCTTCCAGTACTGAAAGGGGCTCCAGGAAAGTTGGGGAGAGGCTCTTGATTAGAAAGTGAAGGGGTAGGATGAGGGGGAATGGTTTTAAGCTGAAAGAGGGAAGATTGAGATGAGATCTTGGGAAGAAATGTTTAATTGTGAGGGTGAAGAGGCCCTGGGCCAGGTTGCCCAGAGAAGTGGTGGCTGCCCCCACCCTGGAGGTGTTCAAGCTCAGGTTGGATGGGGCTTCAAGCAACCTGATCCAGTGGGAGGTGTCCCTGCCCATTGCAGGGGGTGGAATTGGATGGGCTTTGAGGTTCCTTCTAACCCATGATTCTGTGATCTCTGGGCAGCCTGGGCTGTATGTCCTCCTCGGCTATGCTGCTGGTATCACCTATCCTTGAAGTAGACTTTGTTCCACAGTACTGTTGATGGTCCATGCCCATTCTGTGGGATCTGCTGCCTTGGGAAGGTTTGGGGGGTGCTGAGGTGTGGCGGGAGCCTTTGCCCACATGTAGCAAAGCTCCTGTCCCACTGGAGACACCAAGGGGGACACTGCGAGAGTGGAATGGGAGCTGCAGGAGCTCTTCCATGGGGAATCCTACTGGAGAATCCTACTGGAGCCGGGCCCCTCTCCGAGGGACACATGAAAGGGCAGGAGGCCATGGGCAACGCTGCTTGGTGGCTGCAAGTGACATGGAAAATGCTGCTTGGATAGAAGGAAAATCTTCCTCAGGAGGATGGTGCAGCCCTGCAGTGGGGTCTGGAGAGGTGATGGCACCTCTGTCATAGGGGCTTTCTCAAGAACAGGGCAAGATCCTAGGCAACCAGCTCTAGCTTTGCAGCCATCCTTGCTCAGAGCAGGAGTTTGGACTGGAGACCTCCAGAGGTCCTCCCAGCCTCACTTTTTCTGTGATGCAGTTCCTAGTAGCTACTCCACCTTGTGAAGCTGCATGTGGAACGGCCGTAGGCTTGAGAAAAGGGGGATGAGCAATGAACTGAAGAAGACCAGCTACCAAGTGCTGGCTGGAGGGGAAGGGTCATGTCTGGGCAGGAGAAAGGCTAACAGTTCAGCTCCCTCCCCTTCTTTGGGGTATAAACAGTCTGCCTGAAGCTCCTTCTGCAGCCATGTCCTGCGCTCACCCAAGGAAGCATCTCCCGCACCAAGCGGTCACCTCCAGGAGGAGTGACTGCAGGCAGGGATGGTGGGATGGAGCCACTAGCTGCACACGGGATTATCAGGAGCCACCTGCCCACTTTGGCGGAGCAGTGGACAACAGGCTGGCTCTGTGTGAGCATCCCTGGGGTGGGCGGTAGAAGAACCTGGTGGCTTTCCATGAGTGACCACTGGATTTCCTCTTCCTGTTGGTTCCCAACTTTTTGCTCAGCCTGGCCAGCTGCCCCAGCCCTGCAAGGGATGAGGCAGGAGATGGCACGGCCATCATGTTACAGCAAACTTGGTGGCCTGATGATGTCCTAGGGCTCTGCTGCAGGCAGGGTACGTGGCTCTGAGGGCAGCCAGGTGAGACCAGCCTGGGGCCGGGCGCAGGGTCCTGGCTGGAGAAGAAGATGGGCAGATCCTGAGTGGAGCTTAGCTTTTACAGTAAGGAGTCATAAGGAAAAAAAAAAGAAGCCTCTTAAAAATCTACATATGCAAATGTGTTGATTGCCCAAAGCATCTACTCCTGATAAGTCCCTGCTGCAATCTCTCCTACAGACACAGGCTGAGCTGGACCAGGGTTGCTGGGCACACTGGGTACATGTGGGTATGTGGAGTTACCTCTGTCCACAGCTCCTGCTGCACGTCACAGGCTCAGATTGGGCTCCTGGGGTGTGGGAGGGTGCGAGGGGCAGCCCTGCCAGCTGGGGACTGGCCACAGGCTCTTCTGCATGGCTGGACTTTGCTGTCCCTGTGCATCTCCATCTCCATGCGGCCATCACCATGGTAACACTGAAAATGGTGCTGTCAGGCCAGCATTGTGGCAAATGCAGAAAATGACATTTCTTGGACAGGAGCAGGGCTTTGCTTGCAGGACCTCTGGGTACCTGGGGCCGCGGCTGCTCAAAAAGGTCCTTGCAGGGATGTGCAGGGTCCAGAGATGCACAACCTGAGCTGGGGTGAAGGAGGAAGAGGGAGCCTGTGGGGTGGGAAGCAGTAGGGGAAAGGGAGCAGCAGCACCATGGGCTTCTCCAGCAGCACCTGGCATGGATGGGGCTGTGATGGGAGGAGCGTGTCCCTGAAGGTGGTTGTGCAAAGCCAGCCTCCCTCTCTGCCAGACGACCTTGACATCCTAAGCACCTCATGGCTGGTACGAGGGGTGAGGCAGTGTTTGGTGGAGCTTCCCAGCACCGCGCTGGTGTTTTGGATCCTTCTAGGACCCTGAGGAACCCTCTAGAGCACTCTGGGACCACTTTGGGGACTCCTAGAACCCCAAGGCATCCTCTAGATCCCCTGGGACCCTTTTAGGGCCTTCTAGGACCCTGCAGAACCCTCTATTGTCCCCTGGCACACCTTTAGGGTCTCCTAGGACCCCCAGGAACCCTCTAGAGCCCCCTGGGACCTCTTTAGGGCCTTCTTGGACCCTTCTAGGACCACGAGGAACCCTCCAGATCCCCCTGGCACACCTTTAGGGCCTCCTAGGACCCCCAGGAACCCTCTAGAGCCCCCTGGGATCCCTTAAGGGCATTCTTGGACCCTTCTAGGACATCCAAAAACCCTCTAGAGCTCCCTGGGACCCCTTTAGGGGTCATTGGCTTATTTATCCCTGTAAGAAGCAGGAATTTCTTTGTGTGAAGACACCTCGCTGGTGTATGTTCGGGCTGGATTTTTCCCTGTGTGCCTTTAGAAAGGTGGAACTCTACCAGCTGCTCCTGCCTGTATCAACCAGGTACCATAAGCAAACCACATCACCTCCCTTTTCGCACGAGCTAGAGGAGCCCCAGGCTGCGCAGAGAGCCTTGGAGGGGCTGCCCCTGCCCTTTACACCCCTGCAGAATACACTGCCCGCTTGGTGTTTAACCAGGTATTTATTCACATGGGGACTTGGAATCGTAGAACGGTTTGAGTTGGAAGGGACCTTAAAGCCTGTCCCGTTCCACCTCCTGCCATGGGCAGGGACACCTCCCACAAGATCAGTTGCTCAGAGTCCCACCCACAACCTGACCTCAGACACCTCCAGGGATGGAGCTCTGAGGCTGGTCAAGGACCTGAACTTGGTTAAATCCTTCCTCTGGAAAGCCATACACTGATTCAGGGGGGTTCAAGTGGTGGAAAGTCTTTACTTTAATCTGCCTTGCTCCAACTCTGGGAATTGAGCCTTGTCCCACTGTGGCTCCCACTGTACCTCACATTTTAAGCTCTTGGATCTATTTGACATCAAGCTTCAAATCTTCCTGCAAGGATTGCTCTTTAGAGACAATTACCTGTGGCCTTTTCTATTTTACAAGTTCTTTTCCACTGGATTCAAAGCGTGGGACTGGAGCAGGTGCCAGCACCAAAGACGAGCACAATCTCCGTGGATGCCGGCATGCAGCTAGCAGGATTCTTCCTGGCTGGACTGTGCTGGAATGCACAGAGCTGGGACCTGCTGAAGTGCAGAGGTAGGAAACCACCTGTATACAGACCCCCTTGTTCTGCTCAGCTCCTCTTTACTTTGTGAACACTGCCGCTCTCTCATGTTACTAGTTTTTTCTTGTTTTCTGCATGATACGCTGGAGAAAGAGGCAAACTGGAGCCTTTGCAGGGTTCTGGGGAAGGTGCTTTTGCTGAGGAGGCTCGTGGAGCTGCTCTTTGCAGCTGGGTGGCTCCCTTGCGGAGAGGTCACAAGGTCCTGAATGGTTGGAGGGGGAAGGGAGTGGTGTGTGTTGAGACCTTGCCATGGGAGCTGGCGCAGTAGGTGGATGTGGTTGAAGTTCTGATGGTGTGAGGCTAAGAACGTGCCTGCTTGGGAGCCTGTGAGCCGGGGAGTTACCATGGGAACTACTGGAGGATGCTGAGGAGGCTCTGCTGGCTTTGGTGCCTGTGCCTGGGTCCCCAGCCACAAGTATCACAGAATCACCAGGTTGGAAAAGACCCAAAGGATCACTGAGTCCAACCATTCCTATCAAATACTAAACCATGTCCCTCAGCACCTCGTCCACCCAACCCTTAATCACCTCCAGGGAAGGTGACTCAACCCCCTCCCTGGGCAGCCTCTGCCAGTGCCCAGTAACCCTTTCTGTGAAAATTTTTTTCCTAATGTCCAGCCTGAACCTCCCCTGGTGGAACTTGAGGCCATTCCCTCTTGTCCTGTCCCCTGTATGGGCAGGAGGGTCCTGAGCCCACAGGTCTCTGGAGAGGTACCAGCTTGTCTTCAGCAGAAAGGAAGCGATCTGCAAAGCGCTTCACAGGGAAGCCGCTTCTCAAATAGGAAAAGTGTAAGCAGGAGAGCAACCCCAGGCAAGACCGGAGTGTGGTGAGACCTACAGCCAGACAGCAGCGCTCAAGCTGTCCTGATTTCCGTGGTCCTTGGATTCTGAGCAGCTCACCTTCCTACCCTGCAGTGCTTCCAAATCTCCTGTGCCTTGTAGAGCCCAGAGCAGGCCATCTCCTGGCCCCAACAGCAGCAAACGGCTTTAAAGGCAAGGGCTGTAACACCGTACCCCAGGATGGCTGTGTGGTACAGACTCACCTGCTCTGCTTGCTGCTTCACTGCCCTGCAGCGAGCTGGGTGCTGAGGTGCTCGGCTGAATTGGGGCTGGCCACATCCTGCATGCAGCAGGGCGGTGTGTTTGTTTAAGCTGAGCCTTCCTGGCTGTTGGTGCCAGCCCAGCGCTCGGTGCTTCCCTTTGCTCATCCCCAGCACCTGGACAGACCATTTGCTTGGCTGCCCAGGCAGCCGGCTGAGCTGCAGCAGCTCAGGGCATCAGTCAGCCCTTCTCCCCAGGCCCACACTTCCACAGAATCATAGAATCACCAGGTTGGAAAAGACCCAAAGGATCATCGAATCCAACCATTCCTATCAAATGCTAAACCATCCCTCAGCACCTCATCCACACATCCCTTAAATACCTCCAGGGAAGGTGACTCAACCCCCTCCCTGGGCAGCCTCTGCCAGTGCCCAATGACCCTTTCTGTGAAAAAGTTTTTTTTAATGTCCAGCCTAAACCTCCCCTGGTGGAGTTTGAGGCCATTCCCTCTTGTCCTGTCCCCTGTCACTTGGGAGAAGAGCCCAGCTCCCTCCTCTCCACAACCTCCCTTCAGGCAGTTGTAGAGCGCAATGAGGTCTCCCCTCAGCCTTCTCTTCTCCAGGCTAAACACCCCCAGCTCTCTCAGCCGCTCCTCATAAGGCCTGTTCTCCAGCCCCTTCCTCAGCTTCGTTTCTCTTCTCTGGACTCACTCTAGAGCCTCAACATCCTTCTTGTGGTGATTTTCCCTGTTAGGAAAATAATTATCGTATCTGCCAGCCTCCGAACTGTCCTTCCTAGGAGCAGATAGATTGGGCAACCCCTGGTTCCTTCAGAAGCCCTTGAGGTGCCTCCGGGCCCCATGGCTCCTTGTTGCCCTCTCCTCACCTGGTTTCGCTGTTGTCTGTGATCACCCCCCGTACTCCCCAGCAAGGAGGGTAGGAATCCCCCATCCTTCCACCAAAGCAAGGAGCTCAGGCATCATCTCCCACTGCTCCTCTTGCAGCCCTGAGGGACCCGTCCCTCTGGATGGCTGTGAGAAGGGAATGGGGAGACGACTCTTGCTTCATTTCCCTCAAGAACACCCTGCTCCTTTCTCACCCTGCTGCCCATGAGCTCCACATTTTTGAAGGATTTCTCTAGCCCTTAGATTTTTCCCAAGTCCCTTTTTTGCCCATTTTTCAGCCACAAGCATGAGTCACCTGTGCTCACAGCTCTGGCAACAAGACCTGTGTGTATCACTCTGTTCCTTGTCATTAAAGCCCCACCAGGAGTAATGAGAAGCCCCATGCCCTGCAGAACTGGCAAGAAGCGGTGTGGAGGAAGGTGCCCCAGCATCCCAGACTGGAGGAAGGAGCTGGAGCCAAAGGTACAAGCTCACCTCTCCTGGTTCACGTCACTGTTGGGTCCCACAGAGCTGGGTAAAGAGCTGGCCGAGCCCGGCAGTGATCATGTTCTCCCAAGTGACATGGGACAGGACGTGAGGGAATGGCCTCAAGCTCCATCAGGGGAAGTTCAGGCTGGACATTAGGAAAAAAAATTTCACAGAAAGAGTCATTGGACACTGGAACAGGCTGCCCAGGGAGGAGGTTGAGTCATCTTCCTTGGAAGTGTTTAAGGTATGGGTGGACGAGGTGCTGAAAGGCATCATTTAGTGATTGATGGGAATGGTTGGACTCGATGATCCAGTGGGTCTTTTCCAACCTGGTGATTCTATGATTCTATGCTCAGGCAATGTTGGTGCCCAGGCGGAAACTCCATATGCTGCGAGCATGAATCACTAAAGGCAGCGGAGGTGAAGAAGGGTGGAGGTGATGGAGGACTGATCGGCCCTATCCTATCTCTCTGGAGGAACCAATGTAAGGTCCCCATGAAAGGCAGAAGCAATGGCTGTGGCAGAGCCAGCTGTGGCTAGACCCTCACACCCTCGCATCCATCCCCACCCAGCGCCGCTTCTCGGAGGAGGAGGTTGGTGAGGTCTGCGTGATGATGCGGGAAAGCCCTGACATCGAGACATTGTGCAGCAGGAGCGATGAGGGAAAAAGCTGGCCAAGGGGGAGGCTCCGCTTTCTGCAACAGCCTTCAAAGAGTTTTCCTTAAGTGCTGCTGCTCTTTAGGGCTTCCTCCTCCAAAAAAAAAAAACAAAAAAAAGGGGGAAGGGAAAAGAGGCAACGAGGAAGAGCAATCTCTTGGTGTGGGATGAAAGTGGCCTGTCTTGACTATTTACCCAGTAATTATAAGTAAATCGGTGGTGCCTAACGGGACCGGTTGCCATAGTGACGATGGGATGGAAGGACCAGCATTTGGTCCTGACCGCAGCCAATCAGGCTGGGAAGCCCAAGCTGCAATATAAAGTAAAGATTCCCATCTTCCAGCCACGCACTTGCCAAGAAAGGGAAATAGGTTCAAGAGTCTGGGGAAAAAAAGTGCTCCGGCCAGCGGCGAACAGGGCGGCTGCTCGCATCATGGCGGACTGCGAACGCCCGGGCAGGTGAGAAATCCCAACTCTCCTCATCTCCCCGTTTATTGTTCTCCTGCGCCGCGGTCCCTTCCATCGCCCCACCCCACCCACGCCACCACCTCGACCCCGGCACCCACAATGAAACCCCCTTTTAGGGTGAGAGACAAAGAGAGGCGGGTGGAGAAAGGCTCCACCATTCTCCCCAAATTGCCATCGTAGGCCTTTCAAATCAAATTTCGCAAAGCAGCTTCATCAAAGGCCCCCAGCTGAGAGGAGCGAGCCCCATATTCCTGCCCCCCCAGTGGGTCTAGGGTGATGTGACGAGCCCGTGTAAAGCCTATGCAGCTCCAAAAGTGTCTTTGCAAAAAAAAAAAAAAAATAGATGGGGGAACAAAAAAAAAAAAGGAGGGGAGATGGAGATGAAAAAAAAACCCTACAAGCCAGAAAGAGCGGCGCCTAAATTGCTCGTCGTCTTCCCCATCTCATTACGCGTGACTTCTGAAGACGGGTATTTCCAAAGGCGGCTATGAAAGATTTCTGAATGGAGCCCCCCCGGACAGGATCAAAGCCCAAGGGCTGGGATGGCGGGGTGTGCCGAAGGAGGGGGCGAGCGGCGGCGGCACCGCAGGATGGTGGGGGGAGCCTTCCTCCCCTGCTGTCGCTGCCCTCCATGTTTCCCGTTGTCGCTGCTGCCGCTGCCTGACCCATCTTGCAATGGAGACCAGGGACGGTGGCCAGAGCCCAACGGCTGAACCAAGAAGAGCAAACTCCATCGGCTCACGGTTCGGCAACTCTCCCCAAATTTGTGATGAATTAAAGAGCTTATTCTGCCTAGGACCTCTCCAGACACCTCATATTGCAGATGACCAGTGGCTTCCCCATCACTCAAGCCCGCTCCATGGGTCTCTTCCCTCCCTACGCCGCAGCATCGCGAGCTCAGTGGCCACCAGCAGAAGGGCCGAGGACAAAGGCAGGAGGACAGAAGTTGTGCCACTTTCCTTTCCCGCTGCCTCCCTTCAAACATGGGCTGCTTGCTTCTGCTCCGCGACAAATTTGGCTCCAGGCAGCATTCCCACCACCAGCACCATCGGCAGATGGGTGCCCCATCAGCGGCACGGAAAGCAAACTCACAGATGGTAAAATAAGAGAGTCGTGTAGAGTTCAAAGAGACCTTCTATGTCAATTGTTATATTATTAGGTAAACTCTAAGAAGAAAATCTTTTAATCCACTGTGGCTAATCCAGTCCACTTTTGTTGGCCTGGACATATTCAGCAGCAACAAAAGGCGCTGGCCGATAGACACCGGCATACATAATGTATTTATAACTGCGGGAGCCGGCTCGGCGACAGAAAGAGCCACTGCTTGGGCCGGCGGCGGGGGCTGGGGTGGAGGATTTGTCCGACTTTTATCAGTTTTATTTTCATTTCAAAGAAGCTGGCTGATATTTGTACTGCGCCGCTTACCAGAGGGAGCACAAAGAGGACAGAGATGTTCCTGGCAGCAGCCAACCCCGAATCCTCACTGGGATCCTGCCAAGACCCCAGCGGGACCCTCGCTCCTCACCTCCCACCAGGGCGGTGACGGCACAGAGGGCTGCCAGGGCAGGTTTGCCCCGTGCCTGGTTTTGGGATGATGATTTCCATGGGCAGCAGGGCAAAGCTGGGGGGGCTGCCTCCGAAACAGCCATCCTGGGTCCCCTGGGATTTACCTTGGGAAGGTGTCATTGCCTTGGGACGGGGGAGTCACCTTCCCACAAGGACATGGGATACAACTGATGCAAAGGAAGAGCTGCTGGCACCACAAGTCAGAGAGCGGCAAGTGGGTAGAACTTGTCCTCCCTCTCCAAGAGAAACAGAGATCAGAGCCGAGGGACCTGAAAAGCGAATAGAAAAACAGCAGCACCAAAGAGCAGGTGAGATATGAGCAGGGACCACACGGATACAGCCCGGATGATGTGGGGCCTTCAGGCAGGAGGAGGTGGGACTGAGCTGAGACAGGTCAAGGTGGCCAGTGGCGAGTTGCCAGCTACAGATTCTGGAGGTGAGCAGGGGACACTGGCCACCCAGCTCCTCCAGGTCACAGGAATGGCCAGTCCTGAGCAATGGGCTCCCCTGGGGCAGGGACAGGTGGGGACAGGAAGGGACAGAGGAGGCAGATGGCCAGGCCAGGTCCACAGGCTGAGCTGGTGGTGGAAAATGGCTGTGAAATGCCTGGTGTCCTGGGTGCTGGTGGCCACGGTGTGAGGATGAGGACTGAGTCAGCAGAGACCTCTGCGGAGAGGAAGCAGGGTCTCTGGTTGGAGAGCTAAGGAGCGTCTGGGCCTTCCAAGATACCATTGAGCCAAAAATGTCCACGTTCCCACTGTGGGTGTCTCCATGCTGTCCAAAGCCACTGGCTCAAATGCAGCCGGAAGGATCTTCAGTAGAAGTACAGAAAGGAGACACAGCAACAGAGGGACCAAAGGGATGGGTTTTTAATAGCCCAGAGGGCTTGCTTAGTGTTCAGTTCTCATGGCAAGGGACAGCATTGTAGTAGTATTAAAGGGAGTAAGTGACGCGGGGTGGGAAAACGGCCTCCAAGTGATCTGGATGTTACCACAAGCTCCAGGTCATCCTTTTCCACTTTGACCGCATTCTCAGGTACTTTGAGTCCTCCAGAACTACAGTCTTCCTCAAGTGGCATTGGCCAATGCTCAAAAGTTTCTGTGAACACAGGTGCACGCAGAGTGATTAAATGTAAAGTTAGCAGCTCTGGATGGTCCATCCTGAGACCCACCAAGGGACATGAGGGATGGAGGTCACAGATGTGGATGCCACCCATGAAACTAGCTGCTCTTCCAAAGGCTGAAGCATAACGGGGACTCACTGAGCCTTACTGCCCGACCCTGCCTCTTGCTCTAACCATTGCCACAAAACGCCTGGATGCTCTGCATGATCCATCCAGAGGTTCACCCAGTGCAGGAGGTGGAGGCCAGACTGACAGACAAGGAGCACAAACCAGCTGGGAGACACAGGATCAAAATTCAGGCTAAATCTTCTGTTTCCATCATCAGACACAACTTCAATGGCTGTGGGTTCAGAGGTGCTAGGCTCTGGGCAGCTGGTGAATGTGAGGCTGAACTAAACAGGCTGATTAAATATGTTCAGTATTGGAGATCTGAAAACACCCCTCCTCTGGGAAAAGGGAACCATGAACCTCTGCAGGCACTTCTGCTTCACATCCCACTGCAGAAGAAGGCTCAGGTGGGCTGGGCTGTCATGGAACAGCTGCTCACAAGATGGTCATCTCCAAACACAGCCTATGGGTGCTCCTCCAACCTCATAGACTCATAGACTCACCAGGTCAGAAGAAACCCACAGGATCATTGAGTCCAACCATTCCCATCAATCACTAAACCATGTTCCTCAGCACCTCGTCCACCCATCCCTTAAACACCTCCAGGGAAGGTGACCCTGGGAGGGTCAGAGAAATGCGAGAAGACTCATCAATGTGCACGTCAGCCTCATCTGTGATATGTTCTCCCTAACATACCTTTGGCATGCTGTGGAAGCTCCTGCTGCAGGAAGATGGTCCAAGGTCAGGCAAGATTTGGTACTGTATGTCGGGGTCCATTTCATCCACCACCACACAATCTCTTGTGCTTTGGCCAGTTCTAACTATAAAGGACAAGGATGAACTCCAATATGAGGCCTGATTTGTCCATGTTTGCCAGCCACGGCTTCTCCTGAGGCTGCTCACCACACCAGTCAACATTTGTCCATGGAAGGACTTTCGACAGAGATGCTTTAATAAGAGAAGGCCCAACAGGACTATCAGAGTGGGGAATATACCCTCTGGGAGAGGACCAGGAGACCTTGGTGCCCCAAGGGCAGAAACACCAAAGCTGCAGAGATCAAGCTGCTGTCTGCTCCCACCATGCAGGAGAAGAGCTGCTTAGGCTGGAAGACATGGCTAACATGAGCACGAGTGGTGTGAAATCAGAAGATTGTAGGTTCATGTTTGGACTCGATGATCCTGTGGGTCTTTTCCAACCTGGTGATTCTATGATTCTATGAAATGGCTGCAGATGGGCAGGCTGGACAGCAGAAGATGCAGAGAACAGGGGGTGGCAGCAGCCACTGTGTCCTGTTGGAGGCAGACATCTAAGCAGCACCACTTTATGGAAGACGATCCAAGGCTTGATGCCTGCAGGAGATGGGCCACAGCTTGAGACACCTGCCCAGCCTGATGCTGATGTGTCTGCTGAGTGGTTCTTTCTCTCTTCTCCCCAGGGAAGGAGAGGTCCATGGGGTGCTCGTGATTGCTAGCTCATGCCTCCCCCAGCTCCCAGCGATCCTGTCCAAAAACACTTGTCTCTGCTGCCATTCACCTGCCCTCCCTGGCATGGGAAAGGGAGAGAATTTTAGGAGAAAGGGGGCCTGGGGCTTCACACCCAGGGAGGAGAGCTACAAAGTGGTAACAATGAGCAGAAAAGGGCCACTGACAGTCCCAGAAATCACAGAATCCCAGAATAACCAGGTTGGAAGAGACCCACTGGATCGTCGAGTCCAACCATTAGAAATACCACCAGAAGGGAACAGGGAATCTCATGGCTGACATCCAGCACCAAGACAGCTTTGCCCTAGTTGTAGAGCACGTCTAGAACCCCTCTAAAGACAAAGGCTCTCCCACTTCTTGGAGTTTCTTCCCACATTGAATGATTTTGTGGGTAATTTTTCCGGTTGTGTGTCAGGACAACTCTGATACTCTCCACATCTTGATGCAGGAAAGCCTTGAGATGAGTCAACACCAAGGTTGGGCTTATGCTGGGGCATCTAAAGCAGCAGAAGAGTGAGGAAACTCTTCCAAAACAGCATGAATAAATGGTACTTGTTGAGTACCCCCAGCTCATCAGCCATGGCTCAGCACGGCCTCGGTTCAGTACCGAGGAGCATCAGAGCTTGCACCAGCCTGTTCAACCACACAGCCTCCTCCCACAGCTCCATGTTTTGGTGTCCCCAGCCAGTCTCTGTATCTCCAGCCATGGTAGAGATGGTGCAGCAGAAGGGCACCATCACACTTCCGCGAATTTCTGCTCTTCTCTGCAGAAGGAAGCAGTGGAACCCCTGAGTCACTGCTGGGTCTAGCATCTTGCCTCACCTGTTCAGGACCTCACCGGTGTCCATCAGTATAGAGCCTCTCCTAGTGCCTTTCCTAGGAGCTCACTCCCACCATAAAAGAGGAACCCTGCAGAGAAGCCATTTCCCACAGGTGGTGCAGCTCATGGGCAGGTCACCAGGGGTGGAGGGACTCCAGGAATTGCCTCTACCAAGCCCTGGCTGCCCTGGTCAGTGCTGGTGATGTAGCAACACCAGGGTCCTGTCCACTAGAAGGCTGGCAGGGCAGTTGCTCTAGAAGGAGCCACCTCACAGGGGAGGTGGTAAAGTACGGGAACCCTCACTGGGGGCTGAAGGTTTTGGAGGTGCTGCTGGGAAGCAGAAGGTTGGGAAAGGGGTGGTGGAGGCTGGGGCCTCAGCAGGGTTAGAGAAAGACGCTGGGAGGGTTTGCAGCTGCGTTACCAGAGACCTGCAATAACAGGAGGCTCCCAGAGGTGCTCTGCCAGAACTAGGGGTCCCACAGCTGGACTGGCTTGTCCCCCTTGCCTGGAGCAGACACTGGGCTGTGGAAGAACCCAGTGAGGGCTCCCAGTTGCAGGCTGCAATTTCCCGCAAGTGCGGCCGTCCTGTCTGCCCATCGTCAGACACCAGGGGCTCATTACCAGCAATTAGCTTCAAACAGCTTCCCAGCCCTGCTGCTGGCCTGCCTGAGCACACAGAGCTGATGCTTCTGCAGGCACAGCTTCTCCAAGGCACAGCATCTCTCAGAGGAGCATCTGGGGCACCTAATGCCCTGTCTGAGAAGCAGTGAAGAAAACCACTCTGCAGGAGAAATATGAGGTGAAAGTGCCATGAGATAAGGGAATTCAGCAGCACCCGATGCAATCACAAGGATTCTTTGTCCTGGCCCAGGTCTAGCTGGGTTTTGGACCTGAACAAACCAGTCACAACCTCTGCTGCTGCTGTCACTTATCACAGAATCATAGAATCATCAGTTTGGAAGAGACCCACCAGATCAAACTTCATGAGCTGGAAGCTCTTCTGGAGAAGGACAATGGTGAGTTGAGACCTGAACAATACCTGTCAGGTGCACAGGTAAAAAGATTTCCAGAGCTTGTCCTGGGTGCTTGCGTCTTTGTTTCCAAGATGTCCTCACAAGCCTCACCATACTCAGCAGAGCTGACCGTGAACCCATGGGCCACTAGGTGGACTCGAAATAAACTGAAATTGCATGGTAAAAATCTTGTTGACCATTTTCCACATCTCCATAAGAACCTCATCAAAGCAGATGCACTGTCAGCGAGCCTCATCTCAGGCAAGAACTGCAAAAACCAGCCGTGTGCATCCACCTGGCTGCACCTGGTCACCAGGTGTTGGCCAAAACATGGCCAACAGACCTTGCTTATCACGAAACTTTCTGCCGGCTCCCTGGGAGAGCTGCCCCTCCAGGATGGGTGAGCCAGGAGTGTGGGGACAAATGTTTGCTCTCCAAGCTGGACTGCTGGTACGGATCGTATCAAATCAGCCAGGCTGGAAGTCTGCGGGGCTGTAGGACAGATATCAAGGTATCGCTGGGCTTTCGCCTGCCAGGCCAGTGACCATATCTAAGCCAGAAGATTTTGCTCGGTGCTTCAAAACAGATCTGTAGGAGTCAAGCAGCCAATAGTTCCAGCAGTGCTCTTGGCATCAGCCTTCCCTTACCCTCCAGTAGCCCAGCTGACTGGGATCACTGATAAAGAAGATCACTTGATAAAGAAGATCTGCATCTCCCACCAGGATCAAACAGGTTGAATCAGCATTGGATGCTCTGGGATAAGCCTACTGGCAGCCACCAGCTGTCTCAACAGAGCTATCAACAATGCAAACCACCAGCTGGACCCCACGTTTCCCCCTTGGGGATGGTGCCCACTGCATGCCCACCTCATCCCCTCCCACTGCAGGGATGCTGGAGCAGCAGCCAAAGAGTGAGCGATGCCCTGAGGCAGATGGGTGAGCCCTGGGGCTGCAGTGGAGCTTGGGGACTGGGGACAGGCATGCGCCCCCAGTGCTACTGCTCCATCCCACCCTGTGTCTGTAAGGTGAGACCATTTCTGTAGCGATAACCACTCCAGAGCCCTTGTGCTCAGGGACAGTGTGCTCATAGTAACATAGGATCATAGAATCACTAGGTTGGAAAAGACCCACTGGATCGAGTCACATGAGTCCCAGCATAGCCTGGTCCAGACATCTCAAATTCATGGAGAGCCAATATAAGTCTTTCAGGACCATGGGAGCAGGGTCTCCTCCTGTGAGCAGGGACTGGAGCATGTCCCTGCCTGCTCTGGGTGCCCCTTCCCCCCCATCTCCTGGTCAGAGTAGTCCCAGAAGGAACAAGCTGATATCTCTTCTCTCTGCAGAGCAGCGCTCCTGGGATGTGCGTGGAAGGTGTCTCACCCCTGGCTCCCCAAGAGAAGCAGCGATCCTGGTGGTCTGGAACATGGAGAGGCAGGCGTGCAAGGCTCAGGTCTGGGGTGGACCTCAAAGGTGGGTGTGGGAAAGTGCATGGGTGACAACACCTGGGGATGTTCACCTTCACTGGCTAGTGATGAGGAGTATTGGGCATTGGCAATGCTGGCTGAGTGTGTGTGTGATGGCTTTTAGCCAAGAGGGTTGATCAAAACTGGGGGAGCAGCGGAGTCTTGGATCTGCAAGGGCTCTGCCAGAGATGGGCAGCTCTTCCCCAAATAGTGGAGTGGGGGACAGGTGGAACGCTGGGAGGACACCAAGGCCCTGGTGTCGGTTCATGCACTCCTCCGTGGCTCAGACTGCCAGCACCAGCTCCTTGCTCAGGCAGAGCTTGGGTGCGTGCTGCATCCTCACCCTTTGATGGAGACAGGCTCAGCATCTACCAGCCACCCATCCCCACCCTGAATGAGTCCCAGAAGAAACTAGGGCCCTGCCCAGGTGATTTCAAAGTTTAAGGACTTGAATTCCAACCTTAAATCTCACTTGTAGCCTCATCCCATAGATTTTGCCATGGGTTTTACGCAACCCCTAGAGTATCATTGGACAGTTCATCAACCACAGATGATTTTCTAGAAGCAGATTGCACCTACCCCAAGGTGCCATCACTGTGCAAAAGGAAGAGCTGTCTGGTTATTGGGTGATCAGTTCATCCATAGCAGCCTCACAAGGCACAGCATGAGCTCTTTGTAGTCTTTTTTTGGGGAAACACCAAGTTTAGGTGCTCTGTAATCCGTCAGGGGAAGGTGAAGCAGAGCTGGGGGCAGGAGGCCAATGCGAGGACAGGTATGAGTGGAAACACCAAGTGTGGATGGTGCCAGGGCTGAAGGCTGAGACCCAGGGGAGAACAGGCCAGGGTGTTGGGACTCTGCAGAGGCTCTGGGTAACATGCAGGCCTTCTCTCTGCCATACAGGCTTCTCTACTACCACGGGCAAATGCTGGCAGCCACAAAAACCACTCCCTGAGCTGGCCCAGGCCCTCCTGCCCTTACCTTCCTGGAAGTTTTTCTTATTTTTGATGTGAGCAGCAAAACCTTTGTCCCATCCACCCACTCCAGACCTGTACCTAGGAGGGGAGATACCTATAGACCCCTGGTGTACCTAGGGGGATTTGCAAGCAAGCACCCATGTGGGAATGGGAATGAACTGGGTAACTTCTGTGGGAGGGGAAGAACTCAAGTGCCCAGAGCTGCCGAGCTCTGCGCACTTCCCACCTGCCTGGAAAGCAGGCTCAGGGCTTTTGAAAAGGGCAGCAACCGAGCAAAAAGACATAAGCTTGGTGTTCAAATGTTTCTTTCCCCTTGCTCCGTCCAGCACTAGAAGCAAATACAAGGCAAGCTGATAAATTTGAGGAGGGGAATCCAGAGCAGGAGTTAGGTCAAACTGTCCATAGGATGTGCACCTTGAGCCATAGTGTGGGGACTCAGAAAGTGGCTCCTGCTGTTCTGCAGATGCTCTTGGGGGGCTGGCATTGCTAGGATGGGAGATATCCTTAGACCAGTGCCTCCTGCAAGAGGGGATGCTGTGAGGGTTCAAACCAGAGTCGCCCACTTCAGTTCTCATCCCCAGTCCCTGGCAGAGCTGCCTGGGGGCATCTTCACTGCCCCATGCTCCATCCCTCCCTGCCATCAGGATAGGAGTTGTCTTCCAGCTCCCAGGCCAGCCATACCCATGATCGCTTCCCTGCTTTGTTCTCCTGCCAGACGTGTCCCGTGGCTCTGCTTGCTCAATGCCTCCGTGGTGGTGTGACTGGGCTGTGGGTGCCTCATCCCCACCGAGCTCTTCGGAGTGCTCTCAGTTTCCAGTGCCACGATGCTAATACTTTCTTTCTCCTGCTATTCAAGTGCCATCTTGCCAGCGGCCCAAGAGAGAGCTATCAGCCTCCTCTTCACCCTGGAACATTTTTCTCTTGGCTGCCCCTTCTGCCATTGCTGCTTAAGCAGCCAAAGCCTGAATCCTACCTCAGAAACGAGGGTGCTCCAGGCACGAGGAGGGAGGCAGTACACGTCCTTCTGAGGGTGAGCTGCCCTCTGCCTCCACCAGTGACTGGTGTAGGACCTCACCCTTCAGGGTATTGCTATCTGTCCTCCAGTTTCAAGAAGGTTTTTAAATAAAACCAAATTCGGCACCACTTATGGCCTTGCAAGGTCCTTTGAAATCACAGCCAGAGGTTGAACAGCACCATCTAGTGCGCTTCATCCCAAAACTGCCCACACTGAAGGAACACCAGCTCTCACCCACACCGTTAGAAGGGTACGCTGGATGCTAACGTCTCAGCAACCATTAAACATCAGCCCTGGGTCAGGCTCACCTTGCTGTAGGGAAGCCAGTAAGTCACTACAAGGAGTAGAATTAATTTGAAAAAAGTATTTTCACTGCTGAAGCTGAACTGAGGGCTCTCCGCCTCTGCAGACGTGATGCTGGAAGGCTTGTGGCTCCCAAGCCAACCTGGCAGGGAAGTGATGGTGTTACCAGAAAACATCCCTTTGCAGCTCTGAGAGATGGGAGTGAAGGGCTTGCAGGGAGGCTCTGTGAATCACAGAGACCAAGCATTGTGCGTAGTGTCAGGTTGCTTGGACGCAGCCCCAGAGCTTTTAGACCAGACACTGAGAGCAGCTTCTATACAAGTAGCGTCTGCTGGCTCTTCCATGCAGAACTGAGCACGTGCTCTGGGAGCTGGGAAGGATACAGCGTCCCAGACTGTCACCAGCTCTGCACCAAAACACTGCTGGCACCTTGTTTGTGGCAGTTTTGGGGAGGTATAAGGCAGGGTCACACTTCCAAGTGATGGAGAAGAGAGAGATGATCCGCTGTGATCCTTTACTCTTTGTTGAAAGACCTATCAGGCTCATTCCTCCTCTGTGCAGCCAGGGATGATAGGTTTGGGTTTTTTACCTTTTCGATGTCCCCAGGTAAATCTGGAAGGAGCTGATATTGGGCCCGTGGGACTGGGCTCCTCAGCATTGGCAAACCGAGGTGTGAAAGGCAGGGAGAGGGCTCCAGAGGGAGCCCATGGCTCTCCCAGCCCTGCTCAGCCCTGCTAGCAGGGCTGAGCAGGGCTGGGAGAGCCATTTTCTAGAATGGAGACACCAGGAGGCATCAGCCTGTGGGGAATCCAACCCTTCCAGCCCAAGAAGGGGCAGCTGCCTTCACTGGATGGGGCAGTGCTGGCTCCGCTTTCTCGGGGTACAAGGATGGAGTGTGCACAGCGATCCTGTGCTGTGGGGACGCGCTGGCCTTATGCACCTCCCCAGTCCGGCAGGAGGCTGGTGCACCCAATCTCCTCACCCCTACCCCCTCAGCACCCCCCTTGTCACGGACAAATCTAGCTCTGCTTTCTCATGCAAACTCCATGCAAGCCATGAAATCTTGCCGGGCCTTTCTCTGGGAGATGAAAAGCTCTCTAATACCTGATCATCTCTCACCCATGAAGATGCTTAAGCGCTTAATCGAGGCATCCCTGGGGCTCCTTTGAACTAGCAAAGGAGGCTGTGGTTCTCAGGCATCCCCCTGCAAAGCAGAGGTCAGGTTTAGCTCCTCTCATATTTCTCAGCATCCTTTCTGAAATGCGGATGCTGGATTGGCTTCTGCTGTAGCATCCCAGCCCAGCCTGGCCAGGACATCCTCCCTGGGGAGCCTGCTGCTCCAGCATTGCCCCTCCTGCCTCCCAAGCTCTGCTCTGGATCCTTCCTTGGCAAAGCACTGGTTTCCAGCAGAAGTGCCGTGTGCTCAGCAATGGGATCTTTTTGCAGCTGCTCACATTCAACCACGTTTCATTTCCCCACGACTCAGCTTATGAAGTTTTCTACAGCTGTCTTGACCTCGTCCGTGTCTCCTGCCCCGCTCATTTCCCTGGCTTCGGCGTTTTTTCTCAGCAGGGCCTTTTAATCTATTTCGAGAGCATTGATGGAAATGCTGAATAGCATTGGGCTTCCCATCCAGCCCCTGGACACCCACTGTGCATGCTCCCATTCTGCATGGATTCCCCATTGATGGCTGTCGGTTTGCCAGCTCCCAGTCCCTTTAAGGTGTCTCTCTTGATGTTGTATTGTGCTAATTTTTAATCAGAATACTATATGGATTAAGTCACATGCCTGAATGGAGTCCAGGTCTATTATTCCTATGCCATAACCTTTATCAGCCAAACTTGTAATCTCTTCAAAGGATGACATCAGAGTTTGACAAGAGCTATTTTCCAGAAACCAGGCTGATTGCATTAATTATATTCCCATCCTTTAATTCCTTACCAGCTGAATCCCACATCAGCTTTCCTATTATTATGCCTGAGATCAGTTTTGCACTGCTACGTATAAATCAGCTCCGAGCATCATTCACATGAAAGAGCACAAGGAACCGCATCATCTTGCTGGGCTCGGCACCAGGGTGGGAAGGGAAGCAGCATTGCCCAGTGTTAACTTCTGTGCATTTTGGAATGCTGGAAAAAAAGATGTACATTTCAGAAAGTGTTCCATAAATGCATAGGAACAGGCACATGCAGTAGAATAATTGCATCAAATGCCCCAAACCATCCCTACTGGAAACCTTTCTCCCTGTCGCAGAACTACCCAGCTCAGGGAAGCAGGACACACGCTGCGGTTTCTGAACCAGCTCTGCTTCTTGGTGGAGGCAAGAGCCACTGGCAGAGCAGCCACGACGCTCCTCCATCCCATCCCACCGGTATCATTCCTCCTGAGCAGAGCTTGGCTAAAGATGTTGCTGTTTGATCTGGGACGGAGCAGCAGAGGCTGGCACTGCCTCTGAGGGTTGTTGCCTTTTCCCTGTAGAGCTAAGCCAGCTCCTCCACCAGGCCTTGGAATTCTCCAAAGCGTGACCCTCTCCTAGGCCATCCCCTGCCCAGGATGCTTGGAGGAGCTCTGCTGGGCTCCTCTTGGCCGGAGCGAACCCTGGAGCTGCTCAGCTCTGGAGTGAGGCACCAGACCAGCTGGGGCTCTGCTGGGGACTCCTAGCTCCATGTCAGACCCTCAGCTGTGCCCCCCAGCTCTGTGTCCCAACCCTCCAGCTCTGTTCCTGGACCATGGGTCATGCTCCTGGCACTCCCAGCTCCATGTTGGACCCTCAGCTGCTTGCCTGGGGCCTCCAGCTCCACACTCAGACCCTCAGCCATGTCCAGGAGACTGTCAGTTCCATGTTGGACCCTTGGCTGTGCTCCTGAGGCACCCACCTCTGTACCAGTGCACCTCCAGCTTCCAGCTCCATGCCCAGACCCTCATCCATGCTCCAGGAGCTCCTCATTCCATGCCTGGACCCTTGGTCAAGCACCTGGGACTCCTAGCTCCGTGTTGGATCCTAGGTTGTGCTCCTTGGACCCCAAGCTCTATGTTGGACACTTGGCCAAGTGTCTGGGGCTCCTTGGCTGTGATGCTGGGGGCCCCAGCTCTGTGTTGGACCCTGTGTTGTGCTCTTGGAGCTTCCAGCTCTGTGTTGTACCCTGTGTTGTGCTCTTGGAGCTCCCAGCTCTGTGTTGGACCCTGTGTTGTGCTCTTGGAGCTCCCAGCTCTGTGTTGGACTCTCCTGGGACCTCCAGCTCCAAGCTGGACACTTGGCCAAGTGTCTGGGGCTCCTTGGCTGTGATGCTGGGGCCTCCAGCTCTGTCTTGGATCCTGGGTTGTGCTCTTGGAGCTCCTAGCTCCATGTTGGACCCTCGGGCATGATCCTGGGACTCCCAGCTTCATGCTCAGACCCTGAGGCATGGGTACTGGGGTCCTGGGGGTCTCAGGGTGTTGGGATTCCTGAAGTCCTGGGGGTCCCAAGATGCCAGAGTGCTGAGGTCCTGGCAGCCTTGGGGTTCCTGGGGTGTCAGGCACCCCGAAGTCCTGGGAGTGTGGTGATCCTGGGGGGACCGAGGTGCTGGGCCTCCCAGGGTTCCCAGGGTCCTGAAATGCCAGACTTCCCAGGGTGCCAGGGTTTCTGAGGTGCTGGGGGTGAGGGATCCTGTGTGCTGGGGATCTCGAGGTGCCAGGGTGTGAGATCCCGGGGATCCCGAGGTCCCAGTGTTCCCGAGATGCAGGAGTGCAGGATCCTGAGATCCTGGAGTGCTGGTGTTCCCGGTGTTCCCGAGGCACCAGGCTGTGGGACCTCGAGGTCCCAGTGTTCCCGAGGTGCGGGGTGCTGGTGTTCCCGGGATTCCTGGGGTTCCTGAGGTCCTGGTGGTGTTCCTGAGATGTGGGGGTGCGGGATCCCAAGGTCTTGGGGTGCTGGTGTCCCTGGTGTTCCTGATGTCCCTGAGGTCCTGGTGTCTCCGAGGTCTTGGGGTGCCAGTGTCCCTGGTATTCCTGGTGTCCATGAAGTCCCGAGATGCCGGTGTCCCCAAGGACCCAGTGTCCCCGAGGTCCCCGTATGCCTGAGGTCCTGGTGTCCCCGAGGTCCCGGGGTGCTGGTGTTCCCGCTGTCTCTTAGGTCCTGGGGTGCCAGTGTCCCCGGTGTTCCCAGTGTCCCTGAGGTCTCGGTGTCCCCTAGGTCTTGGGGTGCCGGTGTCCCCGGTGTTCGTGTTCCCGGTCCCCGGTGTCCCCGGTGTCCCTGAGGTCCTGGGGTGCCGGTGTCCCCGGTGTCCCCGGCGTTCGGGGAGTGGCGCCGCCTCTCCCCCCGCCCCTCCCCGCCCCGCCCCGTCCCGCCGGGTGTCGCTCCTCCCGCAGTACCGGCCGGGGGCGCGGGGGGCGCGGCTGAGCCGCGGTGCGGGGCGCGGGGCGGCGCGGGCGGAGCGGGGGCTCTCGCTGCTGCTGCCGCTGTTGCCGCCGCCGCCGACGCCGCCGCTGCTGCTGCCGCCGCCGCCGCTGCTGCCGCTGCTGCTGCGCCCTCCGCTGCTGCGCCCTCCGCGCCGGCCCCGCGGCCATGGGCGCGCTTTGTGCCGCCGCCCCGCGCCGCCGCTGAGCCGCGAGGCCACGGTGAGTGCCGGCTGCGCCGCCGCCAGGCCGCGGGGAGGCCGCCGCGAGGAGGAGAACGGGGAAAGGGAGGAGAAGGAGGAGGAGGAGGAGGAGGAGGAGGAGGAGGAGGGGGGCGGCGGGGCTGCCCGCGCACCCGCGGGGGCCCCTCGGCACGGAGCCTCGCCCGGCTCGGAGAGCGCCGCCCGGGGTGGATGAGGGGGCTGCCCGGGGGCCGGGGAGGGATCGCCCCCGGGGACTGAGGGTGCTTGCCGGGGGCGTGGGGGGGCTCCCCGCGTGTTAAGGGGCTCCCTCGGGGGCCAGGGGGGCTGTCCCGGGGAATGGGGGCCGGAGCGGGAATGTCTGCGCTTGAGGGGGCTGCTGGGGGCGGGGCGTGGGGCTGATCGAGGGGGCGGCCTTGGGGTCGAGGGGGGCTGCCGTGGTGGTCGGGGGGGGGCAGTACCTTGGGGGTCGTGGGGCTGTCCCAGGGGTTGTGAGGCTGCCTTGGGGGCGGGGAGGACTGCCTCAGGAGTTGGGGGGCTGTCTCGTGGGTCGGGGGGGGTCTGCCTTGAGGGCTGGGGGGCTGCCTTGGGGGTTGGGGGGAGTTGCCTTAGGAGTTGGGGCTGCCTTGGGGTCGGAGGTTGCAGCCCTCGGGGCTGCCTTGGGGGTTGGAGGTGCTATCCTGCGTCTTAGGGGTCTTGGGGAGCTGCCTTGGGGGTTGGAGGTGCTATCCCGAGGTTTGGGGGGCTGCCTTGGGGTCGGAGGTTGGTGCCCCAGGGGTCTGGGGTACCAGGGTGGATGCCCAAGGGTTGAAATTTCTGCCCTGGAGGTTGTGGGGCTGAACGAGGGGGCTGCCCCGGGCGTTGTGGGACCGAGTAGGGATGCCCAGGGGCTGGGGATGCTGCCTCTGAGGCTGGGGGGCTATGCCAGGGTTGGGGGGCTGCTTCCCTAGGATGGGGAGCCAGGGCAGGGATGCCTGGAGGTTGGGGGGCTGGAGAGGGATGCCCAGGGGTTGAAGGTGCTGCCCTTAGGGTTGAGGGACTGATCCAGGACCTTCCCCTTGGGTTGGGGGGCTGCCTGGGGTCTCCCTCGGGGTTGTGGGGGCAACCCTGGGGATTGGGGACTACCCCAGGAGCCAGTGAGGCTGCCTGGAGAGCTCCTAGGGGATTGGGAGCTTGCCCTGGAGGATTGGGGGTCACTGCCCTGTGGTGTCCTAGCACCTGGCCAGGGGTAACTGGGGTCCTTCGCCGGGGAGATGGGTGTGAATCCCATGCTCACATCCATAACCGGGGTGAAAACAACCTAAAAGGGCAGCATGGCATGAAAACCCAGCCCGTTGGGCAGTGCCAGGGCAGCAGCAAATGCTTCAAGTGGCTCTGACCAGGTGCTGAGGGCCACACGGGCTCCTGCAAAGCTTGGTAGCAGTCAGGGCCGTGGTTATTTTGTGATGTGCAGGTGGGCTGCAAGGACAGGCAGGGTGTACGTGGCAGTTCTTGGTTCGGCCAGGAAGAGGGAATGGGGAGAAAAGTGGCAAAGCGTCCCAAAGATGTGTTCTTAGGGTGGCGTGAGCTTTGAGAGGGAGGCCAAGCTGAAATCTGTCCTTACTAGTGTGTTTTCACATGCAGTGGAGTTGATCCAGCGCAAGGAGTGGTTTGTCAGGTAGCTGGTGCTCTGCAGTACTCAGGGCTTCGAGGCTGAGGCTGTTCTGTAAAACAAGACTTTTGCTATTGTCTTTAAATGATGAAGTTCCCTTGCCAAGCAGCAGAAGTAGCAACCCAGAGATTGCCTTCCCCACCCTCCCATCCTCCATATTGACTCATTGCTCTTTAAAAACGTTGTACCTGATCAGATTTCCTTCTCGAGGGGCTTTTCTTATCTTCCTTTGATGGCCTGAAATTTTCCCAGCCTTGTAGCATGTGATGTTGTTAGCGTAAAGGAACCTTTTCTCAATGGCCCATCTACAAAATCCCGGTGCCAGGACTGAGATCCTGCGCTAACAAGCCCGTCTGAAGCAAGAATGCAGTCCAGATGCCCAAAATATGGGGGTCAGCGATGCATCTGGATTCCCCTAGAGCTAGATGAGGCGACGCAGTGTAGTTCTAAGAGGCAGAGATTTGCGAGGAATGTGGTGCTGGTATGTCACTTGTGCGTACGAAAGCCACCTGTGTTTGATTAAGGTGCAAGTCTCGCTTTTGGGACTAACTGGATATTCTTTCAGAGTATTTTTCACGAGCCTTAAATTCTTGTTTGAGGATGAGAATTTCCTTGTTGGGTAGCCAGATAAAAGCATGCTGCCTTGGTATGACTGGGTGCATGTGCTGTCCAGGCTGGCTGTGCAGAGGAGTTAATGGCACGTGTCCTGTGATACTGTGTGGTACACGAGCCTAGATCTCTTGAGTGCAGGTATTGCTGGATCCCAGGATCCTGTAGAACCACCAGTGATGGGAAATTGGCTGTTGTTTTAGCGTAGCACTGGCTGTGTCAGTGATGCCAAATGCTGAATGCAAAGTTTTGGTATATTCTGTGACTGTCATTTGTAGAGGGTGCCTCATTTGAGCCCAGTTCTGCACTCTCTGAAGTTGCTGAGAGTTGACAAAGAGGCGTTGGTACAGTAATGATGCAGAGAAAAGGGTTCATTTACAGTGATACTTATTTTTTTTCTCATTTGTTTCAGCCAAACAACCTTGTTCATCTTGGAGCTACAAATATTGGTGATTTCAGATTGGAGCTCATTCTCCACTGCTCCTGTGTGAGCAAGGACCAGGAAAATGAATATCCAGGGGAAAGGCTTCCCCTTGGACCTTGGAGGAAGCTTCACTGAAGATGCTCCCAGGCCACCGGTTCCTGGTGAGGAAGGAGAACTTGTGTCCACGGATCCAAGGCCAGTTAGCCACAGTTTCTACTCCGGTAAAAGCGATGTGGTTAGAAATGAGACATCCACGGCAACACCGAGGCGCTCCGATTTGGACTTGGGGTATGAGCCAGAGGGGAGTGCTTCGCCAACTCCACCCTACCTGAAGTGGGCCGAGTCGCTGCACTCTTTGCTGGATGATCAAGACGGTATCAACCTCTTCAGGACTTTCCTGAAACAGGAGGACTGCGCGGATCTGCTGGACTTCTGGTTTGCCTGCAGTGGCTTCAGGAAGCTGGAGCCTTGTGCGTCTAACGAGGAAAAAAGACTCAAGCTGGCTAAAGCTATTTACAAAAAATACATCCTTGACAACAACAGTATTGTGTCCCGGCAGATCAAACCGGCCACAAAAAGCTTCATCAAAGACTGCGTCATGAAACTGCAGATTGACCCTGACATGTTTGACCAGGCCCAAACAGAGATTCAGTGCATGATAGAAGACAATACCTACCCTTTGTTCCTTAAGTCGGATATTTATTTGGAATACACAAGGACAGGTGGGGAAAGTCCAAAAATTTATAGCGATCCGAGCTCGGGGTCCGGGACAGGTAAAGGGCTACCTGGTTATCTGCCAACTCTGAACGAGGATGAGGAGTGGAAATGTGACCAAGAGGCTGAGCCTGAGGCCAGCCGGGACTCAGCACCCTCCAGCAGGTTGACGCAGAAGCTGCTGCTGGAGACGGCTACCCAGCGTGCCACCTCGACTCGACGCTACAGCGAGGGGAGGGAATTCAGGTAGGTGAGCGCTGGAACGTATTGGGGAGCTGCCACAGAGGTGATGGGAAGCCTCGGAGGACCTTGGGTGGTGGGGAGCGTCCATATCGGTATGGGATGAGGTTGTGCAGGTGCTTTAGTTGAATGCAAAGCTCTGTTTGAAAGTAGTTGCAGGTTATTTTAAGGATGTCTTTGGCTGTTTCTGTCTGATTGTCCTGAGTCATCCCTGCAGCACGTTCCTTACCTGAGGAAACTGCTGCTGGATGAGGTGTGGGAGCAGGTGGGTAGTGGAGAGCCGTGGGCGGCGCTCGTGCATACACGAGAAGTCGTGCAACCTGCAGTGTCAGGTTGGTCAGAGCCCATGGCGGCGGAAGGTCAGTGTTCAGTTATGGGAATGCAGGCAACTACAGCTCGTGGTAAAACTTCTCTGTGTGAATCCACCAGGAAATTGTTGTGCTGAGCCACAGCTAGAGGCTGTGGGAAGCTGGCAGGAGGTACCCTCACCTCTGTCATGTTTATATGGGTCAAACGGGGATCATGGTGCTCCCTGAAAATGGTACTGCTTTGCACACAAGATTCCTGGCATGGAATCATAGTGGTGTTAAAATCAGAATCACTGAATCTGGTTAAAACCATTCCCTCTTGCAGCTTTTCCCTTCATCAAAGCCATCGCTGGGGTTTGTAACTGGAGGAGTTGCACAGTTTTGCAGCCTGTTTTTTTTCTGGGTCCCCCACCCACTTCCAGCAACATGGATTTTGAAACTTGCTGAGAGCTCAGTTAAAATTCCAGACAATTAACTTAGCAGGGAGCTCTCTGGGATCAATAAGCGTGTGTGTGTCTAACCCTTGCTGAATCAACAGAACCCGGCCAGAACACATTCCTCCTACTTTTTTTTCCCCTTTTTCAAATAAAATCTCCTTGTTTTAAGACCTGCTTAGGCTAAAATCTGACGCTTTGTGAAGATTACGAAATGAAGGAGCTGAACTGTCCTCTTCAAAGCCACCTGCCTTATGAAAAGCATTTCTGTGTTTAATCTCCCTCGGCCATCCCTTTCGGCTGGCAGCTGGAAACGCATCCTGCCCTCTGCGAGGTCTCGGCGCCTTTCAGCTGCTGAAATGTTTTCGGTTTGAGTCTTGTTTTCTCCTAGGTTTGAGGAGGGGGATATAGCATGAGAAAGTCTTGGGAGGGGGAAGAAGAAGGGGAATTGATGTGGACTCCCGCTGTTTTAATCAGGAGTCGGAAAAACAAAATCCTAGAATCCCAAGACTTTCCTGTGGAGTTAATAAAAACCTTGAATGTGTCTTGAAGTGCATTTTGACCAAGCAGTCAGGTACTCACCATAAGTGAAGGATTAGAAAAGTCTATGATTTAAGTAGACTTGTTTAAGTGATAATGGCTTTAGGATTGAAAATAACTTATTTGAAGTTCTGCTGTGTTGGGTTTTCTTACTAGAGGAGGTAGCACAAACCTGCAAGCAAGACTGTGCTTCTCAGCTCTGGCTTCAGGAAGAAATGCACTTGATCCGTGAGCTGAATGTATCTGTGCCAGGTTTTAAAATGGTTTAAGAAACATGATGTGAAATGGAAGTGTTTTGGAATAGAGTTCTTTGGTCTTGGGCATTTTCAGACCAGATTGGAACAACATGGAATAACTCCTTACCCGGGGGATGGAGGTCAGGCAAAATGTGTTGCTGTTAATTTGCAGTGTCCAACAGGCTGTCATTGTGGCTGCTGACGCTCCTTTGACCTGTCAGGTAGGGAGGCACAGAAACCTTTACCGTTCTCACCAGCACAGGAGTTGTTTCTCAGCCTGTGGTAACTGAAGAGAAGTGATTTATCTTATTTCTCAAACGTTGGGATGTCAGCTCTGGTAGCGTCCAGAGCATTGTGATGGAAGATGCTGCCGAATTGCGTCATCTCTGCAGTTTTTTATTCTAAAAAATCTGCTGAGATACTAATTTACGAGGTGATTGTTCCTCTGAGCAAGACCTGTGGTTGAATTAATGTAACTTCCTGCATGTTGTATAGCAAGAGCTGTCTTCAATAACCTGGTTTTAAAGCTGCAGCATCTTTATCTTGCAGGCTTTTTTTGTTCATTTACTGTCTCACTTGAATAACAGTGCTGGAAGCTGGTGGGGCTGCGTGCGGCATTTGAAAAGCTGGGTCCCAGTTTATTCTGAAAATTTCCACAACCCCTTTTTTTTTTTCCTGCATATATGTGGAAGAATTTCTTGTTTCTCTTCTTGAGGGAATGTTGAAATAAGCTGTTTTGCATTATATCTGAGGGCCTCTTTAATCTTCCCAAGATTGAACTTCTATTCCTTGGCTTCCATGGAAACCCTAAATAAAGAGGAATTGGAGCAAATGCAATAGAAGTATTTCTCTGTTAGCAAATGAGCATCTTGAATCGGTTTCAAATTGGTTTTGCAGCAGAAAGGTCATAAATCTCAATGCGGTGGCTCTGCTCTCAGGAGAGCAAACGTAAAAAATTCCTCAAACGGGAGAAGACAACCCGTCATTAGCGTTGGGTATTCTGAAGGTGTGCAAATGTGCGTGCGTATGTGAGAATATCCCGAAGCCAAAAGCATCGTCATTACCCACTGTGTTTTTGTATGCATAGGAAAAGGCCAATAGTCATTATAGTTAGGCTCCTGCAAATTAATTGGACATTGGTTATGGATCAGTGAACTTCAAAGAGGGTAACCCCTGAAGATCTCGGGCATTAACTCGCAGCTTCCGAAAGTGACACTAACGTGCTTGTGAGGGCGGCTAAATCGTTCATTAACCTTCTTCTGACACGCCAGGATGGCGTTCCTCGGATCCGGAGAGCAGAAATTAAACCTGTGCCTGAGGACTGCCCCACAGCCTCATTTTTTAGCACATCTTAAAAAGCTGGAAATGTGGTGTTTGGTGGTGAAAGATCACAATTGTGTGTTTTGTCAGGATAGGTTTCTTCTGCTTTCTCTTTAGCTTTGGATCTGGTCTTTTGGGGAGAACTTACAGCAGCCTCCAGCACAGAAAGAGGCTCCAGGAAAGCTGGTGAGGAGGCTCTTGATCAGAGAGTGCAGGGATAGGACCGGGGGAAATGATTTTAAGCTGAAAGAGGGACGATTAAGATGAGATTTTATTAAATTGTTTTGTTGCGAGGGTGGTGAGGCAGCGGTCCAGGTTGCCCAGAGCAGTTGTGGCTGCCCCATCCTTGGACATGTTCAAGGCCAGGTTGGATGGGGCTTGGAGCCCCTGATCCAGGGGGGTGGAACTGGATGGGCTGTAAAGTTTTGAAGTCCCTTCCAACCCAAACCATTCCATGATTCCACAATCAGACAGAGTGTTTCTCCCACTCTCCAAGTTCCGGGGAACATCAGTCACAGCCGTTGCCTTTGCTTTCTTCCTGTGATGGAAAGCAAGAGGAACATACGGTGTTATGTGTGAACAGCTCTGCTTTTGTCACTTCTGAAGGACCACCAGGCTGGGAGACGTAGGTTGGTTCTGCCAGTTGCTCTGGGTTGTGACCCATGTCATGAAGTGCACAACATGTTGAAAAGGAAACCTGGAGGATGATGATGAGCGGTAGTGGGAGGTGAGATCTGGGAATATTGTGGTGGGGCCGATAGGCATGGATGGGGACATTTCCCAGTGGAGGCTTTGGTGTACATGTGGTTTGTTTTTCTTAAAGGAAGCTGGCTATGTGATCTAAGCCTTAATTTCCAGAGTGCTGAGCTAAGCTCGTGATGTTTCACAAGGGTTGGTAGTTCGGATGAAAAGGATGGGTGACCCAGTTCTTCACCAGGGCTGGTAGAAGTCACTAGGAGGGTCCTTATATTTGTACCTGTGTACTGGCAGCCTCCCTGGACACGAGAGCTGCTCTTCCCCAAAGTGTACAGCCAGCCCTCCTTCATAGCAGGCTGTACAGGGACAGCGAGTGGAGAAACAACTGAAAGAGCTTTTGAGGGACGTGACCACCTCTGCTCTGAGATGGTGCGATGATGAACTGTGACACCAAGAGGAGCAGTGTAGGCTGGTTCAGGGAAGACACGGAATCTTTCCATTGCTTAGGGCAGTGTAAATTTTCCAGCTGTCAGAAGCTGTGCCTATGTCACAAAGAAGTGAAAATTTATACCTAATTTTGAGGTTTGGTGCTTTATTCATTATTAAATGTTAAATTGCAACCTTCCAACTCCAGATTCTGCAGTGAGGGAATTGATGTGAACTGTATGGAATGGGTGGAAGACTGGAGATGCAGAATCACAACCACTGATACAGAAATCTGTGTTTAGAAAACCTAAGGTAAACTGATGCTTCCTCTACCTGGAGCAGCAGCATGTGCATCTTGGAGCTGGGCTGCTGGAGCTTCGTGAGAGGGTGGTTGCTGGTAAAAAGCAGCTATTTGTATATGAAGGCAGAAGGAAAAGTTGTGGATGCTGAGCTTGACTTAGCTGGAATTAAAATTGCTGGGCCTGTAGCACCACTTGTAATCAATGCAACCCTGTTTGAAGTCTGTGGCTGTTTCTAAATGTAAAGAAAATGAGTTATAGAAGAATAGTTTTCGTTCTGCATTGTTCTGAAGAGAAGGCAGTGAGTCTGATGGGGAGGTGGGCGCGGGTGCTAATAGAGCTAAGTGGTAATTGAATGACTCCCGCACCCTAAGATACACAAAGCAAAGACTGATGGTGGCTTTGCACAGAAGTTACGCCAGCTTTTCTAAATATATTGTTAACCCGATGAAACTTCTGCGTGGAAATGCTTATATTAACAGTGTAAAGTATTTATACTGGTGGGTGCCAAGCTTTAAAATGGATTTGATTTGAAGAATACCTTTTGTGCCCTTAGCTTTGCCTCTACACAAATCAAGATGAAGAAGTGGTGTGTTTGTTGTTTGGTTCTGGATCAGTGCTTTGCTTCTTTTTAAAGACAGGTAGTTAAGCTTTTAGCACTTTCTTTTGATAAATGAATAGCGTTTTCTCCCCTCCTCCAGCAAAAAGCTACCTTATTTTGTCGTGCTTCAATCTTAACTTGGGTTACAGAAACTTTTCTCTTAAAAGAAGGAGAGGGATGTTGAAAAGGAGACCTGGAGGATGTTCTCCTCTCTTCTTAGTGCTGGGGAGGTGCAGATTGGACATTGAAGAGGCTTCATGAGGGGTGTGGTGCAGCCTCGGAGCGGGTCACCAGAGAGGAGGGCATCTCCATCCTTGGAAGGCTTCACAGCTGCGTTAAAGCCACAGCCTGTCTGGCCCGGTGTTGGTGATGGTCCTCTTTCAATATGCAATGATAGAACAAATCATAATATGCTGGGTTCTGAGAAGTGGGCTGGAAGTCAGGCTGATTTGGCTGCCCAGTTTCAGAAATGATTGGGTGCTAAGTGGCTGACTGGGAGCTGAACTGACCCCAGGAGCACACAGGAGATGGCCCACAGGGTGGGTACACCTTAGTTTTGATCTGCCACTCAGCTTGGCTGTATGTTTTAAGAGTTTCTTTGTTGTTGCTGTAATGGACTAATCCCTCGAATCATTAGTTACCGTTGGACACTTTAAAAATGACTGCCTCTTGGATGTTTTCCTTTAACAGTCCGTTAGATCCTGGATTTATTAACTATTGAGACAGACTGTGAAATCCTGTTACACCAGGCTTTCTTGGTGGAAAAGGGACTGAGGAGGGTGCGGGGGCGTTGGAGGAACACACACTGGTTTCGTGTTAAGGTAGAGCTGTTGACTTCCCCACCTTCCCAAACCATGCAAGAAGTCCTGCCTGCCCACTGGACTGGGTCATCAGAGCACACCGTGGTTGTGGGGTCATAGTTGTGGGTCATCCTGAGCTTTGAGGCTTCAAAAGGGGCTCCAAGCAGTTCCAGCATCGTGGCTGCATGTTGCAAGGCCAGTCAGGTAGTCACTATCTGTGGAAAAAAAGTGTTGGGGTTGTTCAGCCTTGAGAAGAGAAGGCTCCAGGGAGACCTTAGAGCAGCTTCCAGTATTGAAAGCAACTACAAAAAAACTGTGGAGGGGCTCTTGATCAGAGAGCACAGGGATCAAACTGGGGGGAAATGGTTTTAGGCTGAAAGAGAGGAGATTGAGATGAGGTTTTATGAAGAAATGTTTTGCTGTCAGGGTGGTGAAGCCCTGGCTCAGGTTGCCCAAAGCAGAGGTAGTTGCTCCATCCCTGGAGGTATTTCAAGGCCAGGTTGGATGGGGCTTTGGGCCCCCTGATCCAGCAGGAGGTGTTCCAGCCCCTGGCAGGGAGGTTGGAACTGGATGATCTTTAGAGTTCCTTCCAGCCTAAACCATTCCATGTTTTATGATTTTATCAGCAGAGAAATTGGGATTCAGAAGTACCTGCATAGTGCAGAAAATCATTGTATTTCAAAATAGCTCAGAACAGAGGTGTTGATCCTAAATCAGTTCCTGGAAATATCATTGGATTATTAGGCTCATCCTTAAATCCATTAAGCAAATTACAGTTAATCAGTCAAATAAAAGAAGAAAGATCTTTTGCAAGGCCCTGTCTTTCGAGTCACATGAAGAAGCTGTAGTAATATTTTAATTTTTCATCTGTCAGTGAATGTATTTAATCACTTCACTCCCTTATGTGGAGGATTTGAAATTAGAAACTGAGGTTAATTATCTGCATTAAATGAAATATGTGAAGACCACAAAAGCAAAAACCTTCCTGATTTGGTATGGTCTGTTAAGCCGGGCAGGCTGTTTCAGAAGGAGAGGGGTTATTTTTTTCCCGGTTTTGTTCCGATTGAAGGGTTTTAGTCACAGTAATTGAAATGATTAAAAAGTCAAATTGCTGTTGAGCATAATTCTGAGTATCTTTCTGAAAAGATTTGACACTCAGTTGAGAGCAGCGGTTTGCTATGCCTGGCAGCGCGGTGGAGCCGGTGATGTGCCATCCTGGCATGGTGAGGTGGTCCCTGGTGCCTTGGTGTCCCCCTCGTCCGTGGCAATGGGCTGTCACTGGGTTAGCGGAGGTGATTTGGAAGTGGAACAATACCAGAGGAGAGCTGTGCTTCTGAGCGTATCGGATATAAAATGAGTCTGACACCATCCATCCTAATGCCAGTAATTAGCTAATTACTGCCTACTTCACTTGGAAGTGCAGCTTTGGCCTCTACAAAGAAGATGACCCTCTTGGAAATGCACCATCCCCAGCCGACAGCCAGCTTTGGGGCGAATCTTTTAAGAGGCTCAGTTGTTTTCATAGAATCACCATGTTGGAAAAGACCCACCGGATCATCGAGTCCAACCATTCCTATCAATCACTAAACCATGTCCCTCAGCACCTTGTCCACCCATCCCTTAAACCCCTCCAGGGAAGGTGACTCAACCCCCTCCCTGGGCAGCCTCTGCCAGTGCCCAGTGTCCCTTTCTGTGAAAATTTTTTTCCTAATTTTCAGCCTAAACCTCCCCTGGTGGAGCTTGAGGCCATTCCCTCTCGTCCTGTCTCCTGTCACTTGGGAGAAGAGCCCAGCTCCCTCCCCTCCACAACCTCTTTCAGGTAGTTGTAGAGAGCAGTGAGGTCTCCCCTCAGCCTCCTCTCCTCCAGGATAAACAAACCCAGCTCTCTCAGCTGCTCCTCATAAGGTCTGTTCTCCAGCCCCCTCACCACCCCCCTTTCCTACTGTTCCATACACAACATGGCTCATGTTTGAGCTTCTCTGGGGCCTGCAGTGCCCATCTCTGCTTGGCGAGGGCAAAGATGCTCTTTCGCCGGTGCAGCCCTGAACCTCTGCTCATTGTCTGAGGACCTCAGGAAAGGGCTGTTCTGGAGACACCCATCTTCTCGCTCCCCTCTGCCATGTGCCACAGCAAGCAGCTTTGCCCACGGTTACACTCAGAAATTCAATTGTTCTGAGTCACGCTTGCTTGTAAAGGCAAAAACCATCGTTACTTGCAGCCCTGATCCGGGTTCTTCGCTGTTGTAAAGCAGTGATGGATTTAAGTAGAACCGTTGCAGTTTTAAGTCAGATTATCCAAATTCTATAAAACCCACGTGGGAAATGGATTTTTTTTACCTTTGAAGACTACAGAGTACACTTCTGTGGCAAGTCCTGGAATTTTGTGATCCTCTGGCCCCCAAGATAAAATCTGTCCTGGAAGTACCAGCTTTTTGAAGGCTGATCTAAGTAGCTGATAGATGAATGGCTTTTGTCTCTCCTGATGAAAAACGGAAAGGGAGGGAGAACTATAGCTGGAGGAAGTGAAACTCTTTGAAGTACCTAGTGAGACCTACTGGTTAGCACTGGGACCGGTTCCCCAGACCCACCTCCAGAGCAAGTGACCAGAAGCTACTGAGGTTTATTCTTCCCCTGACTCCCACATGTTCCCTGTCTTGTCCTTCAGGGAGTCTCAATCCTCTCCCTCTCTCCATTTTAATTTTCCTTTTTACTGTTAGTTTAGGGGTTTTGTCATTTATCTCTGGGATGTGTTCAAAGGAATTCTGGTGCTGGAAGGAGGAGAGCGGTGGGAATGGGGAGGTGGGGTTGCCTGCTTTTCAGCAGTCCACGTTTATAGAGTGAGTTAGCTCTGCTGGAAAACCATGCCTTTAGCCTATGATTTACCATTTTGAGTCATAAATTTTGGTCTTTTTCTTGGCTAGCAATAAGCTTTTCAGGCTGGGCGAGATCTATCTGGTAGAGGGATTTCCTTGTTGTGCTGTTCCTGCCAGCCTGGTCCAGGCGGCTACTCTGGGAGCCCTGGCCAGTGCATGAATTCAGGTGGGATCCATCTTTTGGTAACCCAGGACCTCTCCACACTTTCACAAGCAAGTACAAATCAGAGCCAAGTTGCAGGGGAGCTCCTGGGAACTGCAGGTCGGAAGAGGGGTGCGGGGACTTTGTATCCAGCTATAACTACTGGGTTTGATTAACTTTATCCTGGCTCTGCCCCGCGGAAGTAAGAGCTGTAAAACCATTTGGCACCAGACATGCAAATGAGAGCTGGGCTGAAGCGGCTGTTGCCCTTGAGGATCCCAAAAGAGGGATCAACAAATAGAAATTATTCTATTAGCAGGGGCAAAGTTCACAGGTTAACCATCATGTCAAATCAATGAAATACAGCCTTGATCTCCTGCACAAGGGCTTTATTGTGTATAAATAAGAGTGCCCAAGCAAAGACAGCAAGTTCTTGCACTGTAACATTTGCAGCATGCTGAAGAAAGGGAAGCTCTGTACAGATTGCAGCACAAAAATGCCTCCTTCGGACATTGGCTTCATTCCTGCTTCAAAAGATTGTAAAACGTGACCTTGGAAACTTCTTGTTCTCCTCATGGCCCTATCCAGACTGGATTTCCACAGGGAAAAAAAAGTATTCTTTTTTTTTTTTTTTTTAATAAAAAGTTGGGGTCTTTAGCTGAGAGGCCTTGTCTTTGTACTTTTAATTTAGTCCATGTGACTGTCACAACATTTATTTCTTAGGAAATGAAAAATGTTCCTTCTTGAGCAATGCCGCAGAAAGCAGCTGTTGGGTGCGTACGCAACCTCAGGTGCGTGCAGCATGTGTCTTCTTCTGGTGCTGGATGAAGACCATCATCCTGAGTCCTTTATGGCTCAATCCATGGCTCTGGCAGAAGCCACTGCTTTTGTCGTGGAAGTATTTATATTTGAATGTGTCTTTGAACATGTGCACATTCAGGGGAACTTGAAAAGCTACTTTTAAAAAGTTCCCTTCACACTCTTTTCTTCAAGATGGTGAAGTTGAAAGGGGATGGAAATGGGCGGTGAAGGATGTGTGGATGTGTCATCTGGGGTAGGCAGTAAAACACCATTGTGTTTTTCCCCTCCAGATACCTGCAGTGAAGTTTATGACCCAGGGGTGATTTGAGTGTTGCCTCTGGGGAGATCGGCCCAACTGGTGGAGGTGTTTGGCAGGACCGAGCATCCCGCTGTCCCCCAGTGGTAGGTTTGGGTCTTCCCCAGAAGCAGTGTGCCTGCTAAATGATTCATAAACCTTCCTCCTCCTGAAGAGAGGAAGTTTTCCAGATGGGCATGGGGAGAACTTTCCTTTGGTAATCCTGGAGATAACAGGTCCTACAGCTTCACCCGGTGGTTCTTGCACAATGGCTTGCGGTCAGGCTAAAATGTCTATTTTAGAAAGGCATCCTAGTGATGGGAGGTCAGGCAGCATTTTTTTATCTCTTCCCCTACTTCGTTACTCTCACTGTTCTCACTGTGTTCCTTATTGCTCCCTTCAGTTTTTTTCCAGCCTCAGTTTCTGCTGCCGGGTTTTGGTGTGTCTGTGCTCACTTTAGTGCCTCCAAATACCTTTGTCTGAAAAACAAGAACAAACCCCACTGAATGGGTGTGAATGTTCTCCGGCAGTAGTAGCAGCTTTGTTATGGAAGGCCCTTCAGTTTTATTAGACTTTTCAACCCTCCGGTGGACTGTTAAACAAGCCGTAGCTTGTCATGGTTGACAAACCTTCGCTCTGGTCTCAGACCTAACCTACCAGTATTCTTTTGTGTGCAGGTTTCTGGGTGGGGATCATGGGCTTCATGCAGCCTCTTTTTCCCTTCTCCCACCTCAGATAAATTAAGTTTAGTGTTAACTGTTCTGTCACTTCTAAAGGCCAAAAGGAAATGTTAGCCTATGCTTTAGGATTTCTGCTCCCTGAAGTGCTCTGCTCCCCGCTGAGATTGCAAGTAGGTGGGAATATGTATTTACATTAAAAACAAAGCAGCTGCACAATCACTGTCAGCAACTGGAGATAAAATTTAGGAAGTTTTTTTTTCAAATGATTCATCCATAATTATTTAAAAACATGTTGAATTTATTCTTAAGCTTTGTAGGAGAATTCCTGCAAGGCTGGTGCTTGCCGTCCCTGATGTTTATACACCTGAGTAAATGCCTGGCTCAGCAGTTTGCCAGTGTTGAGCACTCCAGATCTAAATCCCGTTAGAGGTAAACCTTGCACACCATCATCTCTGCGAGCCTCTCCATCTCCAGAGTTTGCACGGGTAAGGTGGAACCAGTCCTAGCAGTGGCTGGCACTGGGATAGGCTGAGTGCTGAGGCTTACGCCGTTTTCATAACTGTGCCAGGTGGATTTGCTCTCTGGTGGCAAGGGTTGTAGCAGCTGGATGACAAAAATACACAAATGGGTCTGGTGGAGAGGTGAGAGGTGGTTGGAGAGCAGCAACCACAGCCCAGCCGTGGGCTGTGTCTGCTCTCCTTCAGCAGCATCCATGAATTATAGTGATCCAGGGGAGAAGTGAAGTCCTTTTTGTGTGGTCTCTGTTGCATATGGCAGACTTGCAACTACCTCCTGCACTGCTGTTAGGGTGCTGGATGGTATAGTGCTTTCCCTCATGCCACTGCAGGTGCCGATGTTTAGTGCCCGCTTGGGCAAAGCCAGTGTTTTTATTTTCAGATGAAGGTAACCTGTGGTATGAGGGCATTCTTCTCTTGTTTCTCTCGCGGTGATTACCAAGAAGTTGGAAACATACTACACTGAACTGACTGAAAATGGTTGGGGGTTTATTGTTGTTTTTCTGCTGATGTAGCACCCTGCCTGGCTCCCTGGTCCAGATAACATCGGCACAGGGCAGGGCACTTGCCCACGTGGCCAGGAGGGCAGCCCACGCTGCTGTGGGCGTCACTGCCAAGCAACCAATGCCTTCCAGTTTCATCAGGCTCAGGGTGCGTTTTTCCTCCAGCAAGAGGCACAGCACGGATGCCTCTGCAACTGGCACTGCCTTCACTTTGCTCGCCACAGTGGAGCTGGGAGAGGAGAGGAAGGATCTCAGAGAACGACAAATTGCATCTCTGAGCCAGGCATTACCAGGGTGCCCTCAGTCCCTGGGATGGTTCACCAGTCAAGCTCCACTGCTCCATCACACTGCTTGGATAGGAGATGAGTAAATCTGAGGAACGTAGGAACCCCAGAGCATGTTCTATCCCCTTGGCTGCTAAGTCCTGCTGCCTGCAGCGGCAGGTTTAGCCGAGATCTCGAGGAGGCTTTTCTCATCCTGTATCAGTCCTGGCAGAAAAGTCAGCTGGCTCCATCTTCATCTGGTTTCCTTTCTCAATGCAGTGCTAGAGCTCCTCTCCTTGAAGCTGACTGTCCCCCAACTTGTGTTGGGCACTCAGTCTTGGAGAGGTGGCTTGTTGGAGCTGTAGTGAGCCAGTAGCCCACCAATTTTATGGTGAAGATGTTGGCCTTGCAGTCCTCCAGTGCTTGCCCACAGCTCTTTCACATGCTCAGAAGGGTAGATGTATCCTGCAGCTCCCTGAATTTGCCTCCCCAATGGTAGGACAGACTTGTGAAGCAGCAGTTCCTTAGACTCAGCAAGGTCACCTGGGTTTTGGTCGTTGTCAGTGATGGCCTGAGTCAGCTTTGTATAGGTTGCTACCTTTCTCACCTCATGTAGGTTCTTCTGTCTGGAGACATCAACCACATTGCCAGCAGTCAAGCTAGGAGCAACTCTTTTTCTTTGTTAATTGCTGCCTGTGGCTTGGCACCAGAGACAACAGAAACCCTCCCAGGTAGCCCATCTTGGGCTGTGGACTTGGGTGTAGTGTATTGCCTCGGGTGGTACAGAGAGTAATCCTCTCACTTCCCAGTTTTGGAAATTGTCCTGGAAGACTGAGCTGAAGAAAGAGGGTGGGACTGGAGCCAAACCTCTCTGTTCCAGATGGGACAGTAGTGGCAGGAACATGTATTGTCCACAAAGGTGTTGCCAAGCCACAGAAAGCAATTAGCAGGGAAGAAAAATGTGCTTCCTTTAAAGTCTACGTTTTAAAAGTAGTTTTTCGTCTTTGAATGGGATATGCACACATTGATAGGCCAAGCAGGCAAAATCAGGATCGCAAGGGCAAGCATCTGAAATTATCTAAGCCGTGTAGGTAGCGACTTAATGAAACAGGCAGGTTTGTCAAACAGGATTGCGGTCAGTCTTGAGAGATAACCGAACATGGACTGGGTTTGTAACATCAGGTTACTCTGCCTTTGGCACAGAGGACAAGTAGAGCACCCCTGGAGTACAGCAGGGGGGTCTCTTTCTATCCATGTTGTTTCCAGTGTCGTTGTGGTGGGCATAGGGTTTGAAAAGAAATGTTTCCTCCTTTTTAAGGTCAGCAGTTAATGTTGGAAATCTAATGACTGTATGAAACAGTCAATCCCTTTGGGCCCTAAAAAGGTTTCCACGAGCCCTCCCTTTCCTACATGGACCCTTCTGCACCAAGTCCCCCTCCCCAGCCGACGCTGCAGCCGTGGTTTATGTGTACTAGGCTGCTGGATTTCCCATTTTGCTATCCCAGTGCTCAGTGCATCACTTGCCTCTGGGTTACTGTAATTGGAGTGTGAATTTGGAACCAGAGAGCAGGATTGCAGGGGTGGGAAGTCCTTCTGAGGTGCTGGGGTGAGAAGGGAGATGGGCAGCATCAGAGTGGCAGTGTCATAGCAGGGAATGAGGGGAGGACAGTGGGGAAATAACACCTGCAGTCTGTGACCTGCAGTGATCCAAGCTTGGAGAGGTGGAATGGTGTAGGTGATAGATGATGTGGCCTCATGTTGGCTAGGGACCTGCTGATCATGTGAGCTGTTTGAGGTCAGGGTGCCCTCCAAGAACTCAAGAGTGCCTTATTAGTACTTCACTATCCCTCCTATTTCTGACTTCCCATATGGACAAAACAGGTGTGTCATCTCTTGGAGAGGTGTGTTAAAGCTTGTCCCCAGCTCTTCTAAGCGCCGTGTTGGCTTTCCTTGGGTTAATCCTTCCTCCTTGCTCTTCCTGTGGTCTCTATGATGCAAGATCAGAAAAAGCTGTTCTAGTATCTCACCACAGCTGCTCATGATTTACCTTTCTTACTAGATTTCTTAAGACATTAAGGTTCTCAGTAGGTTCCTCAGCCATGGCCACCTTACCTAGTGTGGACAGCAGTCACAACTCAAGCTGGAGGCTGGACTGCTCTACTCCTCATGAGGTCCCTTCCAACCTCTGTGATTTTAGTTCTCTGGAATCCTAGAATCATGGAAAGATTTGGGTTGGAAGGGACCTTAAAGCCCATTCAGTTCTGACCTTCATGCCACAAGCAGGGACACCTCCCACTGGATCAGGTTGCTCAAAGCCCCATCCAGCCTAGCCCTGAACAGGGATGGGGCAGCTATGACTTCTCTGGGCAACATGTGCCAGTGCCCTCACCACCCTCGCAGTGAAAAATTTCTTCCGAAGATCTAGTTCTTAGTTAACTGCCAAGCATATCCTCATCTGTCACACGTGTGTCTGAAGGACTGCATCTGCTTTTAACCAACAACAAGCCCTGCAGAAATTCTTAACTCTTACAGCTGAAGCAGTGGCACCAGCAGCGGGACTGGTAGCTAGGAGACAGGGAGGCATCACTGCGAAGGGTCATGAAATACAATACAAGAGCCCTGCTCTGAGGTAGAAATGTGGTTCCAGCAACCCAAGCCATGTAAGCAAGGAAAAGCATTCCCACCCCCCCAAAAAAAGCATCAGAAGTGGGAGGTGAAACTGCCCCACTGTACCGGACATCTAGGCTAGATCATATCCTTGTCCATCCATCCTCCTCTGCACTTCTAGGGGTGTTTTAAAAACTCCAGTTTAAAAGGTTAATGTTTGAAAAAAGAGAAAGGTATCTGTCCTCTCAGTCACTGAATAATTTTTAATTCATTGTTTAATCCTGGTTCTTGGGCATTGACTGCGAGGGAGCTAGAGCATTGGGTTACAAATACAGCAGGTGACTGTTCCTTTAGAAACTACAAGGCTTAAATCAAATTATGCAGTATTAAAATGAAGTCTTTTTTTCAAATAACAGGAGGAGTGGATTTTTTTGTTGTTGTTTGCTGGTATAGGATCCCCCATGGTTTTAAATATCTGATCAAACATCTGTTCTCCTGGTGGTGAAAGCTCACTTCACAGCACCGTGATCGAAGGTCCCACGTCTCGCCTCTAAGGCCAGAGGAGGTGGGAATGGGTAGGGTGCTATTTATAGAAATCGGCAGTGATACATTCCAGGAACTCCTGCCCTGTTTTTCAGAACTGAGTTTGAAGGTTTTAAGCACAGATAGGAAAATATGTCATCTGTGTGGATTGCTCTAAATTACCTGCAATTTATTGGGAGTTGCCATTTCTAAGTGCTTATTGCAACTCTAGATATTTGAGGAAGCTTTTGATTATCCTGAGCTTGTAAAATGTAATTGGCTATTTCTTAATTGTTGTCCTCTGTGAAGTATAATTACCTGTAATGTAGAGCTTTTTATTTGTCAATGCCGCAAACAGGAAATCAAGAGTGTCTGATTGAGATAAGTTTGGGGACTCTGCCATAACTTGTAATTGCATCAGGTGACTTGTTTGTACTGGGACTCGTCCCTCCTGTAAAGTCCTGGAGGCCTTCAAAGAACCTAAAAACTTTAGAATCATAGAATCATGGAATGGTTTGGGTCAAAAGGGGCCTCAAAGCTCACCTCATTCCAACCCCGTGCCACGGGCAGGAACACCTCCCACTGGATCAGGGGCTCCAAGCCCCATCCAACCTGATCTTGTACACCTCCAGGAATGGGGCAGCCACAGCTTCCCTGAGCAACCTGGGCCACAGCCTGCCCACCCTCACAGGAGAACATTCCTCCCTAGGATGTTAGGACTGCATTTCCTGATCAAGAGCCCTTTGCCAGCTTTCCCGGAGCTCCTTTCAGCACTGGAAGCTGCTCTAAGGTCTTCCTGGAGCCTTTTCTTCCCCAGGCTGAGAAACCCAAACTCTCTCAGCCTGTCCTTGGGTGGGAGGTGCTCAGGCCCTTGGATCATCTCCATGGCCTCGTCTGGACTCTCTCCAACAGATCCATGTCTTTGTCTTGTTGTGCATAAGTCTGGCTTATTCTTTCCTTCTCTTCAGACAGCTACCTACCTCTTAGCAATGTAGTGACATCACTTCAATCTGACTTAATGCATGAAGTTTCAGGAGGAATGGGCTGAATTGGAATTAATTGCTTAAATGCAGATGTGGTAGAGCTTGCTGATGTTCATGAAAACTGTAGATAAATCAGATAATTAAAGCTTAGCAGCCTGAAGCTGATAGATACAGAGAGTCCTAGTTCTCATGAGTGTGTGATGGTACCTGGATCTAGAGCAGAGAATTGTTCTCGAATGGCCACACTGAACTCAGATCTACTGTGGACTAGAACGATCTCTTGTCCCAGTCTTACATGTCTGCACAGGGAATTGGCCCTTGTGTCTCATTGACTGCTGCTACTCAGCTGCCCTTGACCCAACTGTGCTGGCATTCTTCTAGGACCAGGGGAATGTGGGTCTGGGATGCTGGGGTGACTTGGTTAGGGGTGTGTTGTATGGCCAAGGTCTACCTATAAACTTGTCTCCCTGGGTTCATGTCATACTTGCTCATGCTGAAGCTTTCTTTGTCTCCGTCTTCCCAAGCTGCATCTGTCCTTGATGGGGCATTAAACATTATTGCTTCATTGAACTTAGACCTTATTGGGGATTTCTTTGTTATAGTTCTGGGTGGGTTTTATGTTTTACAGCAGCAATAGACATCTCAGGCTGGGTATGTTTGCCCCTCCTTCATCTCTACCCAGGCTAGGCTGCGTGAGCCCAAGCACAGCTCTGGGGAGAGGTTGAGGAAGATGTGACATAGATCACTGCAGCCAGTCTGAGGTTTTACATTCAGTGTAAGTGGGTGATGAGGTGTAAATAGAAAATGAAAAGCCCTCTCGTTTCCTGCTGCAGCCCTGGGAGATGCTCTGCCAAGTCAGGCTGGTTTACGAATTCTGCTCCCATACCTGAGGGTGTCCAGAACTTTTGTGTACAAGTGCTTTCCGTACATGTGGTCTGTAAGTTTAAAATGTCCTCTTTGCTGTGCCTTTAGAGCATGGACTTAGAGGCAAGAGCCACCTGGGAGTGTCCTCCAGGAGCACCTGCCCGATGCTTGATGCTGCCGCCCAAAAGCGGCAACAGCACAAGCTTCCTTTGGAGGAACGTCCTAAAAACAAAACCTTAAAATAAAACCCCTCTTCTTGCTAAACTAGCTCTCTGCAAACATAGAATTATTTAGTTTTATTTTTGCTCTTTTGATGGAGAACTGGTGCCGAACAGTTCTCGGGGAGAGTGGTGAGTCAGCTCGCCCAACAGTGACTCTATTGATAGATGGAAGGAGTGGCGCTGAAGTCTGTCTAGTCATTGTTGGTGCTTGGCTGGAGCGCCGGGGGCTCTGAGGGCAGGCTCAAACACCTTTCGCCAGCCTTAAGAGATCAAACGCTATGACTCAGGCTGCAGAAAATCATGATAGGGTCCAAATTAATTACTTTTTTTTAATAAACCCTGTTTTGAAAGCGGGAAGGGGGGAAGGACACGCATGCATCAGGGTGTGTGGGACCGGCCAGCTCGTGTCTCACTGCAAGTTGACTTTTCTTTTGCCTCTCAAGCTGTTCCAGTGGAAACTCTGCCCCTGCTCTGCTGCAGAGTGATGGAGCTACCAATTGTTTCCTGTCTTGATAGCCTCTCGTCTCTCACCTTTCAGTGTAAGGACATGACGCAAAACTGAAAAATAAACACTTAGCACTAACACATCACTCTTATGTATCCTATCTTCTGGTTATTTTTCAATTAAAAATGCATGCAAGCTAGAAAACATTTCAAGACGGGCTTTAATTCGTTGTGATTTATGTGCAGTTTTGATCAAGGTGGGAGAGGCAGGGGATGAATAGATGGTGGGAAGCGTGGCTGTGCTGCAGACCTACTAACAGCTTCCCCCCCTGGGTTTTCCCTTCTCCTTTTCCCAAGTTACAGCTTGCTGCCGAAATGGGAGAACCACATCCGTGAAGCCCACGGCTTCCAACAGAGCCTTGCCTATAAACCAAACTTTAAATGTCGTGGGTGTGAAGGACCATATCCTATTCATGCAGCAGCTCTTCAGGCCAGCACTGATATCCCATGCTGTGCCTTGGGCTGGTACCATCTCCAGGGCAAGAGAGGGTTACAGTGGGTACTGGAAGGTCTCAGACTTTGCTTTGGTCTGTTAAATGCAAGTGCCAAACACTGTGACACGCCAGGCCATGCTGCCCCGAGCTTTCTTCAGATGCTCTGAACACGCAGTGTTCACCTCCCCATCTCACCAGGCACCAGGCGCTGGCCAATTTTCAGCATAACGCACCATCTCAACTATTTTATTGCTTAATTTAGGCCATAAAGTCCCTTTGATGTGTTGTGTAATGCAACGTTCATTCTGAAAAAGTGGGTGGAGTAGCTTTATGGTATTATAAAAATAAATAAAATGCCTGGCAGGATTTTGAAACCACATGGTCATTCCCCCTCTCTCTGCAGATAAGTTGATTGTTGAGAGAGAAATCTTGCTTAATATCTAACTTTGGGTGATTTATTTCTCCAGAGTCCTTTCATCTCCAGCATGTATTGGGTTATCTGTGACTTCTAATCTGATTGTTTTAAGTGTGATCAAAGAAACCAAGAGAATGCGCTCTGTTTTCCCACTGTATGAACAGAATGCTGTTTGTACAGTGCATTACATCACCTGTTCCTGCTGCTCCCGACTCCTGCACCAAATGGCTGCGGTATAAATAGAAAACAGAATGGACTTGTAGGGGGTGATGAAATCCATTCCACTTGCCGAGTAAAACAGAGTTAACTCAACAAATGCTTTCTTTACTCCTGACACTCTACCTCAGCACAGAACAACACCACCATCAGGAAATGTTCAAAATAACTTGCTCGTGCCGGGTATTGAGCTGGCTTTTGGCAGGGTCGAGGAGCCGCACCAAAAATCCAAGGGAGGTGGCAGGCAGGGAGATTGCCAGCGTTGAAATTGCTGAGATTATTTCCAGGCTGTGCAGAGAAAGAGTTTGGCCTTGTGTCGGAGTTGTGGTGTTGTTCTAGTTGTGATGGTCCATGGGCTAGGTCTGCAGGGAGAGGTGCTCGTCCTCATTACCTGGGCTTGGTGCTGTATAGAATCATAGAATCACCAGGTTGGAGGAGACCCACCGGATCATCGAGTCCAACCATTCTTATCAAATACTAAACCATGTCCCTCAGCACCTCGTCCACCCATCCCTTAAACACCTCCAGGGAAGGTGACTCAACCCCCTCCCTGGGCAGCCTCAGCCAGTGCCCAATATCCCTTTCTGTGAAAAAATTTTTCCTAATGTTCAGCCCAAACCTCCCCTGGTGGAGCGTGAGGCCATTCCCTCTCGTCCTGTCCCCTGTAACTTGGGAGAAGAGGCCAGCACCCTCCTCCCCACAACCTCCTTTCAGGTAGTTGTAGAGAGCAGTGAGGTCTCCCCTCAGGCTCCTCTTCTCCAGGCTAAAAACCCCCAACTCACTTAGCCGTTCATGATCCCTGCATGCACGGAGGACTTCACCATAGAATCATATTGCCTACTAAACCATGTCTTGAAGTGCCACAAGTACACGCTCTTATAATTCCTCCAGGGATGAGGACTCCACCACTGCCCTGGCTGGCCTCTTCCAATGCTTCATCACTCTTTCAGTAATGAGACTTTTCCTGATACCCAATCTAAGCCGCCCCTGACACAACTTGAGGCTATTTCCTTTCATCCTATCACTTGTTACATGGGAGAAGAGATCGACACCCACCTCACTACAACCTCCTTTCAGGAAGCTGCAGAGAGCAGTGAGGTTGCCATCCCAAAGAATCCCCTCTTGTCGAAAGCAGCTTGTTTTGGGAAGGTCTGGAGGAGGTAGACCCTGTGGATGCGCTGGGCTGTTGCTCCAGGATGCAAACTGTGGATTTCTGGGGGAGAGGCACTGAGGAGCAGCTCTGATCCGTGACGGAGGCCTGGGAGCTGCCTTTCTCTGTTTGATCTTAAAAATCCCCAGTTCAAGAAAGGGTGTTTATTTTCTGACACGTCTTAACACTTCACCACCACATAACCTCAACGCTTCGTGGAGTTCAGCTGTCCTCTCTGCAGCTTTGCCACGTCTCCCCTGCCAGCATCTACTGGCCTCTTTGGGGGCACTGAGCAGCATTTTCACTCTTAATTATCTAATCGATTAACGTATTTAACTTGGAACATTTGTTCTCAGCCTGTGTTTGACTTTCAGTTTCATGCTTCTTTTGCAGACCAGGAGGGTAATCTGAGGGCGTGAAAGCTCGCTTGCCAGCTTTTCCAAGCTGTAGCTCTTGGATTTAAAATAAAAATCCCAAACCTCTCTCCTTTACTGACCTTGCGTCGACACACCTACAGGCCCTCAGGAAAATCCCACCCTGGGTAAATAGCTCACTTTTTTATTCAGGGGAGAGCTGCCATGCACCGAAGGGTCAGGGAAAATCATTTGGGAGATAAGTGGTGGTTTTATCTTAAGTAATTAGTCCTTGTTGAGTTGGTTTTTAATTTTCTAATTGGTTTGGAGGTCGCTTTTATGCAGCATTTGATTGCTGGAGGATTACTGAGCTTGCAAAAATGGCTAAAACTTGTCTCCCTACCCCGTCCTGCCCCTGTCACCTGCTGGCTGGGAGGCAGGAAGCCACCAGCATTTCTGACGTGCCATTCCAGCAGGATGAGCTTAGGACCACTATCTCCCCCATCAAGCCTCCGGGTAGGGACGATCTGTTACACATAAATGTTTTGCCCATCCATCATGAAGCTGCTGGTGGTCTTCTCTCTCTGTAGCCCCCAGGTTGAAAGAGCAGGAAGGAAGCAGGGAGAAGACTTCAGCATGGAGATTTCCCTTTGGATGTTGTTGCTGTGCAGATTAGGGTCAGGATCAGCATGGTTTCAGTAGTGCCAACTGCTCAGGTTTCCTCCTTGCTGCAGCCATCACCCCATGCGATGGGGAGTTGTCTTTCTCAAAGCAAATTGAGCTGCTCTGCAATTTCTTTACAGTGAATTATAGGAAAATGAGTTTGTCCTTCTCCCTTGAAAGCTGTGTGGCACCAACATGGGATTGACTGACTTACGAGGTGTTCAACACCAGGTTGGATGGGGCTTTGAGCAACCTGATCCAGTAGAAGGTGGTCCTGCCCATGGCAGGGGGGTTGGAACTGGATAATCTTTAACAACGTCCCTTCCAACCCAACCCATTCTATGATTCTGTGAATCAAAGCTCCCCTGTTGGGTGCTGAGCAGTGGGAAGAACTGTGTGGTTATCTGGCCTTGTTCTACCACTGCTGGCCAGAATGGCGATGCCAAAACAGTGATGCCAAGCTTGCTCTCCAGAGGCTCGCCAGCAGCAGTGTTGCTCACCTCAAGGTCATTTTGCAAAGGTTGGTGTAGCCAAACCACTTCTTGTTATTGCTTGTGTCATGGTGTTTGGAGGTCCCTGCTTTCTTACCTGGGAGGGTGAAATATCATGGTTTGTGTTAGGATGGTGGATTATCCAGCCCTCAAGGAACAGCATCTTCTTTAGTGAAGTTTCATCTTCCGTCTGGTGTGGCTGGATGTCAGGCAGGGGCATCCATCCACAGCAGCTGGGAAGCTCCTCTGTCTCTGAGCCCTTGTGGGGGAAAGGGCTGAATTCCGGGGCGTGGACTGATGAAATGATGAGTTGAGCTCACGCTGCGGCAGTTTTATTGCTGCTATTGCAGATCCTAGAGGCGACCGGTTGGACTCTGAGTTGATAGACCAGCACTAAAACAAGCTTCATCTGTTTGCACTCAGCCACTGGGATATGAGGGTTGAATCTGCGTAGTGCTCCTTCCAGAGCAGAAATCTGTATTTCAGTGTGACACGCTACTAGGATTTTTTTTCCCCACAACTGCCTTATGCAAAAGAATTTAACGAGTTGCTTCAAAAGCATGAGCTGATGTAATTAATTTGTGTCTGTGGGCCTGGCCTCCTGCGGTCTAGGTGGCATGTTGTTGGGCTGGCAGTTAAGAAGAACAAAAGTCTAATCTTGGAGAAGATTAAGAATTATTTGACAAAGGTTAAGCCAGGGAGCTGCTGCCTTATCATTTGTACCGGTGTCCTGTGGCAAATCTGTAATTTAAGCCATGAACAGTAGGCAGGCTGCTCCTCATGCTGGCTTTAAAGCAGCAGCATCTCTGCTCACCTACCTGGTGGTTTTGCGAAGCAAAAAAATGGTTAGGCATAAAAGACGACCAGGGCAGCTCTAGATCCAAAAGTCACTGCAGGGGTGCCCGTTGCAAGGACATTCAGAGCTGGAGCCTGCTGGGTGACCTTTGAAGTCTCTCCTTCCCAAACCCACCTCCGTGCTGTCCCCCTGTCTCTTCTGCTCATCTCTTCTCATCCCTCTCACCCTGGGGTGAGTGAGCAGCATAAACACCATGCATCGCCTGAGCGCGGCAAGGAGAGCGGAGGATAAAACGGAGAGGGAGGCAGACAGACCAACAGGCAGCTCCAAAAGAGGGAAGCCAGCCTTGCCTTTCCTGCGGGCTGCCTTGGTGTGCTGAGCCCCAGCCCGGCTGCAGCAAGATTTAGTCCCAGCACACTTCCAGCCAGCATGTCGTGGCAAGTTTCCCCAAGCAGCAGTTTCCACTTTTCCTCTTTGGTGTCTATTGTTTTGTTATTTGAGGAACTGGAATCCGTGATCAAGGTTGAAACGTGGTTAGCATTAGCTTGTGACAGAACATGGAGTTCTTTTCCATTTCAGATCGGTCTGAGCCTGGAGTACACCTCCCCCTGGATAGCTTGAGGGATCTGCACCTCTCCTGTGATCCACACGTTGTGTGTAGTGCGGGAAGACCATCACGTTTAGTCTCAGCAGAGCTGCAGACTGCTAGCTTGGGCTAAGCGGTCAGAGAATCGCTTGATCGCACGTGAGGTTCTGAAAAAGGTGGAGGCGGGCTGAGTGCTGATGGCTAGATTTAGTCATTTAATACACAGCATCAGGAATAGGTTATGTTTGCAATTATTTTGAATTTTAATGTAATGTGTTAATAACGCGAGGCTCTTCAGACGAAACTGTGTTTCCAAGTTGCTCTAAGTATTCGCTAGCGTAGTAAGTTGAAGACATATGTGAAGGAAAGGGCCGTCTGATGAGCTGCTATTGTTCTCTTAATTCAACCCATCCCATTTGGGCCACTCTGCATGAATGTCTTTGTGTTTGCTAATAAAATCATGCTATGTTCCCTGCAGCACATGGTCTGCATGTCCCAGCTCATCAGCAGCAGTAAAACCTTATTTAATAGGTTTATGTTACCTTCTCACCTATGGCTTCTTTTAGAGACAGCAGGACTTCCAGAGTTGGCCTGGGTACGCTTGAGCACACAGGGGTGGCTTTGAGAGTTGCCATAATGATGTTTCTGGCCCATATTCCTCCTTTCCCTTGTTATCTTGTTGCTCCCTGTGTGGCTCATTAGCGAGTGTGTGACCTCCTCACCTAAAGGGTGCCGCGTTAGCACGTTGACCACTGGAATAGAAATATAAAAGTCCTCCTTGGACTGCATCCTGTGAATTCTCCCCAAAATGTTTGGACAAGCTCGAGTTGCTTCTCTGGCTGGCTCAGGGAGGGTCTGAGAGAGGCAGCAGCAGCTGGAGCTGCCCCCCAGCCCTTTTATCTGCTGAGCTTTGAAGACCCAAAGAGGTTGTGAGAAGAGATCTGCTGTTGCCTAAGCCCAGGAGAGCTGAAACGAACCTGATGGTTTCTTTGGGCAGTCTCTAAGACAAAGGGATGAAAAGCAACCTTCTGCCTTAGCACACCATCTCAGAGGGGGCTGCTCCAAGCAGTTGGCTGGCAGTGGTCCTCCAGGAGCCAAGTCCAAGCTGGGGAGGAATCAGTATGCAGAGCAGTTTCTCCCTATCCTCAGTGCATTGTTTTTTAAGGGCTGTAGGGTGGAGGGGATTAGACCAAGTTCTTAGAGGAGGAGAATAGCCAGCAGGGGATGGCTGGTCATTTTTGTTTCTTTTGTGGCACAAACAATCTCTGCCTTACTACTTGTAGGGGCTCATGAGCCTTTGTGATGTTTATTAGATTGAAAGATTTGAAGACCTCTGTTCTAGATAGCTCTCCAACTGAGAAGAGGAATTTAGCCACTTGTGATAGCAGGGACAAAGAAATTACAATAAATATTTGGGAGATCTTAGTGTTTGGTATTTGTCAAGAATGGTTTAGTGTAATGAAATCTTCAGTGGAAAGGCTGGAAGTCCAGCTGAAATGACAAAGATGTGCCTGGGTCGGCATTGGCACATCTTCCACACTTCAGGGATTAGAAGGAATTGTGTAAGAGCAGCGTAATGATCTGCAGAATTGGCTCATTTAAACTTCAGCTGCTTTTGTTTAGGAGAAGGACTTAAAATCTGAAAGTGGGTCAAAATCTTTTCTTACTCTAGAACTAAAAGTTCCACACATTTCAGACTTTTGTTTGAAGTGATCTCTTTCCTATTGCTGTTCAAGTTTCAGCCAAACAGGTGACCTTGGCCTGCTATTGCTAGTCACTTGGGAAGGTGGCATTGATCAGGATCAGATAAGATTTTGTAGTGTCTGATCATCACCAACACATCCTCTCCTGCTGATCGAATCATGGTCCTTGGTCCTTTTTAGGACTGATGGAAACATCTCTCTAAGATCAGCAGCTGAGCAGACACCATCCTGGGGGTGTATTCACTCTTCTGGATTCTTATCTATACAGTAAATGAGTGATGTTTTAACATCACATAATAACATAACATTTGATTCTGATCTGGTGGGTCCTTCCAACCTGGTTATTCTATGATTCTATGATTCTTAGTGTGAATGTCAGCATCAGAGTTCTATCACTTCATGAACTTGCCGTAAGCTACCAGTAAGACAGAATTCTTCCTCAGCGATGGCCTTCTTCCCAAAAGGAAGCCCAGGTCTTCATGTGCAGTGTCGCAAGAGCTGTTGTGGCCCCATATCTCCTCACCTTGCAGCAAGGAATGAAGTCCCACAAAGGTTTTTCAGTTGCAACTGCATTTCCAAAGTAAGTGAAGATTCTTTTTCCTGATCCAGAGGCAGCTACTCAGAGATATGTATAGCCTCCTGATCTCCTCGAGTTGGCCTCTGTGGAGGAAATGTGCAGATATTTCTTTGTCCCAACCTGTTCCCTACCTTTTCCACAGAAAAAACCCTAAGGGGGAGATTTCCAAGGTTAGTGTCGGGAAATAGCTGCTTGGGAAAGCTTGTTTCCTTTCTACTGGAGAAAGAAGCCTGGTTAATTATTCTGATGGCTCATCTGGACTGAGATAGACTTCTGAGAGCAGTTGCGAGGTGGAAGATTTGGAGGTCAGGAATTATGGCCCTTTTGGCAAGCAATCCCACCAGGCAGTCTACTTGCTGCTCACAGGCAAGTAATGGAAGTGATCCTGCATGTGGAGGATCTCCACAAGTTACCAACAATCACCCTCTACTCCACTCTTGTGAGACTCCACCTGGAGTACTGTGTCCAGTTCTGGAATCCCCAACATAAGAAGGATATGGAAGTGTTGGAATGGGTGCAGAGGAGACCACAAAGATGATCAGAGCACTGGAGCACCTCTGCTATGAGAACAGGCTTAGAGAGTTCAGGTTCAGCCTGGAGAAGATAAGCTCTGGGGGCACCTTAAGGTGTCCAGTACTGAAAGGTTCTACAGGAAAGCTGAGAAGAGGCTTTTTACAAGGGCCTGTAGTGGTAGGGTGAGGGGGAGTGGCTTTAAATTGGAAGGGAGAGATTTATATTAGACATTAGGAAGAAATTCTTTGTGATGAGGGTAGGGAGACCCCAGCCCAGGTTGCCCAGAGAAGTTGTGGCTGCCCCATCTCCAGTGGTGTTCAAGGCCAGGTTGGGTGGGGCTTGGAGCCCCTGATCCAGTGGGAGGTGTCACTGCCCATGGTAGGGGGTGAAACTGGATAGGCTTTAAGGTCTCTTCGTACCCAAACTCTTCCATGGTTCTATGAATTCATAGTACAATTTATTATTTCCTTAAAGCTGCACAACAGACGCGTGTCTGCAGCATACACAGACATCTGTTGTGATCTTGAGCAGAGAAGATGCTGCCATTGAGCAGTTGCTGTGTTAGCAACATGCATGCACAAAACAAACGACTCTCTCTTTGCTCACTTACTCGTGATGTGAAGCAGCGTCCTGCAGATCTACACATAGTCTAGAAGGATCAGTCCTAGAATAAGAACTGCTGGCAAATACTGTTCTCTCTCCCCTGGATCTGTTGAGGTCCTGGCAGCAAAAGTTGGCAGCGGAGTCTCTCTGCTGTCACGTTGCGTCACGTAAGAGCCTCCCAACTGCAGATGCAAATGTGCAGGCTCAGAGCTCGGTGTCACAAGCTCCTGCATGTTTTGATTAATTCATCTACAGGTTTCACAAAAAGGTTCGGGGATGGGTGGTTTCATCAACTTGACGATCAAAATGTGTGCCAAGGATATTCTGACTCACATTAGAGACTCGTCGTAGCTTTGTGGGGGGCGGGCTTAAAGCGATGTCAAAATATCTCTCATTTACCATACAAGCAGAGCTGGTGGCGGTGGCTGTAGCCATGATTGCCTAACATTTCCCATTATATAAAACTTTGTTGTAGTTGCTCATATCTTTATGAGACTGTGTACTTTGGTGTTCTTCCACACTGGGATTCTGCCTGAGGCTGAATTATTTTGGCAAATTTTAGCAAAAACAGAGGGGGAGGAAATAACATTGTTTTGCTCATGTCAGAGTCTTACAATTTACTTTTCATTGATAACCTTCCAGCTTTCTAACTTTGAAGCAAGGGTGTATCGTTTGGCAAGGGGAATGCTGGAGGTGGGAGGGACGTAGTGGCAGCTTGAACATGCTTCATGCTGTCCATGTGAGAATCTGTCCAACTTGATTAAATTATCAGCTTGTGAGACTTGCACGAGCTCTGTAGTAGATTGTTTAAAGTTTTGGCAGCAAGAGTACCTGAAAAGCAGATTTGCTGTGATGATGCTCATGGTTAAGACTTCAGAGACTGGAAGCTGCAATTCTTGTTACTGATGATCGTAGAATCATGGAATGGTTTGAATTGGAAGGGACCCTAAAGCTCATCCAGTTCCAACTTCCCTGGCTGGGGCAGTGACACCTCCCACTAGATCAGGGGCTCCAAGCCCCATCCAACCTGGCCCTGAACACCTCTGGGGATGGGGTAGCCACGACTTCTCTGGGCAACCTGGGCTAGGGCCTCCCTACCTTCACATTTCTTCTTAATAGCTAAACTAAATCTCCCCTCTTTCAGCTCAAAATTATGATGATGGTCGAGTCTCTGATGCTTATCATTAGGTGAGCTGGCTCTCTTCTCACATCCCCCAGCAAAGGCACTCAGCAGAAAAGGGGCTTTCAGAGCAGTGACAGAGAGGATGGTGAGATCCTGCAGTGTGCAGGTGATCTTGGGAGCTAGTAAGAGACACCATGCAGGGTGTTAAAACTGGAAGAGCGTTTTCCAGTCTTCCCAGAGTTTTCAGGTGCTGTACCTAAAGCTGCCTGTTCAGCCTTAGTTTGAGCCCATTATGCAGAAGGAAGATACTGCTGACTCTCTAATCTCAGCCAGTTTTAATAACTGGATAAAATTACTTTTTGTGCAAATGAATGGCAGGTTAGAGGAGAGAAATCCTGTTTACCTCCAAGGAGGAGGGCCGTAAGCTGACCCTAACTGGCTCATTGGACCCATATAACTGAAAGGGAGAGAGGAGCTGGGGATGAGGCAGGCATGGGATGATGCAAGTCTGATTGATAGTTTCAACAAGGCCAAGTGCTGGGTTCTGCATCTGAGCCACAACAACCCCGTGCAGCTCCAGGCTTGGGGAAGAGTGGTTGGAAAGCTGTCTGGCAGAAAAGGACCTGAGGGGTGCTGGTTGACCACGGCTGAACGTGAGCCAGCAGTGGCCCAGGTGGGCAAGAAGGCCACCAGCATCCTGGCTTGGATCAGCCATGGGGTGGCCAGCGGGAGCAGGCTATGGATTGTCCCCCTGCACTTGGCACTGGTGAGGCTGCATTGCAAATCCTGTGTTGAGATTTGGGCCCCTTGCGGCAAGCAAGGTATTGAGGGGCTAGAGCGTGTCCAGAGAAGGGGAATGGGGCTGGGGAAGGGTCTGGAGAACAAGTCTTATGAGGAGTGGCTGAGAGAACTGAGGTTGTTTAGCCTGGAGAAGAGAAGGCTGAGGGGAGACCTCATTGCTCCCTGCAGCTCCCAGAAAGGAGATTGGAGTGAGGTGGATCCTGGGCTCTGCTCCCAAGTAACAGATGAAAGGACAAGAGGAAATGGCCTCAAGTTGCACCAGGGGAGGTTTAGATTGGATATTAGGAAAAAATTCTTCACGGAAAGGGTTCTGAAGCCCTGGCAGAGGCTGCCCAGGGCAGTGGTGGAGTCCTCATCTCTGGGGCCTTTAACAGATGTGTGGATGTTGTGCTTAGGGACACAGTTTAGTGGTGCGGTTGGCAGTGTTAGGGGAAGTGTTGGACTCAGTCTTAAAGGTCCTTCCCAGCCTGCACAGTTCTGTGATTCTGTGATGCACGGGGCTCTCACCACGAGGTCCAGAAGCTTCTCTGCTCTTGTAGCTACTTGTTGACAGGTGATGATGGACTCTTTGTCTAGGACTCCTGCTTTGCTCAGTGCCTGGGATGGCTGGTGCTGGGGAACTAACGGAGCAGGTAGGAAGGAAGATGCACAAGGCACCTGCATTACTTAAAAGGCCTCGCAGTGGGAGAGGCAGAGGATGCAAGCAGGAAAAACACAGGTGCTTCCGTGCTGGCTTTTACCCGAGACGTACTGTAAGACAGCTCTTCTCCCTGGGAGAGAAGGTCGTGGATAGTGTGGCATAGACACATGCTGTTTGGAGCATGCAGACGGGCTCCCATGTTTCACAGCTCTTGTGCTCCAGGCCCTACACAGAAAAAAGCCTTTTTCCTTCACCTGCAGGATTTTGTTTCTAATTAAGGCAGCTGGGATGGTAGCAGCATGTGACAGCGGGTCAGACTGGCCATAGTGCTCCGCTCTGCTCCAGTCTCTGCTTGCTGTAGAAGAAGAAAATAATGATGGCAACACATCATGTCAACTGGCGGTGACTTGGGGCTCATCTGAAATGCAGAATTAAACCAGGCCTCACAACTGGGGCTCCAAAAATGTGACTTTTGCAGTGGACCCATGCTAACTTTGGTGTCTGGGAAGATTTCAGCTGGAGCTGAAACTTCTGTTTGCATTTGAGACAATTGTAAGATCTCTTCCCCATGGAGGTTTTCTGCTGAGATCTGGCCACAGATTTGTTGTTATTCAGAGCACTTAGAGTCTCTCCACATCTTCCATTTTCACTAATTATTGCAGTGTTTTGGGGGCCTCCCTCCCCTGCTGGATTCGGTTGAGTGTCAGCAAATGCCTTGCACTTGGAATTTCTGAAGGGGGTAAAAAGAGATTGACAGAAGCAGGAAAAGTTTGATCACCTGGGCTTCTGTCATTAAGAAATTGAGGTAAACAAAACAAAAGTATGTTTTATCTGAACAGTGGCTAATTTATTTAGAACAAAAGGCATTTTGCTTGCATTGTCACTTATTTTTCCTAAATGGAATAGTCAACTTTTATATAAAGATATGTAGGAATGGAAGGAGAGTTCAAATAGCTCTTTTACAGCACTTTAAAAAGACATGGTACTTCATATATATCCCGGCAATAATGCATACCAGATGAAAAGATACTGTGGAATTTGTGTAATAAAGGTAAAAGCCCATATATCTGCCTCTTCTAATGGATGAGAACCAAAACAGAAAAATTCTGGAAGGCAAAACTAGCACCAAACCCCAGCACAATTCTTGGAGTCAATCTTCTCTTGCTGTAAAGCGCATGGAGAAAAAAACAAGCACAGAACTTCCCTGAGCAGCAGTGAGCACAGTAACAGGACAGAGCCTCCCAACAGCTGCCCTAATGCTCTCACACTGAAATCAAAGGTATTTCATCTCCTCTCTGGGCTGGAATTGTCTGTAAGCAGTTCCTTATTATTTTTTTCTCCCTTCTCTGCCTCCTTTAGCTGGTTTTTGCTACATTTTAATATCCATTTAAATGAGTTGAGCTGGCTTTTGCACCTTGAACTATTTAGTGAATGCCTCTGGAGATATTGTCACCTTCAGGAGCGGAGCATGCCCAGCAGGATTCTTGTACTTATGGTCAAAGTGTACAATGTAAGTTGGGATTGCAAATCAACCTGCACTGGCTTCAAGTGCTGATCTCCGTCTTTCTCACTGCTGAATTCTATGCTTTTGGTTGGCCAGTCAGCCACTGAATTTAGATCTGTTTATAAAAGTACATCCACAAGAAACTGGAATCTGAACCCACTGATTTCCTTGATCATTTTTAAAGGTAGCTTCATGTGGCTTCAACACAGCTACTGGTGATTTGGATTCCAGGTCTTGCTGGAGATAACATGTTTAGGTTACTGTCCCAAAACTAGGGCTATGAATGAAGCCTTCTTCATTCCGCACAGCTTGAGGAAAAGTTACTTTTTTAAAAGGCAGACTGACTATAGCACCTTTGCAAGACTAACCTCGCTCTGCACACCTATTTTCTGGGGATGGCAGTGAGTAATTTGCTGTTTGATTCTTAGAAGTGGAAAAAAGGGGATCTAGAAGAGGCAGAATCCTTTTTCACAGCATCTGTCTCCCTTATAAACACTTTCTGTGTGGCTCATTCATTCTGGTTGTTGTTATTATGGTTCTTATGGGGATTTGTCATTGCTGTCAAGCTTTGAAGGATATTGGCAGAAGGACACCCTCATCCTGTCCCAACCACTGCTTTGTATCAGCCAGGTCAGCCTGAGGTAAGAAGGGAACGTCAGATTATGGGCTCCCAGCAGAGACCAGGAGAATGAGTTATGATTTATTGTGATGCCAACATCTCTTCAGAGCTGAGCAGAAAATCCTAGAGCAAGTTTAACAGCTTTTTTTGCAGCTTGCCAGTATTTTGTTGTTGATACAGGCTGCTGTTTGTTAATGTGATCCAACAAGTATCCTTTAATGACCCCATTTGGGGAGCTTGTGCGACTCCAGCGAACTGCTAGAGAAGCTCTGTGTTGTGCTGCTGTACTCCAAGACCCGCTTATCTGTCATATTTGCAGTCAACTGATGCTTGTGAACTCCTGCTCATTATGAAATACTGATTGGAGGCAGAAGTTTTTGGAGTGGGGATGGGGTTGTGGTGTTCTTCTTTTCTGTCCTGATCTAATAGTCTCTTGACTTTTAACTCAAATGTGTTCCCTAGACAGAAGTAAAGTTAAATAAGGCTTTGCAGGAAATTTTAATGTGAAGGTATGAAATGTCTTTGCAAAGGTCTTTTGCTCAACTGAGTTGCTTTTTCATGTGCTGCCAATATCTGATCCTACTTCTTGACCTTTAATATACACGGAGAGAGAAGATTAGGATGTTTCTAATCAGCTGAATCTCCCCTCTGGGAGCACTATTAAATCCTGACTCTCAGCTTTATCTCTGCCAGGTCTTGCCAGCCCTCTGTGTTTTTGGTTTTGTTACCAGCTGAGGTCAGAGTTCGGTCACCTCAAAGGTCCTTGTTCAATTGGAAAAGTTTCTTGTATCCTTTCTGTAGGAGTTAAGACACCAGTGAGTGACTGTGCTTGGAGGCAGACCTTTGCGTTTCATGTGCTTTGGTGTGGCAGACCTTATTCAGTGAAAGGAAGTCTTTATTCGTGCAGGATTATTGCTTGGGGTCCCTCAGTAATCCTATACACCTCATCATTAGTAGAGCTTCCTCAAAGGTCTTTGGGAACAAGCCTGGGTGGTTTTGAGGCACCAAAGTGTTCAAAATACTACATCGACTGTTTTTTTCTGCCACTGGGATTTGTAATTCTGTTAAAACACCAAGTTTGTTGGCAATAAATTGGCAATGAGTATTGAGTTTCATTCTGTTGTTTCGATGAAGATTTGAGTGAAACAGTCATGGAGCTCAGCCTACATGACATAGCCCAGTGGTAGAAGCAAGCAGTTTAATGTCGAAACTGCAACCAGTCTTTACCAAATGGAACTCCTTTGAGCTGTGTATCTTCTCAATCTTTTCAGCCATCAACACTGCCACTGTTGTAATGTAAGTACTGGGATATTTATCACTGAAAGCAATACAGACAATGGAAGGACTCTGAGGAAGGACTGAGCCAAGAATGTGTAGGTGTCCCTGTCCCATCCCTTGCTCTTGAATGCTCCAGGTGCTCTGCAGGTACATAGGAAGGAGGGTATTGTCTGGAGGTAAAACTGGATGCTTTGTTCCCATCCAAAAATGTACTCATCTTACAGGCCCTGGTCTGAAGTTACTGAGCTTGCAGAGAAATCTGCTTGTAATTTCTTTCTTGTAAGCTTTTTTTTGTTGAGCAGAAATTTTGGCAAAGGCAAGTTGTGGCACTGGAGAATCCCCGGTTCTGCCTGGTTATACCAGGCTTCTTCAGATCTTTCCTTGGAACGAACAGGCAAAAGGAAATACTTTCCATTTCAGAGAAGCACGGACAAGCAGTGTCGCTTCAGAGAAGAAAAGCGGCAGACGGAGTTAGAGCGCTGATCCCGCTAGCCAAAAGCATGCTCTTGCCTTTATTCAATTATTCCTGGAACACAGTGTTCTTATTGTATTCCTCCTCACCCTGCTCAGCGCCTCTCCTCAGGCTCTAGACTCTGAGATATCCTGACCACAATGCTGCTGGGTTTGGAGAAGTTCAAAAAAGCATCAAGCGCATCTTGGAAACGAACCCTTTCCTGATGTTAGGTAAACGTGTTTTCTGCGAACCTGGATCCCGTTAGAAGGGTTCCCGCTGTCTGGAAAACAAAGCACTCGTTTGCCTGGTTTAGTCATTAAGTAAATTTGTGGTTTGGTTGAGACAAAAATAATGAAGAAAAGCTGTTGAAATTCCAGGATTAATTTGGTAGTTTGCAGGCAGTGGTGTTTTTAAGCGGAGCTGCTGCCTTCTTTCGGTTATGAGCAGAGCCAGGTATAAACCTGGGCTTCCCTCTCTCCCTGCGCCTCGAAGGCAGGCATTTGGAAGTAATTTGTTTCATGAAGGCCCTTGCCGTGCAGGCAAGGGGGATGCTCTGGGCTGGAAGCTGTGGTGCGTGGGTGTCTGCACGGCCAGCCCGCGGCTGGGAAGCTGGGAGATGCTTTCAGCTGTTTGTTACATCTGTGGAGGGAGCAGCATCTTGGGCTGCAGGCAGGGAGGGATGGGTGCTGGCTTCCCTTGTTGGGAAGGTCAAAGAGCTGGGGGAGAGGACTGGGATCCCACTTGTTTGGGGGGGAATTTGTTCCACACAAACCCTTAGGACTCAGGAGCACACTGGGAGCATGACATCCCCTGTTTGGGGATGGGAACCTCAGCTTTTGGGGCACACTGCAAGGCTCACACAGGCAGGTTCTGGGATTGGAAAAGGTTTGTATTTATTTTAATGCAAAGCAGGATCTAGAAGTGCATTCATGCTTCTTTTCTGACATCCCTCTTTGTGCCAATTGTCCTGTCTGTGTTCTGGAAGTGTCAGGAGGGTTAGGTCGAAGGAGGGGATTCTGCCCCTCTGTTCCTCTTGTGAGACGTCATCTGGAGTGTTGTGTCCAGTTCTGGAATCCTCAGCATAAGAAGGAGATGGAGCTGGTGGAATGGGCCCAGAGGAGGCAACAAGGATGATCCGAGAGCTCAAGAACCTCATATCTGAGGACAGGCTGAGAGAGTTGGGCTTGTTCAGCCTGGAGAAGAGAAGGCTCCAAGGAGACCTTATAGCGATCTTCCAATACCTGAAGGGGCTGCAAGAAAGCTGGGGAGGGACTGTTTCCAAAGGCTTGGAGTGATAGGAAGAGGGGCAATGGGTATAAACTGGAGAGGGGAAGATTTAGACTAGACATGAGGAAGAATTTTTTCACTATGACAGTGGTGAGGGCCTGGCCCAGGTTGCCCAGGGAAGTTGCGGCTGCCCCATCCCTGGAGGTGTTCAAGGCCAGGTTGGATGGGGCTTGGGCAGCCTGACCTAGTGGGAGGAGGGGTTGGAACTAGATGATCTTTGAAGTCCCTTCCAACCCAAACTATTCTGTGATTCTATGATTCTCTACTGGATTTGCCCTGGTTTTGTAGCTTCTTAAGTCACTGCAGAGGCTTTTGGATGACTGATGGAGCCAGGCTGCTCCAAAGCATTAAGGCTCTTGTTCAGTCACAAGCAATGCAGCCAAATATCTGTATATTTTATAGCGTATGTCCCAATTTAGTCTCAACCTTTCAAAAAAAACCCCCAAAAAATCCCAAACAACAAAAAACCTCCAAACTTATGTTATGGAATAAATTCAGAGTAATACGAAATGTATCTAAGCGGACACTTTATTTCAGGTAGGTGATCCAAGTGCCCTGTTAATTGATGCGTAGACGTTGTGTTGACAATATTTTCTCTTTTATTTTAATCCGTTTTTGGTGCATTAAGCTCTTAAATAGATGAGGGGTTTGGTCTTATTCCAAGGAAGACGTGCTTTGTTTTTAGGAAGGACTCTGTTGTGTGTCATTCATGGTGTGAATGTTGGGGTTTTCCTATGTGGGGACAGGAGTTGGACTCGATGATCCTTGTGGGTCTCTTCCAACTCAGGATATTCCATGATTCTATGAAAACTGGATTTTTACCATTTTTATTTAAAATCTGTAACTAGTGGACAAAATACAGAATTACTCTGGGGTGATGGATGAGCCCAGCCTCGCCTCTGTTGGGACAGAGGAGCGTTTTTGGAGATGCACGGGCAGATGAAATCTTTAGGGGCTTGTTCTGTGGTTTCCTTGGAACACAGCGGTTCCATCCCGTTGTCTGAAAGCCTTTCTTAGGAAGGTCGAGGTGGCAACAGTGCAATGCAGCCGCAATATTTAGCCTATATAGTCTTTATTTGCCTCCTAAGGCAAACAATTTATTTCCTGTATTTCAGCTTGCTTCCTAGATTCTGGCAAAGTCTAAATTGCTTTTCTCACCTGTATCCTGTGATCTAAATACTTAGTTTCAATTAATGCCTGTACCTTAGTCCTGCCAGAGAAGTTGTGTGACCTTGGTAAACGCCGAGAACTTGGGAACTCAGACTGGCAGATCTTGGGTAACTGTACTTTAATGCTTTACAATAATTACTGAAGCTCCCCATAAAATAACCTCTGTGTACTTCTAAAATGGAATTGAATGCCTTAGAATAAAAGAGAAGAGGAGCCCTTATCTGTACTTTTGGTTGAGTTTTTATTTATTTCCCTTCTTCCTCCAGCGTAGGAGGATGAATAAGCATGGAAGAAGATACAGATTTGCAAAGGCAAGGAGCGCTAAAGAGCGTTGTTTTTTCATCAGCTTTAAAGCCAGACTATAATCATAAATTCCCTGATAGCTGGAGCATGCAGAAGGCGTCTTTAAGTGTACAAGTGACAGGCTGCTGTTGCTTTTCAAACTTCAGATTTCATTTTTTTGTAAGAGACAACTTTGATCTGGTTCCTTTGAATGCTCTGCAGAGCGCCAGGGCCGCCGCGCTCGCCGGCTGCAGGGCTAGAAGTGAACTTTCTTGGCAAGAGACATCTGGAGAGCTCAAAGAACAGATTAACTTGTCCAGAATTGATGTGATCTTTGAAGAAGCTGCCCTTGCCTAGAACACATGTGATTAGCTAGACATTGGCAGTGATAAAGTTGAGATGCACAGCAGTGTCTGAGTACACGCAGTAATTGGGAAGAGTTTTAAGTGGAGCAACCCTGAGGATTTGCAATCAAATTATCAGCTAAATTCCCAGTTTTAACCTCTTGAGCAGACTTTGTGTCTTTCGTGCAGGTTAAATCCAGTCAGCAGTAAAGATTTTCAGCTTTACGTATTTATAGATGTTTTGTTCTTGGCTCCAGAAGATACCGATGATGATGTGTTGGAGAACACTGGGAATGCTTTAGGATATTTCTAATAGTTTTATACCCAGGATGGTGTGACTTCTCTGATGGTTGTTAGTGCTGTGGATTGGAAACAGAGACTTTTCTGTTCAGGTGGTAAAATAATGTAATCCTGTAAGTCAGACTTCTTGGTGGATGATGTTCCAGCCTCTTGTTTAAAGGTGACCCAGCTACTCAGACATTGGTGTCAGAACATGCTGTTTAAATATGCTGAAGGGATTTGCTTCGACTCATACAGTGTAAGCTAACGTGCACCTTTTAGCCTGATTGACTGGTTGTGATAATGAAATGTGGTATTGTGCATGAAGGATGTGACAGTCACACGCTTGTTGGTGGATGCGTATGGGAAGTAAGAGAGCTTAGATAGTGCCTGGCCAGCCAGAGACTCAGTGAACTGTCATTGTGAAACCTTTTTATTATCTTGGGTGGAAGGGCATAACTTTTTAAATGGAAAACTTAGTTTTTTCACACTGGATAAATAGATGTGCCCTCCTCTCACAAAGAGAAAATACCAGAGACACCAAATAAGTGTAGGGCTTATTCCTGGTTCCCCCTGCAAATGCAGTTCTGGATATAGTCATCTATAGAAACACATCACTAGAGAGTTTTAAACTAAGTTGTCAGAAGTTGGTGTGAAACAGCAGAGTGAGAAGGCACAGGGTCAGTGATGGGTTCTCACTGAGTTGTAACCCTGGCCTGTGGTCTGTGGGCACCATCCCTCAGCTCAAACCCCACCCACCAAAAGAGAAAAGGAGGAATCATGTCCTGCCACGAGTCCCATCGCTGCCGTGCAGGAGGGAGGGTATCACGGCTGCTTGACCTGCTGTCCGCTGCCGTGAGAGAGCTTGAGTTTCTGCAGAGCCCATTTTGGGATGTCCTTTCTTGGGATTTGCCAACATCCTCACATCTCTTGCAGCTCGGAGCTTTCCGAGGCAACTCGTGAAGCTTGGGTGATTATCAGCAGCCTCCTGGCTCAAGCTGTTCTAGAAGATGGAATTTCTCCATGTTAAAACCAAGCTGCCAAACCATGGTGACCAAAGGTTTGGAATACGTCATGGGAGAAAGTCTTCTAAAAACGCTGTTGAGGGGGAGCATAAACAGAGGGTGTTGGGGTTTTGTGGTTGTCAGCTTCAGAAGTCTTTCTCCCTCAGGTTTAGTAATCTGGTGTCTCAAACTGCTGCTTCCTTGAAAGTGCAGTGGTTTGGAGGTGTCTCATCAGGCCACCAGGGAGTTTGGAGATGCACTTATCTCAGGGTCAGGCAGGTGAGGGACCCTTTCAAGGGGAGACTGCTAGCCTGTCTCAGTTTTATCACGACTTCAGTTCTTTTGAGTAAAAATTTTCTCCCAGGAAACGTCAGTATCATAAAAATTCAGTGCTAGAGCTGGAGAAGATGGTAGCAATGGAACCTGATGGACCTGATCAGCTTCCTTGTTAGACTGGGAGCTGCTCCAGCCACACGGGAACTGCTGGCAGACTTGGGAAGACCATGTCTCTCAGACCTGCCAGTGGAGCATTGTGCAACTTATTCCCTCCAGTGAAAATTTAAATTCTACAGAAATTAGGTGTCTACAGGTCTTTAATCTCCAAGGAAATTTCCTTCTTGCCTTAGGTTTTTTTTTCCATGCTTGATGAAGAACATCAGTGAAGGAGGTATGTAAGTACTGAGAACCAAAGGGGGTACCATGTGATTTGGCTGTGCAGGCAGGATCTGTGAGATCTTTCTCCTGCTGTGGATTCTGAAGGTGATGCAAAGCTTCCCCAGAGCGTTCTCTTTTTGCAAAGAGTAGCATGTTTGACAAAACTTGAGGACTTTGTGTCTTTAATTTAAAATTGAAGCAGCCATCAGTGGGGAGCTGCATGAAAGAGACTGGAGATCCCAAGCTGGAAGGAGAACGATGCCTTTAGGGACTTGCCATGCAGTGGGAGCTCCAGCTAGGGCAAGTGGACCCGACAGGACCTTGACTCTGTTCTCACTTAGCTTGCAGCTCCGAGATCTGACCGTGCTGATGTTTGGAGTGCTGAGTGCTGGTCTTGATTGAAGGAGTGGGAGGTTGGGGATGGGATGCGGCCGAGGCAACATGCAGAATAAGGTAGAAGGAAGCCCTAAGGAGGTGCTTGCTGGTTTTCTCTGCCAGTTTTGGCCCTTGTCAGCATTCCTAAAATTGACAGTGATCCGTGGAGGGCTCTATGCAATGAGAAGGCAGCTGGTCACATTAACTTACTTGGGTCGCTGTGATCTCTATTATAATTGTTCCCTATGTGATTATTTTGAGGGTTGAGCAACTGAGAGCTGCAGAAGAGACGTGCAGCTTTATTTCTGCGATGTGTGAAATGTTCTGTGTTTGTTTCAAAACCGTCCATTGCTCTTTCTGTCTCAAAGGAAAAGAAATACGGAAGTCTGCAGGAATTTTTGTGAAGTTTAACTTTAAATGCTCACCTTTCCTTTTATCGCCCTTATCAGCACACAGAGCTCACTATACGAGGGTTTTAGCTGACATTTCGAATCGCTCTGAGTGTGCCTGTATTCCTTTTAAAGCAGCCTCCCCTCCCAGATCAGAAGTGACCAATTTTTTTTGTTAGACTCCACGTTCCTTTAATGTCTTCCTCCTAATAGATGTTGAAAGCGTTCTTCAGAGGCACGGCACAAAACATTCAAATAATGATATGAGCCAGCTGAAGAGAGTTGTCAGGGAGAGGGAACATTAGGAGAAGGATTGAATACAGATGGATTCCTCAAAAGTAATGTAACCTGTTATGATTGCTTTGAAATCCTACACCCTTTCCATCTACTTACGCTTACTGAAAGTTTACGTTTGCATTGATGTATTCGAGGCAGTGCTAAAATGGAAGTAATCCCTGTTGTATACATGCTTAAGTGTGTAATTTTAGCTAAGCACAACAGTTGTGACCAGACTCTTGCCTACATCCTCAGTGGGAAGCCCAGAACCACACAGGGCTGGGCTGCAGGAGAGCTTGTCCATCCTGACTCTTTCAGAGGGACAAGGGACTACCCAGCACCTCTCTGCTCACTCTTGGTTCCTTCAGCCATCTCAGATTTATACCCCATGGTTTCTTATAGAATCATTAGGGTTGGACTTCTAGGAGATCATCCAGTCCAACTATCAACACAACACCAAGATGCCTGCTAAACTGTGTCCCAAAGTGCCGTGGCTACATGTTTTTTGAATGCCTTCAGGGATGAAGACTCCACCACTGCCCTGGGCAGCTTCACCACTCTTTCAGTAAAGAAATTTTTCCCATCTGTCTTTATACCAGCAAGCACAAAGGAGAAATTGATTGATCTGTGCATTTTGTTCTATATATCATATTGGTTTCTTAATATACTGCTAGAGTAATCCATACCACTTCCAGAGAGTCCCAGCAGAAGTTCCACTAGAAGTTGGTGCTATATTTTAATTGGGTTATCCAAAAAACTTCCTTGTCTTTGCCCTCAGGGAAGGTCTGAGCTAGCCATCACTCCTGCCTCAATTTGAGAGGTTGTATCAGCCTCCATCACACAACTGTCATATTCGATTTGACAGGAGAGTTGCACTCCGCAGGGCTCCTGTAATGTTCAGAACCGACCGTTATGCACGGTGAAGGGGGGCTGGTAAGGGTTTCGCTTATTATACCTTATTTTTTAGGGTGAACTTGTTCAAATTATTTCCAGCCGTATATATTTGCCCTAGAAAACTGCTGTGCAGTCTGATAGAATATAGATGTACAGTTGCTCTGGTGCACATTGCTAGTGACAGTCAAAGAGTTTGTGTGCTAGAAGACATCCATGGTGACTTGTTATCTCAAGTTGCCCCTAAGCATTCGTACCCAATCAATTCTGTGCTGGACCTGAGCATGGAGAAATCCCACAAGACTGTCTTGGCCTCAAACAGCCATGAAAAACTTCAGCCAGCTCCGTTTTGGCTGCTCTTTACAGGACTCTGCGAATACACCGAGCTTCGTCCTCCAAGGAGAAACAGCTTGGGGTTGTGTTGGTTTGTGGCATATAAAATACTGCTTTTCTCTTTATGAGAATAGGAGGGTAGTTTCTTTCCAACTGACCTCATAGTGGACCTAAGTACTCAAATCCTGTGTTCAGTTTTGGGCCCCTTGCTGTATGAAGGACATGAGAAGGGCAACAGAGCTGGTGAAGGGTTTAGAGCACAAGTCTTATGAGGACCTGGGGACCTGGCATTATTTAGTGTGGAGAAAAGGAGACTTGAGGGGAGACCTTGTTCTTTTCCACAACTACCTAAAAGGAGGTTGTAGCAAGGTGGGAGTTGGTCTCTTCTCCCGGGTAGCCAGTGACAGGACAAGGGGAAATGGCCTCAAGATGCACCTGGGGAGATTTAGGTTGGATATTAGGAGGAATTTCTTAACTGAAAGGGTTGTCAAGCTTTGGAAGAGGCTGCCCATGGAGGTGGTTGAGTCCCCATCCCTGGAGGTGTTTAAAAAACAAGTAGATGTACTTAGGGACATGATCTAGTGGCGAACTTAGCAGGGCTGGATTGGTGTTTGGACTTGATGATCTTAAAGGTCTTTTCCAACCGAAACCATTTTGTGATTCTGCAGTATGATATGATTGTTCTAGTGAACAATGAATATACACGACCCACCATATTCCAGGGAATATTGGTTGGTTCTGTGTCTAGGAGCAGAAGAGCAGGGTGTATGTGGGCTCTATGAGCGGTGTGCTAGCTGAGGACTATTGCCCTGTCAAATTCGGGGTTTTAAATACTTCGGTAATGCATCCATCCTCGCACACCGAGTACCCAATTACACATAAATCATTCTGAAAACCTCCCCGTTAAATGGGTTCCTTCTAGTCCCAGTTTGTGTAGGGGCTGTTCTGCGTTTATATTGCACAAATACAGAGAAACCACCAGCTTTTCCCTTTGCTGGTGTCTTCCTCTTGTCCGGTCCTTCTATCTGTGTGCTTCTCATGGGTTTCCTTGTGTTATCTCAATGTAAACTCATCAGGGCAGGGACTGCTTTCTGTTGGCTGTAGGACTTTGACCACTGCAGTACAGCCACAAAAGCTTTTCACATCCGAACTGGGAAGCGCAAATTGCGTGGTGTGACCTCCTTGGAGGTGTTTGCTCAAGGCTCGTTACAAACCACATCAACTAGGTGCTGGTTACTGAGTTACTAAATAAAAGGTCATGCTGATGAGCTTCATCATCTGAATTAAAACAGGACTCTGGTTTTTCAGAGCTGGCAGCAGCGCTTGGAAAACCCAGGAGTTCATTTAAGATGTCGTACAAACAGTTCTTCATGCCAAGGGGTAGTGAGGGGTTAAATAATGTTGTGTTGGTGGGAACGTTTCAGCTTGTTCCTCCTTCTGGCAGACAGCAAAATGACTTGCAGGGACTAGAAGATGCCCATGTGGCTTGGCTATCCTGTGGTGTATCGAGCTGGAAGCATGGTCGCAGCAGTAGCTCTGCTTTGGCAGCAACTCTTGGTGTGAAGAAGCTCCTGCCTGCTTGTAACACAGGCTGCTTCGTTGTTAATGCAGATCTCTTCCTGAGCAAGGAACTCGCTGCCCAAGTAGCTGATGCAGGCACTCTCTCTTCTCCCATTTTGTTAAAGAGAAAGAGGTTGGCCTGCTTGCACGTGTACTTGAATAACCCGTCTGCGGGACAAGGCATGTGGTTGTGTGCAAAGTAGCCTCCACAGATCCATGGCTAGATTGTTCATCGGAAAAGCCGGTGTGATTAGATGGTCCTTCCTGGTAGAATTTGCAAGCGTTTGTTGTTCCTGAGTGTGACATTTGAGGTTGGCTTTGTAAGGAGCAGCCACTTTTTGCTTTGCCTCCCTTCCTTAGCAAACATGTTGGGGTAGAGAGGGATATAAAAGCAAGCATAGAATAGGTGAGCTGTGCTGCTCATCCTTCATGGTGGAAGAGTAGAAAGAAGTCTGATGTGACTGATAAAAATTCTGTCTCCTTAACTAGATAGTGTGTTTAGATGTCCTGCCTTGCTCACAGAACAGCAATGCTAAGCAGTTAGCTGATTGATACCATAAATCCTGATGGGAATTGGACTTCTTCCATCTAGTCTTGTTCCCTCTCTTCTTCAACTCTATTGTATCATTGTCATTACTCCATTAATTCCTTTTTGCTTCCAGTTATGAATCAAATTGTTCCTGTTTCTGTCAGTGCATCTTAATATGAATGCAGCTTAGTTACTATGAATGTAGCGTGTCACCAGTGCTGGGGCTCCAGTCGGAGTTCTCCTGCCCAGTGATGCAGAGTGTGGTCAAGGTTGTGTCCTTCTAATCTGTCTCTCTCATTTTTCTTGCAGGCATGGGTCATGGAGAGAGCCTGTTAACCCTTACTATGTCAACACGGGCTACGCTTTGGCACCAGCCACCAGTGCCAATGACAGTGAGCAGCAGAGCATGTCCAGTGATGCTGATACGATGTCACTGACAGACAGCAGCGTGTAAGTAACTCCAGCCTGGTGGGATCAGAAGTGGGACAACGGTGTTTTTGTCTCTTTAGCGGTGGTGCTGCTGTTGTGTTGGTCTGGGGGTGGAATATCTGATAGACCAATGTAATAGTCTTTCTCACTTGTTGTCTGGTCACTGTGCAGGCTACTTGTCAGTCTTGGGAACATTTGCCACCTGAAATGCTTTGAGTCAAACTAAAATGCTACTCAGTTGGGGTTTCTACAGTGGTTCTTTCCAAGTGCAAGAAGCATTGGAAATGTTGGATAGATTTGTAGTAAGTGATTGAGGTATAGTATCTTCTGAATGTCAGGCAGAGCTTTCTACTTACCTATGTAAGTAGAAAGCTCTACGTACTTACTTCTCCTCTTGAGCTGTTTTGCTCCTAAATGTGTGCAGTCTGAACTGCTCTTCAGGAGGATTGGTGACTGACCAGTTCTAGTTTGTGTCTGGTGACTGCTGCCCTTGAACACAACTTGTACCGTTAAGCCCTTACCAAATGTATTTTGCTTTTTTCTTGTTCCTACCTTCATGATGGTGCCCTTTGTGTCACCCACCACCTTCCATAAAGATGGTCTGCAAAGGGAGAAAAAAGAGATTGTGAGATTTTGTTTTGACTGCATCTTAGTGATGGAAAAAAAGGATTTGGGGGAAAATATTCAATGTTTGGTCTGTTTTTTAGTAGTGCAAATGCAAAGTGTCTTTCTGTAGAGTAGAAAGCCTTTGATTCATCAGGCAAAAGATGACACGTTTACAGAATTAGGAGAAGGTTTTATTAACGGCAGTGCTGTAAACACAAAGTCCTCCAAGAGGCTCATTTAGTGTCACTGTGATTGTCAGGAGCTGTCAGACCTTGTTGGAGAAACTTTCCAGCCTGTGTCACGGATGCTGTTAATGCAACAGTTCCCCGCCTGCCCCCTGTTAATGCAGCGAACTGGTGGATGTGCAACATGTAGGGTGACTCAGTGCGAGCCAGCAGCATCCTTGTCTCTGGCTCCACAGGGGCTTGGAGCCTCTTGGGAGTGGTTATCGAGTCCTCTCTGCTCGCTGCCACCACCTGTGACTGCATCCACGGTGTGTTGCAAACTGGAGAGGCAGCCCTCGGTCCAAGGAGCGTGGGAGGCGGAGGATCCCCCAGGACACAAAGGTGCAGAGGGCCACTAATTAATGGCTCCATTGATACAAATCTAGCTGCTTTGCCACATCCTTCTGTGATTCTTCATATTCATCAGTTTATGAGAAGGAGTACTCTGAGGCTGGCAGGGGTCGTGTAACTTCTTGTTATCAGGAGAAGCAGATGTAAGAACTCGTCAGAGTTAATTAGCTTTTAGCACTTCCTTTTCCTCTGGTGGGGCTGCACTGATGGTTACACCTGTGATAAGCTGTGATCAGTCATGCCAGAATCCTTCTCCCTCCTAATTTTTATTTCAGTAGCCATAATTTATTTCTTTCACTAGCAGAAAAATGCATTCTTTCTTCTTAGCTTCCTATGCATTCTTTCTTCTTAGCTCCTTTTTCCTTTAGGTGTTTTATCCTTTCTATGCCCACCATAGGCTGCTTCTAGCACTTTAATCACCACTGACACATGCACTGCCTTCTGCTAATAACTACCCCCATCTCAGTGCCTTATTTTAAGTAAGTCTAAAAAATCATACGGGTAAGCCTATGATCTTTCTTTCTGAGCATCTCCAGTTGGATGCATGCAGATTGATCCTCAAATTGGGATTCTGGACATATAGCCTTGACCTTTGGCTTACAAAGACTCTGTCTGCTTTCAGCTCTTGCTCTTCATTACATCCTTTCAAATTCCAGTTCCAGGTTTTGTTCGGTTTTTACATGGTGTTGCTGAACCTGTCTGCCTCCTGAGTTTCAAAGGAATTTCGGCAGAATTGCTCAAGGCAGCAAAAATGAAGAACAACGAGACGCAAGTTAAAGAAGGGGCTCCTGCTGCTTGACAAGACTTGCATGTCTCTGTGCTTTGAATTTAGGCCTCCTCTGAGGAAAATGGCAATGAAAGCCTCATTTGCTGATGAACGAAGTTCTTCCCTGTGTGTGCTGTTTACATGCAGTGGTCAAGCTCAAGAATGCAGAAATCTGGCTTCTGCTCCAAGGCAGCATATGAACTGAGTGTGATCCCGAGATGGAAACCTCCCTGACCTTCCATCAGAAGCGAACGTGTCTGGACAATCAGGATGCAAACATCGGCTAATTGAGGAGTGCTAATAGTAACCCATGAAGGCAGGGAGGTGCACAGACAGCAGGGCTTGGTGCAGGGTGTGCTCTTTCAGTCTTGGCCACCTCAAGTCTGTGGAGAAGGCCAACACACCGTGCAGTAGCTTGTACGCCAAGATATTGCAGGTGTCACCAGCTCCCATCCAAGCTCTGATATTGTAGTGATCATGGCAAAGCAGGGTTTGGATGTGGCTGCATGCAAAGTTGCTAGCAAAGACCTGGGCAGTGCTCTGGTCTCCTGAGCTGGGGCAAAGAGAGGCAGGCACAGGCTTTTAGGAAGCGCCCACCTCCACAGTGTATTTTTAAAAGTCGTTTTTGTGGTACCAGCTTGCCTGAAAGACAAACTTTCAACAGGATGTCTTTCCAAACACTGGTAAATATTATTGTAATGGGTTGAACTTACATAATGGTGGTGTTATCAGTCCCTGTTGTTTGAGGAGTTTGCTTTTTGAGTGGCTTAAAAAACATTGCTCTTAAATGCCTGCGCTCCGCTGGTTATTTTTCAGTCTTCCTGTGTCATACAAATTCCTCTGCCCTTGTAGGCAAAACAGCTCTGGTCCTCTCTGCTGAAACCTGTTTTTCTAATCGGTATGGCAGCTGTGTTGTTTTAGCTGGTTTATGCGGAGGCAAGGTCTGGAGAGGACACGGTGAAAAGCCCTGGTGAGCCCTAGCCCAGCAAGTGTGCAGAAGCCATAGGTGGCACTGAGCTGCTCATTACTGGTGTTCGATGGTGGGTCGGGGCTTTGGGGCTCTGCCTCCCCTCTTTGAGCTGCTCAGAAACTGCCCCAGGCTTGCGGTGGCAAATTCTGAACTGCTTTTGCTGTCTCTGATAACTCCCCTGCATATGGGTAGCATAGGATCTTCCCAAGCGGAGGAGACAGCCTCTGGGTGGGGTGGGGTATCCCAAGAGACTCAAGGGAAATGAAGGCAAATCTAAGTAGGAAGGCAAGAGGCAGAAGCTGAAATGCATTAAATCACCATGTGATGTTCCAATTCAAATGCAGAAATGCCGTATCTTTCTCTTCTTTATGTCTGCAGGAGCTTACAATGGATAGACAAGAGGTAACCGACTCCTCTCTACCCCAGTGCTTGTGTCCAACCAAACAATACTCCTTCCTCTGGATCTTACCATGTGTCCTGGCTTATCTTGGTTGGAAGATGAGCTTTGCTTTCCTCCAGGCACTAGGGAAGCTGGTGGGCTTGGGCTGAGGGATGCTCATTCTTCTCTCATTCCTGTCAAACCTGCCCCAGAGTAAGGATGGCCATTCCTCTGAGCAAAGGGATTTAGGGCAGTACTTACTCCTTAAAAAAAAAACCTGACAGATTAAATATTATTCCTTGGATGGCTGGCCTTTGGCCAAAATGCCTGGCAATTTTCCCATCATGCTTCTTTTTTGTGAAAAAGGTCTCTCGGTGATGGAGGCACTTTGATAAGAGTAATTGGTAGAAAATACCAGCTTTGCTGTGGATTTGTTTCCTGTCTTTCCTACAGCCAGTGATCCAGAATGACTTTGAGTTCTGCTATATTTAAACAAGTTTAACAGCTTTTTTTAACCTAAAAGATCCTCAATGATTATTTCCAACTTGTTAGGCTTAATGGTTGGATTTGGAGGCCATCTGTGGAGGAGCAAAGACAGCCCTTGTTAGAAGAGTCCAACTGCAGAGCCACAACAAAAACTCCCTGCTTCCCAGAGGCTTTTGCAGGTTGATTCTGAGAGGAGAGGAAGCTCCTACATTTCCCCAGTAGCAAACCAATTCCATTATTGTTAAGCAAATGATAGAAATACTCTTGCTAACCCCATTGCATGTCATAGAATGTCCTGAGTTGGAAGAGGCCCACAAAGAGATCCCAGGTCCTCAAAGCACAGAACTTTCTGGTGCTTGAGAAAATCACGTGATGAAACAAGGAAAAACAGTTCAGGAAAGTTTTAGTTTAAAAGCAGATATGCTCTAAAAAGTTTATATATATATATAATTTCTTTATCTACTAAAAATATCTCAAAGCAAGGTACCTGACAAAAGGAAAACAAAAGTATGGTATTGGTTTTCCTTGCTTTCCCCCCATCTATTGAATAAGGTTTTGTTGGGATAAAATTAAAGTGCTTATCTTTGAATTTGCTTCCTCTGGATGAGTTGGCACAGTACATTGAACGAAGGAATGTTCCAAGTTCAGAGGTGGCATTGGGGAATCTAGTTAAAATGACATCAAAGGCAGCACAGCGGGGCTGAACATGTGTTTGAAGCCGGATAGATTAGAGGCCATTATCAGCCTTTCGCTACTGTGCTGGGAACAAAAGTCGCTCTTTCCGCTGGGACTGCTGCTGGGGCGAATTAACAGAAAAAAAAAAAAAAGGAGAGAAAGAAAGAAAAATTGCACCTTCTAATATAATGCCACTTTCCCCGTGAATGGCCGTGCAGCTTTAGCGTGCAAGTTGTGTTCTGACACTCAGGTTTTGTGCAGCAGTTAAGCTGAAATGTTGTCTATTGATGCCAACCAGTGATGGCTAAAATAATCCCTCAGGTTTATATTTTTCTTCTCTAAAATTGATACTTGTTTCGCGTCCATCCAGTCTGGAAAAAGCGACATCATGATGCAATAAAACTCTTTAACCGTTGTGATTCTTAGGTTGTTTTTCAAGTGGAGGTTCATCATTAAAGAAAACAAAGCGGCTGGCCATATAGCGATGCTTGGGGAAGTTGCTCTGCTCCTGCAAGGTGCCACTGCCAGGGTGATGCTCCCAGACACACTTGTCCTCCTCCCATGTTACCTGCAGCCGCTAGCCAGAGCTGTAATTAGCCTGGCTAATTTTCTATTCTCTCATTTGTCTTCCTACTGAAAAGCACTTGCCATTAATCACGGGTTTTATTTCATTTTAATGGTGTTTAATTTTGAATGCCTGGGTTACTGCATGAAATTGCATTTGTCTGATGTAATTTGGTGGCGATTCTGCCTGCGCCCACATTTCCAGGGAGCCAGCGGAGCAGCAGGCACGGAGAGCTGATGGTGACCTTCCTTGCACAGGCTGGTACTTGTAACTCAGCAGGTTTGCAGGAAAACACCCCAGTAAATCACATTTCCCTTGCCAAATGGCATCTTGACTTCAAAAATCCACTGGTTAAACTGTTTGGCTTGTGTTCTGGAGAAGCAGCTGCGCTCGGCACTTGGGGAGGGGGTAGGTGCTAAGTACGTTTGGCCTCTGCAAACATCTTATCTCTGTGAGATGTGCTGCGACTGGCTGTTTGGAGTGGGGCAGCGCCTGTGCATGGAAGTTCTTTGATACTTGCAACAAAGCCAAAGCCCCCATGCTTTTCTGTGACGTTGCATGGCCTTCCCATGTGGGGAAATGTGTGAAATAAAAAAAGGAAAACTCCAAATTGCCAAGTGCCAGGCTGGGATTTTGATCTCTTCTCACTGTTTTTTCTTCAAAATAACCTGATGTCCCCAGGACCTGTGCCTGTGTCCTTATCTTGTACCTGAGCTCCACCTCACTCTCCTTCTTCTCATCCTAGGGTGTAAGCAGAGTGGTCAGAGTGGTAAGAGCAAAACTGTGGTTCCTTCCTGTCTTTGCCTGAAGTTCTAGTCAGCCAGCAGTGGCTGGCAGTACTCAGCAAAGCCTGGTGGCTGTGACCCCTCATTGCTGGGACCCACGTGCCCCAGGCCCCCATCTTTGCAGACAGGCTCTGTGCAGCTCAGCTGAGCGAGTCTGCACCGTCCCCAAGCTCACAGAAGAGCCACAAACCCACCTCCCAGGCTGTCAGGATCAAGGATCATCGGCACCACTGTCTCCTTCCCCTGCAGAGACCTCAAATTACCCACTTTTCCAGCAGGGACACAAACCTGAGCAGAGCTGCTTCACCTGCATGTCACTGCTCATGGCATCCCTAACCTTGTCCAGCTTCCTCTGGAGCGAGAGAAGGTTCTTCTGTGCAGTAACTCAAGTATCAGCCCATAATTTCAGACTTAAGAGCAGCAGAGCCTTTCCCTCCACTTTGATAAGCCATTTGTTCTTTGTCTGAGTTCCCCTTGGTGTAGATGCTCACTGAGCTCCCACTCCTCCTCCCGCTCCTAGCCTGTGCTGTGATTTACTGTGTACATTACAGGCTCTTTCCTAGAAAGCAACTAACTATAAAAGGTACCAGGATGTGGTCCAAGTTCTTCTCCCTGCCCTCGTTCTGCGCCGGGTGGGTGCCATGTAAGTCCCCTGGCATCCGATACTCCAGCATTGCTTGTGTGGGGACCTGGCTGTCACTAAAGCAGACAATATTGTTGTTTTATCTTGGCAGAGATGGGATCCCACCGTACAGACTCCGCAAGCAGCATCGCAGAGAGATGCAAGAAAGTGCCAAAGCAAATGGACGTGTGCCACTACCTCACATTCCTGTAAGTAGCACTATCTCCTTCCCTGGAGGTAAATATGCAAAATATGTGAGATCTCTAGTGTGCAGTTGCACTGCTTGTTCCAGTTTAACCCCTCTTAGCGCTGTATTCAGTTGGGGATGTTTTAAGACAGAAATCCACGGTGCTAGGAAAGGATGACTTTTGCCAAACTCATCATCCAGGGCTGTTCAAAAAGCGTAATTTTTGTTAACTGTTCAGTCAGTAGTCGATTGTTTCTCTTGGAGAAGAAGGGAAGCGCTGGTTGGCATCTGTCTGCAAGCAGGTTCTGTGCCCTCAGGTGAGCTGGAGGAGTAGGAGGCCATTGGATATGGAAGCTGATGTAGCTCTCAGCCAAGGTTATTTGGGGAAAAATGCAACTGTCTTGAGCAGTATTTCTGCACTGGGCAGCCAAAGGGAGCTGTAACCTGTTCTTGAGGGTTTGGTAAAGACCGCCTGGGGGTATGAGGCAGAAGAGCAAAGAAGGTGCAGGCATAAGCATTTCATTTGTCTGGTACTGTCTCCCCGGTTGCTCCAGGTAGGCCAACAGCTTTCAGAAGGTGAACGTACCTCCTAGGGCTCTGCAGCACCATCTGCGGCTCCTCTTATTATTATTTTCTTTCTGTGAGAAGTTACAGGTGACATTTAATATCTAGCAGGGAATAAAGGTGCTTCTTTCCTCTTTGGACAGCTGGACTCCAGTGCAGATCAAATAGGGAGAGAAAAAAGACCCTCCATCTGTGTTTTCCAGAAGTGTCTTCAAACTTGACGCAGCTGTTCTCATCTTGCCTGCACAAAGCAGCACAATAGCAGCAGAAATACACTCTTGTTTTAATCTGATTTTTTTTTTTTTAAAAAAAAAAAGGACCCAACAAACCACCACTCTTTGTTTTGCCTTTTAAATTAGATTATTTTCCTTAGATTTAAGAGGGTCTCCTGCGCTTTGATCACTGGGTTGACAATAAAAGCCCTGGCCGCAGACGCTTGCTAGCCATCCTTGCTCAGTCACCTCTCCTTTCACACTGTTGCTTTCACAGTGTGGTCGCTGTTGAAAAGGCTGGCTGGGTGCCTTTTTATGTCACTTGATGCCGTTTTTACTGTAAGCATGGCTTTGTTAAGAGTTGAAGTTTGAAAGCTTGGCCTTTATTTTTTTGTTGTTGTTGTTGCTGTTCCTCAACAGTGGGAACTACTGAGTGAATATTCTCTGACTTCAAAGCTTGTCAGTGGCTTTACCTTTTGGATAAAAATAATAGTGGCTTTCTGTTGATGGTGTGCAGTGGCAATGCCTCGATGAGCTGCAGGTTATAAACTCAGAGTCTGGAGCATTAAATATGTATAGTGAGCTCTGCTTTAACGAACTTCCATCTGCCAAACATTTCTTTTGTGGAACTGAATAAGTGTCATTCCAGCAGCAGTTCCTTGCAGGCTAATTAGTTTTACTTAGCATTAAATTTTATCGACCTTTTTGGAAACCAGTTAAAAAAGGGGGGGGGAAAAAACAAGTTTTAAATTGGCCACCTGCTGCTTATAAATTTTTATATTATCCTACTTATCTACACGGTCTTTTAGAATTACATATTCCTCCTAAACTACACACAGACGCTTCACAAGGATTTTTCTTTGAAACAGCCGCTGTTCTCATTACATTCCGCACTGTAATTGTGAGTCCTAGGGAAAAAGGCATCCTGACGCATATTTATATGGGAGCTGAGGAGTCGAGTTAGTTCTAGTCTTTCTCCAGGGAATAAAAGTTTAGTTCAGACACTCTGGCACCTCCTGGCAACCAATTACTGACACGGAATTGGCATTGACTTCAGAGAGGCGCTGCTCTGCCCTCGCTTATCAATCAGCCAAGAAAGGAGAAGGTAATTAGACAATATGTTTTGACAACACCGGTGTGAAATGTTATAAAGTTAGTCTTTTAAAAATCGCTTCTAACTGCATGCTTATTGAATTAAACTTCCCCAATTAGCAAGGACCTATGCAAATGTTTTCTCAAGAGTTGCTTTCCAGAGCCATGGTTAGGCTATCTTGCAGCCCATAGCTCGAGTCGCCTCTGCCAGCTGCCTGGACCTGGTGGTTAGTGTGCTTTGAAACGTGTAGCAATGGCTAAATTGCAACCTTCGAGTGAAGGTCTCCATGGACTTCATATCTAGCCCGTGTAGCCAGAGTCCATGCTGATAGTGCGTGCAGAATGCATGGCATGTTTTCCTAGTGATAGCAGAGGACCTCCTACTTCCGAAAAGTCGTCTCGGAAGTCCTTTAGAGACCTTACTGTTCCCTTACAAATGAGTTTTGGGGCTATTACACTCTGAAAGAACTAATATTGTTTTTAATAGCAGCACTTTGGTCCGAAGCTATATAAACTGTACTGATTATGTGTTCTTAGGAGACTGCCCGCTAGTTTCAACAGTCATGCTGCCTCCAAATAATGAAGGTGTGTGCTGGTTATGAAGAATTCCCTGCTCTGCAGCAGGAGATGCTGGTGTGTGCAGGTTATTCCACACTTAAAAACTCACCAGGTCTAGTGCAGTTGAGTTCTGTGAACTGGCACTCTGCCCAGGAATGCAGTTGGTGGTGGTCACTAGCAAGCAACAAGACCTCCGGTTTGTGCCTCTGGCAGGAACCGATTACACGGTGGGTGAGTGGTGCTTTTCATGTGGTTTGCCATCTCTTTTTTGGATTTGAACAGAGTCTTGGATCACCAAGGAAGGAAAGAGCAAGCAAGTTCCCAAAGGAAGGATGAAAGCCCAGAGAATGTGGGGCCGTACCTGTGCTATTGCACTGTATTTACCCCGTCTCTGGCATTCATCTTTTCCCAGGAGATGATGGGAAACTCTCCTTTTCCCAAGAAATTCAGAAAAATCCAACCTCAAGCATTAAGACTTGGGATGCCTTTGTTTGTTTGATTGTTTAACCACATAAAGAAGCCATTTTGTGATGTTCTTGCTGTAGCTTGATCATCAGGTAGGAGCTCTCCTGTCCTGCCCCACAGTCAAAGAAGCTGCTGCTCTTTACATTATTTCCACATGAGAAGGGAAAAAAAGAAAGAAGGAGCAGCAAAGCAAGTCAGGCTGATGGCTGAGTTTTCCCAGGAGGATGTCCTCTGTGCAGAGGTGGCTTCCATAGGGCTCTTGGGTGGAACAGAAGGTCTTGAATGACCACTCTGCAGTGCTGTAAAAATGAGGAGGAGCCCTAGGCTTGTGCTGCCTAGATAACTCCAGATAAATGAGCTTTCTGCTCCTGCGAGCTGGGAACCTGCTCAGAATTCCCATCAGCCATTTTACGCCTTTTTCCTCAAACGCCTTGCAGCAGCGGGACTCCTTGCTAATCCCTGAATGCTGCTAGAGTGGATGCTGAAATCCAGCTATCTGTGAGCTCTGCCACAAGTGTTTCTGGTATGGAAACACCATTTTTCTGTTAAAAACATGTCACAGTGGAATGCCTTATTAATCTGGGAAACACAGACATACAAATGTGGGGGATTTTTGGGTTCTCTAGCCCATTTTATCTCCAAGACTGACTTTTGAGCTAATGTCAGCTACTCAAGCATCATGGAGGCATAAAATCTCCTATAGAAGAGGGAGATTTACCAACACAGGATTCTTTGGCCCTGTCAGAAGTGGTTCAGCCCAACCCATGGATCCCTGGTGCTGCTTAGAGACCCCTGCCTAGTGATGACATTGGAAAACTTACTGTTTCACCTCAGAGCAACTGGTGTTTATTCTTCCCGAGGGGAACACACAAGCCGCAGTGAGATTCTTCCCTTGCAGCCTTTTCAGGTAGAGATCGTAGTAAAACCACACATTTTTGGATGCTGATGTGCAACATGGTCCTCAAACCTCAGTTTCTCAGGGAAGGAGGAATTCATCAAAACTCCATCTGCCTCGTGGAGCAAAATCTGTGCAATTCCCACTCTCTTGGTTCCAAGAAAAGGAGAAAACATGATAGCAGATTCTAAATGGAACTACAAGGCGGCTTGTGTATCATGTGTTCCAGTAGACAACATCTTCCCAAAGGTAGCAGAGCTTCAGCCACTTTGTATATCAAGGACAGAGGACAGTGTTCTGGTGACAGATACCCCAAGAAATCCTTCCTCGCGGCTGTTACCAGGAAAGATTGCTCCATCCAGACCATCTCAAGCAATTTCTTTATTCCCGACCCACCTGGCATTCAACCTCCCATCCATTGCTTTCTGCAGCCTCCTAAACTCTGCATGGTTTGGTTCTGGACAGACTCGTCTGCACTAATGGCATTAAATAAAAGTAGATAATTAAACAAAACATTCAATAAAACAACTATAGATAAAACAGATCTTTAAAATGAAGTGCTTCCTTTCTGACTGTTCTGAACCATAATGGCCAGAGATTTCATTCTGGTCCAGACTGGAGAGCTGCATCCTCCAAAACCAGCCAGCTCTCAGAGAGTGCTGCACCCATTACTTGTTTTCAGAACTATAATCAATTTATTTATGACACCCTTGGCAGAGCTCTGTGTGCTCACAGGAAGCCAGGGCAGGTTCAAAATCCTGACGTGCTGAAGGATTCTCCTCTGGGCACGGGCCTGGCTGGTTTTGGATAGAGCATGTCTCCCTTCCAAACTCGGGCCCATCATTTGGAACAAGTTTACAACAGTTTGTTGTCTTAAGCCTTTTGAACCAGGTCAGTGCAGTCCCTGTTTGCTGTCCAGGGAGGCAGAGACTCCCTCTGCAGCTATTTCTGTTTCATCTCAGGGAATTTGCGTTCATTATTCTGCCATACTGTTAGTTTAAGGGAAATCTGTGTGGCTCATCCTTCGAGGTGGGGATGAAGTCAGACCCATGGTTGATGCTCAAAGCATCCTTCTGCTTGCCAGCTTTCTGTGAGTCACCACTACAGGCACCCACCAGCACAATGTAAGGCACATAAACCAGTATCCGTGGGGTGAAGCGAGGTTTATTTCGGTTGCATTGAACTTTGACAGTCCAGGAGACCCTTGCAAAGATGACTTCACCCTCAAACAGCTTGCTGAGGACCTCTGCACACTGCTGTGCCAAGTGGAATGCCCCAAGGATGGGGCAGGGGGTTTTCTAGATGCAGCAGTTTATCAGCGAGAGGAAAACGAGTTCATCCTAAAGATTCTTGGGTTCAATTATTTTCATTTTTGTAGTTGAGCTTCAGTCATCTCCAGACTTGGAGAGACTGGACAAACATGCTGAAATATTAGGTGTAAAAGACTAAAATTGTCTTTACGTCAAGTTCCCTGAATAAAGCAGTGGTCCTGAATGCCTTCAGATCCTCAGGAGAGAGGGAGCTGTGGTCCTAAAGCACTGCTGGGCCAGGGTGGAACCACCTTATTGTAACAGGACTTGAACACGCAGGTTAGCGAACTTCTACCTTTGCAGCTGCTGCTGGGTGCTCTGAACTGTATTTTGGGATGTGGCATTGCATCAAAGGGAATGAAAATAAAGGGAAATGCTTTCCCGGTTCTGCTTTTCTGTGGAAGTTGCTGCAGTAGCTGCAATGGGGAAACCCGGTACTGTGAGTGTTGAGCGCCAGGCTGGCATTCTTTAGGCTCATTAAGTTTCTAACGGAGCAGGGCTTGGTGCTGCTCTCGTATAAACAACCGCAGGGAGAGCTGACATGCCTGAGGTGGCAGGAGAGGGAGAGAACACATCACCTAACAGGTTGCGACTTGTCAGGCACAAGAGAGATTTCCCTCCTTGGGAATCGCTGGTGCTGCTTCATGAGGTCCTCGCCATGGGTTTGGAGTTTCCAAGGCAAACGGGCTCCCTTAGCCAGAAGTGCTAAGGGGGGAATGGGGAAACATCACCTGGATCCTGAAAGCTCCTCAGGGAGTAGCAAGGACCTGCTCTTCCACATCTTTTCCCATGACAGAGCACGACTGGGGCCCATTTCTAGACTACTCAAAGTCCAGGTGCTGGAATGAAACATGCTGTTTTGGCCGTTAGTGCCAATATTTCAAGACTAAACATCATTTATCATTGTGAAAACAACACATTTATTTTTCTGCCATGTTTCTTTTTAATCCAGGCCATTGATTCAGAGATAGAGGTCCTGGTGTCATCCCAGGGTGGAAGCCACCTGGTAGCTCATATGTGTTTATGCCTTCTCTAGAAGCTGCATCCCTGGATGAAGTGGATGGTTCTTCAGGCTGTTCCTGGCTCGGATGAGTCAGTCCTACCTGGATCAGCATCAGGTAGACTTGTCAGCCCCTCTGCTTGTCACAAAGCAAGTGCTAGAGCAGACAGTCCTTTTTCCTGTAAAGCCAAATCATATCTGCACGTGTCCCTGGGGACATTGCAGCCCAGCACCATCCAATGTGGCAAAGAAGGTGACAGCAGTGAGCGCTGGAACTCAGATTTGCCAGCAGCGTTGGTTGGAGCTTGTTCTCAGTGAACAAAACAAGCAGTGCTCTAACTGCATCCTCTGCAACTCAACTTCAGTGTCATGGAAGTTGTCTTCTCAGTGCCATCAGTAGGATACTTACTGCCTCTATTTTATTTTCCTTGCCTTCCACTCGGCAGCTGGCAGAGAGAGAAAACCAATAGGATTTGCATGCTTTTGTCGGGTTTTGAGGCAAAGCATTATTCTAGTCTTTTACAGTGATCTTTTGGCTGGTCCGAGGTAAATTTGGGTGATATCTAATCCTCCTTTAAAGATGTCAGGCTCAGTGTCTGCTTCTGATGTTGCATTTGTTCTTTTGCAGTGAATTATCTTGTGTCTTCACATTCGGTTTTATCTCTGGGAAATACTGAGTGTGTATTTCTCTCATGTTAGCATTGAAATATTTGAATGTAGGTTTTTATACTGTTGAATTTTCCATATATTTTTCCTCTAAATTAATTTTTATCTCTGCTGTGTCATTTTATTTGTTCTGCTATTTTAATGAAATAATGCAGAAGGGATAAAAAAGAAGGGGAAAACACAGCAGATGATAGCTTCATACTTCACTACACAAACTTCTTAGCCCACAGCTCAGGAATTTAGGGACAAGGTGACAGCATCAGGAACCACGAATGCCCTTGAACTCCCGTAAATATTCACTTGTTCACCCAAATCAGGAGGAAAGTGTTGTCTCTGCACTTTTAAGTTTGCTGTATCGGTAAAGCAAGCAGGAGACTGTTGCACAGCTCTGAAGAGCCAAGATGCAATCCTGCAGGTCCTCTACTAAGAGAGGATGTTTTGTGAGAGCCAGGGCCTTTTGTGGGTGGGCTGGGTCATAGCAGAAGATGGGGGGAAGTTTTGGAGGTGACAGGATTTTCTCGCCTTTCTGTGGTTATGGGCTGGATTGGCAAATTGACTGTCATGTGCTGACCTACCTGAGGTAAGCTGAGTAAGTGTGTGTAAGAATCCTCCTTTCTATCAAAGCAAAAACATTTCTACGTGACTTTTGAGGTTTGTCTGTACATCCTTTGAGACCTGGATATTCCTGTTGACCACGTGTACATTGGGAGGAAACCAAGCACACCATCCCAAAGCAGAGCTTGGTGCCAAGAGAGCTGGTTGAACTGTGGCTCCGGAAAACCTTTCCTTTGTGTGATGTGCCAAGCTGGTGCCAGCCGGGGAGCTTGTGGTAGTGGCTCAGCTTTCAACATGCTGGTCCTAGGCTGCACCTCTGCATCTGCCAGCCTGCCCTCCCTCAGTTCCCCACCAGAACGACTGGCATTTCCAGTTATCAAAGCCTCCAAAATAAATGTTTGATTTTCACACGTCTCTCACTAACCCCTGGTGTGTTTTTCCCCCAGCGTACATACCGAATGCCAAAGGATATCCACGTTGAACCAGAGAAGTTTGCTGCAGAACTGATCAATCGTTTGGAGGAAGTACAAAAGGAACGTGAAGCGGAGGAGAAACTAGAGGAGCGCCTTAAACGCGTTCGAGCGGTCAGTAACCTCCTTGCCTTTTCTACCAGCCTGGGAGTCTGTCTGCATACTCTGCACCACAGGAGCTTTCAGCTGCTGTGGAAGCAGCATGGGTAACTGCTTCCTTGCTCCAACAGCCGCATTCATCGCTTGCGCAGGAGCTCCTGGGGCTTCCCATTGCCTCAGGAGCTTCCACAGTGCTGTTCCCATGTCCATGCAGGGCTCTCTGAGCTCCATCACTCCCTCCCTCCTCTAAGATAACAGCTATGGCACAACAGTGCCTGCATCTGTCATGAGATGGGGGCTTTGCATCTTGTTCTCTGGCACCATCACTCCCCTGTCCATCGCAGACTTTGTGAGCAATCCTTTCCATGTGAGAATGGGGACAATGTAACAGGGCTTCACCTTCCCCTTTGAGGTTTCGTGTGATCCCTATTCCCCCCCAAACTGGTCACCACATGGCAGGTGATGTTACGCTTGGAGGTGTTTGTGTGTTGTATCAAGCCATTCCTATCAAAACCAAAAGGGTTCTGCCCATCAGTGCCTAGCATATCCCTAAAAAGTTTGGAACTGATCAGGTGTAGCAAACATACTCTGTTGGGCAGAGAAGTGAACTGACTCCACGTGGGTAGCTGGAGAAACCCGGCCCATGGCACTGCAAGCTGTGAGCCCTGGTCCTGCTGGGGCTCTTCAGAGTTCAGGGACTTGGTAGATGAATCAAGGGAAGTGTGCAAGGCTTCTAGCTCCACCACAGGCTCCAAAACGGAGAGAATGAGATATTGGTTGTCTGATATTACCTGCGTGAGACCCTTCTTCAGCAGTATTCCCACTGTATCTTCTCTTTTGAGATACTCCGTTTCATGGGTACGTGTATGTCTTGTGCTGGAGATACAGGAGAGCTTTCAGGGGACATCAGAGTGTAACTGAACTTCACGTGTGGCTGTGTAAGTACAGCCTTGTGGGAAGAAATTGTGGGTGTCTGCAGATTATAGCTCCTGTAGCCCTGAAGTGAGGGTTCTGTGCTTTCAGAGGAGCTGAGCCTCTGGGGCTCCAGGGCAAACCCTTCAGCGTTAGAGTATTTTTAAACATTCATTGATATTTTTAAATGTTCATCTTTAAAGATCTGTAGGTTCTAGCATTTGCTTTAAATCACATCCATATTTTAAATGTGGAGAAGCAAGGAAGGCAGAGGGATCTTCCCACATCTCTGTGTCCAACATTGACCTAGAAAAGACCAGTGAGGTGCTGTTTTGTGATTTGACTCCTGTTCTGCTGGAAATGATCCATTTTCCTCCTCAGTACCTGTTGCTTCCTAGACAAAGCCAGCAGAACCATAGCAGCATTTTTTGCTAACACAGTCCTAGAGCACTCTTCCTCCTCCTTCCTCCTCTTCCTCATCTGCCCTCTGCCTCCTTGAAGAAGCTGCCAGTAGCAATACTATAAAATCAGCAAATACCTGTGTGCCAGAGAATAAATTTAAGTCTAGTTAAACACATTTTTGTGTGACTTAATCTATTTTTAAGCCCAGGACTCCCACTAATGCTATATATTAAACTTCTTTGCTGTCTCCAGAATGTATTTCATTGACTGGCTGGCATCTGGCATCAGCCTTTCAGGAAAAACTCAGACTAAGCAGTTGTAGCTTTTTTAGGTCAGCATTTGAAGTGCGGGAGCTGCTGGTATCAGCAAGAGGAGAGCTTGAATCCTGATAAATCACAGGTTTTTTTTCTCTATGACCTGAACACCAGGGTAACCTCTCACTGGGTCTGCATGGCTCACCGCACAGTGGCACTGGCAAAACTGTGAGCACTGGTCACACTAAGCAGTTACCAGCTTAGCAGAGAAGCTGGAGATATTTTACAAAAGCTAGGAAAAAAGAGTATTTCTACCCCATACAGAGCTGCCTGCGGGTTCCCTTTCAAAGCCACATCATGCAGCAACGTTGAGAAGAGGCATCTGATTTAGAGCCAAACATGTTTTACTGAAAAGACTGTAAGATTTCTGGTTTTTGAAAAGAATGAACTCTGAATTCATTACTTATTCTGAACATCACAGGAGAGGATTAGAGGATATGCACATTCCCTTATTCCTTTCTGAGCCACCTAAGGCTCTTGTCCGTGCATGGAAGCTGCCGTGTTGTACCGTACAGATCACTCTGTCTTTGTCTGAACTGAGTGAATTGAAAATAAGCCAGGAGAGGCAAAGCCAGTGCTGAGATTCTTGCTATTTGAATATAAAACGTTGCCTAACTAGAGAGGGAGATGGTTTGCCTGGTGATGAAAAACATACTCATAGTTAGGTGAGCTCTTTTGCCCTCCCAACCAGTAGCAGCCTGGTGGGTGGGACTGGGAAGAAGCAGAGCAGGAGGTTTGCAGCAAGGTGTCGCTTGCCTGTGGCTCATCAGCGCAGATCTCAGCCTCCTAATTCAAAGGGAAGGGCACCCCCGACCTTGCTGGTGAGCGAAAATACCTCAGCAGCCAGTCAGCAAAGTTGAAGCCTGCATCTCAAACTGCTGCTGCCTTTGGGAGCGGATGGAAGAGGTTTCTGACAATCTTATGTCAACAAAGCACCATCTAGTGGTTATGGCACCCAGGGCTTCCCCACCCGGCTGGAGACTGTGCACCCCGGACGCAGGAACACGGCTCCAAAGCCCATGCCATCCTCGTATCCAGGAAAGCTGAGCCGGCACACGAGGCTTCTCCCCAGGCCTGCAGGTTTCTTTGGTGTAAAACACAGTAGTTCTTGCCTCTTGCTTGTGCTTCCTTGGTTTTCTTGTTGTCTTGTCTTCCCTTTCTTCTACCTGGGCCAGGTTTGGATGGGAGGGAAAGCTGCTGCTGCGCTGCCAGGCATGGGCTGCCTTCAGGGAGTTCAGGCAGGAGCACCTTGTAATGCCAAGCCTTGGCTCTGCCATATCCAAATCCTGTCTTACAGTCCCAGTTTGGGCTGCCCTGACCTCATGCCCTGTGTTGTTTTTTCCACTGCAGACTAAGCACACTGAAAAGATTCAGAAGAATTGGTGTCTGCAGCCTTGACTCAAACCTTTGACCTCTGCCCTGCTCAAGGAAAGGGGGGCAGTTTGGGACAGGCACCTCAATTCCTTTGTTAACTGCTGTTTTCTCACTGTTGGGGCTTTCCTACTCCTTGCGAGGATGAGAGCAGTGCTAGAGGGAAACCAGCTGCCCCAGGGCTTGCCTACACACCACCAACCCCAGCAGCCTTGCTTCTGCTGGAGGACCTGCTTTGTGTCCAGATCTGCTCAGTGACACAGATAAGCTGAGCCAAAGCAAAGTGAGAGTATGCCAATGCTTCTCTCTCCTTCTCTTAGTCCACCCTGATCTCAGTCTCGGAGCAAAGCAAAGTACCAGGTCCGGGTTATTGGCAAAATGGAGTTCCAGGCAGCCAGAGGACTTCCCAAATCCACCCATTTGACTGGACCACCCTGGTTGTCATGCTAATGCCACCCTGCTCCAGCGTGACAGCACTGCTGGAGCTCTGGGCTCTAAGCAGAAGGCCTGCGCTACCATTCATCAGTGATCTGTGCAGGGTCATGTCTTACCCTCCACATTGCATGATGTTTAAACCTAAGAAGGTACAAAAAATAGGTATAAGCCTTAAAGTCTCCCAAGTGCTGAGCACCTCATTGGGTTATAAACTGCTAAGAAACACTTACCCCGCTGGTAAGCATTTAGTCAGCACATGCTTCATCTTTTCTTGTCGCTGAGCTAGGTGCCTAGGGACGGTGGCTGGCAGGCTGTAGCGCTGTGACTGTAGATGAAAGATGCCTCTGAAGTTCTTCAGAGCGGTTTGTTAGAAAGCAGTGTGCCCTCTCCAGACGTAGGCATCGTGTCCCACCCCTAGGCTCACAGCGCCCATGCCTTTGGCACTTTCAAAGCCTGGCGTTGTCCCTTTGTCAGGTTTGAACCCCTAGGTGTGACATTGGGAGGAAGCCTGTTATTTGCTTTCTTGCTGTGTGGTTGGCAGCTGAGACTTTGAAGCTGGTTAGGAAGTGACGGATGATGACATCTGACAGGCAAAGCTGATGGGAGACAGTGTTGTCTAGCAGATGCCTTTATCTGGCAGGGCAGAGATACCCTGTGCTGCGACTGCTTTCTTTATTGTGCCAGAGGAGGAAAAGAGAGCAGGATTAAAGGACTCACTGGAATCCTGCTTATGTAATTAAAAAAAATAGGAATCCTGACTTCCAATAAAGAAACTTCATAAATATCTGAGTTTATGTTGGAGCGTAAAACAGTTTGTCAGCATCAAAACTGTGGCTGTCAGCATGGAGGAGTTTTATTCTTCCTGGCAAGGACTTCAGAGTTGCTAACAGCATGTCCTAGACCATTGTGAACTACAAGAACAAGCAGTTACTTCCAACCCGTTTCTTTATCTGCGTGAAGTGTTTCATTCCAGCCTTAGCAGGCCTGGGAGAAATCAATGTTTGATTTTCAAAACCATTCATGCTGTTGCCGACCTTCAGCTGCTCTCTCCTGTTACAAACCCGCTGCTGGCTTTGCCTTGTGAAATAGTTGTTTTGCTGAGAAATCCCCCTGGTCTCGCCTGACTCACAAACTGTTTTCCTGCATGTCCTGTAACTTTGGGCTTGATCTGATGGGCTTTGAAGCGCTGCCTTACGGAAGGCTCGTAGAAAGTGGCAGGTACGGTGTGGTGAGTTGGGACCCCTTCTGCCACCCCGTGATTGTGTTCTCTGATTGTCCTCTTGTTTTTCGCAGGAAGAAGAAGGTGAGGATGCAGATATCTCTTCTGGTCCCTCGGTCATTAGCCACAAGATGCCTTCTGCCCAAGCCTTTCATCACTTTGCTCCTCGTTACTCTGAGATGGGCTGTGCTGGGATGCAGATGAGAGATGCCCACGAAGAAAATCCAGAAAGCATCCTCGATGAACATGTACAGCGTGTAATGAAAACACCAGGCTGCCAGTCTCCAGGACCTGGTCGCCATTCTCCTAAGCCACGGTCCCCGGAAAGCGGCCACTTAGGAAAGCTGTCAGGGACACTAGGAACGATTCCTCCAGGGCATGGCAAGCACGCAACAAAATCAGGAATGAAACTCGATACATCTAACTTATACCACCACAAACACATTTACCACCACATCCATCACCACAGCGTGATGAAACCAAAAGAGCAGATCGAGGCCGAGGCCACGCAGCGAGTGCAGAACAGCTTTGCTTGGAACGTAGATTCACATAACTATGCAACAAAGTCACGGAACTACACTGAAAACTTGGGCATGGCACCTGTCCCCATGGACTCTTTAGGCTACAGGTGAGTCAAGGCAGCAGCCAACAGCAATCTCAGAGCCGTGGCTTCTCTGGGAAGCTCTTTCCTAAATGAGTTGTAGCATGCAAGTGAAACAGTGTCTGAGCCATGTTTTCTTGTGAAAGTCTATTCTGAGTCATGATTTGAGGGCCTTCTGCTGTTCTTCCCCTTCTAAAATGAATAAGCCCCCTGATAAGCCCTGTCAACTTCTTTTCACCTCTGTGGCTGGTGCTGAACCACACCCTCTAACCAGGACTGTTAGTGGCCTTGGTTATGAAGTAGTTGTTCTGTACCTTAAAGCAGCAGAGGTGCTTGGTTGTTGGTCTGCTTGTCCATGCTTCCCGGGGTCTGGGTAACAGAAACCGCTCTCCTTTGTTCATAAGAGGACAAAAAGTCCTTATTGCAAGGCCTAACCCGTTCATCAGAAGGGATCTTTTCTCTTCCTAACAAAGCGATGCACACTGCACTGCTGCCATGGCATCTTGTCCTAAGGGGATGTTCTTAGGGACAGGGAACCCTCTATCCAGGAGAGAGTCCTCCATTGAGAGCTTTGCTGGTCCTATTACTGGATGACTGCAGAGGTGAGAGTGGAGCTCAGGGCTGTCCTGGGTAAGAGGTGGTGATGGAACAGCCACGGGGCATAGCTGTGCTTGGCTCCCTGGGGCTGTGCGTTTGGGGCTGTCCGTTTGGGGCTGTGCGTTTGGGGCTGTGCGTTTGGGGCTGTGCTTTGCAGCGTACCAGAGGTGGGATGTTTAGTGAAGGCAAGCGGGTGCGACTGGAGCAGGCAGGACCAGCTTTTTGGGGAGGCAGAGCACAGAGGCTCTCCAGGGAGAGAGAAGCTCTTAAATCTACCCTGTTCCTATAGGGAAAGGGTTATTGCTTCAACAGAGCATCAATATGGCCTTGCTATGTGAACCCATAGCTCCATCTGTTCACAGGACTTTCTCGCTAGTGCTAACTACAGCGTATATTCAAGGAGATTATAAGACGGCATGTTTAAAGCTGTCCTTCCTTTGGCAAAAACTCCCAGTTCTTGACAGTCCTCAGGTTAGGAACTTTACAAGACAAGAGTTTGCATCCAAACAATCTTGTTCGGCAGCAGGCAGTCCCTTGCCATGGCTTGCCTGGCTCCTTGTTGAACCTTGGTGGGCTGTTGTCCCCTTACTCCCTGCAGCTCTGGCTGCAGAATGACTACAATCTGCAGCAAAAAGGAGTTTTTGTTTGCACTGAACCTGCTGCTGGAGCATTTCATTTGATACCCACTAGTCCTCATAGGCGGGGAAGCAGAGAAGTTGCCAGTTTGCCTTTGTAGATCTTCAGCAGCCCTTCTTTCTCCCCAGAAACTGAGCAAAGCTGTCTGAAGGCCTGTGGTGTTAAGGTTATTTTCCCTATTTTTCACCACTCCTCTGGTGTTAATTTTGTTTTTCCTATGTGTGTTAGTGAGCACGCAGAAGCAGAAGTAGGGAGCTCCTATGGAGCAAAGTGGGTGGGTGATTAGGAGAGTGGGTATCCCATGAAATTAGAGCTGTGACCATGATGTGCCAGCACGAGTGAATTCTGCATGGCCTGGGAGCTGGGCACGTGGGCATGGATGTGGGCAAGGAGTGATGTGGTTTCTGTAGGTGCTCTTGCTGCAGCCAGAGTGTCAGCGGCTGGCATCTGTCTGGCTGCAGTGTTTGAGGTGACAGTGCTTCCCAGGGCACAAAAGCCTGTGGAAAGCAGCTTCCTTCGCCAGGATGTGGTCTTCCACTATGATGTGAAGCCTTGGTTCAGATTAGGGTGAGAAACACATACTCAGCATGGCAAATTAGAAATGTGGGGTATCAGTGAACCTGGGTGATGATGAGAAGGGCTCAGGTTTTGAGCAGTGGTGTTGTGTGGAGATGCACCAGTGGATTGCAGCATCGGGATGAACCTGAGCAAAGCTGGAGCAAAGAGCCAGTGGTTTAACATGACCCTTTGTGTGGCAGGAGGTCTTGACATATTGCCATGTCTCATTTAGTCAGAGGAGAAGCTCCCTTTCCCCACAAGTAGTTGGATGGAGAAGCCTTCTGTGCCTAGATCTGGCCAGCCTTGCTCTTCACCTCATGGTTGGTTTGAGCTGTGGTAGAGCCAGGACAGTGAAAGGTGACCAGGGCCACGTCTGCGCTGCAGGCAGCACCAGGTCCCAAAGGGCTGAATATTTCTGGAGGTGTCCATGTCCCTCCTCTGCCATGGTCTGCAGCGGTTCGCCTTGGGCAAGGCACTAACATCTCAAGCTTTGTTCTTGCAGTGGGAAAGCAAGTCTGCTCTCAAAAAGAAACGTCAAGAAGACTGATTCAGGGAAAAGTGATGGTGCCAATTATGAGATGCCAGGATCTCCTGAAGATGTGGAGAGAAACCAGAAGATCCTTCAGTGGATTATAGAAGGAGAGAAGGAGATCAGCAGGCATAAGAAAACAACCCATGGGTAAGGGCTGACAAAGAGAGGGGTCTTCACTCTGTTGTATTGCATCCCCTGCATAAGGCTGTCCAGCAGCCTGCCTTGTTCCTGGAGACCTTGGGAAGACAAGAATCCACCAGGCACAAGGGTTTAGACCCTTTGGAGACTGAGGATTGCTCAGGGGCTGTAAGGGCTGTTTTTTCTGAAGGATGTCTTGTGGCTATGGGGAGAAGGTTGTGGCCCCAGAGAAATCTCACAAATTGCTGCTATGATTCCGAGGTAGATAATGTAGCACACAGTAGGCGGCATTGTTCCTTTAAGCATTTGCTTTCTCTAAATGCCTGGTGCTCCTGCAGGGTACTGATGGAAATGTAGGACCTGCTGCATCTAAATCTCTCTGCCTGTCTCATGAATGGACTCCTGGAGAGGCTCCCAGCAGCCTGGGAGCGCTGGCAGCACGTGGCAAGGCAGCTTCTGGGGGAGCGGCGCTGTCTTCTGCTGGGTTTATTTTTACATAGTGTGGACTTCATGAGAGCCATTAAACAGGCTGGGCTTTGTGTCAGAGTTGAATTGCCCACCCTGATGTCTCTGCACTTGCTGTCCTGAAATGTTCTCTAAAGATGTGTGGTACTCACTCTCCCTCAGAAGCTATACGGAGCTTCCTAGTAGTGCCCGTGTCCCTCTGTACGAGCAGGAGGTCCATCTAGGAGTGACTCCGTGCCCATGCAAAGCATCTCAGCAGTCCATGTAAAACCTTTGTGTTGTGTCTAGTTCTTCAGGTGCTAAGAAGCAGCTGTCCCATGATATGGCCCGACCCCTCTCCATTGAACGACCTGTTGCGGTGCATCCATGGGTCAGTGCCCAGCTCCGGAATGTTGTCCAGCCTTCTCACCCCTTCATCCAAGATCCTACCATGCCACCCAATCCAGCCCCCAACCCTCTCACCCAACTGGAAGAAGCTCGTAGGAGGTTGGAGGAGGAGGAAAAAAGGACTGGAAAACTCCCCTTTAAACAAAGGTACGACAAAAGGGTTTGATCGTGTGTGAGAGGGAAGCTGGGACTGCTCAGAAGGTGGGCAGGCGAGGAAGGTGTCCACTGCCCTCTGCTGTGATCTCCAGCTCCCAGCACTAACTGTGTGGAGGCACATCCAGAGGTCAGAGAAATCTGTCCTAGTCCCTCTGATGTGGTGATGCAAATGCCAAAACCCACATTGAGGGCTTGTGCTGATGGTTTGTGGTTGGAAGGGCTGGAAACGCTTCTGGGAGGGTGAGGAAGGGGCTGCTGAGGAGCTGGGCAGGGGGAGCATATCTAGAAGGGGCATGGTATGAGAGACCTCTCTGCCCTGGTACTCACTGACTCTCAGCTTGTTCACACCCACACGGTGATTTCAGAGGTTGGTGCGGTACCAGAATTGAGCAGGATGCAGCAGAATTAAGTGCAGAAGAATATGTGTTCGCTCTTCATCTACATCTCCTGCAGACGTGCAGCAGAGGCTGCTCGTGGCACTGGAGGAAAGCACTGCCCTATAGTCCTGCTGCAGCAGCACTGCCTCACTGCATGGCCCTCTCCAAGTCACCGCATCTTTTTGTGACTCAGCTCAATGCCTGTGGCAGATCTCATTCTCCTGCTCCTGTGTTATCTTTAGGGGAAGATGATTTGCAAGGCACATGGAGCTGTCGGATCAGAGGTGATTTGGAAGTGCTAGATAATTACTGTTAACAGCTAAAAGCACTTTGTCCATTAAAAACCTTGCATAGCTTTATAGCTGTCCTCTGAAAACTCGAATCTTTGCAGTCTGACTCTTAGAAATGGGAATGTAATTTTAAATAAGAAGCTCTTTTAATTGCCAAGTTCCAATTATTTTTGCCTGCAGTGACCATGTAGCAGGATTCTATGTATTTACGTCAGAGCACTGATGGAAAACCGAGTAATTACAGGGCTCTCCCGAGTCAGGTTAAGCCGAGTTTATTTGATCTACCTTGCAGTTGGTGTAATTGGATAGTGTTTATTAGTAGAGTCATTTATAGTTATACTAAATTTATGCACCTTCCCCAAAAATGCCTACATCGTGGAATGGTTTGGGTTGGAAGGGACCTCAAAGCCCATCCAGTCACACCCCCTGCCATGGGCAGGGGCACCTCCCACTGGATCAGGAGCTCCAAGACCCATCCAACCTGGCCTTGAACCCCTCCAGGGATGGGGCAGCCACCTCTGCTCTGGGCAACCTGGGCCAGGGCCTCCCCATCCTCACAGCAAAACATTTCTCCCTAAGATCTCATCTCAGTCTCCCTTCTTTCAGCATAAAATCATTTCTACTCATCCCATCCCTGGTCAAGAGCCCCTCCCCAGCTTTCCTGGAGCCCCTTTAAGCACTGGAAGGATGCAGATGCACACTTTGTAAACACCAGCCTAGGCTCTATGCATATGTAATTAATACTCTAATAATAATTATACGTGTATTATAAGCATAGTTTTTGTAGGTACCCCATGGCGTTACAGTGAACACTGTGCAAACCAGTGGGAGAACAGGCTGAGCAGTCCCAGTGCTGGGCTTCGCTGCATATGCTGCCTTCCCACGAGGTCCAGATCTCCTCCTGGTGGTGCAGGGGGATCCTCCTGAAAAAAAACAGGGAGAATGATCCTGTGGGTCTTTTCCAACCTAGTGATTTTGTGATTCTTTGGCTAAGTGTTTGCTAAGGGGAACATGTGCCTGTGTCCAGCAGAATGGATGCAGCTGTCCCCAGAGAGCCAGGGATTTGCGGATGTTGAAATTGCTCTGTTAGGTTTTGGCAGGATTGGGTTCTTCAGCTGAAGCATGCCTGAGCTAGCAGTTTTTTCGAGAGTTCCTCTCACAGCTAGCACAGGAGCCTGCCCCAAAAGAGACCCCACAGCTCTTCTGAGAGGACCAAAGCTGCACAGGGAGAAACAGAGAGGGAGCTCATTTGAAAACACCTTTTATTTCAGTCGGGCGCTTCAGAGAGCTCTGGGAAATTGGAGCCAGTGTCCAGGTTTGTCGGCAACCTTGTGGAAGCCACAGGGCAGGCAAGGTGGAGGTGAGCCCAGAGTTGTCCTTGAGGCACAGGCTTGAGCTGGCTCCAGGAGGAGACTACGCCGTGCCAGCATTGTACAGCCAGACAGACCTTGCCGGCACGGTTACCTGGCTCCCCAGCCGCTCTCCTTGAGCTGCCCGCTGCTCTGGCACAGCAACCCCACTCCCGCCGCAGCACTGCCCTGCTGGAAACAACAGAGGTGTCTGAGGTGCCTGTACTGGGAATCATAAATAGGAGATGGCTGTTGCTAGCAGACAGCGCAGGATCAACTGTCTGGCACTTCATAACCTGCATGCCCAGTGTGCCCAGTGCTTGTGGCCCAGTGACCGTCAGGTTTCTTGCATGTACAGCCAGGTTTTGAGCCATTTTCTGTAGCTCAGTGTCAGTTCACTTGTGTTTGCTGCTGGATGAAGTAATTACTGCTACCAGATCTTCCGAGAACAGGTTCTTACAGGCAGCAGGAACGTTAGCATGAGCTTGGTTTGGAATTAATTGGATTGGGTCAAGCCTAGAAGAAGAGCAGAGCTGGGATACCTCCCAGAGTAACCTCTGCTGGGTGCATTGCAGGCTTTCCAAAGCTCTCCAGCCGTGTGGCTGAGTTGGAGTGAGCTGGAGACCTCACCTATGCATCGCTGCAAGGTTGGATTGGGGCTGTAACCCAGATTTACGTTTTCCTGTAGTGGCACCAGTGGGTTACACGGCTAAGAAATCGGGACTGCAATGAGTCAGCTGAGCGCTGCAATTTCCTACTGGATTGCATTTTGTGCTTGTGACAAAAGCAGCCAAGGGAGATGGCCCAGAAAGGGCAGGATGGTGGGACCTGGCTGTGTTTCTGGGCCAGGCTGCCTCCCAGGAGGTGGTACCGGGTGGGAGCTTTAATGAGACAAGGCTCGGAGGTGAGCTGGTGGCCACTGTGGTTGAGCTGTGGTCTCTGGAGACCTCTTGGTGATGACGAAAGTGGAGACAGTCATGTTGTCTCATTCTCCTGAGAGGAGCTCTTGGAAAATTACGTTTTCAATGATTCCTTATTAATCAGCTCTGCTTCAGCCTGCTAAAGATCTGTGGCTGCAGTTCAGGATATATGTGTATCCTGCTTCCAGCCAGCCAGTCCCACTGCATAGCCTCATTCGGCCCGAGGAGCTCGGAGCCATCCACCCCTGCTTTGATTTCTGGCAAAAGCAGGGGATCCAAAGCCATGGGACTCCAGTGCTGTGAAGCAGTGCAAAGATGCTGCTTTCAGACATCATTTCAGGCACCTTTTCAGGCCTATCTCTGCTCTAGAGAGAGGTGAGCACTGGAGCCGACCATGTTCAGAATCAGCCTTTCAGAGATGAATATGTGGCAGGAGGAGGAAGGCGGCTCCCAGCCACCAGCACTGCCCCCGTCTTGCTTCTACTGCCAGGGGGGTCCTCTCTGTGTCCCCAGGTGAAGGAGAATGGTGTCCCCACGTCCCCAAGCCCATAACAGCTCTCTCTGAGTCGCAGCTTGTTTCTAGCAGAATTAAGAGAAGCTTAGGGACCTTGAGGTTTTCCAAACCCCTTCAATTAACTTCTGGCTTGAAGGGTTCACAGAATTTGCCTGAATTTATGACCCATTTTTCTTTCCTTTAAATGCCTCATTTTTTTTCCAAGATGACTCAATTCCTTAATGTTTTTCTAGCTAAAGGGCATCCTGTGCTTTGATATGGGGATGGGAGAGGCCCCGAGAGCTCTGCTGGCACCGGGAGCAGACCCTTGCCTCTCTGGATGCTGCATCTTCCCCAAAGGTCTCCCGGGCAGAGCAGGCACCAGGAAAGTTGTTCGGTTGAACTTTAGACCTCTTCTGTCTTTAGAAAGAGGTGAAAAGCTTGTGTCTGGTCTCAGTTTGCAGTGCTGAGGTTTACATGGGCTTGCCATTAAAAAGGTGCTCTGCCCACGAGCCAATGTTTAAAGGTTAGGGTCAGAGTCATTTCCAAAACTCCAATTACCTCATACACTTGGCAAATTCTGTTTTTTATAGCAACTTTCCAGTCAAGTAAGTACAAAATCATCTTTTTTATCCAGCATGCTTTTCAAATACTTTTTTAGAACTACCAAATTTGTTTTACGTGACCTTGAAAGGGAAGGCTGCCTCTGGCTTAGCCCACACCTGCCAAGCTACCAGTTTGTGTAGGCTGCCCCAATGTTTGCGTGGCATTTACGGCACCGCAGATGAAAGGCTCCACAGAAGGGCAAAATACCCTGATTTTTGTTATTGCCACTTTTGTCTGCCTCTGCAAATGGGGTTAGGACTGGGCTGGTGCTTTTGGTCCATTGATGGCACCACATAGCAGAACCTGATGTGTGGGCTGGACACAGAGACCAGACCAACATCCTGAGAGTCGGGGAACCATGGGAGATTTAAAGTCATTGAGGTTTTAGGGATGGCAGCTGCCTTGCCACCCTGCATGGATGGAGAGCTCCATCCCCTCCAACTTCCATCTACCCTGGGAGATCAGCCCAGGGGAGCCTCAGGAGCAGAAGCAGTCCTGTCTGCGCAGCCCTGAAGATGTAGGTCAGCAGAAAGCTGTGCTGAGCTATTTTGGCTGCAGTGGCAATAATCCTGAATAGTCTGAGCGATCTTTGTGCTATCGACCCCAGGCTTTCAGCCCGGCATGCTCAGTGCTCACCATCGGTGCTGATGGGGAGCTGGGTTGGCTGCCAGGGGCCTGGGATACTCTGCTTTGCTCAGAGCTTACCCGTGACTCCCCGAGCCGGTGGTGCTGTGGGATGGCCGTGCCCTCTGAAAGCCTGGGAACAGTTTCTTCAGCGTGAAGGGGCTGAGATAGAACCTGCATTCTTCTTGTAGCTGTGGTCTGGCCTCATCCAGCCTTTCTAAGTGCTGTTCACTCCTTCAGCAGCCTTGGTGTACAGCTGCGCGCCAGGAAACCTTGTTGTTGGAGCAAAGGGTGCTCAGGAATCGCATCACTTTTATCTCCAGCCCATCTCTGTTGCCTCTAGTGGGATCTAGCCCACACCTCTTAGCTGAGCAGCCCCGTACATAGATAGGCACCCAGCACCAGTGATGATGCTGAGCACCATGGGCTGATACTCAGCAGGTTGCATGTATTTTTGCGTGGCAGGTTGAAGCCCCAGAAGAGACCAGGCAGCGGCACATCCCAGCCGTGCGAGAACATCGTGGTCGCTTACTACTTCTGCGGAGAGCCGATCCCTTACCGCACCCTCGTCAAAGGGCGCGTGGTGACGCTGGGACAGTTCAAGGAGCTGCTGACCAAGAAAGGGAACTACAGGTAAGGGCTGCTCCCCACGTGCGGTACGGTGCCAGCAGAGTGTCAGCAACCCCTGGCAGATGCCCCTGCCAGGACGCAGCAGTGTTGCTCCCACCAAGGTGAAGGAGCATGATGGAGATAGGTCAGGGAGGCTCCTGGAGCCTTTCAGGAAGGCTCCCGCAGGGCGCACTGTGCTGGGGATGTGGCAGCACGGCCAAGGCGCCTTGGCTGTTGAAGAGGCAGGTTACAGGGAAGAGGGAGATCAGGTTTTGTAGCAGAAAGGTCCTGCATCCTGGTTTGCACCTTCAACAGAAACTACTGGGCTGTGCCCAGCAGGACCCCGTGGTGTCCTGGTCTGCTGAGGAGCACTGTCAGCTGGTGCTCAGTGATGCTACGAGGAAACTCTCTGACTTCCAGAGCTGTTTCAGCTCCTCCCAAAGATTCCTCCAGTGAGGACAGGGAGATTGGGTTCTGGTGGAGTCCCAGAGCAACCAGGCATGGGATGTGTAGCTCTCCAAGTTCCCGCTTCCAAGTAGGAAGTGCCTGCTTAGAAATGCTCCATGAACACAAGTGCCTCAGTCGCTGCTTTTGGGAGAGCTGTGAGGAGGCTTGGATTCAGGGCTGGATCTCCTGAACGTGCTAACATGGATCCTGACCACCCTTTCTTTGCCCAGTGAGGGAGGACAGAGGCAGGAGTGTGGCCCCGTTTGCCTCCAGGTCTGGGAGAGCTTCTCCCCATACACCAGGAGCTCAGGGCCATGGAAGGACTGTACCAAGGTCATGACCACTCAGTACTTTTTTTAACCTCTCTGCCCCCATATTTCTGGTTTTTTCAGGTATTACTTCAAGAAAGTGAGTGACGAGTTCGACTGTGGTGTAGTCTTCGAGGAGGTGCGGGAGGATGACACCATCCTGCCCATCTTTGAAGAGAAGATCATCGGGAAGGTGGAAAAGATCGACTAGGCTCCGGGGCAGCTGAGGCGTGAGGACAGGACTGTGAAAGGCTCTGGGACTGGAGGAGAAGGGCTGGGGCAGATGCTGGCACTGCTACTGCAGGCGCCCGGCAAGCCCAGGGCAGAGGCGGCAGCTGCCCCAGCACAGACCTGGCGAGCTCTGGGCTGCTGGTGGACGCCGTTTCACCCCACGAACCTGCCAGTGGGAGCCTGAGCTCCCTCTCCATACCGAATATAAGTGTAATGTAGCATTGTACAGTGCATTAGAAAGTGTAATATGACCTTGTTTACTAAAGCTGCATATTTTTGATATATTGTAATAAAAGGAAACTATTTCCAATGTCACAGGCCTCTTATGTAAATGTGAAACACGCAGGTACTACGGAAGTTGCCCAAAGCGTACAGCCGTCCCTCAGCCTCCGTCCGCTCTGCTGCCTCAGCACCCTGCCCTGTCCCCTGGTGTGGATGGATTTGGAGCGGCACTGGGGCAGAGACGCTCTCCTCACGCTGACATGGAAGGGGTGTAGCCTCGCTCCGGAGGGGCTGTGGTCACACCCCCCCCAAAGAGTGTTGAGCCATTTGGATCGAGTCCATCTCTCTCCACCCTGGCAGTCTCAGCGGCTGGACACGGTAAGATGGTTTTTTTCCTCCTGAGCTTTCTTGCGACTGAGTAAATCCCCGGTGGACAGAAGTGTTGGTGCCAGCTCTCGGCATTGGGCGCTTCCTGCAGGGTGAGGACCAGCTTGGAGCCAGCACTGGGTGCTGGCATCTCATAGCCTGCACGCTCCGTCTGCCCTAGAGAAGGGTTCACCTCGCAGGAGGGCGCTGCGGCTCCCGTGTGCCTGGTGCAGGCGTGCCCAGGCCTCTGGTGCTGAGCTTTGGTCAGGGACTCATTGGAGAAACAGTAGAGGAGAGGACTGAAGAAGAATTTCTTGACATAAGGAAGAATTTCCTCATGATGAGAGTGGGGAGGCCCTGGCCCAGGTTGCCCAGAGAAGCTGTGGCCGCCCCATCCCTGGAGGTGTTCAAGGCCACGTTGGATGGGGCTTGGAGCCCCTGATCCAGTGGGAGGTGTCCCTGCCCATGGCACGGGGGTGGAACCAGATGGTCTTCCAACGCAAACTATTCTATGATTCTATGACTAAATCTTGAGGACAAAAATTGTCTTTATATGAGTCCTGCATCTTTCGTTGGCCTACGTGTCTCAGGGAGGCAGTGTGAGGACACCAGCTGCTGCCAAGAGCACAGTGGTTGTTGATGCCAATTTGGGGGGCTTGTGTAGGGCCAGGTCACCCTGCAGGGCCGGCAGCACCCTGAGAAGCCTCCTGGACTTACCCAGCCACAAAAAACCTAGAAGCTGCACCACTTCTCCCACCACCCTACCTATCCCCCAGCCTGGACCCTGCCCTGCTTGCAGGGCTGTAGCTCTGCACCAGCTCCTCTGGGGACCAGCCCTCGCTTGCCCACAGAAACCAGGGTGGCCCCGAAGCTCAGGGGCCTTCACAGTACTGCTCGCCCTCCCTGGTGCTGCTCCTGGCCATGGCGATGGAGCTGCTGGGGTCAGCATGCCAGGATGCCACGCAGTCTGTTGTACATGTCACCAAGTGCCTTTAAAACCTGGTTCTGTGACCTGCATCTGCACTACTTCCAGCAAAATGCACAATTGTTTTCAGCCCAGGAAGAGCGTTATAGGCATTTTCCCTCCCTGTTTTTTTAAGTTCTGCTGGTGGAGCATCTGGCAAGGTTGTTAAGATGCCCAGGATTTCCATCTCTCCCTTTTTTTTTCTCAGAGGGTCTCTTGTAAATACGTACAGCGACCGTGCAGCCCCGGTGGTGTCTCCTCTGCACTCATGCAACGATCTTTTCAAAGATACTTGGATCAAATGAAATAAACCCCCACGTCCCATTGCCTACTGGTTTTGTCCTTCCCTGCAGAGCAGGCACTGGGGCCGCAGAGGATGGGGCAGGAACAGTGAAGGGCCTGGGCAGCTCTGGGATTGGGTGGCCAGGCACATCCCAGCCCCAGGGGACAGATGTGTTGCTCCTGGAGGAATCACCCAGAGCCTGGGGGCAGGAGGTTCAAGGGAGAGGGGGCAGTGCTGGGATTCGAAGAGAGTGCTGGATGGTCACAGAGGCTTCCAGAGGCTGGAGCCAGGCTTAAGAGGAGCATGTGGAGCCAGGGTTGGGTGCTCCTTGGCCGTGACAGCACCTCCTGGGGTTGGGATGTGGTTGTGGAGCCACGAAGGAGAGATGCCAGCTGGTCCCCAATCACCAGCAACCCAGCACAAGGGTCAGCGTGGAGAGTGCCAGGCTCCCTCCAGGGCTGTCCCCTCCATGGCCTCGGTCACCCCGTGTCATCACAGGGCTGGCAGGCCAAGTGCCACAAGGAGCTGTGCTGGCTCAGACCTGTGGGGAGGCAGAGGACCCCTTGCACCACCCTGTCCCCAGGACATACAATGCTCCCCACAATGTGCACCCCACAGTGCGGTGGAGCCGCAGACACAGACCAGAGCTCGCATGGTTTCCAGGTGGTTTATAGCCCACATCCAAGCAGGATGGGGCTCACAGCTCATCCCGGGATTCCGCTGCCCCAAGCAAAGTTGGTTCCTCCCTGCCTGTGCTGTTCTCGGGGGTCTCGGGCACCTGGAGAAGACAGTGAAGCATGGACAGACACAACCCTCCTGCCTGTCCCCATCCCCATCCTGCAGGGTTCATCCCCCTGCCCAGTGGAGACTGGGGGCCTCTCCACAGTGTGTGGGGGTCCCCGACCCTTGGCTGGAGGGTCCTCACTCACCGCAGGCGGCTCCTCGGGCAGCGTACCCCCGTTTTCCAGGAATTTGGAGAAGGTCTCCAGATCTCGGGCACTCTTGTACTCAACCATCTGGAGCCAGGAGAACATAGAATCGTAGAATCGTAGAGTAGTTTGGGTTGGAAGGGACCTTAAAAATCATCTGGTTCCATCCCCGCATGCCATGGGCAGGGACACCTCCCACTGGATCAGGCTGCCCAAGGCCCATCCAACCTGGCCTTGATGGGACAAGATGGAAGGGAGACGAGGGGTGACCCCATCCCCTGGGTGCCGGCAGACCCAGGGTGGCCCCACGACTGCTCCCACCTACCTTCCTGCCGGGCCCCGCGGGGAAGTAGTGCAGGGTGGGGAAGCCGTGGATGGTGATGTTCTCCAGCTCGTTGGCTGTGGCGTCGAACTCAGCGATGACGATGTCCTCATGGTCCTTATAGCGCTCGCCCAGCTCCTCCCAGGCAGCCGCCATCTCCTGGCAGTGGGAGCACCACGGTGCGTCTGCGGGATGAGCGCAGCGCCGAGGGTCAGGGTGCCGTGTCCCCCGGGATAGGGGTCGGTGATGGGGCTGTGGGGAGCTGAGCCCCATGGCAGAGCTCAGGGAGGGTCACAGGCAGCACTGGCACTTACAGAACTTGACAAAGACGTTCTTGGTCTCGTCAAACGCCACTTGCTCGAAGGTCTTCCCCACCAGGACTTTAACGGGCCGCATGTCCCAGTCCTCGGGGGGCTCCGCACTTAGCAGGCGAGGCTGTGGGGACAGCCAGGATACCACAGCCCTGGATGAATGGTGCCAGCATCCCACGGGGCACAGCGTGGCTCTAGCGGGCAGCCAAGGGGGCTCCTGTGCCACCTTTGGCACCACCTGTGCCCTTGTGCTGCCACCCCAGCTCTGTCTCCACACTTACAGCCTCCTTTCCCGTAACAACCTCCCCCCAGAATCCTCAGGACTGGCAGCACTGTGTTCAATTCTGGGCCCCTCAGCACAAGAAGGATGTTGAGGCTCTGGAGCGAGTCCAGAGAAGAGCAACAAAGCTGGTGAAGGGGCTGGAGAACAAGAGGAGCGGCTGAGAGAGCTGGGGGTGTTTAGGCTGGAGAAGAGGAGGCTGAGGGGAGACCTCATTGCTCTCTGTAACTACCTGAAAGGAGGTTGTGGAGAGGAGGGAGCTGGGCTCTTCTCCCAAGTGACAGGGGACAGGACGAGAGAAAATGGCCTCAAGAACCAGGAGAGGTTCAGACAAGATATCAGAAATTTTTCACAGAAAGGGTCATTGGGCACTGGCAGAGTCTGCCCGGGGAGGTGGTTGAGTCACCTTCCCTAGAGGTATTCAAGGGACAGGTGGACGAGGCACTGAAGGGCATGGTTTAGTGATTGATGGGAATGGTTGGACTCGATGATCCAGTGGGTCTCTTCCAACCTGTTTTTTCTATGATTCTATAAATGAGCAGGTGGCTGGTGTTCCCCACATAACTGCCATCATTAAGCTTTAGAGTTAACAGGGAAGCATCCTCGGTGCTAGCTGGTGCGGTGCCACATCCCTCACCTTCACCTTGCCGTCCAGCACCGCCTGGACGAAGGTTCGTATGGCTGTGCCTGAGAAGTCGTCCTGCTCCATCTGGTATTTGCGGTTGTTCTCCATCTTGACGAGGCGCAGGGTGGGGGCGTCAGCGGGTGTCATGCCGAAGAAGGACAGGACGGCGGCGCCAAATCCAGCCACATCCACCACCACGAAGAGCACCTGTGTTGGGGCATGACTGGCTCTGCACGGGGGCTGGGGGTGTGCGGCGGCCACCACCCTATGTCCCAGCCATGGAACCTCCTCACCTCACCACGGAAGGCATCAGCGGCCGAGCGGAAGCCGTCCTGCAGCACCAGCTGTGCCGACGAGGACTTGTTGAGGAAGAGCAGCATGTGGTGGGGGATCTTGACACCAAAGATCTGGTCAAAGGTCTGAGGAGGAGAAGGAGGTTGAGTGCAGGGGTGGCGCAGCTCTAGCAGGGACTAGGCCAGGGATGGGCTGTACCTCCTTGGTGAACTCCATCACCAGCTCCAGGCTGTGGATGCGGAGCAGCTGTGTGAGCTCAGCTGCATCAAGCCCCTGCGCCGGATCCATGGGGAAGTCTGTCCGTCCCTCATCGAACTGCCGGGGCAGGGGCTGGTGAGGGCTGGGCCAGGATGGCCCCACCAACCCTTTGCCACCCCCTCACCTTCTTGAAGAGGACGACGGTGTCGGCCGATAGCCCGTACGCCTGGAAGAGCTCGGCTGCCTCAGCCACCCCGAACTGTATGTCCACCACCTCGCTGGCCACCTCGTAAAACACTTGGGCTGCTTCACCACCCAGGTCCTGCACAACCACCCTGTGAAGACTCACGGTTGTGGCCACAGCACCAATCACGCCCCTGCCCGCCTCAGCCCACCTTGAAGAAGCCGATGACCACCAAGTCCTGGGAGCTAATGAAGGTGTCGGCTGTGTCGAGGTCCTGCAGCAGAGTGGCGGTGGGGCCAGCCCGACGCCACAGCCAGCGCACGATGCCCTCCGTGTCCAGGCGTCCTGCCACGTGGAGTGGGATCTGTGCTATCAGCCCTGCCGTCCTTCACCGGGCTGTCTCACCTCCTTGCCCCCAGTGTCATCACCCTGTGCACCATCACCTGCTCACCAACCTCCCATGAACCCCCATCAGGACATCATAGAATCACCAGGTTGGAAAAGACCCACCAGATCATCGAGTCCAACCATTCCCATCAATCACTAAACCATGTCACTCAGTATGTCTTCTATCCAACTTTTAAACACCTCCAGGGAAGGTGACTTAACCACCTCCCTGGGCAGCCTGTTCCAGTGCCCAATGACCCTTTCAGTGAAAAAAATTTTTCCTAATATTCAGCCTAAACCTTGCCTGGCGGAGCTTGTGGCCATTCCCCCTTGTCCTGTCCCCTGTCACTTGAGAGAAGAGCCCAGCTCCCTCCTCTCCACAACCTCCTTTCAGGTATTTATAGAGCACAATGAGGTCTCCCCTCAGCCTCCTCTTCTCCACGCTAAACACCCCCAGCTCTCTCAGCCATTCCTCATAAGGCCTGTTCTCCAGCCCCTTCCCTAGCTTTGTTGCTCTTCTCTGAACTCGCTTCAGAGCCTCAACATCCTTCTTGTGTCGAGGGGCCCAGAATTGAACACAGGATTCGAGGTGCAGTCTCACCAGTGCCAAGTACAGAGGGAGAAGAACCTCCCTGGACCTGCTGGCCATGCCGTTTCTGATACAGGCCAAGATGCCATTGGCACTGCTGGCTCACGTTCAGTCGCTGTCAACCAACACCCCCAGGTCTTTCTCCTCCAGGCGACTTTCACAACCCCACCCCTCTCACCAGCACCCTCCCTCACACCCATCACAGCCCCCTCAGGGATAGGAGCCATGGCTGTGCCGAGGTGCCGCAGCCCCTACCGGTGTAGGCGACGGGGTGTGTGCGGTTGCCGTCACGGAAGAGCTTGAGTGTGGGGTAGGAGGTGATATTGAACTCATTGGCCAGGGCCGTCTGCTCCGTGGCGTCCACCTTGCCCAGCCACGCCGGGCTGGACTCGTTCCTCAGCACGGCGGCTGCCTCGGCGAAGGCAGGAGCCAGCCGCTGGCAGTGACGGCACCACGGCGCGTCTGTGGGCAGGGGACAGCGTTGGCAGCAGGGCAGCCCCAGGACAGCTTCCAGGGTGGGCTCGGCGGGTGGCTGGGGCATCCCCACCCCAAACCTCTGCCTGTGTCCCTGCCCCGTATCCTTGTTCCATCCCATATCCCTGTCTCACGCCACACTGTGACCCCATCCCTCTGACCCACATCTTTGCCCCTACCCCATATCCCTGTTCAGTCTCGTACCCCTGTGCCATGCCACGGTCTGTGACTCCCTCCCTCTGACCCACAGCCTTGTCCCTGCCCCATGTCCCTGTTCCAACCCGTACCCTTGTCCCTTGCCATGCTCTGTGACCCCAGTTCTCTGACCCACATCTTTGCCCCTATCCCATATCCCTCTTCCACCCCACATCCATGTCACATGTCATGCTCTGTGACCCCATCCCTCTGACCCACAGCGCTGTCCCTACCCCACATCCCTGTTCCATCCCATATCCCTGTGCCATGCCACGCTGTGACCCTGTCCCTCTGACCCCCAGCCTTGCCCCTGCCTGCAGCCCTCGTCCTGTGCCCCACTCAGCACTCACAGAACTCCACCAGCAGCAGCCGGTGCTCGCTCAGGGCACGGGCAAAGTTGTGCTCGTGGAGCACCAGGACGTCGTCCTCCTCCTCGACCTCATCCGAGAGCGCTTCATCTTCATCCTCCTCCTCCGCCTCCACCTCCCCATCCTCACTCCCCAACGCCAGCTCCAGCCAGGCCAGTGACAGCACCAGCAGCCACACCAAGCGGCCCCCGCAGCCCCGCATGGTGCCAGCGCCGAAGCCGGGAGAGAACCCAGATAAGGGTGCCGAGGCGGGTGGTGCCAGTCCCCTGGGGCTCGTGGCCCTCCGCTACTGGCTGCTCCAGCCACCGATAAGGCAGCGGGACCAGGTGGCTGTTTTCCAGCCGTCTGTCCTCGCAGGATGGGGACTAGAAGCGATAGGGGCACGGACACACCAGTAAGAGACTAGTCTGTAGGGTTTAATGGCGATGGAAGAGCGCAGCCTGCGACCACGCGGGCACGGTGCCACCACGGCAGGGTCCCGGCCCCGGCGATGGGGACGTGCGAGGACCAGGCGAGCGTCGGTATTTAAAAAAAAAAACAGGACTTAAAAATAACTTTGGTTGCAAAGACCACGACCGTGGGCACCCGCTCGCATAAGGGACCTCCCCAACACCCTTCAATGCGACCGGAGCGAGCGGCGGTGCCGGCGAGGTGTCCCATGGGATGGCAGGCACCGTGTCCCCGAGCTGGAGGGAGGGAATCGGGGTGCAGGGTGGGGAGTCAGTCCTCCCAGGCCTTCTTTATGCAGAGGCCCCACTCCCAGGAGAGATGCTCCATCTTGTCATCGTCGGTGACGAGGGAGCGGACGCGGTAGGAGCCCCGTGCCAGCCATCCCCGCGGAACCTCCTCTGGCGGTGTCACCACCTCGTACTCCTCGGCCCGCGGTGCGTAGCTGCCCACCATGAAGACGTCACGATCCACTGGGCGAGAAGGGGAGAGCAAGGATGGGTGAGCAGGGCTGAGTCAGCACAGGACCCCCCACAGCCACCCCCAAGCACTCTCACCAGGCCGGCCACGGCGGTAGGTGTGGTGCAGGCACCGCAGCCCACAGACGATCTCCCTGTTCACCTGCAGACAGAGGGCACGGGTGCCACGGGTGGTGCCCCCCAACCCTGGGGAGCCCAGCTCTGAAGCCCCATCTTGCACATCCCTCAGGATCCAGCGGGGTTTGGTGGCAGGGACACCCCCTGGGAAGGGCAGGGATCTCCAGGGACCCTTGGGAAAGGCAGGGAGCAGGGTGACTGGAAACCCTGAGAGGGGCAGGGATCCAGGGTGGGAGCAGGGAACCCCAAGTGGCCTCTTCTCCCAAGTGACAGGGGACAGGACGAGAGGGAATGGCCTCAAGCTCCACCAGGGGAGGTTTAGACTGAGCATCAGGAAAAAATATTTCATGGAAAGGGTCATTGGGCACTGGCAGAGGCTGCCCAGGGAGGGGGTTGAGTCACCTTCCCTGGAGCATTTAAGGGATGGGTGGATGAGGTGCTGAGGGACATGGTTTAGTGATCAATGGGAGTGGTTGGACTCGATGATCCAATGGGTCCTTTCCAATCTGGGGTTTCTATGATTCTAAGAGTAAGGACCCTGGGGCAGCAGGGACTCTGAGGTGCCAGTGATGCTGGGGGCAGCAAGGATTGCCCAAGTGGCAGGGATACAGGAGGGCAGGGACTCTGAGGGCAAGAGGTGAGAGGCAGAGTCTCCAGGGCAGAAGGGACCCTGGGTGGCAGAGACCCTGAGGCAGCAGGGAACCCATGAGTGGTAGGAGAGAACCCATCCGGCAAGGACCCATTGGAAAGGGACCCCATGGGTCTGGGACTCCTGGAGTGTACGGGAAGCAAGGCCATGCCCAGCCCAGCTGGGCACCATTCACTCGCCTCACCTTGAAAGACACCTTCACCCTGTAGTCCACCCCCTCCTTCAGCACGAAAGCCCGGCCCCGCAGCACCTCCAGGTCTCCTGCACAGGGAGGTGGCTCATGAGCCTGGCACCTTTCCTCCTCCTCCTCCTACCATCAATGCCCCCACAACTCACCCGTCAAGTCCATGGTGATGGGCCCTGGCGCCTGCTCGCACATCAGGGTGAGCCTTGTCACCTGCACATTGGGCACGCTGGCATCTGGGGACAAGTGACAGGGGACAGACCTTACCCACCCACACCCAGCCCATGGCCACTGAGCCCTCTGGAGGGGCATGAGGGGGCAAGTGCCCCAGCAGGGATGTGAGGAGCCAGCAAGAGCCAGGCAGCCCAGGCAGGGAGCAAAAGACCATGGACATCTCAGGCCAGCCCAGACCTTGGCATCAACACCTTTGGAGCAAGATCATCAAAAACCAGCCCAGCCATAGGGATCTCCCAGGATGTGATGCTCCCAGGCTTGGGAGCTGGCTGAGGGGAGGGGTGAGAAGGAACAGGCAAGCAAAGGCATCCTCTGAGGTGGGTGCTGGCCTCGTTGCATCTCAAGAGCTCAACCTCCACCCCATCAGCACCTTGCACCCCACCACACATGTGTCATCGCGCACGCTGCATGCATCCTGATGGTTTGCACCCACCTTACAGCTTGCACCCCCTAACCCCCACCTCTCGTGCACCATCACCCGAGTGCTGGACCCATGGAGCAGCCCAGCCTGGCGCAGACACCAAGGGCAGCACCGGGCTGGGGTGGGTGTCATGAGGAGCAGCAGCACCGCTGTGCCGCTCCAGGGCCCCTGCGGCTGCTCACTCTGTCTCCATCATCGCATGAATTTCCCGGTCCCTTGTAACCGTTCCTATGGAAACTGCAGCGGTGATCCCGTAACCAAGGCAACAGGGGTCCCCAGGCAGCCGTTAAGGGATTGGCAGGGGGATGCCGGGGTCTCCGTGCAGGTGGGGGGCACGGGCAGCACCCATAGGCGATTCCAGCAATCACTGCCGGGGATGCCCGAGCTCCCGGCACCCTCCGAGGCTGCACCACCCGGGGTTGGGTACTGGGATGCCCATTGCCAGCAGGCAGCCCCTGGCCTTACCCACAGCGGCAGGGATGGCACCCAGCAGCGCCTGCTTGTACTTGTGCAGGCTCTCGTCCCCTGGGTCCAGGTCCTGGATCTCCCGCAGGCTCTTCTTCTCCGGCGTCTTGTACGCCAGGGCCACGTCGGCATCCTCCTCCTCCTCCTCCAGCGACAGCGTCACCCCCTCCTTGTCAGCCATGATGTCTGCAGGGGACAAGCAGTGGCAGCCCAGACACCCTGGGGACACCCCGGGGACACCCTGGGGACACCCCCCGACACACAGGCACTGGTGGGTGAGGGTGGCCAAGTTGGGACATGCCACGGGTGGCTGCGGGCGATGCCCCATGGGGTGGCTGAATTGTCACCCTGCTCAGAGCTGCAGGGATGCTGCCTGCCAGGCTGCGTGTCCCCAGGGCCCAGTGGCACAGCTGAGACCTGAGGCAGCGCTGCCGGCTGCATTTCCGCACGGTCATAAAGCAAGGCGAGCTGGTGCTTACATGGTGTGTGCAGTGTGTGTTTGCAGCCACTCTTTGTGCCCTGTCACCCCAAGGGATCCTTGGCACCTCCCTGCATCACCCTCCAACCATGCTGGGCAGCTGCTAGCAGCCCCGTCTCCCACCCCAAACCCAAACTGGCAGTGGCAGCAGGGAATAAAACAGCTCCGGGGGCAAGTGATGTGTCCAGCAGGTGCCAGGTAGTGTGGGGCACACGGGACGGCGATGTCCCCACGGCTTCTGACCCTGCCCTGCCTGCTGCACTGCCCCCCACACCCATTGCCCTTCAGTCTGCAAGCACAGAGCTCCCCAAATGCCCTGAAGACCCCATCCCTGGGGACACAGACTGAGGCAGGGACCTTGGTGCTCAGCCCCCGAGCCACAGGGCCAGCTGTGGCGGTGATGGGAAACACAGAGCAGTGGCCTTTGCTGCACTGCTGCTCCCCCAGTGAAGTCCCCTGCACCTCAGCTGTCACAGCAGCATGTGGCACCCAGCCATGCCAGCTCCCAGCCCAGGGATGGACCCACCCAGGGGATCCACCAGCCCTGCATGGGGTGATGATGGTGATGCTCACCCTGCATGCACCCTCTGCCTGGGCTGATGCAGCCCGAGGCGATGCTCCCCTTCTGGGGAGCCAGGGGTACATCAGATGGGTGGTCCCCAGCCCTAGGGATGCTCCAGTCTCCCAGTGACCAGGGTGTCGCTCCCCTTCTGGGGAGCCAGAGGGTGGCCATCTGGATGGTCCCCAACACCAGGGATGCTCCAGTCCCCCAGAGACCAGGGTGATGTTCACCCTGCATGCACCTGCTGCCTGGACTGATGCTGCTCAGGGTGATGCTCCCCTTCTGGGGAGCCAAGGGGTGGTCAGCTGGGTGGTCCCCAACCCCAGGGATGCTCTGCTCCCTTAGGGCTCGGTGTGATGCTCACCCTACAGGTACCCGAGGAGATATTCCCCTGCTGGGGAGCTGGAGGAGGTGGTCAGCTGGATGGTTCCCCAGCCCCAAGGATGCTCTGCTCCCTTAGGGCTCGGTGTGATGCTCACCCTGCATGCACCCACTGCCTGGGCTGATGCAGCCTGAGGTGATGCTCCCCTTCCGGGGAGCCTGGGGGACGTCAGCTGGGCGGTCCCCAGGCTCAGGGATGCTTTCATCCCCCCAGGGCTCAGGGTGATGCTCCCCTTCTGAGGAGCCGAGGGGTGGTCAGCTAGGTGGTCCCCAACCCCAGGGATGCTCCAGTCCCCCAGGGCCCGGGGTGATGCTCACCCTGCATGCACCCGCTGCCTGGGCTGATGCTGCACAGGGTGATGCTCCCCTTCTGGGGAGCCTGGGGGACGTCACCTGGGTCCCCAGCCCCAGGGATGCTCCTCTCGCCCCGGGCCCGGGCGATGCTCCCCCTGCAGGTACCCGGGGAGATGCTCCCGTGCTGGGGAGCCAGGGCAGCGCTCTCCCCGCCGCCCCCCGCCCCGGCGCCGCTCACCTCGGTAGCAAAGCGCCAGCCAGAGCAGCTCGACGAGCTGCCCGCCGGCCTCGCACACATCCAGGCCGAGCATGGCCGGGCTGCGCCGGTGCCGGCGGCTCCTGCTCCGCTGCGCGGCCCGGCGGGGCGGCGGCGGCTCCCGCAGACGCGGCGGCTCCGCTGCCCGCCCGCCCCCGCCCCTCGGCGGCTCCAGCCCCTCCGCTCCTGGGCGGCGAGACTGCAGTGAGCTCATCCACCCGCGCAGCGCCCGCCCCGCTCCCTCTGCTCCCTCAGCATCCTCAGCTCCCTGAGCTCCCTGAGCATCCTCAGTATCCTGAGCTCCCTGAGCATCCTCAGTATCCTGAGCTCCCTGCACACAGCCCCGCAGCCACGCTCCCTCTACTCCCTGAGCATCCTCAGCTCCCTCAGCATCCTCAACATCTTCAGCTCCCTGCCCGCAGCCCCGCAGCCCCGCAGCCCTGCTCCCTCTGCTCCCTGAGCATCCTCAGCTCCCTCAGAATCCTCAGCTCCCTCAGCTCTCTCTGATCCCTCAGCTCCCTCAGCATCCTCAGCATTCTCAGCTCCCTCAGCATCCTGAGCCCTCTGCCAGCATCTCCGCTCCCTGAGCCCTCTACCTGCAGCCCCTCAGCCCCGTTCCCTGTGTTCCCTGTGCTCCCTGCCCGCGCCCCGCAAGCGCCGTGCCCGTACCCTCCTGCGCCGCCCGCACCCGGCACCACCATGTGCCTCCCGCACTCTGATTGCTTCGCCCCGGGCGTGACCTGCCCTCGCCCTGCCCGCTCCCGGCTCGCATTTCCCGCACCCCGCATCCCCCCGCGTGTGCTGCCCGAGCCCCGCAAGCCCCCTGCTGCACCCTCAGTGCGCTGCCCGCACCCAGCATCTCCCCTGCAAGTGCTACCCGCGTCCTGCCCTCATCCTGCATCCCCCCCTCAACCTGCATCCCCGCTGCCTGCAAGTGCAACCTGCCCCCTGTCCTCATCCCACATCCCTGCCCTCATCGTGCATCCCTACCTTCATCCCGTAACCCTGCCCTCATCCCGCATCCCTTCTCTCATCCCGCATCCCTACTCTCATCCCGCATCCCTGCCCTCATCCCGCCCCCTGCCCTCATCCCGCATCCCTGCCCTCATCCCGCATCCCTACCCTCATCCCGCATCCCTGCTCTCATCCCGCATCCCTGCTCTCATCCCGCATCCCTTCTCTCATCCCGCATACCTTCCCTCATCCCGCATCCCCGCCCTCATCCCGCATCCCTTCTCTCATCCCGCATACCTACCCTCATCCCGCATCCCTTCTCTCATCCCGCATCCCTGCCCTCATCCCGCATCCCTGCCCTCATCCTGCATCCCTGCTCTCATCCCGCATCCCCGCCTTCATCCCGCATCCCCGCCCTCATCCCGCATCCCTACCTTCATCCCGTAACCCTGCCCTCATCCCGCATCCTTTCATCCCGCATCCCTGCTCTCATCCCGCATCCCTTCCCTCATCCCGCATCCCTGCCCCATCCCGCATCCCTACCCTCATCCCGCCCCCTGCCCTCATCCCGCATCCTTTCTCTCATCCCGCATCCCTGCCCTCATCCCGCATCCCTGCTCTCATCCAGCATCCCTACCCTCATCCCGCCTCCTGCCCCATCCCGCATCCCCCGCTCCCGCACAGCCGTTCCCGGCCCCCCCGCCGTGCCCGTCCCCGCTGTCCCCGCCGGGGCCGGTGCCGGTTGCGGGGCGGGGCGGGGGCGCGGTCAGGCGGGGCGGGGCGGGGCGCGCACCCGCGATGCCATCGGCGGCCCCGCGGCCGGCACCCCCGCCTCCAGATGCCCTGTCTGCGCAAGGTGAGCCGACACCGGGACCCCCACCGGGACCCCCACCGGGACCCCCACCGGCGCCGGTCCCAAGGGCAGCCGCACCGCTCCGGGCACCGCACCCGCCTGGCACCGTGGGAACCGGGCTCTGGCACCCCAGGGACCGGGAGCTGGCACCCTAGGGACCAGGGAACCGGCACCATGGGGACCGAGGGGACCGAGGGGAACGGGCACGGGCACCGTGGGAACCGGGAGCTGGCATCCCCGGGACCGGGGACCGAGGGCAACTGGGAGCTGGCACCCTGCGAACCGGGAGCTGGGACCCCAGGGACCGGAGACCGAGGGGAACCGGGAGCTGGCATCGTGGGAAACGGGCACCAGCATCCCAGGGAACGGGAAACCCGCACCGTGGGGACCGGGGGCCGAGGGGAACAGCTACGGGCACCAGCGCCCTAGGGAACCGGGCGCTAGCACCGTAGGGAGCGGGCACCGGGGTACCGGGCACTAGCGCATCGGGGACCGGGTTTTGGGACCCTGGGGACCGGGAACCGGCACCGTGGGAACAAGGGAGGGCGGGGACCGGGCATCAGCACCGAGGGGACCGGGAACCGAGCGCTGCCGCCGTGGGGACGGCGGGGACCGGGCGCTGGGACCGTGGGAACCGGGCATCAGGACCGCCGGGGACCAGCCGCATCTCGGTCCCTCGGGGACACCGGGCACCGCCCCGGAGCCGCGAGTCCTGCCGCGGCCCGAGCCCCTCAACCGGGGGGCCGCAGCTCTGGGATCGCACACCCATCGGGGTGCTGCGTGCCCGGCACTGGCTCGGGGTGCCCAGTGTCCCCGGGATGGGGAATGGGGTGTCCCAGCACCGGCTCGGGGTGCCAGGTTGTCCCTGGGATGGGTACAGGGTGTCCCTGCACTAGCTTGGGGTGCTAGGTTGCCCCCAGGATAGAAATGGGGTGTTCCAGCACCGGCTGAGGGTGCCCAGTGTCTCGGGGATGAGAATGGGGTGTCCCTGCACCAGCTTGGGGTGCCAGGTGGTGCCCAGCATGGGAATGGAGTGTCCTAGCACCAGCTTGGGGTGCTAGGTTGTCCCTGGGATCCACTGTGGGGTGCCAGGCTGTCCCCGGGATGTGCACAGGGTGCCCACATCCATTCTGGGGGTGCCAGGTGGTACTCAGGATGGATGCAGGATGCCCACATCCATTGTGGAGGTGCCAGGCGGTACCCAGGATGGATGCAGGATGCCCACATCCACTGCGGGGTGCTAGGGTGTCCCCAGGATGGGCACAGGGTACCCACATCCATTATGGGGCTGCCAGGTGGTGCCCGGGTCCAGTTCCCGGGCTGGGGCACTACACGTGGCAGGTGCTTTCTCGGCAGATGGAGCGGATGATCGTCAGCATGCAGGACCCTGACATGGGCATCAAGATGAGGAACCAGCGCCTGCTCATCACTGTCATCCCCCACGCGATGACAGGTGGGTGCCCGCATTGGGGTGCCCTGGGGGGACATGTAGGGTGGAGGGAATGTGTGTGGGCTCCCTGGGTGGCCCTGGCCCCGCACCCAGCCCCGTGGCCCCCCTCATGCTTACCTCCCCGTGCCCGCTGGTGCTCAGCACTGCAGCTGGCATCAATTATGCACCGGCTGAGCGGGGCGGGCGGCCCAGCACGTCCTTGGCAGAGCCCCCGTCACCCTGTGTGACCCCTTCAGCATCTGCTGTGCCAGCCCAGGAACACCCCTGTGCCCAGTCCGGGGGACCCCATTGCACCCCGGTAACGCTGCCTCACTCCCCAGGGAATGACATCGTGGAGTGGCTCATCCAGAAGTACGGCATCACCGAGGAGGGTGAGTGCCCTGCGTGGGCACCCAGCACCCATAGGGGTGACCGGGGCTGCTGAGCCCCCGTGCAGCCCCTGCTCCTGCTCCCCCAGAGTCGCTGCACCTCGGCAACCTCATAGTGAAGCACGGCTACATCTACCCCCTCAAAGACCCCCGCAGCCTGGTGCTGCGGGCAGACGAGTCGCCCTACCGCTTCCAGGTACGCGGTGGCAGCTGTGTGGGCACTGCCACAGCCCCGGGGCTTCCCGAGCTTGGCATCCCAACAGCCACAATGCTGCATCTCATCGTCCCTCCTCCCACAGACCCCCTATTTCTGGACCAGCGCCAAGTGGCCGGCCACGGAGCTGGACTATGGTAGGTGCCACCGTGCTGCTGGCACCGGCGTGGGCTGCAGCCCCTTTCCCAGCTCCTCCTGAAGTGCCGCTACTCCTCTTGCAGCCATTTACCTAGCCAAGAAGAACATCCGCAAGCAGGGCAACCTGATTGAGCACGAGAAGGTGAGCGGTGCCCTCCTCACACCTGTGATGAGTTAGAGGGACTCAGCTCACCCACAGGGTGGCACCGTCTCTGCCTTTCCCCGAGCGGGGATGGGACCCGAGCCAGGTTGAGGTGTCACACGCTGCCCACCCGCTCCCCAGGACAACTACAACCTCCTGCACAAGCGGATCAACCACACGTGGGACTTTGTGGTGATGCAGGCGCGGGAGCAGCTGCGGTGAGTGAGCCTGGCACCGCTGCACCTCGCGGACCTGTCGGGCATGGAGCACCCTTGGGTGCCAGCACCTCCCCAACCACCTGTGCATGGGCAGGGCAGCCAAGCAGCGGCGGAAGGGCGATCGCATCGTCATCGACTGCCAGGAGCAGGCGTTCTGGCTCGTCAACCGGCCCCCGGTGAGGATGGCTTGGCAGAGGGCAAGGGGTGTCGGGTGTTGGGTGCAGCCCTGAGCAGGCAGAGAGGACAGAGGTGCCTGGTGAGCAGGGTTTTGGGGGGTGCAGGGGAGGGTCCCACCAACCCTTGGCACGATGCTCTCGTTGCAGCCGGGAGCCCCCAACGTGCTGGAGCAGGGCCCCGAGCGCAGAAACTGCCACACCACCCGTGTCCAGCTGGTGAGTGGGGGCTGCTGGTGGGGGCAGAGCTGCCCTGGGTGCCCGGCTGTACCCCCCAGCCTCTGCCCACACGCACCCCAGCTCTCCGTCCGCGTGTCCAGCCTGGGGGGCTGTGAGTTTGCCCTGGCACCCCTGGCCCCACTAACACTGCCCCAGCTCCCCGTCAGCCCCGCCAATCACTAACCTCCTGCTTTCTCTCTTCCGTGCCGTGTGCCATGTCCTCTGCCCACGTAAGTGCCACTAACAGGGGGCTGGTGCCATGCTGGGGCACGGGGATGAACGCCAGGGTCTGCGCTGCTGGCTGTGCCGTGGGAGCCAGGAGGGGTGCAGGGGACAAGCCTGGAGGCCATGGGGATGGGCTGTGGGTGCTGGGGAGGGCAGGGGGGTCTGGACGCCTGGGTCTTTGCCCAGAGTGGTGCTGGCAGGGCACAACATCCTGGCCACACCGTGCCCTCACCTGGCTCCGCGTGTCTCTTGCAGACCAAGAACATGGATTACTACAAGCGGGAGGTGAGCAGGGTGAGGGTGGGAGTGGCTGCTGGGGGCTCATGGGCTGCTGGGTGCCCCTGACATCTCCCCGGTGGCCGGCACCAGATCGAGTGCTGCAGGAAGGCCATGGCCAGGACCAGGGTGAAATCCTCCATCTGCCTCGAGGGGTGAGTGGCTGGCAGCAGGGTCCCCGTCAGGGTGACGAGGACACTCACATCCCGGCTGCATCCTGCAGCACCCACGCTGCCGTCACCCTCGCTGGGGAGCAGAGCGGAGGCTCCATGAGCATCGCAGAGCCCCAGCGCATCCCTGCCCTGTCCCTGCGGTGGCAGGGGCTGGTGGCAGTGATGGGACGGTGGCCCAGGCCACCTCCAGCCACCGCTCCTGGCAGGTACCTCAAGTTCAATGAGCAGTACGTGCCCCACGACCCCATCATGTCTGGCTGCCTGCCCAGCAACCCCTGGATCACGGATGACACCACGTATTGGGCCATGAACGCCCCCACGTAAGCGCCCACAGGGGGAGCTGCCAGTCCCTGTCCCCCCCGTGCCCCACAGCACAGGACGAGGTGCGGGGCAGTGCCAGGGGCTGCCAGCCCCAGCACTGGTGTCACCCGCAGGGTGCCAACCCCTACGAAGCTGCGTGTGGAGCGCTGGGGCTTCAACTTCAGTGAGCTCATCACCGACCCCCTGGGCCGGGCACAGCTCCTCGAATTCCTCAAGAAGGAGTTCAGTGGTGAGCGGCCCAATCCCAGCACTCTCAAACCCTTCGTCCCATCCCAGCATCCCCAGACTCACCAACCTCTTCTCCGACTCACCACCATGTCCAAGGATCACCTCATCCATTGCCCATCTTAGAATCACAGAATCACCAAGTTGGAAGAGACCCACTGGATCATCGAGTCCAACCATTCCCCTCAATCACTAAACCCTGTCCCTCAGCACCTCGTCCGCCCGTCCCTTAAACAGATCCAGGGAAGGTGACTCAATCCCCTCCCTGGGCAGCCTCTGCCAGTGCCCAATGACCCTTTCTGTGAAAAAATTTTTCCTACTGTTCAGCCTAAACCTCCCCTGGTGGCGCTTGAGGCAAAACCAAACACTCTGCCCCATCCTGGCATTCCCAAGCCCACCACGCATCCCAGTGGGGTCTAAGACAGGTCTCCACAGGGACAACTCCGCTGGCTGAGCTATGAACCCAGCAGTGATGGCCTGGGGTTCGTGTCACCAACCCAAACACCGTGTCCTCCTCCCCAGCCGAGAACCTGAGCTTCTGGGAGGCGTGTGAGGAGCTGCGCTACGGGGAGCAGTCCCGCATCGCTGAGATCGTGGACTCCATCTACCAGTGAGTGCCAGCAGGCTAAAGGGTTTGAGGAGGAAGATTGAGGCGCTACATCCCACCGGCTGTGACTCCCCAGGCAGTTCCTGGCTCCCGGGGCCACGCGCTGGGTGAACATAGACAGCAAGACCATGGAGCGGACGCTGGAAGGTATCAAGACGCCGCACCGCTACGTGATGGATGATGCCCAGATGCACATCTACATGCTGATGAAGAAGGTGGGTGAGGGCAGGGCTGCGTGGGGCTGCGCAGGGCAGGGCAGGGCTGGGCAGCAGCCTGACCCCTCTGCTCACGCAGGACTCCTACCCACGGTTCCTCAAGTCGGATCTCTACAAGAACCTCCTGGCCGAGGCCATCATCCCCCCAGAGACCAAGAAGAGGTGAGGGCAGGGCTCAGAGCCCTGGGGTGCTGGCGTTGTCCCCGCTGGTGCTGAGCCCTCTCTGCCCACAGGGTCTTCCCCTTCATGCGCAAGCAGCGCCATTCCAGCCCCAGCCCAGCCCTGCTTGTGCCCGCGGCCAGTGTCGAGGAGAGAAGCAAGAGTCCCGCGGCTGCCCCCGTCCCCGAGGAGGAGAGTTGAGGGCCCTGGCCCCTCACCGGCGTAGGAGCCCCCCACCCAGCACCCTCCGTCTCAGCCACAGCCCCCACCCAGCACACCTGGCCCTGTCGCAGGACCCTGCCGGCCGTAGCACTGATGGAAAGAAGCCATATATCCCCCCCCTCGGCAACCCCCAGTCCTCACTCACATCCCTGCACCCTCTTTTCCCTCGGGGACCCTGCACCCAGCCGGCCTGGTGCGGGGTCACCCCCTCCTCCTGCGCACAGGACAATAAACCCCCCGCGGGGAAACCCTGCAGCATCTGTGGTTTCTGGGGAGGGGGCACCGGGGTGCACGTGGGGGCAGGCACCACAGGGCTGGCAGCAAGCCCTGCATCCCAGCGAGGTGCAGTTCCCAGGTAGGGGGTCCAGCCCCACCAACAACTGTGCCCACGGCACAGACACCACCCCCGGCTCTGATCGCTCCGAGGGGCAAAACCAGCCCCACAACCCTGCTGGAACAGCCAAGTTGGCACTTCATGGCACTCGGCTGCCCTGCTGCCACCGCTGCGCCCACATACAGCTGCCAGGGAGGGGAAAACAGGCCTTTAGAGCGTGGGCAAAGGTGCCTCCGGCCAGCAAACCCAACTGCAAGAGCCCGACGGGCTGGCAGCTGAGCCGCTCTCCCTGCCCTCAGCCCGTTAATCTGAGCGGAGGCCGAGGATCGGGCAGCAGGATTATTCTCCTCCCCGGAGCCGAGCCCCAGCTGTGGGGGATTAACGCTGGGGGTTATGTAAAGGCGAGGGGGGCTGGCACTCACCAGCGCTCAGCCGCGGCCCCCAGCCCACCCCGTGCGCACTACGGAGCAAGCTGGGGACATCCCCAACCCACAAAGCAATCCCGGTTCACACGCTGGCCCAACAGTGTGGATGCTTGGGATGCTCTGGACCACGGCATCCTTCCCTGCCACAGAGCTTGGGACCCACAGCACGGAGCAGGAGCTGTTTCTCAGCTCAGCGCTGGGGCAGATAGAGGCGCCCTGGGGCAGGGGGAGCTTGCAGGAGCCTCGGTCACAGGATGGAGCTTGGGGACCTCAGCGCTGGCAGCCACCAGGCAGCGACAGATGGTCCCACGCTCCAGGAGACATCGCCTGCCACGCAGCTCCCTCCGGCTTGATCCAAATCCAAGCCCCAGAGTGAGATTTTCATGCTGATGGACTGCAGCAGGAATCCAGGGTGAAAAACCAGGTCACGGAGCCCCAGTGGCGGGCAGGGATGGGCTGGCCCAGCTTGGTTACCTAACTCCAGCTTCTCTCTGCATCCTCCCTTCTCCAGGGCCATCACCTGCCTGCAGCAGGACAGGGTGGCAGGCAGCTCAGCCATCAAAGCTTCACCAGGGCACCTGGATTCCTCCCCAAAAAGGGGGTTCTGCCTTTGGTAAATCACACAAAGGCCCGTCAGATAATCCAAGTGTCTCACATAACTTCAACCGCTACAAGAAAAGCAGGGCACCATTTACAAACAATGCAAAAGAGAATTTATTGAAACCATTCTGGTTTAGACCAAGTCCTATAGGGCACAAATTGCAATAAGTTAAAGAACCAAACCAAACAGTCTTAGTGTTAAAAAACACACTAACACATAACACAGTGATATCTGCCATCATCACCCATCTGGGTTGTTGAATCAAGGCACAAAGTCATTCATTAAATACTGCAAAAAAAAAACAATGACACACAGAAGTAAGCTGGAAAAAGGACTTGTCTTGTTAAGGTGTTGGTTTGGCACTGATGCATTTAATTGAGCTGCCAGAGGGAAATCTGCATTTCCAAAGTATCTGGAAACATTAATGGACAACTTAAAGCCAGAAAAGCCCCCAAAAGACAAAAATCCAGCCCTCCTGAAGGAACATTCAGTGTGCCCAAGGGAAAGGTCAGGTCTGAGCAGGGATCAGAGGAGGAAGAGAGTCGAGGCGCTGTGATGGTGGTGAGAACACAGCCAGGGCACTCTGCTCCCTGCCAGGGGAATTTCAGTGGGATATAGGCTGTATCCCACGGCCCCCGTGCTCCCAGCTCTGTCCCAGCCGGATGAAGGACAGGCTGAATCCAGGTCTTGCAAGCTGGTTCTGCAGTGCTGGCACAGCCCCACAGCCCTGCTCTCCGCAGCGCTGGGGCTGCTGGGCTTCAGGACTTCACTGCGCTGAGCAAAGAGGCAACCTAAACCTGGGGACGTAGCTGGGGTACCTTCCCACATCTCCAAACGCCCTCAGAAACAGCTTGGAAAGAGAGGAACAGAGGAAACCCACCATTTCCAGCTACTGGGTGAGCTGGAAACCAGAGGTAAGCATCCAGGCAGAACACTGCTGCTCACTTTGCTGCCAGGCTGGGAGAGCTGAAGTTGTGGCATGGGCAGGGGTTAACGCAGCTGCCAGAGCCAGCAGCTGCCCTGCAGCAGGTTGCCACAAGGGAAGAACCACTGGCCAACTCTACACAACCCAGCCTAAGTTCCTCATCTACAGTATTTCCACACACGTGCCGATGTGAGAACTGGCAAGGGAAGAGGTACTGGCCAAAGCCCCTCTGACACTGCAAACCTTGAGAGACATTCTTTTTTAGGGGTGTGTTTCTGTCCGCCTTCCTCTCAGCAGTCAGAGGGACACCAGCAGCTACAAAACTCACGTCTCAGTGTGCTGCTGTGGGGACTGCAGCTTCCAGGACTGAGCAGCTGATTCAAACCGTTTTTGCAGCCTTCACACCCTGTTCCTACAGTCTGTGCAGGAACAGGGCAGAGAAAACACACCACGGTACAGAAATCTCCAGGAGAGAGACATCATCTTCCCACAGCAATCTGTCCCATGCCCTCGGGCTGGGCAGAGACAATGGTGCCCAAGGATCCTCACTCAGCACCACGTCTACTCCAAGGGCAGGGAGGCAGCACAGAGTTCTCTCTGGAGATGCGCTACAAAGTGAGCTCGTGTTGTTTCCCTGCACAGCTCATGCCTGTCTTACAGCCTGCTCACCTCCCAGCAGAGGGGACAGTGCTTGGAGAAGGCTCCTCGGCAGCTGAGTATTTGCAAGGCATCTGGCGTCGCCATTGGGCTATAGGGCTCCCCAGAGCGACAAACCCAGCTCCCAAGCAAGGTTAAATTGCAATTCCACTCTGAAAAAATGCCCTAGATCGCCTGGCACCTCAAAACCAGCAGGAAAGGTGGCGTCTGTGCCATCAGGAACCAGCCAGCATGGACTCAGGGTGGTTTTCATATCACAAATAATCAGACTGGAGACAGGGAGGAATACTGATGCATAAATCAGTGGAGAGACCAGCTCCCTGTCTGTGTCACCTGGAACAGCCTGGCTGGAAAAGAAGCAGAAGAGACAGGCACAAGTAGGCTTGTGACAGCAGATCGGGGCACAGGGGCCTGTCCTTCAGAGAAAGGGCCATTTTCTAAGTTGAAACCTGCACTCTGCTGACCTGGGGACACCTCACCACGTCATCAGCCACGGCTGGACTCCATCACTACACACACCCCACAACTACCGAAGTGGGGGCCCACAACCAGGAGAGAGCGACTGCAAATCAACCTGTATCCAAGGGCTTCTCCCCCAGCCAGGAAGGAAACAGTCCACCACACACCGAAGCTTCACTTCTCACACAAGCGCTCAAGAAACAATCAGCTCCCGCATCCCCAGCAAGCATGTGTTTTCCTTCAGACAAAAGCTGAGCCAGCACAGCTCCACGGGCAGAGAAGGATCCAGGGGAAAGCCCTCTTCTCCGAGCTGACAGCACTTCAGTGGTGGCCAAGCAGTGAAGTCCCATCAGCTCTGAGGACAGATTCGTTGGCAGCTGCCCCCACAGCCTGGGCATCCCCAGATGCTGGGGGTGCTTCCCCACCAGCCACACTTTGGTTTGCGGATCGAGAAAGGCAGCTTCCCATTTGAATCTGTGGTCTGGGTTTACTAAGAGCATGGCTGCAGAGGAGAGGCTGCTTGGAGATGCTGGGGCCAAGGCAGTCTCTCCTCCTCCCTCGGCAAGCTCACACTCGGCTGTGGAATCGCATCCTGTAGAGGCGATCCCGGACATACTGCTCCCTGTCCACAGCCACCTGGCTTAGCCAGATCACCCTGCTCTCGGCAACATCCTCCTTCAGCTTACGCTTCATCAGAGACACCAACGCTGGCTTCTCACTGGGTTGAGGACCCCTCAACAGCACGTAGCAGGCGTGACGGCTCCGCTCGAACAGTGCGGCTGTAACACAGAGCAAAGGGAACAGCCCAGGGTAAGGCCTTCATCTTCAGACAGGCCACCAGACTCAACTGAGTCCAGGAGGTCCCAGAAGGCCAGTGTCCTCCTGCACCTCCTCACTGCAGGGCTGGAAGGAGAGGACTTACCATCGAACGCAATTATTTCATCTGTGTGATTGCGGAGCTCCAGCAAGACATTAGTGTAGGAAGGATGGAAAAGGTACAGCTTTTGGAGAGGAGCTTTGGATCTCTGCAACCAACAGGACACAAACCCACACATTATCCCAGATGTCACACCACCACCTGGCTCAACTGTCACCCACGCTTGACAGAATGCACAGAATACTTGTCCACGTCTGCCCAACTCAGCCTGCCTGATGCCATCAGTCCCGGTGTTGGGATTTTGCTTATTGCGTGGTGCTCTCCTCCTCACCCCAAGCCTCCTGCGAACAGCAGGCCTGTCTGCTATGCGCAGGAGACAAGGGTTTTGCCTTAGGGCTGGTGGAGTTAGCCAGGAAAGCCCAGGAAGCTCAGCTGGTGCTTGGGCATCCTCCAGGACACAAGCCGTCACTAACGCTGCCAGCTGCGGCCCCAGAGTGCTCTGTTAGGCAGCTGAGCTCTGCACCCAAGCTGCCAGCAACTGCCTCGGTGCAGAGGATATTCACACGGCCACGGGAGATCACAGCGTGTCGTACTGCTGCAGGAGGCTCCGATAGAAACAGCAGCTTCAGACGTGCTGCACCAGCAGCCTCCCACCTCACCTAAGGTACAGCACCAAGGCCGGGCTCTGGGCAGTCCAGACTTTATTCATAAATCATTGAATCACAGAATGCTCTGGGTTAGAAAGGATCTTTACAGGTCATACAGTCCAATCCCCACTCCCTGCAGGAGCAGGGACATCTTTACCCAGATCAGGTTGCTCAGAGCCCCATCCAACTTGAGCTCTAATGTTTCCAGGGACGGGGCCTCCATCACCTCCCTGGGAAACCTGCACCAGTGCCTCACCGGCCTTGTTGTAAAAATTGCCTCATAATATCCAGTCTAAATCTCCTCTCCCTTAGTTTAAAACCATTACTCCTTGTCCTGTCACAACAGCCCTTGCTAAGAAGCCCCTCCTCAGCTTTCCTGGAGCCCCTTTCAGTGCTGGAAGCTGCTCTAAGGTCTCCCCAGAGTCTTCTCTTCTCCAGGCTGAACAACCCCAGCTCTCTCAGACTGTCCTCGTATGGGAGGTGCTCCAGCCCTCAGATCATCTTTGTGGCCCTTATAAAGCCACTAAGTCCCTTTTCTCTACATGGCCAGGCTGAAGACAACAGAAGATCTTGGTGCCACTACCAGCTGCTAGCAGGGACACTGCTATGGACTGTGAGGACTCAGTGTAGACCAGGTTACGTGCAGAGAGCAACCTGCCTTCTAGCAGACCAGACTGCTCAGCAGCCCTATGCCCAGTGCAAGAGGCTGTGGCCTTAGTGGCACAGACATGAGTGACTGAACACTGGGAAAAGTGGGTAGCTCTGCCCAACTTGTCTGGAGAACAGCAAGCATCCAGCAGCACTACTCACCGTTTCGTTTCCTGGCTCCTGGTAGTCACCCCAGATGAGGAAGGTGGACCGGTGATCAGCAGTAGAAAGAGTGGCTGGCCCAGGGCTCTCCGGTCTTGAGTTCAGCTTCAGGTCCCACTGGACTGCTCCAGATCCACTCTCAACAATCATAACCTAGCAGGGAAGAAGAAAAGGGAACTCGTACCAAAGAGCTCTAACAAGCAAGGAGAGAGAAGTCAAGTCAGCTGTCTCTACCCCACGCTGTCTACAGGAACAAGAATCTGACACGCGGGAAGATGAGGAATTACTTGAAGCTGAGCATCACAGAGCTGTGAGACCTGGGTGGGCCACATTAAAGTCACAAGTATTGCAGCTATTTCAAGGGGTTCAAAGCTTTGTCACTGAAACCTCTTGCTGAGAAGAGAATTAGAAGTGCCTGAGCTGGCTTCAATAGCCTGTTTAAAGAGATCTTTCCCCAGTCTAAAGCTTTCTAAAATCAGTCAGAGGGAAGACATCCCATCAGCTGCTCTTGACTCAATGCCTGCTTGAGGCTGAAATATGCACAGAAAAAGGAAGTTAAAAGAAAGGGTGTTCAAACCTTCTTTCTGTTGGGTCCAATTTCACTCTCAAGAACAATGGCAAGAACATCAGGTCTGTAGTAACCCAGCAGTGGCTCGCTAAGGGAGAGAAAGAGAAGGGACAGATCAGAACACACCCTGATGGCTGGGGCATAGCTTGTTCTGTCAGAGCAGCCTCTGCCCCCCAGCAGCTTTCCTGGTAAGAGACTTGACTGCTGTGTTTGGTCAGCCTCCTACTACAGAATCACAGAACCACTGAGGTTGGAAAAGACCTCAAAGCTTATCCACTCCAACCATGAGCCCAACCCCACTGTGCCTACTAAACTGTGTCTTGAAGTGCCACATCTATACGTTTTTTGAAACCCTCCAGGGATGGAGACTCCACCACTGCCCTGGGCAGCCTCAGCCAGGGCTTTAGCATTCTTTCAGGAAAAAAAATTTTCCTAGTATCCAATCTAAACCTCCCTTAGCACAACTTGAGGCCATTTCCTCTCACCCTATCAGCTGTCACTTGAGAGAAAAGCCCAGCACCCACCTCTCTCCAATCTCTTTTCCAGGAGCTTCAGAGGGCGATGAGGTCTCCCCTCAGCCTCCTCCTCTCCAGACTACACAGCCCCAGGTCCCTCAGCTGCTCCCAGATCCCCTGTTCTCCAGACCCTTCCCCAGCTCCATTCCCTCCTCCAGACACGTTTCAGCTCCTCAAGGTCTTTCTTGTAGTAAAGGTCTCAAAACTGAACCCAGGATTCGAGGTGCAGCCTCACTAGTGCTGAGTGCAGGGGGACGATCTCTGCCCTGCTCCTGCTGGCCACCCCATGGCTGATTGGAGCCAGGATGCTGGTGGCCACCTTGGCCAACTGGGCACACGTTCAGCCAGCAGGTGACCAACACCCCTAGCGCTGAGCCCAGTCCCCAGACAGCCACATCACAGCAGGCACAAAACAAAGAATCAAAGCTTTGGGCTCCTCTGTTTTGAAGTGGCGCCTGACATTTGCCAGCAGAGGACACATAATACAATAACCACGCTCCCGCAGGCTCTTACGTTTCAAATAAATAAAAAAAAAAATAGCATCTGCCAGGACACGGCAGATTCTATGATTCTGTGCTGCTGGAAGCCTGGAAATGCCTCATCCAAAAAACATCGGAAACACTACCTCAAAACTCGGGACACGTTGAGGGTCCACAAAGTTTGAAGATTTTGTGCATTGATCAGCGTAGCCATCTCCGAGTTTACAAGCAGGATGTTCTCCCGTGATCGCCCAGGAATTTTTACCAGGTAACGAATGTCTCCAGAGCTGAACAAGGACAGAGAAATTATTATGCTTTCCTGACTGTAAATTGTTTTATTGTGATGTTTTGTTTTTTTTCCCTGCAGGGTAAATTCAAACAGAAAACCCTGGGCTGCTTTCCCTCCTATCCTGTGAAACCCCGGCCATGTTAGCAACACCAGCCCCCCCTGCACCAGCTTTTTCCTAGTCCAAAAGCCACGTAGCCAGGAAAGAACAAAGCCACATGCAGCCATCCTGTCAGGAACACTGGTACCCTCCCATCCAACAGCAACCAAGACACGATCTCACACCTGAGGAGGGAGAAACGGTGTGTGTTGCGGTCAATGTTCTTCTCCCACTGAGGATCTTGCTCAAGGCTAGGAAGCTTAATTTCCATCCCAGTTGCTGCACTGTACAGATCTTTCAGGGAATATGCATAGAGAGTGTTTTCTGTTCAGAAAAAAGCAAGAATAAGGGAGATAAGTTATCCTGCCCTTTCTCTGAACCCTCTGATTTTCCAGATCTGGCACATCAACTGTATTTTTAGGGCTTGCATCATAGAGTTGTAGTGGTATTTTGAGACTCAAGCCTGCTTTTGAATGCTTTTAACATCTTATCTGTTCGTAATCCAAGTGTTCCACAGTAATCACTTGCTATAAATGACTACTTAAACCTGACATTCTCATCATTTTTCAAACGAAATTACTACAATACATAACAAACCTCATTTCAAACAGAAGCCCTCCCTTTTCTTGGCCTTGAATAGCTCTTCCGCTAGGTGAAAGCATGACACAGCTTTTAAGACAGCAAAACACTTTCAGACAACTGTTTAATGTTCCTGATTTCTCAGTTATAACCGCTCCTTCGGACTGAATTCATTAACAGAACTGTACCTGTATAGAAAAGAAAGTAGAAGGAGGAGCCCAAGTTCAGCATGATATAGCGAGCTTTCCCATCCATGCTCAGGCTTCCAGGGGAGCCAATCTGTTTGCCATTTTTTCCTGAATGGATGAAGGTCTTAATCTATGCAGGGAAGGGATTAAAAAAAGAAAAAAGGTCAAAGCTGTATTGCGCTGTTACTGCTCCAACTCGAGTGCTTTCCAAAGCTTCTGAGCAGCTGGTTCTGAACAGCAGCTGAATGGAAACAGCAAAGGCTCGGCTGAAAAGTCTCTCCATGGTTTTGGAGGTGTGGGCACAAGTTAGATGATCCCTCTGCTGTGAATACTTTGACAGGTTTGAAAAATGCTTCCAGCACAGTCACTTGCTGTTGAGATTTTACTGCCTCTGCCAACCAGCTCCCCAGCAGGCTGGGGCCACCAAAGACAAAGCCCCAGCACTGCTGAGAACAGTGAAGGTCAATTCGAGCCTACTGAGCAGTGACAACGATGGAGAGGACTTAAAGGTGGAACAAAAGCAGCAAATGGACTCAAGGGAAACTTGGCTTCACATGGTAGCTCTGCTAAATATTTTAAGTGTCCTAATGTACTCCTCCTAATGCTGCCATGAGTCCAAGGGATAAAAGAGCTGACAGGTTTCTCTATATTCTTTGTGCAGGGTAAGAGAATCCACTAAAAACACTTCACCCAGGAGAATAAAGGCTAAAACCAGGATCAGATTCAAATGTCTGGGCAATAGTCATTGTCTGGAGAGAGCAGTGCACTCTAGGGGAACAAAAAAAACATCAGACCAAGAGAAACAGTCTCCATCAGAGATGCTGAGTCAGGCAAGAAACCTTCCCACTTCCATGACAGGGAAAGACTAGGAAAAAGGAGGGAATCTGCTGCTCTCAAAGTGAATCTGGAGAGTCTGGTATGTGAATAAGGAATAGAGTTTGCTGGGAGAATTAAGAGGATAGCTAGAGAGGGAGAGGAAGGCATCCACCAGCTGTTCCCAGCCTCCTGCACTGGGAGGAGACACATACCAGCTCTTGCAGATCAGTCTCACCTGTACTGGCAAGAACTGGTTCAGTGCTGCCCTGGGACAGAACAGCCAAAGGCAAGTGAGAACACACACCACCTTGCTCACGGCACTGCCTAACACCTCTATGCACTGCTACATATCCTGAAAAACATTGTATTTTCCTGGATGTACTTGTGGTGAAGCTTGCAGCAGGTAGGGGTCAATAAGACTCAGGAAAAAGGCTGCCATCTAAACCCCTTTCCCCACAGACTGGTCAAAGCTCTGCCATTTCAGCGAACAGCAGTATAAGATAACGTTCAACTGCAACCCTTGTTAGCAACAAAGCTAATTTACTTTGGTCCTGAATCTCTTTACTGACAGCCTTTTCCCAAGCTGCCAAGCTCTACTCAAGCTCCCTGCATTTTGTGTGATTTCTCAAATAAGAACATATTTTTACTTAAGTTGACAGAGCACTTGCCAAGTCCGGAGGGAGGAAGGGATTTCATACCAAGATAGCTAGAGAGGTTAAATGGAAAACAAATCAAAAGGCAGCCTTGCAGAACAGAGACTACATTCAAACATCTTTTTGGCTGCCTAAGATTAAAAAAACCCTAAAAAAGCCTTGAGATAACTGGGGTAGCAAAAGCAGGGAGGAAAGCAGACAGAAGAGAAACGTAGGAGTAGGAGAGGATAGAATTTCTGATGACTCTAGCAACAACGTCGTGGACAGCAAAACCCTATTTGCTTAAGGAGAGCTGTGGTATGAGGAAATGGGGCTGCCACTCCTCCCATCAGACTCACAGGGAACCTTAAATTTCATGTGCTTTAAACAGGACAGATGCGCGTGCAGATGAGGCTGTACCACTGAATCATGGATGCAGATGCATTACTATAAAACCACTTTTAGCTACGTGACTTTCCCCTCTAAGACATGGGAAGAGCAATATTGGAACAGAGATAACGCAACAAGCTGCTATCTCACTGCATGAGCCCAATTAGAATTAGGCAGTGCAGCGACACTAGGAGAGCACCATGCAAAGCAGACCACAGGCAGAGAAAGCTATCAAAAAAGGGCAGCGGTGGTACAAAAGCGCTAGCTGTCAGTTGTGCTTTGATCTAAGAGCCAAATCTGTCAGGGTCTGTTCGCTTCCACTCCTCTGAGCAAAGTCCCAGAAAACTGCAAGCTCATCTCATCTCAGCTCACTCCACTGGCAGAGAGGAGCACAGACTGAAAAGGGGAGGGGATTCCTGGCCAGCTTTTTTCTTTTCTTTTAAATCATAAACCACTTGCATTGATTTGGGAGTGCATCTCTGCAGGGTGGGAAAGAACCTACCCCAAACCCACAGAAAGCAGAGGCCTCTGGACGCTTCCTCTTAGACCACACGATGGAAGTAAATAACACTCCTGGCGTGCCCTGTGGCCTGGCCACCGGGTTCATCACAGCTTCAGTGACATACCTTATCTCCTGCAGCAATGAAGATTATCAGGTCCTGAACTCCATCACCATCCACATCTGGGATCACTGACACGGGAGTCAGCACAGTATAATTAGCTCCAAAGTCACTGGACTGTCTCCACTGAACCTCCCCTAGAAGACAGAGGTATTGGGAAACATTCACTCAAACGCACTTTAGGTTGAAAGGCTTTTAACGCTTCTGCTCCTCCAAATACTCTCAGTAACCAGCCACTTACAGCCCATCAGCACCACAAGCTGGTCTCATTTAAGCTCATCATGGGGTACTTCATTTCATTTCAAATGAGTCCCAGTATCCACAATTTCAACTTATACTGGAAAAGAATTCTAGCTGCCTGCACAAATGCACCCAAACATTCTGGGCATGAATCAATGTGCAGGGCACAAAGTGCCTTAGGTTAGCAAGCTTTCCAGCATGTTGATGCCACAGAGAACCCTTTTTTTGTGATCTAAAACCTTGATGCTGTGTACTTAAATCTGCACAGACATTTTAAGACCATAAAGCAGCTGAATTCTGATCACAGTGTTGTGGCTTCTCCTGATAAAACCTTTTTTGCCGCAACTTGCCTCTGCAGATGTTCTGTGCCGGCGTGCAACTCAGTTCACACCCCACCTCTCCCTCTGAAGAACACACACACAGCGCCCAAACTTGCTTGTAAATGGAGGCAGCTCTGCTTTGGTTTTTAAAACACTGTGTGTGGGGTGGGTTTCTCTTCAACAGCTCGAGGCCAGTGAGTGGCTCTGCTCCACAAACTCTGCCCAGGGCTGTTGGCCACTTTCCAGTCACTGCCCAGTGGAATTTGCAGTGGAATTTGGATAAGGGGGGAGATCACTGGGGAATTACTTTTTAAGGAAGACTTAAGTGATTAATTAGGTGTTCAGAGGGGAAAATGCTTACCCTCCCCTTCAGATAGTATCATACACAGCAATTATCATTTCAGGAATGCAAAGTAATCATCTGTTCTTTGTCAGTTGTACTGAAGGCCAAGGAATTACTACCTGACCTGTCTACAATAATTTCAGGCAGGCAGTTTTTCCAGTAGGGTTCCTCCAAAGCTTTTACTGAAACACGGAAAAAAATAGTTGGATTTGTTACTATGACAACAGATGTGACGTAGCAGAGTGCCCCTAGGAAACCATGGGAAGGCAAAGAGTTTTACCCCCAAAGAAAACAAGCAGGCAAAGGGAGGAGGGAACTTAAGTTTGAAATAACTATATCCTAGCTTCAGCACGGGCCAAAGCTACATTAGTAAGACCAGGCTAAAGAAATTCACATTTCACTATGTGAGGTTCTAGTCCCTGCTGGTTAGACAGTGGATATAGTTTTGGAAGAAGCATCTTACTCTCTTAAAAGAGCAGTGTGACTTGACAGAAACAGGTAACAGTGAGGGATTCAACACAAAGGACCTGAGAAATTTTCACAATCTAACACAATCCCCAAAGAGTGTTAACTGTGAATCCAGTCCCATCTTGCTCCATCAACAGGAGACGGGACTATTCTGTCTGACATCTAGAGTGCTACGGTGGTTCCTCAGAGCCTGAGGTCACAACAGAAACACGGCAACAGAAGCCAAGATGGAAATCTGACAAGTGCCTAGACAGCAAATCTGAGTGAAAGAAGGGTTTGGTTTTTTTGGTTCAGAAATAACAATAAAATTAGGACTTAGACGACTGTGTTTAGCCCTCACTTCAAGCAGCCACAGAAGACACAAAGCAGGATGGCTTGCTTCAGGCAGGATGAGGTCCAGGCACACATCCAAAGACTGTGCTCCTAGACTGCACCTCAAAAGCTATCAGAGCTAAAGGTGAGTCTCTTCTACCAAGCAGTGCCAGACCCCTCTCTCATGCCCTTGCTCACTTCTTTACTAAATACTCACAAGCTCCTGGCATCCACTGTTGGGTGGATGTGAAGAAGTATCCCCGTGTGGTTCTTCAGAACCTATCATTTGATAAAAGAACCACGGAGCGATGAAGAATCATGTCAGGAAATCACAATCCTCTTTTCTTCTCTTTATCACTCATAATTGTATAGATTTGTTTTTCCCTGACCCATATTTCCCAGGCTGGAGTTTTCCTTTATTTAGTGATTTCTTGCACAGAAGCAATTTCACACATTTGATCGTTTGGGCTCTTTCTGCCATGTCCCTTAGGAGACCAGAACTGCTCACAGGACTCACAATGCATGCTGCTGAGGGATAGGATGAAGAGAGAAGGTGTAACAAAACACTTACTCCTGCCCTCTTCCTTGAGACTCTGCTTCTGGCCCTGGCAAAGACAGAATACACAGCTACACAGACTTTTTCTTTGACCTGGAAGAGCAAATCTTAAGCTCCCGTGTCCCAGTTTTCTTGTCAGATAAACGTGCAGGAATGTCAGATGTCCCACACAAATAGAAGCATCTAACCCTACTCCTTGTCTGCTCAGGTTACTTATTCTGGCAATGAAGAAAGGAAGATTTAACACAACTTAAATTGATAGAGAAGCACTAACTTTATTGACATTTAAAGATCAAAAGCACACCAGACACTTTCAGATGATAATCTGCCTACCATTCCTCCAATCTTCCTACCACAGAGGCTGGGCAGCCTGAAAGCCCTGGAATCTCACCAATCCTCCACAACGATGAATCATTAACAGCTAGAGATTGTTCTGACTACTGCTTTTAGCACAACGTGATGTAAGTCAGACTTTGCAACTTTAAATACATTTAGCCTATTTAAATACATTTTATTCTGCTCTGCCCTTATAACCCCCAGTAAAACTCAACCACGCTAAGAAACCCCTTTTAACCTACTTAATCGCACAGAGGTATCAAATACATCAACTTCTGGACTATACATTTTTCCATCTGAAGGGATTTTCACCTCTTGCTTTTAATTTATCTACGGAAGGTTTTCTTACTGTCTTGTTAGTGTGACCTGTGGCTCAGCCTGGTTCCTTCTCTCCACACTTGTGCTATTTCTTTATGGCTCTCTTAAGTTACGTGCCTTTGGCTCAGCACTCACCTCTCTGCACTTTGACCTAAGAGCAACTTCATTAATAGTCTATAAATAAGCTATGCTACAGTCTACTGGTGAGGGAAACAGGGCTGAGATCTCAGCTAGTACAGAAGCTTTCTAGCTCTGTACCACACTTCCATCTACATTGGAAATTAAAAGCTACACTAGATTTTCCTCACGTTCCTTAGAGCTACACCACTTGCTATTTCTCCCTCCCAATTCTTGGAAAACAGGGTGTGAGGGGCTCAACATCAGATAGAGAGAATGAGATCCTAGGCATGTTTCCAAGGAGAACCTTTGACACAGTGGAAACGTATTTCCATTTTTCACCAGCAAGGAAGGTTCAAGGTGCAACAGACAGATGGTAATTTCTATCTTCCTAGAGAAGTACTGGTGCTCTTTACCCTCACCTGCATTAAGCAAGATGATGATGAATTTCTCCATCTATGAGTTCAGAAATTAAAGGTTGCTTTCCAGAGGAACCAGGCAAAATCTTGGACTATTGAAACTGGTGAGTGCTTATCCTAAGTGCTCTCCTTGATGACTTAAAAGTCATAAATCCCTATCCCCCACCCACTCCTCTTGCCACTACAAGCACTCACATTAAACAACTGAGAAACACTGTGGGTTTGTGTCCAACTCCTCAGAACATGAAGTAGCATTTACAGCTAGTGACCGCTTCTCTGGTTCCAAAAGCTGTTGAGAAGCTGTTCTTATAATACAGCAGCTGGCACAAATCACAACAGAGTGCAGCCTTTGGAAAGGCTGAGAGAACAGGCATTTCTTAATAGCCCAGCGAATGGCTCTGGCAAGGTTTTTAGGAGAATAAATACCCTGCACCCATTGTTCGTGCACCAGAAAGTCATGTCACGCTGACATCCCCAGCCTGTGAGGTGTGAAGGTTGTCAGGTGAGGAAAGCCAGCAGCACCATGGCAGCAGCGCTCTGCTTCTCGCTCACCTCTCCGCAGGTCAACTGCCGTAAGAGATGCCGGCTTCCCCACGAGCAGGCAGCCCGGTGTGTCAGCCCCTCCGAGCTGCTTGATGCCACACTCCATCCACTCAACCTCCTCGGCAGCGGGGCTCTCCCACAGCACCCTGCCATTCGTGCCAGATACAGCAACAAGGAAGGCACACGGCGATGGCAGACCTGAAAAGAAGAGATGTCAGAGGGAGCGCTGGTAGCTGGTCCCTTTGCTGCTCTGCACCACCTGAGAGCTGGGACACCCAGCCCCTTTCCCCACCCAGCTAGCCTCGTTTGCTCTCCCAGACCCCCAGTAGCTTCCCTAATTACAACTAAAAGAGAAATAACAGCCCTTTCACTACAAGGTTTTCTGAATCAGCTACCTTCATCCAAGCAGGATCTGTTGAAGCTGCTGCTGCTGCTGTTGCTAGCCTTGAAAGCAAAGATGACATCTTGCACTTTGTCTTCATTCGCATCTTCTATAGCAAGGAACTGGTAGGCCACTGTAAAAGAGACCACGAGGCAGGCGCTGGTGAGGCTGCCTCAACCAGCAGCAGAGCGAGCCAGAACAAAGCACAGATTCCTAGAGACCTATTCACTGCCTCCATCTCCGACAGCACGACATCAGGACAAATTGGCTTTTGTATTAAAAAAGCCAACTCCATAAGTACCAAGGACTGGAAGTTAGTGCCAAAGGATTTTCTAATTTTGCTGTTCCCTAGAGGAGTTGTTGTTTTTTAAAGCCAGCCAGACAGAATTTGAACTATGTTGAACAAAGTAAAACTTTGGACTTGGTGTGGGGTTGCTGTTCCCAAAATATAAAAAAATCCAAACAAACCCCATGAAAACCAGCCCCAGACATTCCATCTTTCTCACTCTCAGCTAAAAGCAGCCTCTTCGGCCCAGAACAGCAGAACTTGGGATTTCTGCATTAGCACAAAAAGCTCGGTTCTTGTCAGTGGGCACTATCTCTGCACTGATAGCACAACCAGCACGCACCCACTGCATGAGATTAAAGAACAGCTCTGAGAAGAGAATCTGAGCCACAAGGGAGCAGGAACCAGGCTAAACCTTCCAGTATCTGAAGGGGCTACAAGGAAACTGGAGAGGGACTGTTCACAAAGGCTTGTGGTGATAGGACGAGGGGCAACGGGTATAAACTGGAGAGGGGCAGATTTAGACTAGACATAAGGAAGAATTTCTTCACTATGATGGTGGTGTGGCACTGGCCCAGGTTGTCCAGGGAAGTTGTGGCTGCCCCATCCCTGGAGGTTCAAGACCAGGTTGGATGAGGCTCTGAGGCCCTGATCCAGCGGGAGATGTCCCTGCCCATGGCAGTGGGTGGAATTGGATGGGCTTTAAGGTCCCTCCCAACCCAAACTATTCTATGATTCTAAAGAGCCAGCTAAAGCAACTATAAATTTGTACAATTTATGAAAGAACCAAGATGCTATTCCTCTTCTCCCTTTCCTGTTGGCCACAAGGAACAGTTACAAAGTCATACTGACAGAGAGAGAACACTCAATTGTCCCCAAAACTCAGCTCAAACTTCAAGGGAACATTTCACAGCTCAAACTTCAACGAAGATTTATTCCCAGACACCCTTCCCCATTTTTTCCCCTAATCGAGGCCAGCCTGCTACCTTGTTAGTGCTTCAGAGCAGCATCTAATTTCTCACTTAGATCCCGTAAACACCTCCAGGAAGGCCACTCCAATTATTACGGGCCACTGCTTATCCAGGTCAGAAATTCACAGTTCTTGCTCCCAAATGCAACATCCCTGCAGACCTGGCTCCAGATCGCACTTAGGTAGAGCTCCACAATCCCAATTTGTAGCAAGTAAAGGAAAAAGACTGTTGGTAAGTATTTATCCCACTACAGCAAGCTCACCTGCGTTTTCGTAGTCTTGGAACCATGTTCTTTCTGAAACTGGCCTCTCTGGGCAAGGAATGATGAACGAGAAAGCAAAGACAATTATCAGACACAGAAATAATGAGATGAAGAAGGCGGCAGTGCGCCACCGGGACAGCTGAGATAGTCGTGATGACTGCTTGCTGATAATTCTTCTCTCCACAGAGTTTTCATGGTTCTCTTGAGCTTTTACATCCTCAGTCTTCAGAGGGTGGATCTCAGCTTCCGAGTCTTTGTTATCCATTGCAGCTCATTCCTCGGTATTTAGACACCCTTCTCTCCCTTCACCTGCAGCGACAGAAAGAACAGTTAAAACAGAGTTTGGAGTACATTAAAAAAGACAGAATAGTCTGTTACTACTTAATATTCATGCGAGAAACGCTTAATGGGAGGTGAGCAAATCGGTGTGTTGTCGCAGTGCTGGATAGAAGGTGTTGTTGGTACCAAAGGTCTCTCAAACAGAGCAACGGGGAGAGACCATGGGATGCAGGAATAGCACTATTCCTTCAGAGGAGGAAATCAGCTCTGCTAGACCTGGACAAAGAAGGCTGCAGCCTCTACAGTGAATGGACTGACCAGTCTGTAGGGCTCCCCTGAGCAAAATACACCAAACGCTTCTTTCTGCTGCAAGGGCTTCTTGCCACCTCCCACCTACATCAGTCCTACTCCCGGCTGGAGAGGTGAAAGGAAACACTCGTGACCTTTACATCCCAACATAAGGCTGCTCCCTACTGTAATGAGCACTTGAGCTTCCCCAGGAGAGCAAGAGAGAAACGAACACCAGCGTATTCTGTATAAGAACAAACCAAAGCTATTCAACACCACCTCAGATGAGAAAGCACTTGAGAAATTGGGCAACCCAGCCCTGCAGAAGGCAAGAGGGTGCGATTACTGCCCTCCCCATAGGAAAAAGAAGGCAGGACTTGAGAATAAAACCAGGCAAATTTGATTTCATCAGGATGGAAGAAGAACTAACAGCTGCTATTTTAAGTTTCTGCTGCTATAAATAATAATCTTGAGCAACAGCTACAATAACAGAAGGGTTACATGTTAAATTGTTATAAAAAGAGGGGAAAAAGCCCTAGTGGTTGCAGAAGGCTGTAACTCATTACTCACACAACAAACACCAACATTCCATACAGCCTCTCTGATAGTGCTTCTTTAAAAAAAACAGTGGAAAGGAAGAAATAAAGAAAAACACATTCCAGTAGCCTTGGAAAAAGCTGCATGACAGTGTCATAAAAAGTTATATCAGAGCAAATAAACATGACAGTCGAGCCAATTTTCCATGACCGTGCCCCAGCAGTCACGTGCCTGGATTGTCCACTGGAGCAATTTACTTCCCCAGCAGAAAATAGCTTCAACTCAGCACTGGCACACAATGCAGAGGGCTAAGGCTTTCAATTCCAACAACAATGGAGTGCGTTACATCTCACGTTTCGTTGTTACATCTCATATTTCACAGCCAATTTAATTTCCAGGTTGGAAGAAACACAAGATCAGAGTCACTCTTTGGAGGCCAGGCTCCTTCAGGCAGCAGCGGCATAGCTGGAGGTCTCACCACCTCAGGGTTGTCCCTGTCCTACCACAGGGAAATGCTGCAGACATCCCTTCTAGGTACAAATCACAAGGGAAGGGAATAATAGCAAGGCAGGGGCTGAGGGAACAGCCTGGCATGCTGATGCCCATCTCATACCAAACCTCAGCACCCGCTGGATTCACAAGTCCGGTATTAGGAAACTTCTTCAGTGCATTTACTCTGCACTAGCACATCGAGTGCAAGATCTCACTCCAGACAATTCATTCAAGCTACACAATACCATGCAAGCACAATTAAATCAATAATGCAGGAATCATAGAATCACCAGGTTGGAAAAGATCCACCGGATCATCAAGTCCAATCATTCCCATCAATCACTAAAGCATGTCCCTCAGCACCTCATCCACCCATCCCTTAAACCTCTCCAGGGAAAGTGACTCAATCCCTTCCCTGGGCAGCCTCTGCCAGTGCCCAATGACCCTTTCTGTGAAAATTTTTTTCCTAATGTTCAGCCTAATCCTCTCCTGGCGGAGCTTGAGGCCATTCCCTCTCGTCCTGTCCAGTGTCACTTGGGAGAAGAGGCCTGCATCCTCCTCTCCACAACCTCCTTTTAGGTGGAGAGTTGTGTGTTATTCCAAAAACCATACTCTGAAGACCTCATCTGCCCTTCACATCAGTCTGCCACCAACACCAGAGACACTTCTGCAGACCGGCTGTTTCCAGAACAACCTGACAAGGATGGGAAGGCTCCAGATGGAAAGGGATAAAAAAAAAACGAAGTTGAGCATTCAGCCCTCCCCTGACCTGGCCATCACACTGGCCAGCGGAGCGTCCTTCCATTACTGGAGCTGGCTCAGTGCCTGCCCCCAAACAGGTTCAAGGTACACGGCTCCAGGCACTGCCCGAGCAAATGATTTACCAGAGCAGAGCAAGCCCTGTTGCGGCGATGGAGGACAGTGGCAGCAATGTGTGACGTGACCTCCCTTGCGATGAGGCAGATGGTCCATGCATCTCTGGTGTGCCCAGCTCCAGCAGTAGGGAGAGGTGGATCTTCTTGAACGCTGTGCTAGCCAGTGCCCACAAGCTAGGCTGCGAGAGGGCTCCAGCACAACCCCACCGGCCTCTCCAGGGCACAGCAAGACTTGCTGAGAAGATGAAATCCAAACCCAGACTTCTTTCCCCTTAGTCCAAAAGGGACACTATTTTAACGCTGTGTGGAAGGCATACTTTTATGACTCATTACAAATCACACCGTCATCATCCAGACTGGGATGAGAACAATAAAAAAAGTGGCAATTATCCGGACAGCCCCAGCAATTCCCCTTCTTTTGCAGCTATGACCCTGAGAGCCACCCATTACAAAGAGCTCTCAATGCCTTTCAAGCAATTCTTTCTCTTTTCTTTCAGCTTTCAGAGCAGAGGCAGTGCCAGAACAACCAGTGCAGCAGTCAGGGGCAGAGCCTCAAACAATGCGGGAAATCCCAGTGCCCACAGTTGTCAGGGTAGGTGCTGGCAGCGTGTGAAACGGTCTGAGCGCAGAACAACAAAGAACTCTGGTAATCAGTTTAATTGAAGACAAGCAGAAAATGATAGCGTGCATTTCAGATGACTTTAATGTCCTCTAGCAGCCGGCATTTTGTCTCCTGCTGGCAGAGGACACAACACACCAGCAACTTTGATGTACCCAGGCACCTCACAAGAGAACAGGCAGCGACAGGATCCTGTGCCGCTGCTTTGTTAAAGCAGGTGCATGTGCTAGATCCTGTAGCTTAAACCGGCTCTGCTTGGAGATGGGAGGTTTCACTGGGAGAAGGTGTGGGAAAAAGATTTCAGAGAAAAGGAAATAATTAGTAAGATCGCACGGGACAGACACGAATTGAACTCACACAGACCCAGGATCTGCATCTCCAAAGACTTCATTGTTGGTGCGCTTCCCTCACTCCCCAAGCTTTAAAGGCTCCTCACCCCCAGCAGTGGGACAAGTTAGAAGCAGCCCCGTGATCACAGCCAAGGAGAAACCAATGCCCTCTCCTGTCCCACAGCAACAGCATTCAGGACAAGCACACAGTTCTCAGCTTTACTCACCTTCACAGGGCACTGACTCTGCTCTTCTACCTAAGCAACAGCACAAATTTACAGACCTGGTGTGAATCAAACCAGTGAAACTCGTGCAGCAAGGGGCAAGAGCCAAGCCGCAGCTAAAGCCAAGAGACAAACTATCATTACCCGTCAGCTAGAAATGCCTGGTGAGCACAGAGCAACTGGTGACAGAAACCACTGAAGTATGGTACGATGGAGGGTTTAGCTCATTTTCTGACCATAAAACACCAAACCACAGCATTTGCAGTCACACCAGGCACCGCTTGTTCCTGGAAAATTCCTAGCAATAGATCATAACTCAGGTCTCATGTTCAAAGTGTTTATATTTTCCACAGAATGATGAAATCAGACTCTGACTGGCTATGTTAGGAACCCAAATACAGCTTCTGGGTGCTTTGTTTCTGCTTTCTTTGTTGTTTTGTTTTGTTTTAAACACCTCATAGGTTTCCTCCCTGTCAGTCAGAAACTGCTGCAATCAGTGACAACAAAACAGCTCCCAGGTTCTGCTCTGAGCAGGATGCAGCATTCCCTTCCCACTGTCTCCCATGAGCAGACTGCTCAGTTCTAATCCCACACATTGCGCTGCAGCGAACCCACTGGGCAGTCACCTGCTGCAACATCAAGACATAGTTACGCGTTTTTCCCCTTTTCTGCAGTCCCATTGCATCAGGATCCAGTCACAAGGAAATACAGTGTAAGATTTCCCTCACATAAGGAGATTTTCCTTTCCGAATACACTCAGACTGCTCTGTGCGCAACAGCTTGCAGTTTTGCTGAGCTCTTTCTCGATAAAAAGTCAGTCGTGGGCTGGCAGGGACAATTGCACCACAAAATTATTCCCTTCCAAGGCTGGGGTCCCTCTGCTCCTGTTCGCATCCTTACGGCTTTGTAAGGGCATGGTTTGTAAACCCAGACCCCACTGAAGACAATGCAGGCACCCAGCGCAGCGAAACACCCACGTCCTGCTGCTACAGCTGTCCTTCCCCTCCCCTCGCTTCTGCTATTCTGTCCCTGTTAACCCAGGTCTCTTCAAAGCACCAGCTGCTTCTGAAATGCCTCGGGTGCAGACACAACACGTGCCACAGGGCACTGACAGCAAGTGAATCAGAAATTCCTCCAGAGCACAACCAAATGTCATCTTCACATGTGATACATCGTCATCTATTGGAGAAAAGTATTAAGTACTCTTTTTCAGGGCAGTTTTTACTGCAGTTGGGGTTCAAGTAGAGAAATACAATTGCTTTAGCAACGAGCAAAACACAATCCAGTACTTTTCCAAGAGAGCACTGGGAAGAGAAGAAGTCTCTGATGAAGAGAAGCATTAAAGCAGCGTGGCACTGATTATAGGTTAAGCCAGTAATAACAACAGAGCAGCAGAAACATGTGCCACTGGTCATCCCAGTCCTCAGTCTGGCTGGATCCGAGCTGCTCACCCTCACCAGGTGCCGTGGATCCCTTGTGTCAGTAGCAGTCAGCGAACTGCAGAACCTCTCATGTCAGAGACATCCCCACCTCATCCGTGAGGCCTCCCTGCTCGCACCAGAAGCACAACAGCTTCTCCACACCATCAGACATTTAACACAACAGAGGCTTTGGAGAGATCTCAACCCTTTAGAACAGGCTGTGGTCACGGGCTTGTTCAGCCTGGAGAAGAGAAGGCTCTGGGGAGACCTTAGAGTAGCTTCCAGCAAAATCAGGGCTCCAGGGAAGCTGGGGAGGGGCTCTTTACCAGGGAGCACAGGGATAGGACAAGGGGGAACAGTATTAAGCTTAAAGAAGGGAGATTTAGATGAGAGGAAGAAATGTTTTCCAGTGCGGGTGGGGAGGCCCTGGCCCAGGCTGTCGTGGCTGTTCCATCCCTGGAGGTGTTCAAGGCCCATGGTGGGGGGTTGGAACAGGATGGGCTTTGAGGTCCCATCCAACCCAAACCATTCTATGATTCTAAGATTTAATGTAGAGTTATTAAAAAGACAAAAAGTACACTTTCTTCACTTTTCCAAAGGTCACAAAATTCACTGGGTCCTTCCCGCAGTCTAGAGGGGTTTTAAGTCAGAATGAAACAACACCCTTCCTCCCAGTGCTGTGGTCCTTGCTGGCTCTCTCCAACAACCTCCTTTCTCCTCCCTCCACCCTGAAACACAGCAAAGATCACTCACAGGCCATCCCATCCGCACACTCAGTGCCCTGCAGTGCCTCTCGACTCCCAGGCTCCACAGGCAGCACCTCAAAGGGGCCCCAGCTCTGCCCTGGCGTGTAGGAGGGCAGCCTGTCCCTTTGCCCAAGACCTGTGACTCCCAGCAAGTTTTTTGTTTTCCAAAACCAAACAAGGTGTGGAAAAGAGATTGGAATTTAGTACATTAAAAGGTGGGGGGGGGAGGGTGTTGGGTTTTTTTCTCTTTTCTGCAAGGAACACTCTTACAAATGCCCACAGACCAACCCTGTGGCCTGCTGAGGGGGTGAGGAAGGAGAGTGCAAGGTCTCTCCAGGAGCGGGAGCAGTGCTGCAGGCTGGTCACTGGACTCTGAAGAAGCAAGGGTTTGGGGAATTTCCCTTTGACTGAAACACAGACTGGTGGTGGCAAGCACCACATACAACACTTCTCCCACCGCTCCCACACACCTGTCAGCCCCACGGGATAAATGAGATCAGGCCAAAGGGAGGATGAAAGCACCGAGCCACCTCAGCAGAGCCCCAGGCTTTGCCAAAAGGGCTCACAGTCTCTCCCAGGCTTCTGGAGATGGTTTGGGACAACTTCTCAAGCTGCCGAGGGTGGACAACAAGACCCCTTATGTCAGGGCCAGGAGTTTCACGTTCAAGCAGTGCTGCGCACCAGTCTGAGGAGCAGCCCATACATACACTGGGATTGGGACACGCTGGTAGCCGGCCTTGCCGCTCACCCTGCCCACTGCCCTGCTGGGGCCACAGCTCAGCCTCCAGCCCCATCTGCCCTCTGCTCTCCTCGGTTCCTATCCCATTCCTGCTGTCCTGGGTCCTCTCAAAATCCCATCCCCGCTATCCTGGGTCCTCATCCCATTCCTCCGCGTCACTCTCCTGGGTTCCCATCACAATCCCACCTCCGGCTCTCCCGGGGCCCCATCCCATTCCTGCTCCCACTCCCTCGGGGCACCCTCCCGTACCTCCCCGCGGCTCTCCCGAGTCCTCATACTCACCCCATCCCGGCTCTCCCCGGTCCCCATCCCCTTCCTCCAGCTGCTCTCCCGGACACCCATGCCCATCCCACCCCATCCCAATCCCATCCCGGCCCTCCCGGAGCCCCATTCCATTCCTGCTCCGCTCTCCCGGGTACCCAACCCATCCCAATTCCCTCCTAACCCCTATCTCCAGGCCCCATCCCCTCTCCGCTCCGCACTCACCGCCACCGCCACTTCCGCGTCCACACCCCCCCCCCGGCGCCCGCCGGAAGTGACGTCAGGGCGCGGCGCCCACTTCCGGCCCGCGCAGCGCGGGAGGCGGCGGCGATGGCGGCAAAGAAGGAGCCCGGGCACCGCTGGGAGCCACAAACACAGATCTTTAATGCGCTCAGACCGCGAGAGAACAGCACAGTCACGTACGGGCGCCGCCCCGCGCCCCCCGCGGGGGTTACAGAAACAACGTGAAACCGCGAGATTCCGGCTCGAACCGGACGGGGAACGGGACCGCATGCACTAAGGACGAACAGCGAGGGGGCGCCGCGATGGACCCAACCCCGAACCGGCTTTATCGGAGCCTGGAGGGACCCGCACGCCGCACAGGCGGCCTCGGAACAGTTGGGCGGGCACCCTCCCGCTTTCACTGCCTGGAAATCATCGGGATGGAGCTGTCTGTAATTAAAGCCGCTCTCCCCGGCGAGCTAACGAGAGCTCAGCGAGGCTCGGGCCCCGCAGAGAGTGCGTTACTCACACGATTCCCACAGAACACGGATCCTGGGGGTCTGGGGCTGTGGCCGTCCTCCCCTCGCGGGAAATAAACCTAGTCACAAATAAGCAAGTTAAAATATGCAAATTCCTCTCACTGGTGCTGGGACACAGCTGGTGCCTCGGGCCGCAGAGGGACAGGCTGAGACAGGTGACCGCTTTCCTCACCCTGCCCCTGTGTTTTGCTCTATCCTAAGTCACCTCTGCCACGTTCTGCCTGCCTGGCAGTTAAAAACACACCTCGGGGCTTTTATGGTAAGTCTGAAGGTTCCACGGAGGAAGCTCTGACTCCAGAGCTCACAGTGAACAGGCGGACTGGCTGTCGCTGTGCTCCTCCCTGGAAGAAACCTGCCCAGATTTGTTATCTGATCTGTAGAGGATCCAAACCCAGACTGGAGCCCATCTCAGAAACGTGCTCCAGCAGATCTGCCCACCCTCACAAAGACAAATGGCTTTTGAAATGGGCACATCAGGGCCATGCTTTGTGTCTCAACTTAGTTGGAGGTGTGAGGCAGCTCTCAGGTACTGGAGACATAAAAACGAGGTGGCTAAGCGCTAAAAGGTGAAAGAAAAAATACTTCCGAGTTTTTTTTTAACATATAAAGAGAAGAAAAAACTTAATTGAGAACTAGTGACTGGTGCACACACAAAGGGTCAGGGAGATATTTTGGAAAGGGTTGAAGCGTTACAAGCGTCGCGGCAGCTCACGGCTGCAACCGCTGGGTCAGTACAAACACAGCCTGTCAAACGCTGGCCTGAATTGGAAACCATCCATCCAGATTTATTTATTCCTACTCAAACAAAATCCTGTTAAACAGCACGTAACTCTGTGTCTCTACAAACTCACAGCTATCTGCCAAACAATAAAAATCCCAAACTACAAAAGATGAGTTGTATTCAGTAAATATAAATGGGAAGTTTAGGCTTTGTGTAGAATGTTTATCAGACTATTTACAGTGCAACACCGATCGGTTGAGTTCAGATCTCGCCAGCTTCTCTCTCTTCTGATCTCTTGGAACGAGATTTGCCATTTGTGCTCTCGTGTCGCCTCTCAGAAGAGCTCTTCTCTTTTCTGTCTCGTGACTTTTCTCTTGAAGATCGATCTCTAGAAGATCTGAAGTACAAAGTAAACCATTTCTATGAGCTTCACAACTAAAAGAGCTTTCAAGTATGCACAAAACAACACCATCCTTCCCTAATGGGGCTGGAACACACCTGTGTACTGTGCTGTCAGGAGCAGGGTCCCCCAACAGCTCTGTCCCTCTGAGATTTGTGTACAAGAACACTGGTTTTACCGCGCTGAGTGCACAGCACAGCCTTGATTCCTCTCTCCTTAAGGAGATCCTGTCAGGGTGTTGCCACAGGGGCTCTCAGAGCTCTTCTCTGGGCCTCTTATTACTGGGTGCACTAAAGCACCTGCAACTTCTTCCTTGCCTATCACTCAGCTCTGTCTGTGCCTTCAAGAGTGTTTTTTTCATTATGTTCTAAGCTCAGCTGCTTTAAACACCAACTTTTCTTCGGACTCAAACACTTGCTCAGCCCTGGGCACTTCCTGCTTTACATCCCATCAAGCACTGTCCTTGGCAGCATCTTAGGCTCAACCTCAGGACAACACAGATCGATATTCGCAGCCTACAAGAAAGGCAAATCTTTGCCCAGCCTGCTTGAATGACAACAAGAACTTTTCAGCAGTGCAGTGCTTCACTGTATCAGCCCACACTGAACTTAGCAGAGGGCTTCTCATTAGGTTTGATCACAAAGGCTGCTCTCCTGTCCGATTCATCGACCAGCAGCCTTCAGAAGGAGCTGATCCGCTCTAGTGGCTCACAACCCTTCCAAACTAGGCCAAGGACCACACAGAGCCAGCACACTTTACTTTAGGACTCTGTGCGCAGGTTCTCCTTCAGTCACAAGTGGAGAACCTGGCAAGTGCTTTAGAGGTTCCACATTGCACTCACAGAGCCTGTAAGGTTTGGAAATACTGCCCAACTGATACATTAAAACCTTTCAGCCCTCTGTATCGCAGGAACCATTTCATTTTCATTAAATCTTGTTATTTAACCAGCAGACGACCTGAGAGTTTGAAAAGATTAACTCCTTTCCTGTTCTTACAATGCCTGGTGCCTGCAGTCCTCCTTCCCTCGAGAGCCTCTGGCTTCACACAACTGAGATGTCAGAGCAGCAGAACCAGAATGCAAGTTTCATTAAGTCTCGAAGTGAAAACAGAAGCTACGCCCTTCCAGGGAAGGGCACTTTTCTGTTTTCTCTCTTGTTTTCATTTTATTTTCTTAAGCTGATCCTAGTCTCTCCCCATTCTCAGTGACCTGTGAATCCCTGCCAGTTAGCCAATCCCCTACAGTCTCAACAGGCTGATTCGAACATGTTCAAGGTTTTCAAAGTATTCCCTTACCTGCTCTTTAGTAATAGTTATTACAGGGTCTTCCTCACTTCCTAATTGTCCAAACTTCTTTTCTTTATTTTTCATGTTCAAGACAGATTTAAAAAAGGACTTTAGTATCTCAGCCATTGGAGAATCAACAGTATTCACACCCCCCTCAATCATGAACAGGCTTATTTTTTCCAACCGTTATTCCCCCCCCTCCATCAGGTATCTTTAAATCCTGTTCTTGCCCTTTTCTTTAGCTAAAGTGACACAAGACAAAAGTAGGTTTGCTTCTAGAACTGTGCTTGACTGGTGGTGCCTCAAACGGTGAGATAGTGCTAAAGTGCTCCCCTATTAACTGAGAACAGTAAAAAATTCAATCTAACTTCAGCAAGCACCCGGTGACAGGCTTGCTCCTGGGCTCAGAAGGGCTGCAAGGAAATGATGGATCCTTTCTATTTTGCTAATACTCCTAATATGCTAATATTAGGTATTACTCCTAATATGCCAATATTAGGAGTATTAATAATATCCTAACGCTAATACTTCTATATATGCTTGCTTCACCCTTCCTCAAAATACAGCAGGCGTTCCACAGGAGACTTAATGCCCTTTTTCACACTGTAGCACTTCTCAGTGACAGGAAAACATTTACTCCTGGCTGTCTTTTCCCCTCCCTCTAGTGCACGTTCCTAAAGAACTTACTCTTTCCCTCTCTCTCAAACAGCCTGTTCCTTACCCTATCAAGAGCATTCCCCCAGGTCCCAAATCATACAGTTCCTTCCCCATACCAGCACTGACAGAAACAAACAGGAAAGCAGAAGGTAACCCTAGAAATGTAACGTCAAAACTGTCTCTCATTTGAGAGACAGCTTCTACAGCCCAGGGAGGCCCAGTTAGCTCCAGCAGGCCTTTGTGCCGCTGATGATACAAGAAACCTCATACCTTCTCAAAACCCTGCAAGCCAGGGGACCAGTTCTGTCTCACAGACTCTCCTCTCAAGCTGCAATCTCGCTGTGCAGTTACTGTCCTGCTGTTCTTCTGCAAGGCTATGATCAGCCACTGGGAAATCCTGCTCTGGCCCAGGAGCTGGTACCAGACACCAGCTACTGGCTTGAGAAACTGGCCATGCTCCTGCTCGGTCTAAGGGACTGGGGAGGCTCACTGTGATGCCAAGGACTCCCCTTTCCAGAAGCACTCACGTCAGGAATACATACTTGTGTTTTGAACTCCTGTCTCTGGACCCCCGTCGGTGACCTCTGCTGTGACTGCGGGAACGGCTCCGGTGGCGTCTGTGTCGGTCCCGGGACCTGGAGCGAGACTTCCGCCGTTCACGGGAAGCTGATCTCGAGCGTCTTCGCCTCCTATCCCGAGATCGTGATCTGAAAAGAACAGAGAATGCTTCAGGCTCATTGGATCTGTCCCCCTGAGCCTATGTCTCCAACATTCCTAAGTAACCAGTACCTAGAGCGTCGCCTTCAGCCACATCCCTGCCAGCTCAGAAGGGTGGGCATCTCCCTCCCAGACCTCATGCTGCCAACAAAATACCAACAAGTAATCCCAAATTGCTGGGAATCTTATATAAAATGCTCCCACCGTGGATGTAAGGATGTGCTGATGCCTGGAGCAGAGCTTACTGACCATACCTCACTCAAAGCAAGGCCTGGGTAAGCAGGAGAGAAGCCAAAGTAAGTAGCACGTGAAATTACCAGAACCCAGGAGGCAGTCTGCCAAAAAAGAGCCTCCTCTGTGAAATCACTACACTTGATAAGCAGATGTGTTTCAATCTGCTCTGAAAACAAACCCAGGATGGTGCTGTATAGAGGAAGCAGCAGAGAAGATTTCCAGGTACGCAATCGCTGGCGATTTTACATCTGAGCTATTATAGATGTAACAAATATTTAGACACTAAAACTATCAGGTATTTATTACAAAAGGCATCAAGTACATTCCTAGACTCATGCTCTGGAGCCCACAGCATCCTCTGTGCCAGCATCTGTATTCTAGCCCAAGATGTTCGGCATCACCACAGAGCCCATGAAGTGATTCCCATTCCTTTCAGGGAGCGAAACAAAGAGACTGCGGCACTGAGTGAACTCCATTGCTGAGACCCAGGAAAAACCTCACTAGCTGGATAGAAACACAAAATGGGATTTGGGGAACTGCAGAATCGTGCACTCACCTTCGACGCTCTCTATTTCTTGATCCAGACCTAGAAAGAAGAGGAGACTTAAGCAAGAGAAGCTATGCCCGAGTCAGTGGTTTTCAATCAAACAACCCATTCACCCTGGCAGCTCTTCACAGGAACACAGCAATACCCTAGGCAATAAGTCAGTTAAAAACAAAGCTTGCCATAAAACCATTTAAACACCCAATTATATTCAATTTGAGGGGCAGGTGGGAGGAGAATTTATGGAAAAATTGAAGAACTTTGTAGAAACACCAGTTCCTACATACAAAGCTTCTTGTCAGAACAGGAAAGGTCTAGAAACCAATCAAGTCTATTAATAAAACACAACAACAAACCTTTCCAACTTTAGGTCTGCTGTGAGTATTTGATGTATGCACTTTACCCTCTGCAGTCTAACGTCAGCTAGATAAGCTCAAACATTTTAAGGTAACAGTGTTGCTCTGCAGTCAAAAAAGTCAAAAACCTGACAGTTTTCTGAGTTGTGTTCCTGTGAGGCAGCTGCACATTCAAAGCATTTTAATAAAGAGGAAATACAGGATTTTCTCACCCATCGTATTTATTTAACAACTATTAGATGGAAATGTGAATCAATGTTTTTTGCTTTGTTTGGGAAAAGTGAACTAGAAAAAAAAAAAGAGGGAGCACAGACAAAGGAAGAACTACTATAGAAAAGGAACTGTGATACACCCAAAATCCTTCATCCCAGGCTCAGAAGGCAATCTGAGAACAATCATCCAAGCCTCACTATTCTTTCTCACATTTCTATGGCTCCAGAGCTCACATAGGGCACTGTAACCTTAATGACAGTCTGTAAATAACAGCGTCACAGTGTTTTCAACTTCTGAAGCACCATTACTCAGCCCCACTTAAAATACCACTCCATGGGAAAGATCCACCCTCCCTTTCTCTGTGCAGCCACACTTCAGAGCTGCCCTACACCAAAACCTCACACACTGTCTGAGCAGTCTCCTTTCACTCTGAGAAGCAGACTGCCTCCCTGGTTAGTGACTCATCTCCCCATGGCACAGACTTGCAGGAGCGTTCCAGTTACACACACAGAGAGCTGTTCTCGTGTTGTAACAGGAGGCTGAAAGTTACACGCAGACAAAATACAGAAGCATCTGTTTTAGTAATATCATTTTAAACCAAACCTGGATAAGAAAAGATTAAGAAAATTAATGTGCGCTGACATTCCTTCAAAATGAAATGGGATTGTTTGATCACAGTAGAAAGGAAAAAAAAAGAACCCATTTTAGAAAGGAATGCAGGTAGAAGCCTATAAACAAGGTGGGGCTTAACATGGAGTCAGGGAAATGGACGCACGTGACAACCAGAGGAAGGAAAAGTTGATAAACCAGGAGAGCAGGGCAATAACCACACACTCCCTTTTCCACATAACAGAACCTGACGGAGCAGCAGGACCTCCTGTAGGTGCCTGGCAGGCAGCTGAATTGTTTTGGTGGTTGTAATTACTGCAAGTTCTAAATCTTATTTTCCTCCTGATCACTTTATTCTTAATCACTGGTGTGTACCTCCAAACAAAGCCATTCCACCCCCCCTGAAAAGCCTGGCTGCTCTCCCGGGCCTACGATCTGAGCAGGAGTTTGCACAATAAACTCCTGATCATCACTGCCTAGCACTGGACTTCAGACTTCCAGAAGCATCCAACAAAACACACCTGAATCAGCATACAGCAGGAGACAGACTGCTGTCCAGAGCAGCGAGAGGCTGAGTGGGTTTTTTTCCCCAGTTCTTTTCTGTTCCTGCATCACAGAGGTCATGTGCTGGGTTTCACAACGTGTTTTATCCAACTGATTACAAAAGAAATCCATTTGGCAGCTCTAGACTTGTTTGCTGGTGTACTCTGGAAGCAACCAACAAATGCTGCACTTCCAGACGTGCCACCGCTCCACAGAATTTCAGTCTGAAGAGATTACTGGGCAGCCCAGTCAACAGCAAGGCCAAACAAAGGACTTGGTTTATTTACCACTAGGGGCGACAATCCAGTTCACCCATTCCTATGTGGAAATCACAATTTAGTTGACAAATCAATTAAGTCTGTGACAGGCAGAGTTTCACAAGTGAATCCACAGGTTTCCATAGTATGTCACAGTGCCTCTAAGTCACCAAAGTCACCATTTCCTCTTACTAAATAAGATCATGACTACGCTGCATATCGAGACAGGACAGGAAGAATTATGAAGGAAACCTGTTTCCTGTGGTTCTGTAAAGTACTGAACTCTGATTAAGAGAGGCAAGTCAGATGTGTCATAGTCACCAATTGGTTTTTGATAGAAAAATGCCCCTGTAAGCATGATGTTGCACAGCTCCCAGCAGAGAAGGTGCTGAGAAATCCAGGCTCAGTCCCAGTTCCGACAGTAAGTGTCCACTGGGAAAGTGGTTTTCATTCCTTGGGTCACGTTCTCATTTTGGAGAGGCAAATAATTTTACCTTCTCCACATGGCACTTCTGACTCCTTCACAACATGCTTTTCATTGGTATTCAAACAGAGGAGCACACAGAGAGAGAGAGCAAAGGCTGGCCACAGTCAGCAGGGCCACATACAAAACCAGCAAGAACTCAGACTTCAGGGCAGCTTTTAAACTCTTCATATTTAAAGCATTAAATAAACTGCAAAAGCAGCCTTCAAACCCCCTCATCAGACGTACCCGTATACGGGCTACCTGTGAACACAAGAGGCTCCGTAACTCTTGAGAACTCAGGGTTTGTTGGTTTTAGTTCTAAAAAACACAAAACCAAAGCCACAGACATGCCACAGGAGGAAGGCAGCCAGCACTCCAGGGAGATACAGACCCAACTTAGAGGTCCAGAGGACTAAAGGCATCTCTGTTGAGTAATTTCCACACAGAAATGACCTCCAGAAAAAGGTGGCACCATGGAGACAGGCACACCAAGTGCAGGTTACACACAGTCCTACTGTGGGGCAGAAAGGAAAGAGCCTACCACAAAGCAGCTGCATACTTGTGCCATTTCCACCTTTCTGTCCATAATGACAACACAAATCAGTCCCTTTCCATTAACTCCTGCACTCATCAGCCAGTCCCAGATTCTGCACCTCCCAAATGTAGTTGCTTTACTGACAGACTTGCAGAGACACCAGAAAACTGTGAGACTCTACATAAAGTGTTGCAGTTCAGGGGAAAGCTGCAGCATGAACTGGTGCTTCATATGACACCAGGTGATCCACGGGGAGGGAGAAACCACATAAAACACTTTAAGCGGAGAATGCCAAACACTTCAGGGCTTAAATCAATATGCCAAAAATCACCATGTGCAGACTACAGAAACCCAAGCCGCTTTGATTCTGGTACTCATTTGCCAGCACCTCCATGAATGCACATCATGTTTGACACTGCTGCTGTTGCATCTCTCTCACACCTCAGACATGGATGGCTGAAACACGCTCTGCAGTTTACACCAAGGGCCAAAACAAGCTTTCCACAGGCTGCACAGCTGGCTTTTTGTTGGTTTTTTTTGACGTAAAACATACAAGGGGAGAAACACGTGAGGTAACTGGGGGAATGCTGTGACAATGAGAACGGCATTCCTCCTCAGCCACTTCCTCCGCCCGAGCACTGGAAATCACTACCCTCTCCACACCAGGCTGTGGGACTGAGCTGTTGACACACAGGACACCTGTTTGGTTCAAGGACAGACAAAATTGTTTTTCCAGTTCAGCTGGCAAGCGACAGAAGAGCTTGCCCCAAGAATACCAACTGGGCAGCCACTCCCACTGTCCTGGGATTATATACGTGTAAGCAGAAGGTGACATGTACAGCCACAGCCACTCCTTGGGATCACCATATACCCCAGGAAGTGTTTTCCCAAGCTGAGTCAAAAGCATCTCACTGCTACTGTAGAAATGTTTCTGAGCCAGACAGGCAACCCATTATCTGGCTCACGGATACCAACTCCATCCTGCTGTCACCTCCTAGCCTGGAAGTGAGGAGGACTGTCCAGGGAATTTTTGCATGACTAGCACCATTTAAGCAGACTCACTCATCCTGAACTGCCCCAGTCAGATGCATTGGGTGAGAGCATTTTATCTAGATTCAGATTCCAAAGAACAAGGACTACACCAGTGCAAGCCTGAAGACTACAGGGAGCTCATACCTTTCAGATATACAATGGAAGTTACAGCAATCCACATCAAATCACTCTGAGGTGGGGGGTGGTTGTGCACTTGTTTACATCTTTAATTGAATGCCAAGGTGCTCACACAGCATCCAGAGCACATCCAACACCTGCTCCTGCAGTGCTGATACAAGAAATCGGACTATTTCAAAACCAACTACACCAACCAGTTATCAGCTTTCACTTACCGTCTGCCCATTCGCTCCTCTCGTTCTCTCTCCTCTCTCCGTCTCAAACGATCCTGGTTCCTCTTCTCTTGCTTTTCTGCCACTGTTTTCTAGAAAAAAAAAATCACATTGCATTTTAGCCACACAGTAACAGGTCAGAGATCTGCAGGGAGATTTCTCAGGTAGTGAGACAAAAAACATCCCACCACATTCCATGTGCTACTCGAGATCTCTATCAAGGTTCAACTCTTACTCGAGCAGGATGAAGATCTCTGTGAGCAATGCCAGCACCACAATTTCATTACAAAGCATTCTAGAAAACTCATCACTTCAGTTTGGACGGGGCTTTGAGGACCCCGATCCAGTGCAAGGTGTCCCTACGTGTGGCAGGGGATGGAATCGCATGGGTTTTAAGATCCCTTCCAACCCAAACCATGCCATGATTCTATGATTCATGTACTGAAGATCTTCACCGACAGCACTGTGTGAAACTTCAGGTTGAGCATTTCATCAAGAGGTCTCAAAGTGCTCTTCAACAGTCAAAAACCCCATAGTGACAAATCTCAGCCAAACCAATGAGAAAGAGCAATGGTACAGTGTACGTATTTAAAGAAGAAATCACTGCAGTGATTGACTAATTCTGAGGGTACTTCTTTAGTTACCCAGAAATTATAGAAAACATGAGGTTACACAAACCTCCTTTTGAAGTTTCAGGGATTCTGCAGTCAGAAACTTCTGAGTTTCTACAAGCATTCTGCAAAGAATCCTGTCTGAATTACATAATGAATGTTTTCAGAACTACAAGGAGAAGGTTTAAAACAGACAGAATTACCCTCAGCTGATCCAGTTTCTCACGAATCTGAATGAAACCCAAGTGTAATTTGCCTCCAAAATGGTCAGCAAGGCGCCGGTCGTTGTCATGGAGACCCAGATATGCTGAACAGACTTCACACACACGCAGCTTCTGCTGCTGGAAACTGGATGCAGGCATTGAATTTCGGTATTCTTCCTAAAGGAAGGCAAAAAAAAACAAAACAGGCAAGTGTCAGCAAACCCTCACATAGTCACAACCCTCCAGGGAAACCCCAGCAAACAACTGCCCTGCTGCTTTCAAGGATCATAAGTGCACCCTTGATATAAAGGAGGTGACACACAATGCTGTGTGAGCACAGCTGACCTGACAGTCTATCCCTGCACATGACCATCGACAAGTATTTCAGAGGATGAACCCCTCCTGCCCCAGTCAGCCCTCTGCACTAGATGAAAGTTTCTTAAAAGCTTTTCTTCACCTGCCACAGTGCCAACTGCTTGCTGGCATGGTGCCAAAATGAACAAGGAGGAGCTGGAAGCACAGGAAAACAGGTAGGAGCCACCAGGCTGTTTGTCATGTATTCAGCTGAGCTCAGTCTGCTATTACAAAGGAGAATCAAGACCATACCTCTGCCTCTTTCTTCTTTGCTCGGACTTTCTCCACCTCCATCAGGATCTTCTGAGACTCATCAACGTTTCCCTCAGCTCCCAGCTGTTCTGCTTTAGCTAGGAGTTTTCCAATGTCTTCATTCAGCTCATGGACTTTCTCTGCCTAAAGAGAACAGGTAGTTTTCAGTACAACAAAAAACTTGCTAAAGCTTACAGAACTTTCCTTTTCTCTAAAAATTTTGTTCAACAAAAGCAGTTGTTGGAAGATGACCATAAATCTCCAAAAGTCAAAGGAGTCCCACCAAAAAGGAGTCGGTGGGCCAAGTACAGCCAATGCAGTCACAGACACGGAGCAAAGACAGACAGTGGGCATGGAGGGGACATCATCTGTTCTGCCACAAACACTGGCACGTTTCTGGCTTACACGACAAGACCAAGCCCACAAAACCAGCTTCAGAAATGTTTTCTACTGGCCTGATGAAGGAAGTTCCCAGAGAAGAAACCTTGTGAGCATTTATTAAACCATCAGTTGTGGGAAGGATTTACCACCAAATGTATTATATTGCCTTTGAACAGTGGGGGGTGCCAATGTTTTACTCACATGCTAAAGCAAACTATTTTAGAGTTCATGTTTTACAGCACTCTGGCCCTCTGGACCAGTCAGATTGTCCAAGAACGGCACAAGCAGCATTTGAGGAGGATGGCTGGAATCCACAAAGCCTTTGTGGAGCCTAACTTCCCAGTATTGACGGTGTCAGAGACAACAGAATGACAGTGTGCTTGCACAGACTTTCAGAGCAAACATTTAATGAGAGGCCAATACCTTTGCAGACACTTCAGCACTGATCTCTTCCTGTGTCTCGGCAAGGCGTTTCTTGGCCAGTTCAGTTCTCCTATCACACTCTGCGATAAAGGATTCCAGGTGATCCATCGCCTGCATGTTCAGACAAAGAATTGTGAATAAAGATGTTCTCCATGCCAGATGGTGGAGCCTCCAGGGATGGAGGGGTTCAAAAAACATGTACACGTGGCACTTTGGAACATGGTTTGGCTGGCACGGTGGGGTTGTGCTGATGGTTGGACTGGATGAGATCTCTTCCAGCTTTAATGATTCTATAATCCGGCTTTGACAGCCAGCAGCTGGCTGGTGCAATCCCTGTATTGTAAACCCACAAACAACCTCAAAAATGGATGATTTGAGAAAAAAAAATACACAATACTTAGCAGGAAAAAGTAATTTTTGATCCCTGCCCTTAAGTCTGTCCTCTGCCTGGAACCTGGGACAGCTCCCTCACTCTGCCACACAACAGGATGCTCACATGAAGACTGCTTTACACTGAATTCCAACACATGAGCAACAGAGACAAAAGCATTGGAATAACATGAAAAGGGAAGTTAGTATTGTTCTTCCTCTTGATCTATTCCACCACAGAGAGCTAAATCTGGCCAAAGTGAAACCACTGAGCAGAAAGCTGTTAATGTTGAATTTCCTTCTGGGACAGGCCACCAAGTTACAGTGACCTGGTACAGAGCAGCAGGTGTGGGACGCAAGGAACACCAGAGGAGCCTCCCAGCTAGCTGGACTAACGAGGCTGCACAGACCACAATTACTTTTACAATCTCAAGTCAGCAATCGAGCCAGCATTCAGGAAGGGGCTGCACATTCTCGTCAGATAACACATCAAATAACATGGCTAGCTGAAATGCCCACTGACTTCTATTGCTCAGCCACACAGCTTCAAAGAGGCAGCTTCCACAAAAGTAACAACAGCTTCTCCATACTCACATCGAGCTCAAAAAACAGGTCTCTCTCTTTACTTGCAATCTCATAATCTGCACGCAGTGCCAAGTCATGGATCTTCGTACATTCTCCCAGGTCCATCCGCTGTTGAAAAGAAAAAGGAAAATGAGTGCACGAACTCTGTGTTATGGCAACAAGGAGCAGATACTTAGCTCTTGCCATCCGTTATCATATCAAAATACAGCCTTCTTCAGGAAGATCTGAGATTTAGACTAGACGTTAGGAAGAATTTCTTCACCATGAGAGTGGTGAGACACTGGAACAGGTTGCCCAGGGAAGTTGTGGCTGCCCCATCCCTGGAGGTATTTAAGGCCAGGTCGGTTGGGGCCTCAGGTAACCTGATCTAGTGGGAGGTGTCCCTGCCCATGATCTTTAAGGTCCCTTCCAATCCTAACTATTCTACGATTCTAAGAGCTTCTGCTTAACCCGTCACTAACAGAACTAACCAAAGTACCACATGATTGCTAGAATCCCTTTCCCAGGTGTTCCTGAAACAACATTAAAACACTCTGAACGTTTTTGATTCAGTCCTGCTCCAGGTCATGGCACAGCCTTCGAAATCGCTGAGAGGGAGCTGGGAGGGCACAGCACACTGCAGCAGCAGCTCCTTCAACAGACACCAACTCCAAATACTTCCCATTATGGAGCTACAGCATAGCAAACCATACAGCATGGTACTCCGTTCAAAGCTCACATGGAAAAGCACATCTGTGTCAGGATGAGCCCCAATAATGTATTGAAAGAAACCAAATCACACAACACAGAATGCTTCCTATCAATAAAAAATAGACTTAAGGGGTACGGCCAGCAGACAGCAACAGCAGACTCTTAATTCTACACCTACCCTCTTTCCCATCCACCTTCAGATTTTTAAAACCTGCCCAGCAAAGGTAATTCCTACATGTGAGGTCTTCTAACGAGACACTTCTTAAGAGCATCTCCTCTCCCAGGAAGCCCCGACTCGCATGCTGCCCTTCACTCACAATTTAAATGTTATTTTTCCCCAATCTTGTAGTCAACAGCTACATGAACCAAAGTTAATTTTGCTCTCAAAACATGGTAATTGCATTTCAAAATTATCAGTATGTAACAGAGAATGTGCTTTTACTCTTAAAGTAGAAAAAGAACATGACATTTTGAAAGCCTAAGTAATAAAAGGCCCAAGTGTGAGCCACAGTACAAACTGCAGGGCACACATTGTGTGAAGGAACAATCCAGGTAGCCTCTTCTCTCCCCATCATCATCAGTCCAAAGGAGCCTAAACCTGAACAGAGCAGAAAAACACTGAACTGCAGAAAAAGCTAAATAAGCTAAACCGGGATCAACACAGAATCCTTGTGGAGCACCATGACCTGGAGCTAGTGGTGCCAGGGACACAGATGCGAAGCGACGCACTATGACAGCAGCAACGGAAGGTGTTTAGAACGAAGCAAAGGAACTAAAGCAAGCTCCGCCAGGTAACGCTCTGGGTTTCAGCAGCTACCTGTGTCATTAGCTTTTCTTTTTTAAGGAAAACCACTCCGGATGTCTTGCCACTAATTCAGGGTTCCTCATTTTGCTCAGATTTACCAGAAACAGGAGGCTACAAAACCAGACACTGTATCCAGGAATAGTCCTTCTGGTAGTAGAAATTTAATGCCTACAAAATAAGCATTAAGTACTTTCAGAGCTTAATCATGTTAATCTTCAGACAGGCCTCTTCAAAAAATGCTAGCAAGCTACTGCTACTTTACCACAAAAAAAACTGGCCAATCCATGCCTTAAATCTTTCATTCCTGTGGTTATTCAACTGCGATTCCTTTCCAATACAGGGAGACAACAGCAATACTAGATGCAACTGTCAAAGTATTCTTATCTGAATGCTTCTTAAGAGCTTCAGAGAAAGGGCTCCGACCCACAACTACTGAGGAGCCAACAGCGTGCTCTGTATTCTTGTTTGTTTGTCAAAAGATCTGCCACCAAGTACTCACTCTTCCCAGCAGCGTTGCAACTCACTCCACTCAACACCCATGGCTGGTTTATAATACAGGTATTGAAGACAGGTAACCAGCAGAGCCTGAGCGAAGACATAACCTCTCATACACAAAGAATTAATACATTTATTTAGAAGCCACTGATAATTCGTCCTGCTCACATTTGCTGCGCATTCCACAATCTGAGGTATCACTTATCTACACTAAGCTATTAGCTCATCAGAAAGCCTATTTCTGTCAGATAGGCTCTTTAACTGACTGGTTTAGAGAGTTGGAGTTGTTCAGCCTGGACAAGAGAAGGCTCTGGGGAGACCTTAGAGCAGCTTCCAGAACTGGAAGGGGCTCCAGGAAAGCTGGGGATGGGCTCTTGGATCAAGTAGTGCAGGGATGGGACGAGGGGGAACGAATGAATGTTTTCAGCTGAAAGAGGGGAGATTGAAATGAGATCTGAGGAAGAAAAATTTTTCTGTGAGGGTGGGGAGGCCCAGGTTGCCCATAGCAGTGGTGGCTGCCCCATCCTCGGAGGTGTTCAAGACCAGGTTGGATGGGGATTTGAGCCCTTGATCCAGTGAGAAGTGTCCCTGCCCATGGCAGAGGGTGGGACTGGGTGGGTTTTAAGGTTCCTTTCAACCCAAACCCTTATCATAGTATCGTGGTATGGTTTGGGTTGGAAAGCACAGTCCCATGAAACAATTCCGCAATCTGCAGCTTTCAGCTCATTCCTATCTCCCAGTAGGGGACACAATTCCCTGAATGTAATTTCCAAGCTATGTTCTACCTGACAGCTTTCAGACTCATCTGTCTACTTATTAGTGGAGCTAAAATTAAGGATAAGCAGACAATGCCACCTGTGAATGCAGTGCAGTACTGCTATGGACAGAAACACTCTTACACCTACTGCAGAGCTAACTCCGTGCAGGCCAGTTACTATGTGTGGACAAGTCCCCTGGTAAAAGCACATGGGGACATTAAACTTGTGCACTCCCAGAATGATCCTCCCTTCTCAGGGAGATCAAAAAGAGAACCACTGTAGTTCATTTAGTCACAAGTTTAGACAATTTTCTGAGGCCAAGGGCTCTTATGACCAGCAACAGTGGCCCACCTAGAGCAAGCAGACATCAGTGTGCCTTCTGCAGCTCTCAGGGATATTCCACAGCTTTACAGTCCAGACTCCTCTTACTCTGCACCTGAAGGTCAGTGACTGGGACTCCATCTCATCCCATTGAGCACAGCCACCAAGGGATCCAGCTTCCTGCTCTTCTCCAATCAGCCTCACTAAAGAATAACTTCACATGTGAAGGACACAACAGTAACACCACCTTCAGGAACAGATGCGACATAACCAGCACCAGAAGGCTTGGAAGTTTCCAAAAACATCCAAGGTCCCATTTTCTGCAATAAGACACATCCAGGGATGGATGCTACCCCATGGGCTGAGGCTGATTCACCCACACAGCTCTCCCCTCAACGGAGCATCACAACATGCCAGCAAACCCGACCAAGATCACAAGGAAAGCCTGCACACTCCCGTTAAGTTTCACTCTGTGCTAGTAGCGCTGACAGCTGAAATACTGTTCTCATGCCAGCTGTCACATGTTCTTTCAACACAGATCTGTGGCACCAAGACCTTTTACTGCCTTCAAGAACATGCTGACAGTGGTGTGAAGAGCTCCACAGCCACTTAAAGGCCACCACAAGATCGTCTGAGTGATCCACAAGATCTGCCTTCTCTCCTGCTCGTGTGTGAGATTTCCGAGTGCAAATCCCACAGTAAGAGGGAAGAGACAAGTCACTGCAGATAAGTAACAACAGTAGCAAGAGAAAATGATTTCTCAGTGAGCTTCTCTGTCCCATGAGACTCACAACCCATCTGAACACCTCAGGCCTCCTTTGTGCTTTGACACTAACTCCAACAGTCCTGTGCGTTGCTTAATCCAACTCACTGTTTACCATCCTCCTGGGACTGTGCCAAAGAGGAAGAAGGCAATCTGCATCTTCAAGCCACCATTTGGTCCCCAAAAAACTGTTGTAGAGTCTCATGACAAAAAATATACCCTAACGATAGCCCTGCACAAAGTAGGAGTGGGGCAGGCAGCAGTTTAAGCAGCTTTAAACTTCTGAAATGGAAGTGAGGCAATATGGAGCCTGACAGAGCGATGGCTGGAAAATAAACCTAAACTTCACATTAATACAAAATTTATAGAGACCTAGAGATTGGTGTTCAACTTTCAATCCTACAGCAGGCACTGAGAAGCTAAAGTCTGAGCACTGAGGGCCGAGGCAGGTTTGGCTAACACTCTTTCTACTACTGCTGCCAGTCTTGCTATCGTAGTGGCACCGGAGAGGGTGTGCCAACCCTTCCCTCTGTCTGTAACTCGCTGTGACAAACCCAGCGCTCAAAATAACAGCAGGAAGGGCTATAAATAGCAACAGCATCTTTCAACAAGCTGCCGAAGTGGACAGACAGCGTGACTTACCACAATATTACCATCAAACAGGAGGGGGAAAGCCGTATCAAATACCCATATTCCCCTCCATCCTAGAGTTCTGTATTACAGCAACAATTACAAGAGATCCACACCATTTTCTTTCAAAAGTCGGACTGCAGCTTTCATCTGGTGCCCAGACTGAATACTCACTTTGTAGGATCTCCCTGGTAAAAGCAGACGTCACCTTTTGCTCTCAAAGAGAGCACGTGAGTCAAGCCCTTGAAATCCGGCCAGCTCTGTCCCCAGAGGGCGGCAGGAGCCGACTCAATGCTTCAAACCAGTCAGGCAACTACACACTCAGACCAGTCGACTCTAAATGTAGGCCTGAGCTGTGACCTGCCATAAGCACGCCAACCAGTAATGACGGAAGAGATGCCATTCCATCAGGAGAACATCCATCACATGGCTGGAGAGAAGAGACTGAAAAGCTCCAAGCATTAAGAATGGGGAGCAGCTGGTGAGACAAAGCCTGCCAACCTGAAGATGCAACGGTGAATTAAAGCACCCGGGACAGCAGGCTAACCACGATCTTGTGACCTCCACAGGACAGGTTTCAGGCCCTAACCATCTCAGACTGCTAAAAGAGAAATATCATTGCAACCTCATGTAGGATCGTGAGAGAAAAAACATTTCAAGTGAATTCTGAGAGCTCCTGACTTCAGTGGTTCCACAGAAAATGAAGTGAAAATTGTGACTGCTCCTTGGGCACAAAGAAGTCTGATCTTTCTTAGAAGTTACCCATAATGCAGAGATGAGCCCTGAGGAGTTGTACCAACATCTGCCTCACCAGAATTCCTTATTACAGAGAATATACTTACTGTTCCAGCCAGGATATCATGAGGACAGCAATCCAGAAGATGGCTCTTGCAAACACGATCGTCTGTAAACTTCACCCTTTGTCTGGTTTCATCTCCTGAAATTCATTTGTGGTTTTAAATAAGGAGACATTAGAATAACGATAAGAGAATAAAGATATTGGCATGATCATTTTGCCTCAAAATGCAGATTAAAATACTTGGTGTTCCTGCTCCCCCAAAATTACTTTAAAAAAGCTTAGAGGGTAACAGGATATTCTGGAACACTTATAATTGGCAACAAACACTATTTTAGCATTTATTCATCCAGTACACCATGTTAAACACAGTGTTGGTGAGCCAAGTAGTGTCCAAGGCCTGTCATCCGAATACAGAGGCAGCACAGCCAGAAGGGAAAAAAGGAGACAGACAGTCTGGCTCGCAGCCAAAACCACTTTTTTTTTTATATTTTTCCTTCCCCGCCTTTTTTACCATGAGGAAGGGGCAATAGGTACCAAACCCCACACTATCAGAGGGCCATGAATCACAAACAAAGGCTGTGCTGGATCGTTTTTATATTTGCTCATCTGGTAATTAAGCCATCAGTCCATTTGGTTTGAGAACCAAATAAGCAGCGTGCTTTTCAAGGCCGTGCAAAGACAAATCATGTCAGTCTTGGCCTGGAACACGCAAAGCGTGCTTCCCACCCGTATCCCACCCTCAGAAGACATTTTACACTCAGGAGCCACTTAAAACAAGACAATATCAGAAAAGCAAAAAACTCAAAAGTAAAAAAAAAAAAAAAAAAGAAACAAAGTTAGTCAATACACACTGCGAGCTCCAACACATACTATACCCAGCTGCATTCTTCAAGACCTCAGCTGCAGAATTTTATGCCCACTGTTGAAAAGTTTTAAAGGAAAAGCTCTCTTGCCCACACCTGCAGTAAGGAAGTCAGGGGAATGATACATAAAAGTAAAGGCAACGTGGTAATGGTATGTGACAACTTTAAAGCTCATCTGTGTATATGACACAGGTATGTGTAACACTAAAGTATGAATATAGGATTCGCAAGCATCCAGGAATAATGTTGTGTCTACTGAAAATGGTTTGGTTTTTTTTTCTTTCTAAGCTACACTTTTAAAGTTACTTGTGAAAAAAAAAGCAAACACTTTTTTGTTTTTTGTTATAACAGCTTTAAAAATTGGTTGTGACTCACGGCTCGATGAACATGAGGCTTTTCTGCAACTCCCTTGCAGATTGATGTAGGCAGGCAAAGATACACTGAACCTTTATAAATAAAATAGAGGGGCCACAATTGTTCAGTTTGTATGAAATAAAAATATGGGAATCAATTCAACAGCAACTCAATACACAAAGAAAAGAAAAGCACTTATTCACTTAGGAAACCAAGTGCAAACTACCTGACCAGCCCTGCTAATTAGCTTCCTTGCATTCACAGTTCATCTTAGGACTGATCTTCTCATCCTCTTTTTTTTTTTTTATTTGCCTTTTGTGGGCCTGCAATAACTATTCTTTCCTCCCTCTGTAGCCCAAAGGTTCCCAGTTACCTGAAAAGCCATTTTCTGTACGGCTGTGCTTTTCAGACCTGTCTGCCACAGTCCGATGGTTCCTGGCACTCACTTTCTTAATTTTACTACTCTTGGCTTTGAGAACTGTAAAAAAAGCCCAGCTCTGAGCAGGGCTTGAGACCCCCTCGTAAATCATAGAATCACCAGGTTGGAAAAGATCCACCGGATCATCAAGTCCAACCATCCCTATCAAATCGCTTCAACCTCTTCCTTTTTCAAGGCATTTTAAGAGAAAACCTAGGCTCCAAGATGAGAAACGGCCACGATTTTCTCGACTTTTCTTGTCCCCACAGCCTTCCTTTCAACGATTTACTGCTTGCAGCCCCCTTCAAAACCATCTTCCTTCCCCATTTCCACGACGATGCGTGCGATTATTGTTTTCTAAGAGGACTCTTCAGAACCACCACCACCCCCGCCCAAGCCTTTACCGCTCATTACAAGGGTCCTGAGCGGCTTTCCTCGAAGCCACTTCTAGGGAATTCAAGCGACTCGCAGAAAGGAGACACAAACCGCGGCGGGAACGGGGGCTTCGAAGGGGCTGTCACATCTGCTACACCTACCTCCGCGCCCCTGCGAGCGGGGGCTGCCCCTACAACCTCCTCCTCCGCCATTAACGTCCCGAGGCGCACGTCCAGCTTCGCCCAGACGCCCCGCACCGCTCGTACGAGCGGTGCGGGGCGTCTGGGCGAAGCTGGACCCGGGCCTCGGGCCGCGCGTTGAGGCTCGGGCTGAGGCGGCGGCGAGGCCGCGGCGCGTCCTGCAGGCCCCGCCCGCCCCTACTCACCGTCCCGGGCCGTGCCCATGAGCTGGTCCAGCAGGGCGCGCATCTGGGCCTGGGCCGACATAGCAGAGGCAGGGTTGGGCCGCAGTGGTGGCGGCAGGAGGGAAGGAAAAGACGCTGCGGCCTAGGCCTGGGCGGCGGCGGCGGCGGTAGCTCCGGCCTCAACGGCGGCGGCGGCGGGCGCTGGGCGGAAGTGGCACCACCCACCGGCGCGGGGGATGCTGGGAATGGTAGTTCCGGGAGGATTGTGGGTGGAAATTGCGTTCGCGTCGCCGCGAGGAATTTCGGGAATTGTAGTCCTGGTGAGGGCATTGGGAGGAAGCGGTTTCTCCCTCCGCCGCGGGGCATGCTGGGAATGTCAGCCTTGATGTGGGAGCTGGGCGGAAGCGGCCCCTCCCCGCGCCGCGGGGCATGCCGGGAATTGTAGTCCAGGGGTGGGGGTCATGGTCTCATAGACTCATAGAATCACCAGGTTGGAAAGGACCCACTGGATCATCGAGTCCAACCATTCCCATCAATCACTAAACCAAGTCCCTCAGCACCTCGTCCACCCGTCCCTTAAGTACCTTCAGGGAAGGTGACTCAACCCCCTCCCTGGGCAGCCTCTGCCAGTGCTCAATGACCCTTTCCATGAAAAATCTTTTCCTAATGTCCAGCCTAAACCTCCCCTGGTGGAGCTTGAGGCCATTCCCTGTCGTCCTGTCCCCTGTCACTTGGGAGAAGAGCCCAGTTCCCTCCTCTCCACAACCTCCTTTCAGGCAGTTGCAGAGAACAATAAGGTCTCCCCTCAGCCTCCTCTTCTCCAGGCTAACCACCCCCAGCTCCCTCAGCCACTAGCGGTGCCAGGCCAAGCAGTGCCAAGCCATGCCAGGCCATGCGAGGCCATTCTGAGCAGTTCCAGGCCACACAAGGCCATGCCAAGCTGTGCCATGCCAGACAGGTGGCATTGTGGAGCAGATCGAAGCCTGCCCATGGCTTATCAGCTCCCACCCGCTCTATTTGCCCAGCAGTGCCCGGCTAGGACGGCTGCTGCCACCCCGGCGTTGCCATTGTGGGTCTGTGGAGAGGGAAGACAGAGCGCTGCGGTGCCGGCGCCAGGCTCAGCACTGGGTGCTCGGGGCAGGTTGGCAGGGAAGGCTCTGAGGGAGCAGACTGGGAGCCCAGGGTCATCCCAGGGCTCCAGCTATCCCTAACCATGATGGGCAGATTCCCCTGCCCTAAGTGTCCCCACCCTAGGCAGTGATAGGGCCAGCCCCACCATCCTGTGCCCTCCAGCTGTCACAGGCAGGCTGTCCTGTGTCCCCTGGCAGTCCCAGGTCCTCTGGCTGTCTTGCATCCCTGCTGTCCAGCATTCCCCGTCTATCCTGTGTCCCCTGGCCGTGCTGCCCCAGACACCCCCCTGGGGCACATCCCACTGCCAGAACAGGAATAGCAAAGCACTTCTGGCCACTACGTGTCATTGTCACAGTCTTCGGTCACTCACGTGCTGTGAGAGGCACCCAGTGCCCTATCAGTGGTGACAATGCTGTCCCCCTGGGTGCTGTCCCCACTGCAGGGCTGGTCCAAGCACTCTCCATGCAGTACGTCCCCATCCGTGCATGTGCAGGTGCTGCTGGGCAAAAGCCCCAGGCACCCAAACCGCCAACCCTGAGGAGCAAAGCCCATCTCCTGCCAGCTGTGCTATGCCCTGAAAAAAAAACCCAAAAAACCAAAAAAACAACCCTTGAAAACACTTTGAAAGCTTCCAAACTCCACCTAGGCAGCCCTGCACTTGCCTTAGGGGTGCAGAAGGCTGGAGATGGGGATTCTGGACCCATATGGGGGCTGCAGAACACCTGGGGGGACCCCACGAAGAGGCTTTGCCCGCTGCAGCCGGGAAGGCAGCGCCTGTTTGCAGAGGCATCGCTCGATCCACAGTATGTTCTTCAGAAGATCCCTACTCCAGGAGTCAAAATAGCATGAAATTTAATTTTACACCTATTTGACAAAGCTTGATATCGCCTCCAATCAGCAGGGAGATAAGAGCCCTCGGCACAAGTGCGCGGGCAGTTTGGCAGCTGGGGCTGCCGATTTAATAGGTGAATTTACAGGAACAACACTTGAAAATCCCCTAGCTAGTGAACCATTAAGGTGAGCCCTGCCTTCCGTCCCCGCGTCCCTCCCTGCGCTGCTCTCCCGTTGCTGGGTGCTAAAGCAAACCCCAGCTCTGTTTACCGAGTCTACTATTACAATACAGCTACCAAATATTTGCCAGCCGTCAGCTCGCTGCTCCACTATAAATACTTCAGGCCCAGGTGGAGGGACGGCGAGGGGGAGCGGCGCGGGAGCCTATGCATGGCCAGGCGGCTGCACCAAGGTGAGTGCTGAGCTGGGATCCTGAGCGATGCCCGCTGGCTCTGGGGTATTTGTCCGGCTCTGGGTGGCAGTGGGGCAGGCTGGTTCCATCGCTGGAGTAGCCCTGGGATGCTGAGATCCTCATCACCAGGGCAGGACTGGGGGTCCCACAGTGGGAACAGCACAAAGAGGGACCCCAAGGCTGGCAGCGTTGCTGGCTCCATCGCTGGAGAATCCCTGGGATGCTGAGGTCCTCATTGCCCTCCCCAGGGCAGCGCAGAGACAGGACTGGGGGTTCCACAATGGGAACAGTGCAAAGAGCGACCCCAAGGATGGCAGCAATGCTCGCTCCATCGCTGGAGAAGCCCTGGGATGCTAAACCCCTCATCACCTTTCCCATGGCAGCACAGAGACAGGACTGGGGGCCTCACAGTGGGAACAGCACAAAGAGGAACACCAAGGATGGCAGTGATGCTCACTCCATCGCTGGAGCAGCCCTGGCATGCTAAGACCCTCATTGCCTTCCCCAAAGAGACAGGAGCAGGGGTCCCACAATGGGGACAGCACAAAGAGGGACATCAGTGATGCTGTCTCAAGTTGGTTGCAGGGTCCAGCACCGTGCTTGTCATGGCAGGAGCAGGATTTGTCCCCTCAATATGTTCCCTGCCCCAAGACTCTCTCAGGGCTGGTCCCAGGCACATGGCCAGGGATGCCCTGCAGCAAGGCAGGGCTGGGGACTCTGCGGCACAGGCAGCACAAACCGCAGAGGGGCCTCATCCAGCTCAGCGAGACCCAGCCATGACCAGAGGCCACCAAGGTGGTGTGAGGAGGTGGCTGGGTTCACCCAGGGTAGGGAAACGCACAGGGACATTGTTGGGGAGGGAACATCCCACTGCCCCACAGCTCCGCGGGGTGTTCCCATTGCCCCATAGCTGGAGGGGACCGGGCTGCCCTGCATCTCACAATTTGAAGGGGACTTCCCTGCTGCCCCATGTGCCGTGACTTGGGGGGGATGCTCCTGTTGTCCCAGATCCCATGGAGGGGGACATCCTTGCTGCCCCACATCCTGTGGCTTTATGGGAATGCCCCTCCTGTCCCACATCCCATGTCTTGATGTGAACAATCCTACTTCCCCATGTCCCATGGCTTGCAGCAGGATGACATCCACTCTATGGTATGTCCCGTGCCTTGGAGGGGACACCCCCACTGCTCCATGTCCCATGGCTTGGTGGGGATGTCCTCGCTACTCCATGTCCCATGGCTTGGTGGGGATGTCCTCGCTACCCCACGTCCCATGACTTGTCGGGGATGTCCCCACTGCCCCATTTCTTGGTGAGGACATCCCCACCACCCCAAGTCCCATTGTCTGTGAGATTTTCTGTCCTGCAGCCCCATCGTGACTGTGGCGTGGCATGAGGCAGCGCTCCTGCCACCGCAGGGCCAAGCGCTGCTGTTGGGGGGCAGGTCACAGAGATGCTGGGGCGGGTGCCACCCTCACCCTGCTATCCCTGTCCCCAGCGTGAGTCCGAGCACCGAGGTGACCCTGTGCGCCAACATGGCTGCAGGTGTCATCCGGCCCTTGGCTGAGCTGCGGCTGCCCTCGCCCTTCCCACACGGCTTGCTGCTGCCCGCACACCCTGAGCCTGACTTTCCCGACCTCTTCGAAGAGGAGGAGGAGGAGGAGGAAGAGGAGGAAGACGAAGAGGAGGTGGCAGAAGAGAGCACGGGGACAGAGTTGGCCACCTCAAGCGCCACTGAGACCACGCTGCGGCTCCTCAAGTTTTCGGAGCTCATCAGCTGTGACATTCAGCGGTACTTCGGGCGGCGGGGCCGGGACGAGGCCGCCGGCAGCCGCGACGTGCCTGAGGACTGCGGCTCACCCCGGCACGTCGAAGCCGAGGCCGCAGCACCACATGGCAGCCCCAGGGCCGTGCACAGGCTGGGGCCGCTGGCAGAGCTCTTCGAGTATGGTGTGCACCGGTGCCTGCTGCCACGGGCAGCCGGTGGCAAGACGCAGCGGCTGGAAAGGAAATATGGCCACATCACCCCCATGCACCGCAGGAAGCTGCCGCCTTCCTTCTGGAGGGAGCCTGGCCCCAGTCCCGCCAGCCTCCTCCATGCCGGCACCCCGGATTTCAGCGACCTCTTAGCCAACTGGACGGTGGAGCCGGGGCCGGAGCTGCCAGGGCGGGAGGTGCCACCCGAGCCATTCGCTGGGCTGTGACCCCGGGGGCCTCCAGACCCACCACGTGCGGCCCCGTTAAGGATAAACCCGATGGCTCCAGCCGCACCTGGAGCTGCCGGGTCAGAGCCGGCGATGGGACGAGTGAATAAATGACTCCAGCCAGGCACCAGCGCGTGAGGTGTCCTTTGCCACCCACTGTCACAGTGTCCCTGCTGCAGTGACAAAGGGTCGGTCGCTGGCTGCCCCGGCAGCAGGAGGAGGCAAGAAGTGCGGTGCTGGCAGGAGCCAGCAGCCCATGTTTACTCTGCGGCCCAAGTTGGTGGATCCCGTCCCCTTATCTCAGCCACGTGGGTGCAAAGGGCGATGCGGGGGCCTCATAAAGCACCCGGCTGCCAGCACCCACTGGGGACCTGCCACTGCCCTGGGGACACACTGCACCCTGGCAATGCCAGGGAACCAGACCCATGCTGGAGGTCCCATGGAGCCGGGAGGGCAACCGTCCCTTCTGCATGGCCCCTGCTGACCGAGCTGACTGTTACCAGGGCCCAGCTGAGGCATTCTCCGCTTTGTGGTGGCTCTTTGTTGGCCTTGAATGGGAAAAGAACCAGGGAAGGGGCAGCCACCCCCTGCCTTGAGCACATCATCCCTGCCTTGGGGCTGAGGAAGCTGGGGGAGCCCATGCAGCCCCCCAGTTTGCACTCTCCCAGCCCCAAGGTGAACACCAACAGCTGGCCCTGACCCAGGGCAGCAGCACCAGAGGAAGAAGAGAAGCAAGAGAGGGGCAGCACCACACTAAAAGTACAAACGGGCTTTATTTCAGCACAGTATCCTGCTGTCAAAAGCCCCTCCAGGTACCAGGTTGCCCCTGCCTGAAGGAGGAGGGGGCAGCCTCAAGGCAGGGCAGGGGGTAACAGGGGGATGAGGAGCAAGGATGGTGGGAGAGGGGAGGTGAGGTGCCAGGGCTGGAGCCCTCCTCATCACCCAAGGGAGTGCAGGTTTCGCTCCCTGCCCCAGGCCAGATCCACTGCTGGTGGGTTTTAGGGTGCCTGGCAGAGCCAGAACAAGCTGCAGAAACACAACCAGGGGTGACTTAGGACCCGAAAGTGGGTAGAGGGGTAAGGCAGCAGCAACGGTGGCCAGAGGACAGGAGGGGTACAGACTAGAGACACAGGCTGCAGAACCAACACTGTCCCAGAGCAGGCAGCTCTCCCCTCCCTGCCCCAAACCCCAGGGGTGTCTCTCCACATGGGGATTTCAGGTCAGAGTGGCTGAGGAAGCCAAGAAAGAACATGAAGGAACAGCTGCTAAACCATGGGAGCCCTTTTATTGCACAGCAGAGCAGGGCATGGCCCCCTCCTCTGGCCAGAGGGGCTAGCAGGAGCATGGGTCAAGGCAAAAAGGGCCCTGTGAGCAAAAGGGAGCCCTCACCTTGCCCTCTCTGCACCCCACACAGACCCTGCAGCAGAAGCCAGCGCAGGGGCAAGGTCCCAGATAGTTCAAGCTGGGTGAATGAGGCAATAGAGGCCATGTGCAGATGACCGAGCCCAGCTCAGCAGGGTGCTTCTGCTGCCCTGGCACACTCCAACCACCACCCAACCCTCAGAAAAAACCTAAACCAGGAGCTAACAGAGCCAAGGGTGTGTTTTGATCCCTTGGGAAAGCAAAGAAGGGGCAAGAAGAGGAGGCAGTAGATGCGGGAAGGCAGCAGCAGGCAGGAGAGCCAGGGCAACATGGCCCTGTCAGTGCTCCAGGCACTGCCAATGCCTGCACAGGCTGGCCCAGTCCTCTCCCCACCTCCCACAAAAGGGGGTCCCCGGCTCCATGGGGCTGGAGAGCATCTCCACTCAGTAGCACCATCCTACATCACGTCTGTGCCAGCGAGAGCTCCTCCAGGCCCTCCTTCCCCAGCCGGTATCTGGCGAGGTCCTTGCGGGTGACCATGCCCACCACCTGCCAGGAAAGGGACAGGGATCCAGGCTCATGCTGGTGTGCAGAGCCTGGGGACAAGGGCTGTGTCATCCCCCAGAGCCCAGACTGCCTGCATGCAGCGAGCAGGAACTCACCTCATTACGATTGTCTACAACAACCAAGTGCCGCAGTCCCAGGGCTCGGAAGAGCTTGAACACCCGCGGCAGAGACGCCTCCTGCAAGGCAGAGCAGGGCTGCAAGGGCTGCTGCAGCCCCAGCCAGTACCCAACACCCACCCAAGACCCCCAGCTGCTGGGGTGCAGAGGGGTCCCTGACCAATACCTGAGGCACCGTGTAGGGCGAGGGGTTCATGAACTCGCTGAGGTCGATCATGCACTCGCGCTCGTCCTGGGAGACGTGGATGGACTGGATCGGGGGGAAGCGGGGGTAGGCGTCTCGGAAGTCTTTCAGCTTCAACCGCCGCTGCACCAGGCTCAGGTTGGCCCTTTCCACAAAAACCTTGGGAAGAGAGACACCGTTGGGAACTGTCCTGCAGCACCCACAGGCACAGGGGCAGGGAGGGAAGAGGGCAGCAGCATGGAGCAGACAGACCATGTGCAGGAGAAGAGCGTGATTGCTGTTCACATGGGGTTTGTAAGCCCAGCAGGATCATAGAATCACTAGGTTGGAAAGGACCCGCTGGATGGATCATCGAGACCCACCATTCCCATCAACCACTAATCCATACCCCTCAGTGCCTCATCTACCCGTCCCTTAAATACCTCCAGGGAAGGTGACTCAACCCCGTCCCTGGGCAGCCTGTTCCTGTGAAATATTTTTTCCTGATGTCCAGCCCGAACATCCCCTGGCGGAGCTTGAGGCCATTCCCTCAAAAGGATGGGGCTGGGCTAACCCTGGCAAAGCACAGCAGCCCACATTGTCTCCTCGGGTGAACCGAGGGAGATGGCAGGGACTCTCTGCCAGCTCCTCCAGAGCAAGGCAGGCACCAAGGGCCCTGAGGCAGCAGGAGCATGGGGCACTGAGGCTCTGACACAGCCCAGTCGGCCTCCATGCAGCATCACCCACCTTGTGCTTCAGCAGGACGATGAGCTGGGAACGCAGGATCAAACCCCGCAGTCCTGCCACCTGCAACAGAGCCCCATGTGTCAGATAGGGCTGTGGGGGCAAGCGTTCCACGCCACAACCAGCCCTTGCGTGGCCGACCCCCAGCTGCGTGCCCTGACCTGCGTGGCATCAGGGCTGCTCTCCACCACTGGGAAGCCGTTGTGGTTGGAGGAGGTGTCGCTGAGAATGTCCACAACCGTCCCCACTCGCTCGATCCTCCGCAGGCAGGTGACAGGAGTGCTCATGACCTCCCTGCAGGGAAAGCTTGGTGTGAAACACAGCCCCGTGGCAGCACAGCCCCAAATATTTCCCCTTGGTACACACGCCTCTGCAGCCCTGACATCTCCTCTGTCCCCAAAACCTGTCAGGGACGTGGAGAGGAAATGTACTGCAGGCAAAGTTCACTGCTAGAGAAGAAGGTGGCACAAGGGGACAGCAGGATCCTAGGCCTGAAGTGCATCACCACCTCCCTTTCTAGTTCAAGCCAACAGCATGGTGCAAAAGCTGCTGCCCTGGGAGTAATGTGCTCCCCGGTCCTCCTACCTGGCTGTGAGGGAGTGGGACGTCACCGGGGCCTCCCAGTGCAGGAAGGGCACGCTCTGCAGCTGGATGTGCATGTCATATAGCCCCTGCAAGGAGAGCCAAGCTGTCAGGAAAAGCCTGGAGAGATGCTGAGGGGTACAGCCAGGCAGCAGCTCACCTCTGAGAGGGAGCACATGCTTGTCCTACCCACCTCAACTCCCCAGTGCCCCTAACCCTGATCCAAGCCTCCCACCATGTCCTACTGAGCACACACCAGCCCTCACCTCCACAAAATAGTCTCCCACAATCTTGGCTGTCATCAGCACCAGCATGATAGGGAAACCATACGTCACATTGCCCGTCGCCTCCATCATGATGACTGTGAGACTCAGCGTCATCCGCACTATCCCACCTGCAAGAGGCACCCAAGCGAGTTTGGGGGTTTAGGGGAGCAGAGAAACATGGGGAGAGGAAACAGGAAAACACTGGGGGCCCCCAAGTCTCTGGATGGTGATCCAGGACTGCCCACACAGGCAGGGAGGCCCAGGACGAGCCCTCAAGAGTGGCCCAGCGTTGCCGCACTTAGTAGGGTTGTTGGGAAACCAACAGCCAGGCTGGGCTTCAGCTGGGGAAGAAGTTGTGCCAGGGAAGCAGTGATTGCTTCTTCCCATGCCACGTTCAGGAGGTGTGGGGAACTCACCCAGCTGTGCGGCAGCTCCCATCAGGGCGTACTTCCCAGGATCAGCCCAGATCTGAGCACAGGAGAGATAAGGGGCCAAATCAGCTGCTGGCTCCAGGAAATCCAGAGATAACAAAGAGTATCCTGGTCCCTAAACTCCCTTGCAAAGAGGGGAAGAGTGCCTGCTGCTGGTAGGGCTCTGCTGGGACGTGGGAAAGCCCAGACAGCTCAAGAAGACATGAAGCGAGGAGCCAACCCACTCCAGACTGCTGCGCCAAGCTGTTTGCAAGCTCCATGCACGTTGCCTGCCCAGTGGCAAGGGAGAAGGGCTGAGTGCAACAGCTCCTGCCACCCAACACTCCTTCCCACCAAGGACTCACCGAGCCTTTGGATAGGTAGGACAAGGAGATGCCAAAGAGCCTTCCCCAGGCAGCACCGATCAGCAGGGAGGGGATGAAGACTCCTGCAGACACCGTGAGGCCATACGTCCAGCAGGCCAGAAAGAAATACATCAGCGTGAACAGGCCCAGCGTCATAGGGTTGTAGGAACCTGAGGCGGAGAGAAAATGGAGAGTCAACGCTGGTCCTGCAGCCCAGAGGACAGCATGATGGGCTGCAGCCATGGCAAAACAAGAAAGCAGCAGCCCCACAACACACTCCCAGCAGTGAAAGCCCCTCGGGTGGGGTGCACCTTCCTCTGTGGCAGCAGAAGCCTTTCCCACTGGCTCTTTAGGTTTTTTCTGCCTGGCCAAGGACCCCACCAACTGGCCAGTGCCATCCCGAGCCCTCACAACCCATGGAATGCAGCAGGCACCTTTCCTCCATCTCATGGCCCATGATGACCTGTCCCTTTCCCAGCCCTGTGGTTCCCAGCCTCCCTGATGAACTTCAAAGCCCTGAGGGACCACCAGTGATGGAAGATGAGGTCAGGAGGACAGAGGTGCTGGTAAGCTGGCAGGGACCCACTGCCAGCTTGGAGATCAACTCAAGGTCTTGCAAACTCCCTACAGTTCCCACGGCTGCTCCGGCCAGTCTGAAGCTGCCCCACGGCATGGGCCGTCCCATTACAGCGAGAGCCTGCTGTCCCCAGAACTCAGCCTACTGCTATTTTAGGATTGCTGAACAGCTCAGTCTAGTTTAAACACATACTTTGCAACCTCTCCTTCACAGAGAGGTCAGTGGACCAAAGCCCTGAGTCAGGGAAGACCCAGCGCTGCAGGCAGTGACCCCAGGACACAGGACTACCATCACTTGGCTTCAGGTGGCCAAGATGCACTACCTGGGTCGTGCGTCCAGAGATTCAGAGCTGTTTGCTCCCTGCCTACATGCAGCTGGGCACAAAACTCAGACCAGCAATCAGAGGTCTGAGGGAAATGGGAGCCAAAATGCATTTCTCAAGCAAGTCCAAACCCCAAGATCCACCTCCACAACTTGCCCAGAAGGTAAAGTCATTCTGGGGCAAAAAGGCTCTGCTAATTAATTAAACAGCCAGAGACAGTCCCAGGATGGATTTCAGACAGCTGGTGAAGGTCAGACACGCTCCTCCGCAACTCAGAAGTGACAGTCCGCAAACATGCATGAACAGAACCAAGTCGTTGCCCACAGGCTCCCAAGACCACAGTCCCCTTTGGCTAAGCTCGTACGTGCCACCAGACACAGCATCCATCCCTCTTCCTTTCATCACCGCAGGCAGAGTGCTTGGTTGGATCCCATCATGACCTTGTGGGGCTGTGCCAATTGTCCCTTGCCTTGTCCCACAAGTGGCCATGGAAAAGGTCAGCCACCTTGCCTGAGCCCAGCCCCACTCTACTCATGTTCAGGGACCCACTCGCGAGGCGTACGGACCTGGAGGGTCATGGAAGAGGTTGACGACACTCTTCTCAGGTGTGTTGAAAAAGGCAGTGGCCATGGAGTTGTACTCTCCATCAGCGCAGAAAAGCTAAGGGGGAAGAAAAGAGAGTTAGAATCATAGAATCACCAGGTTGGAAAGGACCCATTAGATCATCGAGTCCGACCTTTCCCATCAAATACTAAACCATGCCTCTCAGCACCTCATCCACCCATCCCTTAAATCTCTCCAGGGAAGGTGACTCAACCCCCTCCCTGGGCAGCCTCTGCCAGTGCTCAATGACCCTTTCTGTGAAAATTTTTTTCCTAATGTTCAGCCTAAACCTCTCTTGGTGGAGTTTGAGGCCATTCCCTGTCGTCCTGTCCCCTGTTACTTGGGAGAAGAGCCCAGCTCCCTCCTCTCCACAACCTCCTTTTAGGTAGTTGTAGAGAGCAATGAGGTCTCCCCTCAGCCTCTTCTTCTCCAGACTAAACACCCCCAGCTCTCTCAGCCCCTCCTCATAAGGCCTGTTCTCCAGCCCCCTCACCAGCTTCGTTGCTCTTCTCTGGACTTCGCTGTCAACCAGCACCCCCAGGTCCCTCTCCTCCAGGCAGCTTTCCAGCCAGACTTCTCCTAGTCTGCAGCTGCACAGGGTTGTTGTGCCCCCAGTGCAGGGCCCGGTATCTGGCCTTGTTAAACCTCCTGCCATTGGTCTCAGCCCAGCGGTCCAGCCTGTTCAGATCCCTTTGTAGCCTCCTTACCCTCCATCAGATCCACACTTCCACCCAGCTTAGTGTCATCCACAAACAAGTGGCAGAGGAGGCTGCCAGGCTCCCAGGAACACGAGCTGGTGAGGAGACAGCTCTGGGCAGCAAGCACACCAATATCCCGCTTGGGTCTCCAGCTCCAGCTGGAAGGTCCAGTGCCACAGAACCCAGTAGGGTCTCATCTCCCCGCTCAGTCCTCAGCCTTTGCCCAGGCTCGGGGTGCTCCCCAACCTGAGGGCCCGTTGTCCAGCATCTCTACCTGCAGCGGATAAGCCACCGTGCTCCCCTGGATAGGCTGGCAGTCTCTTGAGCAATAAATCATGACAAACCCCACAGTAGCTGTCACTGCGGCCACCAGCATGGCCTCGACCACCTGGAGACAGGGCCGGTGGATGTACCTGTGAAGGGAGCAGAAAAGCGAGGGTGGCAGTCAGGGGTGCAGGCAGGATCCCCCACATCCTCGTTTGGCATATCCCATCGGGTGCAGAGACAGGCTGGCTGCCTCTGCTGCCCTCCCAGCCCTGCCACGCTGCCCTGCTCTCTGGCAAAGCTGGTGTAGGAGGCCAGCAGCAAGAGGAGCTTTATCCACCCAGCCCCAGCAGCCCTGCCCACCTCCCCTGCGTGGAGCCGGGTATGGCTCCCATGGAAAGGTTGGCGTGATCCTCTAAGAGGAGTGATGTCTGGAAAGTGCTGCAGGCTCCACCACCGTGGGTCATCCCTCCCCTAGACCACATGGCCAGTCCTGGGGTTTGCAAAGCTGGTAACAAGCACTGGGCTGTGAAGGCTTTAGCAGCTCTTTGAGGTCTGCACAGCTCTTGCATTTCTTTGGGCTCCTAAGTCACTGAAGGGAAATACTTTGCAGGGTCAGAGCAACGGCTGCTGCCGGTCATGTACGTGGCATCTTTGCCATCTTCCAGGTGCTGCTGTCGCTCATGCCACATGCGATATCACAGCATCGCTCTGCCCGGGGAGCGCAGAAGGCATCAGCCAACCCATGTCAGTCACCATAGCTGCCTACAAGCTCCTACCTGATCCGGAACATCGTTAACCAGTAATTGAGGGCATTGAACAGTGCTCCAAGGATCCCACCTGCGAATGCAAAGAGGAAAAGCTCAGCACACAGGTCGCGGGCTGCCCAGGGCACAAGGAACATGTGAAGCTCAAGGAGACATCAACAACTCAGTCAGCTTGCCTGGCAGCCCTGGGACACGAGGGCAGCCAGGCCCTGACACAAAGAGCAGCCCAGCAGCAGGGTGGCCAGGAGCCACTGTCACAGCCCAGGCACCAGGTGGGAAAAGGGCCACAGAGATAAGGGCAATTAGTTTGAAAGTAAGAAGTTTCCCACAACTGACGTACTGACCCCACTCAATGACACAGATTAGAGGGCAAGGGTTGGGCCACCATCCAGCTCCTGCCCCGGTATAAGCCCCACAAGCAGCTTCTGCTCCAGCATTTAATGGATTTCCCATCCTCCCTACGAAACTAGATCCAAAAGATATTAAGCCCAGAAAAAGACGAGAGGAAGTTATTCAGACTAATCGAATTGAAAGAGCAGCACTCTCACCAACCACTCCCATGAAGATGAAGATAGGAATTTCCTGGATCGTGTATCCCATTTTCTGCAAACGAAAAAGAAACAAGTTTTGGGTCTCCTGACCCATCTGCAGCCCCATAGTCTGTCTGCTAGGACAGCACCAGTCTGTGCCAGCAAGCAGCTCCTAGAGCTGTTCCACAGTCTCCCTCAGATACCCCACAGGCCCCAGATCCGGCAGCGGCTGCAGAAGCAACTTCTGCTGGGCCTGGTGGAGCTGGATCTGGCCAGACCCCAAAGCCTGTTCAGGTAGAGCCTGTCTCAGCCCCCAGAGTGTCTGAAGACTGTCCAGCAGCCTAAAGCTGCCGTGGGCTGCTTTTAAATCCCCCAAGAGAGCCTCAACCGGGGAATATCAGTGCCATACCTCATTATCAAACCTGCCAAAGTTGATGAGCCCAGGACTGGAGAGGTCCCAAGCGTTGCCGTGGTAAACGCTCAGGACAGAGTTCAAAGTGAATGTAGAGATCATGGAAGCAAAGAACTGGAAGGAGATGCAGCCCAGAGTCACTGCCAGACGCCTCCAGCCCCGCTCCCTCACTCCCAACCATCGCCCCAAGGCCCCTGCGGAGGGTTTGGCACCCGCAGTGTGATGGCAGGAAGCTTGGGGATGCGAGGCATCAGGAAAAGGCAATGCCTCACAGCAGAGCCAGCAGCCCTCAATCTATTGCTCCTGCTTTCCAGCACTTACGATTCTCCATGTTAGGAACTGGTTCCAAAAGGAAGCCCCTTCCTCCAAGCTGAAAAGGACACCCCCTGCAAGAGCAAGAGAGAAACACTCTCTCAAGACACGCTGCCACGGACACTTGGCTCACAGCAGCAGCTGAGGCGTCCAAATTCACCCCAGCCCACATGCCCTGCGCTGGCCCAACCTCACAGGCTCCAGCAAAGGGACCAGCCGAGCCCACCCAGCCACCAGCAAGGAACCGTCTGCAGTGAAGCCCCTCCAGTGCTCCCCTCACCCCAGGGAGGCCGAGTGAAAGGTCCTACTCCGGGGTCAGGGCAATCCTCAGTTTCAGAACAGCATGGGGGATGATGTGATTGAGAGCAGCCCTGCAGAGAAGGACTTCGGGTGCTGGTGGTTGAGAAGCTTGACATGAACTAGCAGTGTGTGCTCGCAGCCCAGAAGGCCAACAGTATCCTGGGCTGCATCAAAAGAAGTGTGGCCAGCAGGGCGAGGGAGGGGATTCTGCACCTCTCTTCCTCTCTTGTGAGACCTCATTTGGAGTATTGTGTCCAGTCTGGAATCCTCAACATAAGAAGGAGATGGAGCTGTTGGAACAGGCCCAGAGGAGGCTACAAGGATGATTTGAGGGCTGGAGCACCTCCCATCCAAGGACAGGCTGAGAGAGTAGGGCTTGTTCAGCCTGTAGAGAAGTCTCCGAAGAGACATTAAAGCAACATTCCAGTACCTGAAGGGGCTACAAGAGAGCTGGGGAGGGACTGTTTACAAAGACTTGTAAGGATAGGACAAGGGGCAATGGGTATAAACTGGAGAGGGGCAGATTTAGACTAGACATAAGGAGGAATTTCTTCACCATGAAAGTGGGGAGGCACTGGAACAGGTTGCCCAGGGAAGTTGTGGCTGCCCCATCACTAGAGGTGTTCAAGACCAGGTTGGATGGGGCCTCGAGAGGCTGATCTAGTGGGAGGTGTTCCTGCCCACTGCGGCAGGGTTGGAACTGGATGATCTCCAAGGTCCCTTCCAACCCAAACTATTCTATGATCCTATGACTTAAGACAGACCATCCCCCTCTTCTCTTTGAGACCCACGTGGCACAGCAGGACAGTTTGGAGTGGGGACAGGCCCTGGCAAGATCTGCTTGGAGGCACCGCTTGGCATCAGAGAGCTGAGACACATACCCACAGGGGCACCAAATGCAGCTGAGACGCCAGCAGCAGCTCCAGCTGAGACAAAGTCCCTCTTCTCGGTGTCTCTGCGGAAGTACTCGAAGATCTGAATCAAAGTGAAGGCACTTTTAGGGCTAGCCACAAGCAAGAGTTACAAGGGACACAGGGGACACCATATAACCCCCCTGAACCAAGGAACAGCCCGGTTCACAGGAGGGGAGCCTGCTGCACAGCCCCTCAACCCTCAACACCAACCTTAAAGTCTCGCTTCAAAGATGTGGATCTCCCCTGGGAGATCCCAGCAGCGATCACTGCTCCAGAGTGAATCATGGGTCCTTCCTGCAGGCAGGAGAGCAGAGTCAGGCCAGAGAAGGAAGAATCCCAGAACAGTCAAGGATGGTTGAATGCTGCTCACCAGGTTGCAGCCCTGAAGGAGCTGCTCAGGCACACGGTGCCAGGTCTCTGCAGAGCCTGCCACTTCTCCCCTAAATCCTCATTCTACTGAGCAGCTCCTGTGGCCTAATCCTACCAGCACTCCCTTCAGTCAAGGGGACAGGGGCTTCCCTTGCTTGTCCTCAACCCCAGCAAGACAGAAAGATCCCAATGGGGCAGCCAGGTGTCCCCATCTAACGTCTATAGGGACAACCACCCATGGACATCAGCTGCTCTCCTGCCCTCTGCAGAGCCACATGCTTGGTGGCACCGCATGCCTAGGGGCTCCTCAAAGCTGGCAGACCAGAGGTTACAACTGAAAAATGGCCGCAGGGCCACCAGCACCATGTTCCTGACCAGCGTGAGGCCAGCAACAGGCTGCAGCACACGTGCCAGCAGAAGGTACCAACACGCCAGGAGTGCTTTGCGTACATCACCTTTCCAACAGCCAGGCCACCGACCACCGAGAGGATGACCCCGCAGACTTTGATCACCAGCGTCTGCAAAACAGAGACAGCAAGCACGGCGCATCACACAGCTGGCATGAGGGACATGGCTGCCACAGCCACAGGGGGCACAAACCCAGCGACCCCATGGAAACTGTGATTCTCACCCTCCCCAATGGGTTTGGCCAACTTTCTTCTTGGCCAGAGCAAAAGAATTATCTAAAGCTGCTCTTCCCAGTGCCAGCGGCCAATCCTAGAACAGCTTTAACTGCCTGACACTGGGAGGGGAAGAGCTACGGAGCCAGGCAGCACGTCCAGGAGCTTCTGCCAGCTCCCCTTCTGTCGCAGTGCTGGCAGGGAGCACCCCATGAGGACACGAGGCATCCAGTGAAGGAGATAACGGCACAGGCAGAAGGTATGCATCCCACCACCTCCCGTTTCCTACCTTGAGGCGGACAACATGCGGGATCTTGACGCCGTTGAGATAGCATTTGATCTGAGGAATGCCACTGCCAGCTGCCACAGGCTGTGAGGAGAGAGAGAGCGTGAGTGGCTACCCCACACAGGGTGGGGACACGCTGGCCACCTTGCCCTGTCCCTCAGCACGGGGCACACCAAACACACCCTTGGGGAGGCTGGCAGGTGAGGCCAAAGCCTAGCTACAGGCTTGAGGGAGGCATCCATGAGGCACATGAGCCCAACCCTGGTCAGGGAGAAGGAGGAGGCTGGGCTCCTGAGCATGCCAGGGTGTCCCCACCAGCTGCCTTGTGAGCTGCAAAAGGGTCACGCTTGGTGGCCAGGGAGAGCAAGGGCAAAGCCACAAGGAAGACTGCTGACCCAGAGTAGCCCACGGGGAGCTATTGGCCCCTCCTAGCCACAACTAGTCTCTGGTTCATCCTCCCAAGGCAATGATCAGCCTGCTCTCCACTGGTAATCATGTACACCCAACGCAAAGAAGCCAAGTAGGTGCCAAGGCTTGCAAAAGCCACACTTGCACCAAAGGCAGGAGCACACCCTCTCCCCCAAGCTGCCAGCACCGAGGAACTAGGCTACCAAGAACCAATTTGGCAGAAACACACTTGCTATTACACAAATGTGCATGTTTTTTAGAACCACAATGCTTCATGTAAGAGCTGGGGCAGGAGACACGGGTGTACTCTGCGCAGGCCACCTCCAAATTCTTACCTCTATGAAAGCAACTATAACAGAGCCCACCATCACCACACTGGCATTCAGGGTGGCCCAGAGTAAGAGGGAGAAAGACAGGCCCCCTTTCTCTGTGAACTTGTCAATGTCTGGGGAGGCGACTCAAGGAAAGGCCAGTATTGGTTGAACACCCTCCTTCCCACCGTGATAAAGCATCGCTAAAATGCTCCATGGGCTGCAGCAGCACAACAGATCCTGCATGCTCAGCACAGCTGCTGGGAGGAGCCAGCCTACTCTGTCACAGCAGTACCTGGCCACGGCTCAGCCCTGCAGACCAGCCAGGCACTCAGCAGCACCATCTGCGCCACCAAACCCACTCCCCCAACCTCCCTCTTGTGGCTACTGGAACCAGAGATTCCACAGCTCCCAGCTGGCTGGTGGCCATGGCTCCATGAGAGGATACTGCCCTTCACCACTCGGTACTTCAGCCCCGCCAGCTTCTCCACCACGATGTCAATGAAGCAGGCGACGAGGCCAGTGAGGATGCCGATCATGGCACAGATGACCCAGCGCTTGATCTCCACTGTCCGGAAAGCCTGAGGGACAGTCAACCGTCAGATCCTGCTGCCGCCCAGCCCAGCCCAGCCCAACCCTGGCCAGCATCAGGGATCTCTAACTTATTTGGCCATCTTCCCCAGCCCAGCCCTAAACTCAGACAGCTCTGAGGACAGTTGCCCACATTAAAATGATGCTGGCTGACCCAGGATTGCAATTTACCTATTCAAAGCCAGTGTCCTGGCTCCTCTGTGGAATCCCTAAGAGCAGGCATGCTCTTTCAGCTCACCTGCCTCCAGCAGGCCCCTCCTGTGCGGCTTTTTGCTGCACCACTGACTCCCCAAATCCTCAGGGAGATCTTTCACGTGGCTCCAGGAGTCCCTCTGCCCAGGGACCTGCCCCATGCCACCCTGTGATGCCACCACGTGCAGCCAGGCTAGCTCCCATTTGAACCAACCCACGCCGAGTCCTTGCTCTTGGGGTTTTATGGCTCATCACAAGTTGGTCAGTGCCCATAAATCCTCCCCAGCTTTGATTGTAACCTCCCCTAGGTCAGAGAAGCCTTGGAGCAGCCAGGCACTGCCTGGGAATTTCCCTAGGCCATCCCACCTGCAGGAACGGTGGGCAACCGGGTCATGGTGAGACTCACCGCATGGTTAATCCTCCTCTCCTCCTCCAGGAACAGCTGGTTTTCACTGTTGTCATAGTCCAGGCTCTAGTTCAGGAAAGGAAGATGCTGTTACTGTCTAGCGCAGGGGAAGAGACACCCATGCTGGGGAGGGCCGGCCTCAGACCCTCATCCCTGTCCCTCCACACCCCTGTATCTTTTTCTTCTCTCAATTGCACTCCTTCATGCTGAAATCCCTCTAGCCTTGCGGCCACAAGCCCATAACCCATGTACCTTACCCACTGCATCCCAGGGCGGGGAAGACAGATGTTTACCTCATACTTGAGCGACAGCAGCTTCTCGTTGTGGGGAATCTCATTGAGACGCTGCCGAGGGAGCTCCGTCTCCTGCGGGATGTGACGTGCATGTTAGGAAGGTCAGTTCTGAATCCAACCCTCCCCTCTGCCACAAAACTGCTGGTTTAATGCTGGCTTTCACACTCAGGAAAGGCAGGGAAGGCTGCGGAGATCCAAACCCCAGTGCAAAATGCCTGGCAGCCCAGGATCCAGGCTGATTTTCCACCAGCTGGGGCATGTATGGGATGTAAGACAGCTGGAATAGGCAGTCAGGCATGCACCCTCAACCAGATGCAGAGTTTGCCCAGCTGGGTACCACGCTCCCATCTTCATCCAACGCTGCCTCAGAGCAGCTCCGCGCGCCAGCAACCTTTCACCTCAGCAGGAAATTCCTTTGGCCAAAAGCATGGAGCTATTTCAAGCAGGCCTTGCAGAAACCAAGTTTTGTTTTCCAAATTCTTCTGACTGTACAAGCTGCTCCCAACCTTGATTTAGGGCATTTACTGAGGTAGGACGGGTCCTGGGGCAGCAGCACCCTGCACCCTTCGCTGCCCCTGCACTACAGTTACAGCCAAAGCCAGCCCAGCCTTTACTCTGAGGTGCCAGATTAAGACATATTTCTTCCCATTTAAGAATTTCACAAGAATTCTAGCAATATTCCACAATATCTAGCAAAAGAGAAGGCTGAGGGGTGACTTCATTGCTCTCTACAACTACCTAAAAGGAGGTTGTGGAGAGGAGGGAGCTGGGCTCTTCTCCCAAGTGACAGGATGAGAGGGAATGGCCTCAAGCTCCACCAGGGGAAGTCCAGGCTGGACATTAGGAAAATTTTTCACAGAAAGGGTCATGGTACTGGCAGAGGCTGCCCAGAGAGGTGGTTGAGTCACCTTCCCTGGAGGTGTTTAAGGGACAGGTGGACAAGGTGCTGAGGGACATGGTTTAGTATTTGATAGGAATGGTTGGAACCGATGATCTGGTGGGTCTCTTCCAACCTAGTGATTCTATGAAAAGTTGTCTTCTCATTTGTGCTTCCCACAGCTCCACGGCTGAAGCAGGAGCATCTAGGGAAGAAAAGCTTTTCTGTTGTGTGTGGAGGGGAACAAGTTGAAGCCTGAGAGTTTCTGCAAGATGCCCTGCCTGCCCGGGTCTGTCTTGGGGCTGAGCTGTCCCCTCCCTTGCCTTCACCCCAAGCCAGACAGCAGGAAAGAGAAGCAGCTGTAAGGAGCTCTCATGCAATAAAGAAGAAATCCCTTCCCACTCCACTTTCTTCTGCATTGACTCCCACGAGAGGAAGGTCCCTGCACCAGCAGGCTGGTGCTGGTGCCCAGAGGGGACCACAGCATCCTCAGGCCAGTGCTGGGGCTAAGGGGAAGCTGCGAGGGTCAAGGCAGAGCAGCTGGCAGCTGCCTGTGCCACCAGGTCACCCAGCCTAGGAGGAAGCACCAGTGCCCTTGCGGGACAAGCAGGATGGGAACGGGGAAATGAAAGCAGTCGTTAGTGCTGGAAGAAGGGTAGGGGTGTCAGTAACAACAGGCCACTCACCAGCTCCCGGACATCCTCGTTGAGGTCCACATTGCTCAGCTGCCCAATGCGCAGGAAGGAGGAAGGAGTGAGCTGAGGGAAGAAGGGAAAACAGGATCAGTTCCTGAAGGCACTGGGAGCCTTGACAGAAGGACGGAGCAGGGATGAAGGTGCTCATGCTCTGTGCCCAGCACCGAGCTCTGCCTGCCCACTGCCAGGGTCCCCCGAAGCACATTTCCCGCAGAGGACTGCTCCCGGAGGAGGTAAGACCCACGATCCTGGTGGGAGCACAAGGCAGCAGGAGTCTGCTGGGATTTGGGCAAGCTGCTCCAAGCTCTTTGCTGGCAGAGCCAACTCACTCCAGGGAAGGTGCCTGGCAGCAGCAGCTCAGTCAAGACTGGCAGCCAGCAGCCCCGAGAGCTGGTGAGAGTCACCAACAACCTCCAGCCACAGAACGTGGCACCCAGATGCAGCAACAGTGCAGCCCGTGCTGAGCAGCGCGTTCCACACGCCCCTGGAGCTGGGGCGTGTGGATCCCCAAACAGAAAACACCATCACTATGGTCACAAGCACATCAAGATGTGCCAGGGCCATCCCTCAGCTCAGGGACCCGGCCAGTGATATGAGATGGCCAAGGGCACGTTTGGCTCTGCCATCTGCTCCATGGGAGAGGTTCCCAGCTGGGGAGATGAGCATATCGGCACGTTTGTCTCCCTCCAAGCAGCCGGGACTGGAGAAACACAGAAGAGGAAGCAGGGCACATTGCTCCTGCGCAGCCTTCAGGGACACCAGAGCCAACCCAGCGCCATGCAGGGAAGGAACTGCGTGGCTGTCTGCGGAGCAGGTTCTCCTTTCGCTGGTGACCACGCAGGCTTGTTACTGGCAACACAACTGCATCACTTGGGAGTTTTGGGGTTATTTGGGGCATCTTTCATCTCCTCCAGCCGGGCAGCACCATGAGGACTGAGCAGAAGCAGGCAAGCTGCTGTCACCCCTGCACCGTTGTGAAACGCAGGATGCACAAGAGTACGAGCAGCACTGTCACCAAGCGCAGTCCAAACACTCTTTCTCAACATTAAGATTTTCCCCTCCACTGCTGCCAGGCTAAAGGACTGGTGAATAAAAGAAGGAAGACGAGCACCAGCAGGGCCCTGGCACATCGGTCCCTATCGCTTGCCAATAGATCCCAGATCGAGCCCCCCCTGCTCTAATCCCCACCAATCCTGTCTGGAACGGGCAAGTGAGAGCAGCTGGGAGCAGCGCATGTCACTGCACACAAAGAATATCCCTTTGTGTTTGCAGCCCGACCTATTTTCCCGTTTCTCTGTGTGCTCCATGTTCTCATTCACTCCCTGACCTGCAGGCAAGTTCTGCCCCAACATCTCAAGCCCCTTTGGTGCCCTTCTCTGCCCAGCAGCCTGAGGCCACAAAGTGGTGCAGGCAGCTGGTTTTGGACACAGCTTTGGTGAGACCAGCCTGGGCCTTGGTTCTGCTCTGTGATGGCTCTACAATCCCCATGGAAAGGATCCAGGTGGATGCTTTTCCCAGCAGTCAGAGTGGACCACAATGAGCTCTTACAAGCAAAGCTGTCACCTCGCCGGGGGTCACCTCCCTGTTTCAGTGCCTGCTGGTGCCTGTCTGCTCTGGTCACTGGTGGAGGTCCCAACCAGGCCCCCGCTGTCCTGCAGAGAGGGAGGATGGACACGGTTTTTGCCCTCAAACTCTGGCAGGGACAAAGCTAAGACCCTGTGAGGGAGTCCACCTCACTCAGCTTTCCAGCACAAGGATTTGAGGCTCCCGTTAGATGCCACATGCCCAGGGCAAGATCAAGGCAAGGAGATGGGAACAGTCACTCATGCCATGTCCTCTGCTCGTGCTGGCTCAGACCTCAGGCACTAACACATCAGAAAGGACCAGTCTTTCAGGGAAATTCTCCTCCTGCTCACCACGGGGGTCTGCAGCAAGGCCAAACGTGGCTGAAGCAGCGACCCCTCCACACACCTTTCCCTGTGCAGCCAGAGCGCATCAACTCTGCTCCCAGTAGGTTAGGCAGCAGCATGACTCAAGCACAGATGAAGGGAAAGGAGCTGCAGTGGAACGTGAAGCTAAGCAGAATCTTTTAAATATGCTCCCCATGAGTCGTCCCCCTAAGTTACTGCATCCCTCTGGCATTCAGAAGGACTGGGCCCCCTGGCTCACAATGAGGATCACATGCTGGGAGGATAGGAAAAAGCTACTTCCATCCGCACTTGCCTTCTGTAAGAGGGAAGGGAGGGAATGAGGCAGGCAGGAGCCAAGACAGAAGGTTATTTGTGCACGGCTCCAAGATTCACTGAGCACAAGGACAGCGCTCCCCTTCTTTGGATGCTTTTCAAACTTGGGCCAAGAGAGCTGCTGATCCCAGACACATATGATGTTGGTGTGACCGTGGTATGATTACCTCCACATAACAACACCCACCGCGGCCAAAGCCCAGAGAACACGGAGGAGTTAACAGCCCTCCCATCCCAAGAGAGGCTCTTGGGCCAGCTGGACCTGCCTCAAACATGGCACATGAATAGCAACAGCACTCAGCACTTACCTCATGGTAAAGCTAATTCCGTCTCCATTCTGAGCTCTGCAGAGAGAGGTTTGGAGCCTTGATCTGGACCAAAACTGCTTAGCATCTTTGTTATCCCCAATATAAGAAGGATACAGCACTGTTGGAATGGGTCAAGAGGAAGCCACGAAGACGATCTGAGGGCCAGAGCACCTCTGAGATGAGGACAGGCTAAGAGCTGGGCTTGTTCAGCCTGGAAAAAAGAAGGCCCTGTGGAGAACTTAGAGCAGCTTCCAGTACTGAGAGAGAAGGTTCCAGGAAAGCTGGAAGGGACTTTTTACAAGGGCACGGAGAGATAGGATGAGGGGGAATGGCTTTAAATTAAAAGGGAAAAGGTTTAGAACAGACATTAGGAAGAAATTTTTTATGATGAGAGTGGTGAGGCATTAGAACAGGTTACCCAGAGCAGTGGTGGCTGCCCCATCCCTGGAGGTGTTGAAGGCCAGGTTGGATGGGGCTTGGAGCCCCTGATGCAGTGGGAGGTGTCCCTCCTCATGGCAGGGGTGGAACTGGATGGGCTTCGAGGTCCCTTCCAACCCAAACCATTCCATGATTCTATGATGCGTCAGCAGAGCAGCTGGTGCAAGCGAGTAGGGCTGCTCCTTAGAGGGACCTCACCAGGCTGTAGGGAAGCCCCTGAAGTTCAACAGAGGCAAAGCCCTGCACCTGGGACAGATGTGCCCCAGGGGTTAGAAAGCAGTGCTGGTGAGAGTCTTGCAGTGAGCTGGTGGATGGGCTGAATCATACAATCATTTGGCTGGAAAAGATCTTCAAGATCATCAAGTTCAACTGTACCTGCTCACTACTAAACCATATCTTTGAGTACCTAATCTACCCATCTGTTAAATCCCTTCATGGACAGTGACTCAACCACATCCCTGTACAGACTGTGCTGGGGTCTGATAACCCTTTCCATGAACAAATGTTTCCTGATGTCTAATCTGAACCACCCCAGCACAACTTGAGGTCATATAATCTCATTATATCACTTCCAAAAAGAAGGCAACGGCACAAACCTGCAATGGAGATGGACCCACCGACTGGGTGATGCCAGACCACAGCCAGGAGGTCCAGGGAAGGGATCCCATGCCTCCACCAGGCACCTGCAATAGGACACTTGGACTTCTAGGAATGGTTGGACACAATGATTCAGTGGGTCTTTTCCAACCTGGTGATTCTATGATTCTCCTGGGGAGCCCAAATTGGATGCCAAGAGAGACACGGAGATGCAGGACTGAGTCCAGCAATACCTCAGGGTCTGGAGCAGGTGGTAGGATGTACAAGGAGAAGTTGGTGCTTCTCAGAGAGCCTCTTGCCATGTCCAGACACATAACAAGAGGTTACGGAGAAGACGGAACCAGACCTTCCTCGAAGCTTTGCATTGATGGGACAAGAAGCAGCAGATAAGCTGCAGTAAGAAAACTTCTGTTTAGATATTGGAGACAAATGCTCGTGGCAAGGGTGGTGACACACTAAATCTGGGGCCAGAGAGGGTGCAGAGTTTTTGGCCTTGGAGATACATCTTACTGGACATGGCCCTGTGTGACTTTGTCTAAGTGATCCGCTCTTAGCAGAGGCTGGGCTAGAAACCTCCTAATATCCCTTCCTCCTTCACCCTGCTCTGAGATGGGCAAGAGCAAGTGCAGGACCAATCAGGTAGATCTCAACCACCACCTTCTACTCACGTCCCTAAAAGATCATCTCTGAGGTGAAGCAGCAGCAGCTGAATGCAGATACCAGCACCAGCCCAGAGGCATCGTAGGTCGGAGTAGAAGACAGCAGCATTGCTCCCAGCAGCCCATTTGGCAAAGGTGACAAGAAGTCACGGTGCTATATGTGATGCCACAGCAGCAGGAGGCTGAGGGGTGACCTGACTGCTCTCTACAACTACCTGAAAGGAGGTTGTGAAAAGGTGGGTTCTGGCCTCTTCTCCCAAGTGACAGGGGACAGGGCAAGAGGGAATGGTCTCAAGCTCCACCATGGGAGGTTCAGAATAGATATCAGAAAGAAATTTTTCACAGAAAGGGTCATCAGGCACTGGAACAGGCTGTCCAGGGAGGTAGCTGAGTCCTCATTCCTGGTGGTGTTTAAAAGACAGGTAGATGAGGTGCTCAGGGACATGGTTTAGTGGCAGATAGGAATGGTTGGACTCAATGATCCAAGAGGTTTTTTTCCAGCCTGGTGATTCTATGATTTTACCTCCAAGCAGAGCAGCCAAAGAGCAATGCCTGTCAGTGAATAGCAGAATGACTCCAGTCAAGGCTAAAACACCACTGGACCAACCCAGGCTGTGCACAGTGACCTAGCATCGCTTCCCAAGCTTCACTGTAAATAGGAAGCATCTGACTGCTTCACATCATTCCCCTGGGATAAGCCAGTCAGGTCGTTACCTACAGGGCATCACTTACCACCAGTGAAGACATTGCCACCATGCACAGCCCCTTATCACCATTCTGCTGCTCGCTAACGAACTGGAAGCACGTGGCTTTCCGTTATCAATGAGATAAAGCACAGCGCAGACCACATCAGGAGCCCACAGCAGCCTTGCAGAAGCAGTGGAAGGGAAGAAAGAGGGTTTCCAGCCCTCGGGACCCTCTTGACCTCAGCAGGCTCTGCCGAGGAGCCCTTGGTACCCATGGGTGGGGGGATGGATGACTCCAAGCTGCAAGGCTCCATCACTGCTTTTGAAATCCCCCCTCCTCTGACACACAACACAGTTGTGACTGGCTTCAGCCATCATCCCTGAAACACTTCACACCAGAAAAGAACAAGGCTCCTCACCTCCAGGCCCATAAGGGCACCTGGACTCTCCTCACAGTCTCACCAGCCAGCTGCGATCCTGCTTCCAGTTTCCCGCTGCCAGGGGATAAGCAGCCTGCAGCCCATCCACCAGGAACCAGGGCTCACTTAGACGACTCTTCTTTCTCTTTCTCCCCTAGAAGAGCACCCTCCCCTAACAAGATCATCTGATTGCAGCAAGCACCATAGCCTTCTGGCATCACCACCGGGCCACAAAGGCTGCATTTTACACCCTGCTAATAGCAACCAGACCGACAACATCTACAGATGCAGAATAAACACACAGAGGTTCACAAGGAGTAGCTGCCCACCAGCAGCAGCCTGGTCCACACCTTGGTGACCACCTGTTTCCAGGCACCATCAGGAGAAGGAACATTATACTAATCCCAATTTCAAGGCGTTCTAGTCCAAATGCAGAGCGAATCTTCCATAAGTAGTGAAAGAGAAGCATTCTTTTTTGAAATGATGGAAATTAGATGCTCTTACTAAAATTGCCCACTCACTTTTCAAGCTGAGAACCAGCATGTCAGCTCAAATACACAGAATAAGGGCAGCCCACAGCAGCTGTGATGCTCAGACATAGAGGCAGCCTCTCACTTCTTGATATACTTGGGGCACTAGAAAGTCCTGGTGAGAGGACGCAGGCTCAATCGGCTCCAGAGCAGCACTCAGCTGGACCCAAACCAGAGGAAACGTCAGGCACAGCCCTGTAGCATCCCCTCTGCAGTCATGGGTTTGTTCATTCAGCCCCTCCTCACCCCCAGCCCACAAGAACTCGACCTCAGTCTCTCATCAGGAAACTATAGACCCGTGTTTCCTTTTGCCACCTTAAAACTACTTTCATTTCATTTCAATTCAACAAGCACGTGACAAAGGGAAGAAGCTCTGCTGAGGACAGTTTTATTGTATTACCACAATCTCTGTCTAAGTATCCCATGTGCTGTGCAGCTCCAGTCTCTCTGTATTTCCCTGCCAAAGCTGTCCTACCTTCACTTTTCAATGTCTAGGACTACACAGCATGTAGGTCAAAGGACTATCTGAGGGAGAGAAGCAGCTGCCGGGCACCAAAATGCAACCGCAGTGCTACGGTGATAACCCAGCTGCCACTGCCAGGGGCACGTGTGGTCCAGGCAGCTGTGGGTTCAGAGCTTGGTACTCGCTCTCCTCCTCTGCTAAAGAAAACAGCACATTGTGCCTTCTCACCAGCTGTGACCTGAGCTGTCCGTGCTGGGAAAGGACATGGTGACAATGAATCACACTGTGGCAGGGCTGGGTCTCCACCACCAACCACCCCTGCTCTAGGAAGCTCAAGCACTTCTTCCGAGCCACCAGGAAAGCCCATTCTCGACTGCCCCACAGACATGACATCTGGTTAATGCCTGTTGTAACACCCTTCAGGCCTGCTGAGTTCACCATGTAGTCTTTAAAGACAACCCATGCTGTAAATATGCAGGGTCCTGTTGTCCTGCCTGGGGAGATGATTTCTATTTTCACACCAGAACAGCAGTAACGGCACAGCTGGCTCCTTCCAGCCACTGTGCCCCACTCCTGCAGTGCCCCATTAGGCACTTCCAGCCTAACGAACCCTGCAAAATTCCCTCTAATTAGCCTGCTGTTCTGACTTGCCCAGGAGCAGGGCAGCACAGAATCACGCTCTGTGAGACACCCCTGCTAACAGCTGCCAAAGGGTGGCACCGCTCCTCTCTGTCTAAGCTCAGCTCTCCCAGCAAACTCCCTAGAGGAAATCTGAGGATGGCACCTGGAAGCAGCCCCTCTCCGTGGCATCCAAGTGCCCTGTGGACCCAGCCCTCGCCTGGTAGAGCCCACCAGCCACAGCTTCGCTCTGTAACAGGCAATAAATGCCTTGGCCACATCATGCTCCAGTTAACCACACTGCACATGGAGGAGAGACTGACCAAGTAACAGCCTCCAGTACACCAGAGAGGAGTTTCTCTTCACTTAATTACCCAAAATTAACATGCAAGAAGAAATTAGCCTCCCTGTGTTTGGGAAACATCCCACTCTGGACTTGCTTTTTGTCAGCGTGGGTCCATTTGGCCACCACCACCTCAGGTGCTCCTGCGTTTGAGCCCAGCCTGTTGGTTTGGGCAGCAGCCGCGTGCCCGGCGATGGGCTCCGTCACAGAGCGGCATCGGTAGAGGAAACGAAGAAAGCAGCTGCAGGAGGAGGCAGGAAGAGGTCCCTGCCCAGCGAGGTTCTGCTGGTGGGATCCATCTCGGCTGCACCCCAGGCTGAGGAGCAGGCAGGGTCCTGGATGGGTGCTGGTGTCTCGTGATGGGAGACAGATGAGGCAGCGTGTCCTGCTGCGCAGCGGGCACTGAGTCAGACCCCTCCCTCAGATTTTCCCCCACGAGTGCCCTGGCTCGCTCCTGCCTTTTTCCCACACCAAACCCTGCCAGGTTCTGCTTTCCCCAGCCCAAAAGAGCCTGGAGGAGCCCCAGCCTCCCCACGGAGCTGCTCACAGAGCACAGCACCGCCAGACCCTGCCCAGCCCTGGGTCACAGCTACTCGTGGGGACAGGGGACAAGGACATGACCCCAGGGCCTAGGCCGACACCCTCTAGGTGCAGAGGGGCCCGAGATGGGACAGACAACCCCTCCGGGGGCCGGTATCCCCCCCATCTCACTCCTGGGGCCGGTATCTCCCCCCTCCCACCTCCCATCCTGGGGCCGGCATCCCAGTCTAAGAGCTATGTCCGGGCGCCAGCAGCACCCCACTCCCGGGGCCGGTACCCCCCCTCCCTCCCAGGGCCGCCATCCCCACCTGCATCCCGGGGCCGGTACCCAGGCCCCGGGGCCAGCATCCCCCACGCCGATCCCGGGGCCGGTACTCAGCTCCCGGGGCCGCCATCCCACCCCGCATCCCGGAGCCAGGACGCAGCCCCCAGGACCGGTACACAAGTCCCGGGGCCAGCATCCCACCAATCCTGGGGCCAGTACCCAGCCCCCGGGGAACTGCATCCCCGCCGAGTCCCGGGGCCGGTACCCAGTTCCCGAGGCCGGCATCCCCCCGAATCCCGGCTACGGTACGCAGATCCCGGAGCTGGCACGCAGGTCCCAGGGCCAGCATCCCCTTCCATCTCACCCCACCCCACCCCACCCTACATCTTGGGGCCGGTACCCAGGCCCCAGGGCCGGTACCCACCCTCCCCCCCGGGACCGGCACGCACCTGCCGGGCTCCGCCTGCCGCGCCAGGGCCGGTGCCGTTGAGCAGCGGGGTGGTCTCTCCCGCTTGCTCGTCGTCGTCTTCGTCGTCGTCGTCGCGGTCGCGGCCGGACCAGGACACCTTCTTGGCGACGTTGGCCATGCGGGGCGGCGGCAGCGCGACCTCCACCGGCCCCCGCCTCCCCGCCCGGTCATGTGACCGCCGCGCCGCCGCGCTCACGTGACCGTGCGCCCTCACGTGATCCCCCCCCTCCCCCCGCGGCACCATGGGAGTTGTAGTCCCCGCAGAGAGGGCGGCCGTGGCTGCCCTCAGCCCCAGGGAGACGGGGCAGGGCCGGCACCTCTGGCTCACCGCCCGTCACGGGTTTTCCGTGCCACAGCTTCCCTCCTGACTCAGCGGCGAGGTCACAGCCCGGGCATCGCTCCCTGCTGCGCCGGAGCTGCTCCCAACCGGCTGCGAGCTGCATGGAGCGAAACAGGGAGGCACGAATAAAGGAGGATTCTCTGCCTAGAGCAGTCGTGGCTGCCTCATCCCTGGAAGTGTCCAAGGCCAGGCTGGATGGAGCTTTGAGCCTCTGATCCAGTGGGAGGTGTCCCTGCCCGTGGTAGAGGGTGGAACTGGATGGGTTTTGAGGTCCCTTCCAACCCAAATCATTCCACGATTCCATAATGATTCCATTATTTTAATAGGAATTCTGGAGTTGCTCATCATATAATCACAGAATCACCAGGTTGGAAAAGACCCACCAGATCATCGAGTCCAACCATTCCCATCAATCACTAAACCATGTCCCTCAGTGCCTCCTCCACCCATCCCTTAAACACCATCAGGGAAGGTGACTCAACCACCTCCCTGGGCAGCCTCTGCCAGTGCCCAGTGACCCTTTCTGTGAAATTTTTTTCCCTAATGTTCAGCCTAAACCTCCCCTGGTGGAGCTTGAGGCCATTCCCTCTTGTCCTGTCCCCTGTCACATGGGAGAAGAGCCCAGCTCCCTCCTCTCCACAACCTCCTTTCAGGTAGTTGTAGAGCGCAATGAGCTCTCCCCTCAGCCTCCTCTTCTCCAGGCTAAACACCCCCAGCTCTCTCAGCCGTTCCTCATAAAGCCTGTTCTCCAGCCCCTTCACCAGCTTTGTTCTCTAGGGGCAGGAGCTGATGCCCCCCAGGCTATGGGACAGACCACAAGCCAGTGTCCAGCTTTGCTGGCAAACACCTTTTCCCCATCAGTCCTGAGGTGTCCTCTCTGCTTTGTGTCCTGTTCCCCCAGGAGGACACAGCTCGTGCCAGCATTGGTGCTGATAAGTGGCAAATTTTTAGTTAGCATGTCTCATAGTGATATGTGTCTTGAAAAATGTTTTCTTTCCTAAAGGGGGACTGATGAACGGCAAATGTTTGAATTCATGTCTTGATCTATAACAATTGTCTAAGCTTGTATATCCCATGGTGATATGTGTTTGCAAGGATGTTTATCTTCCAAAGGTGGGCCAGCTGTGAAAGGAACAGGCATCCCAGGCATCCTGCAAGATAAGATAAGGAAGCCTGAAATCCACACTGCCACACCAGCAGAAAAGGACTGCTTTTCCCAAAATTTGGCCTGCACCCCCCCTTACTTCTAGTCTTCATCTTTGGGCCTCAGGAGGGGGGCATCAGACCACCCAACGGATTGTCTGCACATATAAACATGGTGTGGAGATATGTTAATGACTCTTTGGAAAGAAAGGAATACCTTTTTTGGAGTTGGGGTGATGAAAAATGCACAGATCTGTACTATAAAAGACACACACTTTCTTGCTTGGTATGCATGTATTTGAAGGATCGATTCCACTGTGCATCCAGTGCTGCTTAATAAAGAATACCTGCTTCATAATGACTATCTAGTCGTTATTGAGTTATTATATCGGAATCCTTGCCCAGCCGCACCTAGCCTCCTACTTCGGTGAGGATTGCTAGAAAGCAAAGGGGTTGGAAACTCTGTCCTTTGACTCAGTGCCATCAGCCAGCTGTCACCTCCAGGCATCAGCATCATTCCCACCGCCAGGCTCGTCTTGCGGGCACAGCACCCTCTGCACCCCGCCGTGCAGGGAGGCATCACGCAGTGTGAGGAGGGGGCCACGGGGCAGTCTTCGGCCAGTTGCCAAGCTGGCCACCTCACCAGGCAGGAGAGCCCGGCTCCAGAGAGCAAAGCCAGCCAGGTGGCCCACAAAAGCTTCTGCAGTGTTGATGTGCCTGCCAAGGCGGTTCCGCTCCTGGCCCAGCACCAATGAGCCACCAGTGGGAATTTCGTAGCCCTGCTGAAAGCCAGAGCCGGCAGCCAGCAGCCGCCTGTCCACGTAGAAGCGATACTGCCCCTGGCCGGATGACCAGGTGAGGCAGAAGTGGTGCCACTTGCCATCCAGGAGCGGTGTGATCGGGAGCTCCCGAAACTGCCCGTCCCCAATGACAAAGTGTGCGGAGCCAGGGAGGTCCCCACCACAGCCGTGCACGGCCAACTTGCTGCCACCGTCCTCGGTGTTGTAGGAGAGGAGGGCACCAAGGCAGGGGGCTGAGGTGGCCAGCCAGGCACAGAGCGACAGTGCCCGCAGCCCCCAGCGTGGCCCCAGCCCCAGGACAGCCGTATCCTTGGCAGAGGAGTTGGGGAAGAGCAGGATGGCTCCGGTGCGGCAGGCTGGGGAGGTGGGTTCTGGGACAGGGAACCTGTACCTACCTTCTCCTGGCTGCTTCTGGGGGACCACGGTTACGGTGGAGAGTGCTGGTGCCATGGCTTGGGTTGCTGGGGCAGCATTAAGAAGGATTTCTGCACCCTCCCCAGATACTCCGTGGGGCCTGACAGTGCCCGGCAGCCAGTGTCCTTGCTCCTGCTGCTGCTGCCACCACCTCACCTTTGGTCGCTGAGGGCTGGGGCTGCTTGGGGCTACCTGGCCCTGCAGCTCCAGCTCCAGCTGGCTGCCCCGGCTCCGGACAGCGTCCGTCAGGCTGTGCAGCTCAGTGCCACCCTTGACCAGTGCACCCGGTGGGTAGGTGAGCAGACAGTGCGGCCAGCTCAGGGCATCCACGATCCCCTCCAGCCGCTTCAGCCTGCGATGCAGCCGCTGGCCGGTCATGGCCAAGTGGGCCAGTTCAGCATCTAGGGCAGCCTGGGCAGCGGCAGCCGCCTCTGCCTGCTCTGACAGCTCCTGGAAGCGTCCATCGATGTTGTAGGAGATGTTGTAGTTCCTGGCAATGCTCTGGAGATGGGTCAGTGTCACCTCCTGAAGCCGGCGGAACTGCAAGGAGCGGGGTGGGGGGGGGTGAACCCCCATCCCCACTCCGTGACCAGCTGCATTGCCAACCCCATCCTGAGATGTGAGTCCCCTTGGGCTGCACCCCCTGCCCAGCCCAGGCACTCACCTGCTCCTCCAGCCGCCGCAGCCGCAGGAGCAGGGGTCCAGGGCGGCCTGTGGGACCTGGTGTCTGCGTCAGCCCACTCTGCAGGGCAGCAGCCAGGAGCAGGAGGCAGAGGGGCGGCAGCATCCTCGCCATGCCGCTGCTGGATGCTTTCTGCCTGCGCAGCAGGGCCAGCCCTGGCCCCCACGGTGCCCCTCGGGGGCGGCCGCCACTGTGATGAGTTCTGCAGCCGTGCTGGCGCGACGTAGCAGCCACCAGCGCTGGGGCTGCCAGCTTCATGAGCCTGGGCCAGGCACGCTGCGGGGGTTTGACCTTGGGGCTCCCTGGGGCTCATGGCAGCAGGTGCCAAACACAGGCAGGGAGAGATGGGGGGCTGCAGGTGGGTGGCCCTGGTGGGAGCAGCCGTGGGGAGCGGCTCTAGGGGGCAGTGGCACAGGGAGCGTCAGACTAAAGCACAGGATGCAAGGTAGGGTGGGCAGGAAAGGACAGTGCAAGAAAGGCAGGCAGTACAGGATGGGGCAGTGCAGGACAGCAGAGGCAGGCAAGGCAGGCAGTACAAGCAGGACAGGCAGAGTAGGGCAGGGCAGACAGGCAGGGCAAGGCAGGGCAAATCAGGGCAGTACAAGCAGGACAGGCAGGGCAAGGCAGGGGAGTTCAGGCAGGGAAAGGCAGTACAGGCAGGGCAGGCAGGGCAGAGCAGAGAGGCAGAGCAAGACAGGGCAGTACAGGCAGGGCAAGGCAGTACAGGCAGGGCAGGGCAGACAGGCAGGGTAGGCAGGCAGGGTAGGACAGTACAGGCAGGGCAAGGCAGGACAGTACAAGCAAGGCAGGACAGTACAAGCAGTGCAGACAGGCGGGGCAGTACAAGCAGGGGAGGCAGGGCAGAGCAGAGAGGCAGAGCAAGGCAGGGCAGTACAGGCAGGGCAGTACAGGCAGGGCTGTACAGGCAGGGCTGTACAAGCAGGGCAGTACAAGCAAGGCTGTACAGGCAGGGCAGTACAAGCAGGGCAGTACAGGCAGGGCTGTACAAGCAGGGCAGACAGGCAGGGCCGTACAGGCAGGGCTGTACAGGCAGGGCTGTACAAGCAGGGCAGTACAGGCAGGGCCGTACAGGCAGGGCAGTACAGGCAGGGCTGTACAAGCAGGGCAGACAGGCAGGGCCGTACAGGCAGGGCTGTACAAGCAGGGCTGTACAAGCAGGGCAGACAGGCAGGGCCGTACAGGCAGGGCAGTACAGGCAGGGCTGTACAAGCAGGGCAGACAGGCAGGGCCGTACAGGCAGGGCCGTACAAGCAGGGCTGTACAAGCAGGGCTGTACAAGCAGGGCAGACAGGCAGGGCCGTACAGGCAGGGCAGACAGGCAGGGCCGTACAGGCAGGGCTGTACAAGCAGGGCAGACAGGCAGGGCCGTACAGGCAGGGCTGTACAAGCAGGGCAGACAGGCAGGGCCGTACAGGCAGGGCAGTACAAGCAGGGCAGACAGGCAGGGCCGTACAGGCAGGGCTGTACAAGCAGGGCCGTACAAGCAGGGCAGACAGGCAGGGCCGTACAGGCAGGGCTGTACAAGCAGGGCAGTACAATCCCGGCCGTACAAGCTGGGCGCTCACCCCGACCCACAGTGCTCAGGCCGCCACGTGGCGGCAGCGCTCGCGCGCCCCAGATCGGTCGTGGGCGGGGCCTCAGTCCTAGGGGCGGGGCTAACGGGGATGTGGGCGTGGCCTAGGGCAGTGGGCGTGACCACAACGAACGATTAGGCCCTGGTAGTGGACATAACCCCGGTTCGAGTGGGCGTGGCCTTAGATGTAGCGGGCGGGGCCTAGATTCAAGCACGCGTGAGCTCTGTATCAAGGGGCGTGTCTCCGCGATAAGGGGCGTGGCCTAAGCCCCGTGGTCCCGCCCCTCGGCCCTGGCAGAAGATGGCGGTGGCGCCGGGCCTGGCCCGCCGGATCGCCCGCTCAGGTGCGCCCGGGCCCGGTCCCTCCGTGTCCCCACCGCCCCGCCCTGTGTCCTCGCTGTGGGTCAGCGTGTCCACGCCCCCCCCCCCCATCCCCCTCCCCCCCCCCCGGGTTCTACGTGTCTCCGCCCTCTCCCTCCATGGGTCAGGGTGTCCCTGTGTCCCCTCGCCATGGGTCAGGATGTCCCTCTGTCCTCCCCGTGGGTCAGGGCATCCTTGTGTCCCCTCACCACAGGTCAGAGTGTGCCTGTGTCCCTGCAGCATGGGTCAGGGTGACCTCATGTCCTCCCTCAGTGGGTCAGAGTGTCCCAATGTCCCCTCCCTGTGCGTCAAGGTGTCCCTGTGTCCGCTCTGTGGTTCAGGGTGTCCCTATGTCCTCTCACCATAGGTAGGGATGTTCCTGTGTCCCTTCACTCTGGGTCAGGGTACACCTGTGTCCCCTCACTCTGGGTCAGGGTGTCCTCATGTCCTCCCTCAGTGGGTCAGAGTGTCCCCATGTCCCCTCTTTGTGGGTCAGGGTGTCCTTGTGTCCCCTCATCCATGGATCAAGGTGTCCCCTCACCGTGGGTCAAGGTGTCCCTGTGTCCCTTCACCATGGCTCAGAGTGTCCTCATGTTCGCCCTCAGTAGGTCAGGGTGTCCCCATGCCCTCCCTTTGTGGGCTAGAGTGGCCACCCTGCCTGTTCAGAGCGGTTTTGGGGAGCACACCCCACTGCCGTGGTGGCTGTGCCCTGCCCAGCCCTACCTGCTTCTGTCCCCCCAGGTGTGCTGCTCCTCTGCCGCCAGCTGCCAGTGTGGGGCAGAGCCGCCCGGCAGCCCCCCAGTCTCCCACTCACCCCATGTCGTGCCTTCAGCAACAACAAGATCCAGGTGGAGCTGGATGAGAGCTCAGGTATGGCAGGCAACACCTTGGCAATGTCACCTGCTTCTTGTGGGATGTGGGCAGAGGGGTCTGTCCTGTGCCTGCCTCATGGCTCTGGGTGTTGAAAGACAACGAAGCCCTAGATGTTCCAGCTTCAGATGCTTAGGACCCTCAGGGAGAAGTGTTTGGGGGCAGGAATCTCACCAGTCATGGGCACTTCAGGTGGCCAGGTGCTTCATGAGTGCCACAGGCAAACTCGAGCTGTCACCGTGGGCAGACCTCATGCCCCATCCCCACTGTGTGGTCCCTGCTTTGAGAAGGGAGCAGCTGTCTGGGATTTCTGTGTCCTGGCTGCCAGGAATAGCTGGTATGTCCCCACACCGAACAAAAGGTGCCTCTTTCTGAAGCTTCCCAGGGCCTGCCTTTGGCTGCTGGGAGTCTGCGTGCGTCCTCGATCTGTCCCCAGCCTGGACATGGCTACATCACACACACTGAGCACTTGCCGAGGACCTTTTAGGGTAGACTAGTGCTGATTGGGAGGAGACAAAGGCTCAGAGCCCTTCCCACAGTGGTGGCCGCAGTGGCAGCACTGCTGGCAGGCTCAAAAAAAGTGTTTTCTCCGTGGGCACGGTTTTTTTGCTGTGAGAGAAGCTGGAGGCTCAATCCTACCCAGTGAGCCTAGAGAGAAGGGAGCTGCCAGGCAGTGTGATCCCAAAGGTGGCAGCTCTTTGGGACACACAATGCAGCCATTGCATGTGTTCTGGTTTGTGTTCCAGGTTCACCTCTGGCTGAGCAAGCACCGGCTTGCAGGCAAATATGGGCCAAGGCAAGAGGGCTCTTTGCTCTGGGAGCTTTTTGAAGAGCCAGGAGTGGAAAACTGAGGCGGGTGAAGCTCCCTTGGGCAAGGCAGTGTGTGCTGCTGGGGAAGGGGTTCTGATGTATTTACCATTGTCTCTGTATTTACCATGGCACAGGAGTCGCCACAATGAAATTCAAGAGCCCCCCGGTCAACAGCCTCAGCCTGGATTTTCTCACCGAGTTTTGCATAAGTCTGGAGAAGCTGGAGAATGACCGAGCATGCCGGGGCGTGATCTTCACATCTGTATGTGTTGTCCTGAGTTCGGGGTGTGAGCTGTGGGGCCAACTGGGCTGTTCCTTCACTCGTGTTTGGTTTGTTGGTTCCGTGGTCACTGGCATGGGAGGGCCAGGAGGCAGCTTTGATCAGCTTTGGGAGGAGGGGAGTGAGGTCTCGGAAGGGCAATGCTCTTTCTTCCTTGTCCTTTAATAATGGAAGAATAACAACTGAGCATTGTCATTTGTTATTAAAGTCATTAAAGTCATCAAAGCTGCTTATTTGCAAACCTAAGTCCTTTGAGACTGAAATTCCTGGAGGGAGCTGCTGGGGCAAGCCAGTATTCATTGTCAGACATGCTGTGGGTACGAGATGGTGCCTGTGAATAGGACAGAACAGATTTTGTGCTGCATGGCTGATGTACCCACACATGGATCCTGACAGTGAGTAGCAAGCAGAGTCCCGGCCCTGCAGGCCATGGTGATGGGATGATCCAGGCTGTGGGAGCACTGGGGGGGGGCTCTGTGTTTCAGAACCCCCAAAATTCTGCTTTATATTGTATTTAATAATCGTTTCCCTTTCCTCAGGCTGCCAGACCAAGTGCATTAGTGGGCTGAAGGGTCATCCCTGAGCAGTGACTCTCAGTATTGTTTGTGTTTTCCCGATTCCAGGCTGTCCCCAGAATCTTCTCATCTGGGCTGGACATCACTGAGATGTGTGGGAAGAGCACAGAGCACTACGCTGAGTTCTGGAGAGCCGTGCAGGAAATGTGGCTCCGATTGTATGGGTCCAACATGGTGACAGTTGCCGCAGTCAATGTACGTTCTTTTAAATCTGTCTCGTAGTCACTCCTTGCTGTCTGTCCCTTGCTGGGGCTTGTTTGCACTGTGTGGGCAGGGACAGCCCAAAAATCTGGCTTGTCTGTGCTGAAACAAATAGAGGGATGTATTTGTTTGGATGTCTGGGCAAAGTACATCTCTTGGTTTGGTGCTTTGGGGTTTGGGAGGACATGGAAGCCTGGGATGTGGAGGATTCCACGTAAACTGCAGGCGCTGCTGGGCTGTAGCAGCATTTTGGCCGTGGTGGAGAGCTTGCACAACACTCACATTGTGCTGAGAGGGGACTTAAAGTGCCCTCGGTAGTGTTTTGTGCAGGAAGAGCCGTGTCTTGGCCCATCTTAGAGTCTGTTCTCTGGGCTGGAGGACCAGAAGGAGGGCTGTAGCCCAGTGGGAAAGCCCAGAAGGGCACTGATGGCAAATGTGAACTGGGGGAGCCATGTGGTTAGTACAGGAGTCCAAAGGGTGCCTGTCGTGGGCCCACCAGCTGCTTTCTCACTGACTCTAGAAGTTGCTCAGGGTCACTTGTTTGGCTATTGCCCAGCTGTGCTAGAGGGGAGGAGGTGGAAGGTAACCCTGAAATGCCAGTCGTCAGCCCTTTTTTCATTGGGTTTTGCTCCTCCAGCCATGGTTCTTGCCCAGCAGGGAAGTGCCGTTGGAATCTCAGTGTCTGTAGATGGGTTGTTAAGTGCTCCGTGTCTTGTTTTCATTTGCTCTGGCCCTTATCTGTCTCTGAAGGCAGCTGGGTCTCTGAGCGGCTTCTGTAGGCATCCTGTGCAGGGCTAAGCAAGCAGCGAGTCATGGCAAAGATGGTAGCAAATGGAAGTTTTATAGACAGAAGGTGTTGTGAAGTCCTGTTTCTGTGGAATTTAGATTTACAAACTCAAGGGGAGTTATAAACTCATGTAGGGTTACAAGAAAGTGCCATAGCAAATCTCCGTTGTGGGGTTTGCAACCTGAGTAACACAGATGAATCAACTACATTTCCAGGCTGGAAAAGGCAAGAAACAGAGCAATGAAAAACGAAAGGTTAGACCGTGGCACACCTGCCAGAAATCTTCTTTAGGGCTGTTTTGAATCAGGTAATCAGAGACGTGGGGCATGACTGCTTTGTCACCCTGTGTCTTCATTGCTCGGGAGGAAGCAGTGAGGCTGGGGATGCAGGGAAGTTGATGGATTCAGATGTTTGGGACTTAGATTCACCCCTTCCTTCTCTTTGCCAGGGCTCCAGCCCCGCGGGAGGCTGTCTCGTTGCCTTGTCGTGCGACTACAGGATCATGGTGGATAACCCCAAGTTCAGCATTGGCCTGAATGAAGCCCAGCTGGGCATTGTGGCTCCCTTCTGGTAGGCCAGTGCTTCTCACTTCCAGTGACACGTGTGGATCTCTAAAAATAATTCGTCTGTAGGGAGTTTATTAATCAGTTTAAGTGCCCGCTGGGGTGTAGTTTTAGGTGTGAGTGACCAGGTAGTTGCAGGAGGCAGCATCTCATTTCTCTGTCCCATCCTACAGGTATACGAAAAGCTTTCAGGCTGTAGAATGTCCTCACTTCCTTCACTAGCTAGGACCTTGGTTCTGACTCTGCAGTCAACTCCAAAACAAGCGCTAGGAGATCTCCCTGGTCAGGCTCAGCTTGGGAATACGCTTTTCTCTGGATACACTTTGTGTACCTGCAAAGTCCCATAGCTGTGGAGAGCTCTGAAAGCACAGGGACACCAGTATATTAAGACACAGTCCCTTGGTTGCCCTAAAAAGGTGTAAATGTACTGTTGGAAAGAAGCTTTCACACCACAGCTGGTGGGCATGGCTGGGATCCGTGCACTGAGGGTAAAGAGAGCAGCTTCTGTGGATAGGAGTGGAACTCTGATGAGGTAGTACACAAAACTGCTGTGCTCACCTGACTTTGCACAGGGTGGCTGATCCTGTAGCTGTTGTTTAGAGACCTGTGGGACCGAGTGTGCTCTTAGCTTCGATGTCTGGGTGCAACCTTCCCTGACTGTGGCTTTTCCTCCCACCTCTTCTAGGTTTAAGGACACATTTGTGAACACTGTGGGACACCGAGTTGCTGAGCATTCCCTCCAGCTGGGCTCCCTCCACCCTGCACCCGAGGCCCACAAGCTTGGCCTTGTGGACGAGCTGGTGCCAGAGGAGAAGCTGCAGGAGAAGGCTGTGGCTGTTATGGCACAGTGGTTGGCCCTTCCTGGTAAGGACGGCACCTCTGGCAAACTGCTGTTGCCTTTTGGGCACGCACCGAAGGAATAAGAGGGAAGATCTGATCAGGGAGACAGGAAGGATCTGATCTGGGCTGGTACCTTGGAGCTGTGCAACAGGTTTCCCTGTAAAGGGAAAATGTGGGTAGCTGGGAGGTTGGAAAGCTCAGCACAGCGTCCGAGCAGCCTTGAGCTAACAGAGATACGTTTGCCAGTGTCCAGTGCACGGGAGGACACTGAGCTGGGTGTGCAGGGTATGTGAGTCCAGCTCTGCTTGCCCTGCCAGCACCACTGAGTTAATCTGGAAGTGCCTCAGCTCTGGATACAAACTGAATCTCTTGTGTCTGTCAGTGGAGGCATTATCCAGCATAGGAGCTAGTCCTGCTCTGTTGGGAGGAGAGGAAAACCACTGTGGGGTTGAGGGTATGACCCAGGCAAGTGTGCCTAGATAGCTACCAGCCCACCTTTGTGGTCTGAATCAACTTTTGGCTCTCTGCGGAGCTGGGGGTGTTGATGGGGCAGTGAGGACAGAGCAAGTGCAGGCATCACGTGCACACTTGGGCTGCTCTGTGACTGGCAGTATGTGGTTTCTGGGAAGGGGAGGGGAGGGCTGTCTGCCAGCCAGGACTTGATCAGAGCTATCCCCCCCATCCCATGTCACTCCACTTCCTGAGCGCAGCAGAGAGGTGCAACTGCACGTCATCCTTTGGCTGCTCTTTCTGTGGAAACCTGAGTGGAACAGAGTAGAAATGGACTGGTCCCAGGACTGTCACTTTGTGTCCCAGCCTTGGACGAGGGTCCCTAAACAGCTCTTGCCTTTGCTGTCCTGGCATTAGAGGAAGCTTGGCCCCCAGGAGTGGGGAGCACCTCTCAGCTGTGCTCTCTCCTGACTTCTGTGCATGTCCCTCCCCAGAGCCAGGGGTCTGGGTAGAGGTGTCTGTAGCACAGAGGTGCTGGAGCAATTCAAGGTTCCCAGTGCATGGTGGGGGTTGGTCATCATTTCATCATCGTGGTTGAAGCATGTATGCAACATCCGGACAACGGATGTGCTGCTGCATCACTGCGCCTGGCTCTGTGTGTGAGTGTGAGCAGATGTGTGCTTGAAGCCTCGGTCAGCTGCAGCAGCCACATATCCATGCTGAACTGTCCCAGAGCTCAGGGGAATGAGCTCAAGGGCTCAGCACTGCTTTTATATGGCACATCTGGCCTAAGCAGACTCATGCCTGGAATCCAAGGGGTTGAGTTGAATCATAGAATCACCAGGTTGGAAAAGACCCACCAGATTATCGAGTCCAACCATTCCCATCAATCACTAAACCATGTCACTCAGCACCTCATCCACCCGTCCCTTAAACAGCTCCAGGGAAGGTGACTCAATCCCCTCCCTGGGCAGCCTCTGCCAGTGCCCAATGACCCTTTCTGTGAAAAATTTTTTTCCTAATGTTCAGCCTGAACCTCCCCTGGCGGAGCTTGAGGCCATTCCCTCTCGTCCTGTCCTGTGTCACTTGGGAGAACAGCCCAGCTCCCTCCTCTCCACAACCAACCTCCTTTCAGGTAGTTGTAGAGAGCAATGAGGTCTCCCCTCAGTCTCCTCTTCTCCAGTCTAAACACCCCCAGCTCTCTCAGCCGTTCCTCATAAGGCCTGTTCTCCAGCTTCGTTGCTCTTCTCTGGACTCGCTCCAGAGCCTCAGCATCCTTCAAAGCTCAAATAGTGGAGTGTTTTCTTTGGTTACTGCTGTCCTGAGCCTGGTGGTGTGTGTTGGGGCGGGGCTGGGCTCTGAAGGGTGCAGATAGAGAGAGAGTGCACAACCTTTTGTCATCTGTCCCAGTACAGCAGCCATTTCCCCACTGAGCAGTACAGATCACAATTTATTACGTGATAATCGATCCAGTTCAGCTTCCAGCTGGTGAGTTTTTCTTACACCTTTCCCTGATGGTTTAAAGAGCCCTTTGGTGTGAGGTACCTCCTCTTTGGGGGCACCTGGATGTGGTGGCAGTGGCCGAGAGCTGGTTGGGGATGAGGACCGTGTGCGTTCCCCATCCTCGCTCTCCTTTCTGCAGACCATGCCCGTCAGCTCACCAAGTCCATGATGAGGAAGGCAGTGTTAGACCGCCTGGTAGCTCACCGGGAGGAAGACGTTCAGAACTTCGTCAGCTTTGTCTCAAAAGAATCCATCCAGAAGTCACTTCGCATGTACATGGAGATGCTGAAGAAGAAGAAGAGCTGAGGAGTCAGCCGGGCCCAGTCCCAGGAGCTTGAGTGACCCTCAGAAACACTGCAGTAGCTGTAGACTTACAGTGCAGCCGTCTGCAGTGTTGGCAGCTGGTGATGTGCTGCCTGCTCCCGTGGCTGCTTCACCCATCCCTTCCCCTTAGTCCCCACGTGCCTGACACCGCCACTGCCTTTCCTGAGAGCGGAGAGAGCTGCCTGCTCGGCTCCCCCGAGATACAGACCAGGAGAGGGTCTCAACACCCTCCCTTCTGTCCATCAGTTGATTGTGAAATGAGATTTGTCAATAAAGTCTTTGATGAAGTAGGAGATGGATGCTTGTTCCCCTGACAGTCCCCAGGCTCTGGTTGTGGTGGGCTGGGATCTGCAGATCGGGACGCGGAGCCCCTGTGCACAGGGCTCATGGATGCGGCTGCAGGGAGTGCCTTCATGGGGACTTTGTGCAGGAGCTGGAGCTGGATCATGGTCTGTGGATGCGGGAGGAGCTCAAGCCATCAGATTCACCTCAACCGGGTAGTGGTCGCTGACTGCCAGGGCCTGGAGGAGGGTAGGAGGTGGGGAGGTATATAGCAGTGCTGGTGTGGCTGGCTTGGCAGCTGTGATTGCCCCACAGAACCTTCTGCCTGCAATGTCCCCAAGCCTGAGACACTTGATGATTCTCATAGAGTGATGCCCAGGCTGGCGGAGGGGTCTGTGCCCTTCAAGAGCCCCGTGTCTCGCTTGCGAGCTCTGCATCAGCTCCAGGTGGTTGAAGATTGGCTTGGATTGCCCCACACCCTGGAGTCCTGGCTGCACCTGCCCATGAAAGGTCCCAAAAAGCCCCGTGTGCCTCATCTTTTGCCCACAGGGACAGGCAATGACCCCAGATCCCACCTCCTGGTTCCACCCAGGTATCCCTTGTCACCCTGAGCTCCCCGTTAGCTGGCTGCAGGCTGCCGTGTCCTGGCAGGGGCACGTGCCTTATGCAGGGGCTGTGCTGGCATCCTGAGAGGCTGGTGCCAGGGAGGGACACGCGTGCTGCAGCCAGAGCCAGCTCAGGCTGCTCCTGGAGCTCCTTTAGCTCCATTTTTGAGCGGGTCCTCAAATGCAGCAGCTACATGGCTGCACCAGGGTGCCTAACACCCACCAGACACAGGCAGCTGAGCTTTGGCACCTGTTTGAGCCCTGGGTTTGGGAGCCCAGCTCACCTCCTCCTGCTCCAGTTGGAAAGCTTGCTGGAAATTGTAGATGGCAGCTGAATTCGGCATGATGCTTCTCTTCAGCTTGGTGCCGCACACCACGATCCTGCCAGGGAGACTTGGGCTGTGAGTCCTGATCCTGCGCTCAGTGGGGCGGGATGGGCAGGGGGTCCTGCGTGCCAGGGAGGGAACAGCAGAGCCGCTCACCTGTCATAAGCGCAGTCCGACTTCCCCACGGTGGTGTCGGCGCTGTCGGGGAGCAGCCACTTGAAGAGGTCACTGGTGCGCAGGCGGATGGCCGACCAGTCGCTCGGCTGGACGTAGGCGCAGTCAGCGTTGAAATCCCCCAGGAACATGATGTTCTGAGATGGAAGATGAGGCTGCTCGTGGCAGTTGGAGAATGGGGCTGCCCCCGACACCGGCCCCTGTGCCAGGGTCAGCTCTGGGTGCCAGGGCATCCCTGGGGTAGGGGATGGGGCAGGAGCAGGTCCCCATCCCACCACCCTTGCGCCTGCTATGCTCGCCTTGGAGCAGGGACCCAGCCAGTGCCCGCAGTCTGTGCCACCCCCAGTGTCGGTGACACTCACGTCGGTCCCCCACTTGTTGATGACAGCCAGGTAGACGTCGTAGAGTGCGTCGATCTCTGCAACAGCATCACGTGGAGCTGAGTGCAGCGGCACCAGCACAAACTGCTCCGCCTCTGCCGAGGAAGAGGGACATCAGCCCTGAGACCACCCCAAGGTACCGCCTGAGGCCACTTGTCCCCCTACATACTGCTGTGGGGTGCTGAGACCCTCAGGATGAACGGCTCCCGGCTGAAGACATCCTCGGGGTCCTCGTATTGGTAGGTCTCCACCACAGACAAAACGTCTGTCCTATGGGACCAAAGGGATGGTGACTCTGGGGCTCAGCATAGCCTCTGTGACCCCTCCATAGTGTCAGTGGCCCCATGGAGCCACCGGGCTGGTGCCAGCATATCCAGCCATTCACCTGTAGATGAAGAGGTACATCTCCTTGTAATTGTCCCTTCCCAGGAGGTCACTGATCTCATAGTCATACGCTGATGTGGACACGCTACAGAGGCAAAAACGCAGGATGGTGACACAGCTGGCACCAGTGACACAGCTGGCACTGTTCTGGGGTGGCCCTGGCATAGCCAGGATGTGGGTGGCTGTGGGGTTGGCACCAGCTGATCCTCCTCTGCCATCCCCATGGGCCACCCTGCCCCAGCTGGGGGGTAACATAGGGTGTGGTGTCTCTGAGCCACCCTGCTGGTCCCACCACCCCGAGGTGTCTCCTCAGGCACAGCTGGCCACAGGCAGGACGCGGGTGATTCCTGCCACCCCTTCTCTACAGGGACGCTTCGCACCACCATTTGTAGCAAAGCTAAATTAGGTTAATGAGCAGCCTGGGGCCATGCAGAGCCTGGCGTCACCTTCCCTGCCCTGGTTCCTTTGTGGCACCAAAGGGACACAGATGTGGGACAGACGTACCTGCTCGTACCTGCTCGGGAGCACTTGCCTGTGCCCTCACCTGAAGCAGGGTCAACGCCAGCTGCAGAGGAGCTGCAGATTTAGCCCACCCTGGCACCCCCTTTTCCTCCTGGGATGCCTGAACTGCTCGTTTCAGAGTATCGTCTGCTACTGTCTCCTCCCAGGGTCCCCTTGCCACTCACAGGGTCTCAGTATACAGGGCTGCCTGCTTCTGCCTCCTTCATCCCCTGTCTCCCCTCTGCCCTGTCCTGTTGGATTACTGGAGATGGAGCTTGCCAGAGCTGTGGTTCCTTTCCATCCGATGTGCTCCAGTCGGTTTGCAGCTTTCAGAGAGGTTTTGTGCCATTTGTACCCCTCTTCCCCTCCTCAGATTATTCCTAGTGGATTTTTCAGTGCCCAGTACTTTTCTCCTAGTCCTCTTCCTGAAAACAAACCTGCCAGTGGATGACCTTTTTGGCCTTTCCTTGCTCTGGCAGCTTGTTTTCCCCTGCTAACACCAGCGTCAGCCCGGGTGCTCTCAGCCCCAGCCCCGCTCTTACCTGTTGAGCCTCTCCATGAGCTGGGTGACAGCACTGAGGTCAGAGTCACGCACCTCCTGCACCAGCACCACGTCGTAGCGGCTCAAGATCTGCGAAGCCGAGAGGAACTGCGATGGTGAGAGGGACCTGCTGCCGTTCAGAGCCACCGCCTCCCACCCACCTCCGAGCCCCACAAACTGACGTGGTGCTGGGTGCAGCGCCACAGGGACCCACGTGTCCCTCAGCCTAGGGGCAGAGGTCTCCATGAAGACCTCAGAGGGACTGCAGGATGTTCCTGACATCCCACCACAGTCCCCACCATGCCTTCATCCACCCAGGGATCCCCAGCACTGGGATGCCATCCCATCCTCGGCCACATCCCCACGTGTCCACATTTTGAGTCTGTCCAACACAGAACCTGTTCCCGGCTGCACTCACGCTGACGATTATGTTCGCCACTTCCTCGTTGGACATCTTGGTGTCTCCAAACGCCTGGATGTTGAAGGCACCGATGCGCAGTGTGGCAGTGGCAGAGCACAGAAGAGCCACAGCCAGTAGGGGCAGTGCCAGTGCCACAGTCCCCATCCTGCTTGGAGTAATGCAGAGCTATAGGGATGCAGTGATGGGAGCTGAACTTGGAAGACTGCGATTTTGAGATAGAGCAAAAAAATCCACGTAGGTCCTTGGTAAGTCCTGGTGTGCGACCGTATGCCTCAGTGGGCACATCCCTGAGCAGCCTGAGGAGCCAGCACAGGCTGTTTGCCACTGCCTCACCAGACCCAGGAGAAGCTAAACGTCATCCTGGCCGGTGAATCTGTTCGCCAGACTCCACCGGCTCTCAGGATCACTCAGCTCTACTCCCCGACAGCATATCCCCAATGCATCCCAGCTGCTGCCGCTGGCAACCCCAAAACTACTTGGTGTCCTTAAACTTGATCATATCCCCCAGTTAGAGGAAGGGACTGACTTCTCATCCCAGTTCATCCCAGCTCATCCTAGTCCCTTCTCATTCACAGCTGAAGGGGCTGAACTCGTATCCGTCCTTACCTTGCCGAGTACGCAGCACTTGTGCGTTCCCAGCAGCAGGATGGGCGGCTTTATTCCCAGTGGATGTGCTGGCAGAGCAGGATGAGCTGGACACCCGGCGGGGGTTTGGCCCAGCTTTGGGCTCCTTCCGACATTGGGAAACCAAAAAACCCACAGGGCGGGAGGGTGGGGCCAGTGTCACTGCCCTTGGACCAACGAGGTAAAGTCTGGCTGGTGGTGCTGCCTTCTCCTGCGGGGCTGCGTGGGCTGTGGCCGGGGTGGCCCCCTCGGTCACAGTGTGGGGCACGGCAGCCAGGCAGGAGGTGAAGGGCGATGGCCTTAGTGGGGGAGACTGAGAGGGTGGAACTCTAGGGGAGAGAAGGGACTCAGGGGGTGTCTGGGGGAGGCCGGCTGAGCAGCACCGGTCTCAGCAAGAAGGAGCAGCTGCAAACCCCCCCAGCATCCCCTCTTGTCCCCTAAAGCAGCCCCAGCTGGCACCTAAAGCAGCCCCAAGGGGGACTCGGATCCACAGAGCAGTGCTGGCACAGCCGGTATCCCCTGCACTGGCACAGCCGTCCCCCTGGCACTTGCTGTCCCCCAGCTCAGAGAGCGAGTGGCTTGGCTGGGTTTGGGGAGGTGTCAGCTGCTCGTGTCAGGGCTTGCCAGGCTCTCGCCAGCTCTGCAGGTTTTGCATCCTCACAGCCAGTCACCGGATGAGTCTGGGGTCCCCTAGTGCTGTGCCAGCACCCGGTGGAGCTGCTGTGGCACAGGGACAGGGGGACTGGCACAGGGGGTGCTGAGGGAAATGAAGGGACCCTCTGTGCAGAGGTGCAAGAACCAGAAAATGCTCATTTTTAATGGAAGCAGAGAGAGTCCCACAACCGCAAGACCCCAAAAAGCAGCTGTTGCAGAGATTGTGGGCAGCTTGGCTGATGTTTTTGCTGTTTGAACTCCATGAGGGACATGGGTGCAGGCTGGGGGCATCCTGGTAGTCACTGGTGTGGGGACGGACTCCTCAGGTTAGGACTGTCTCCACTGGGAAATGGTCACTGACTTCCAAAGCCTGGATGTTGGGAGGGAAAGCAGAGAAGTGGCTGAACTCATCTGGACCTGCCACCGCTGTCGTGGCTGGGACCAAATGCTCAGCTCTGATCCCAGAACTGAAATCAGATCCCAGAGTAGGGGAGCATGGGAGAAGAGATTGGGGCTGAGATGCCCTTGGGAGCACCCTGGGGAACAGGGACCCACCCACACGCAAGGGTGGGATTGCGGTGCCACCAGGCTTGTGTGTTTTGGTCCCTCACTCACCTTCTTGTTAGTGAGGTTGAAAGCCAACTCAAAGTTGTAGATTCTGCCAGAGCCAGGCTCGATGTCTTTTTTCAGATCATCACCACAGATGACAATGCTGCCAAGGCATCAGGGGGATGTTAGTGCCCTCCAGGACCCCCCAGTGACAGCCCCTGTGCCGCCACCACAGCACCCACCGGTCATAGGGGTAGTGGCTGTTAGCATTGACAGTGGTATCATCATCGTCTGTGATGAGCCAGTCACAAGATGTTTGGTTGCGCAGACGGATTCTGGACCAGTCACTTTCTTTCACGTAGTTGCCGCCGGCATTGAAATCTCCCAGGAGGATGATGTTCTGCAGGGCAGCGTGCTGTGTCCCCACCCACGGGCCACACGGGTACCAAGGGCTCCTGAAATCTCAGCGACCCCCCTGGGTCTCCCCAGCGCAGGAGGACAACACCAGGAATGGCAGTGGAGCCCCACCTCTGCCGGGTGTGAGAGGTCTCCCGTGGGACACGTACATCCCAGGATGGTGTCGGCATGTGTGGTGCCCACAGCCCAGCCCGCCCGGCTGCCCCAGGCAGGAGCCGAGCTCCTCAACTCCACTTACGTCATTTCCCCATTCAGTGCGGATATCATTGTAGACATCATAGAGACTGTCGATCTCTTTAACGGCATTGTGGGGGTCAGCGTGCAGGGGCACCATCACAAATTCCTTCACCTCTGCCAGATAGGGAGCCATCAGCTCCCGGATCGGGTGCTGCACCCAGCTCGGGAGTGGAACCCCAGGAGACATCCCCCCGCCCAAGCCCCAGCTGCCAGCAGGGAAAAGCTGCTGAAGGGAAAGGATGCCTTGGCTTGTTGTCGTCTGCCTCTCCTCCAGCCTGGGATTTGCAGCACAGACCTACAGCCCTCTGCACGTGGCCTGGGGTTTGCTGCTTGTTTCTCATCATTCTTCCCAAGTCACTGTGGCTTTGGGGAAGGAGATGGGGGTGGGAGAGATGGGAGAGTGTGTGTGTCCTGGAGATCTGCCGGGGAGTTGGAAGTGATGGTCCCAGGTTAGGAGAGGGGATGAGGTGGGAAATGGGATGCGAGTGGCGATGGCACATGGTGGGAGATGTTGGGAGATGGGAGAGGTTGGGAGGTGGCACACAACTGGAGGAAGCAGAGAGTGGGCGATGGCATAAATGGGAGGTAGCGGGTGCTGGGATGTGGGACACAATGGGAGAGGTGGAGGGGCTGCCATGTATCAGCGCTGCTCACTTGTAGTGTTAGACTGGAACTTGACAACGTAAGGCGGTCTGCTGTAGTTCCCGCTCCCAATCTGTTTGATGGCCAACACAGAGACTGTGTCATTCCTGAAAAGGAGAGTGAGGCAGCCCCTGTCACCTCTCCTGCACACATGGGGACCTCAGATGAACCCACTTCCCTTCAGTGTCCACTAGGCAGAACAGCGGGTGACACGGGGAACACCAGACCCTGGCAGCATCCCTTACCTCCAGATGAAGAGATACCGCTCCTTGTAGGTGCTCGGGCCCAGGGGTTCGCTGTAATTAAACTTGTACGAGACTGGGCTTCCTCTGAGAGAGAGAAGTGGGGAGGGTGAGAGGAGGCTCCCGGTTCCCACCAGCATCCAGCACTCTCACTCTGGCCAAGCCAGAGGTGCCCCTGCATGACGAGACACCAGTCAGGATCCACTCCAGCATCTCATCTGCAGGCACCCCCTGCCCTCTGCCATTGAGGTCACCTGTTGAGCATTTCTTAGAGCTTATTCACGGCAGTCAGGTTATTGTCCCGGACCTCCTGCACCAGGGTGATGTCGTACCGCTTCACGATCTGCAGGAACAAGCTCAGAGCTGCTCAACCTTGCCCAGGAACTGCTCTTGGGGCTCCCAGGCTGGCAACAGGCAGGCGGGCAATGGAGAGCCAGGGAGGGAGCTCCTGTGCCGGTGTCCTTGGGCTTGGAAGGACTCTGGGGTAGCAAGGTGCCCCCTAATGCCCGTTTGTCTGCTCCCTCCCATCCCTGCAGCTCCTCGCTCTCTGGGTACTGTGAGTGAGGAACCTGGGTAGCAACAACCATTTCCCGCCCCTGGCAGAGGACAGGTAAGAGTGGCGATGTCCCAGGCTTGGAGAATGTGATGGAGGAAGAGGAGATGGGTGGACGGATGGGGGCTTGGACAGATGGATGCAGTTGTCAATGGATGCACTCAATGGTGGATGGATGGATGCATGGATGCATGGATGGATGGATGGAGCTACAGGCAGATGGATGGGGCTGTTGAAAGATGGACTGGTGGGTGCGTGCCTGTAGGGATGGACACAGTGGATGTATGGATGACTGTTGAGCTAATGTCTGATTGCCCCAGCTGGCTGCATCACAGAGAGCAGGGAGAGGTCAGAAGTGTATCTGTCCCATAGTACTCACTTCGACGATCATGTTTGCGATATCCGGTTTGTCCATCTTTGTCTTCCCAAAACTCTTGATGTTGAAGGCGCTGATCCTTAGTGTGACGGCCACATGCAGCAGGAGAGCTGCAACCAGCAGCGACAGCACCAGTTTCGAGGCCCCCATCCTGCGTGCAGAGGGGCAAGAATGGGCTCTGCCCCCTGCCTGGGAGGGGGATTTGGCACAGACAACAAGGGGGACCAGGGTATTCCCACTGGCCGTACTGGTTTCACTGGGAGGTATCTCTTCTCCAGTGAAACACCAGACCCCAGGGATGCTTAACCCCTATCCAGCCTCACAGCCGCAGCCTGGGGCCGCCGAGTCCTTGTCCCCATCTCACTTGGGGCCTCATCCTGCCTGTCCCTCTTGGTGGGAGCCCAGTCCACCCACGAGGCCAGAGCTGATAATTCGCCAAACAAATTCTCCTGCCCTGGGGAACGGCTCACTACCCCAGCATCGCTTTTTCTTCTGGGGCAGCTGCTCTAGTTCTGTTCTCACCTTTCCCCACTTACATCCTCTCAACAGATGCAAACACTTCCAATCTCCCCAGATGAGAACGCAAGGATTCCCTGGTTAAGGTTACGATTTGGTCATGCCACAAACTGCCCAAAGCCCCTCGAGTCAATCCCACTCTCAGGGGATGCAGCAGCCTCCAACACCTCCCCACCAGAGGCACCTCAGGAGGAGCGGATCCATCTTGGGTGATGCAGCATCCTCTGCGCCCAGGCTCAGCTCCACAGAAACACTCGGCAAAATTAAGCTGAGCTGGAGAAGGTGATGTTGCAGGGGGGAGGACATGGGGTGCAGGAGGAGCGGCGAGCAGGACCTACCTTTGGTGTTGTCCAAAGTCTCTGGAAGGAGAAGGAGCTGCGCCTGTATTTATAGGGAGGGACACGCTCACCTTGCCAAGCGATTGCATGAGGCCACAGGCTTCATATCACATCTATCACGGAAATGAAGGTCTGCTCAAGAAGTTTCAACACCTTCCACTGCCGCTGAGCCTGACAATGTTGCTACATCGATAATATCATCTGCAAGATATTGGTACGGTCGAAGTGAGCAGTTCCCCAAGCTGGGACACAGGCAGCTGTCATGTACGAGCTGCTACAATTTCTCTCAGAAAATGTTTATTTCACCAACACCAAGTGTTCCTGTCCTGCACCCCACTTTTCCCACAAGCCAGTTCCAGAACAAGGACAGGATTTGCAGCTGCTCCCCACAAGGTGATCAAGGCCTGGCCTTGACCCCTTGAATGGACGTGTGGCTTCCTAGGGTCAGAGCTCTGAGGACATGAGCCCCTGAAACAGGGCTCCCTGTGACATGTGCCCCCACAGCCCCTCTTCACTTCTCCTGCAGTTCCTGACATCCATCACAGCACTGTACGACATCTCTTCTAGTGGGCGTTTGGGTTTGGCTCTCTGTGAATTTCTGTAGAATAAGGCAACACAAATGAACTGTTGCAACCCTGAAGATGCTTGTTACCATAGAGTTATGAAATGGTGATTTGTAAATGGAGGGATGGAATGTGTTACAAAAAAAGATGAACAACTAAGATAACGATACCGACCCTTAACCCTTATCTTCTTGTCACCCAGAGTCGTTGAGATTGACCCCTCAGATATGGCCACTCATTAAGGGCTCTGGGTGGCATTGATCTCAACACCTCCCACCAGATCCAGGTGTCCAAGGAGCGAAGTGCCAGCCCCAGGCTGGGCCTGGAGGCAGAACAAGGCCTGGGACGGCACTGAGAACGCCGGGAGGCCAGGAGTGGCTGGAGGGTGGGGCCAAGGGGTTCAGGAGGGGGTCCCTGGGGGGCTGGTGCTGGAGAGTGAAGCTCCAGAAGGAAAGGACAGGGTTCCCTGGGAGCTGGTGCTGGAGACCAAGGCCTTGGAGGGACAGGATGGGATCCCTGGGGCAGAGTCAGACTAGGCATAAAGAGGAATTTCTTCACCATGAGAGTGGGGAGGCCCTGGAACAGGTTGCCCAGGGAAGTTGTGTCTGCCCCATCCCTGGAGGTGTTCAAGGCCAGCTTGGATGGGCCTTGGCAGGCTGAACCAGTGAGAAGTGTCCCTGCCCATGGCACAGGGGCTAGAACTAGATGATCTTTAAGGTCCCTCACATCCCAAACTATTCTGTGATTCTATTCTCTGCAATGCAGAGCAATTACCTCAAGTGACTTCCCTTGGTCACCTCGCTGGGTGACGTTGACATAGGAAGACATGAGGTTTGTCAGGCAGGACCTTCCCTTGTGATCCCGTGCTGGCTGGGCCCAGGGACTGTCTTGTCTTGAAAGGTTTTACAGCATCCCTACTGGAACTGGCTTGTTGTACAGGGAGGTGAGGGAGGTGGTAAGACAGGACCTGCCCCCGGTGAAGCCAAGCTGGCTGCCACTAATCACCTCCCCGTCCTCCCTGTGCTTCACCAGAGCTTCTAGGAGGATCTGTTCCATGATCCTCCCAGGCACCGAGGTGAGGCTGACAGGTCAGTACTTCCCAGGGTCATCTTCTCTACCCTTTTTAAAATAGACACGAGGTTACCCTTCTTCCAGTCACTAGGGACTTTCAGGAAAGCCTTGGATCCTGTCTCTCCTAAACAAACAGTGCAGCGCTCAGCTGGAGAAGCACATGATGCAGTGGGAGCGATGGCCTGACAGGCCGGGCTCAAAGGCTCTCAGTCAGTGGGTTCCATTGGTCTGGCTTCTCCTGGCGGGGCTGGGTGGGCACACGGGGCTTGGGGGGCTGTGGCTGGGATCCCCGAATTGAAACCAAACAAACTCACCTGCCCTGGGGAAGGGCTCGCTGTCCCAGCATCGCTTTTTCTTCTGGGGCATCTGCTCACCCTTCCCCCCTGCACTACAGCTGCAAAAGCTTCCTGTCTCTCCAGATGTGAACGCAACGATTCCTTGACACCTTGATTGCATAATGCTACAATTTGGTCACTCCAGAAACTGCCCAAAGCCCCTCGAGTCAACCCCACTCTCAGGGGATGCAGCAGCCTCCAACACCTCCCCACCAGGGGCACCTCGGGAGGAGCGGATCCATCCTGGGTGATGCTCGTCCGCTGCTCCCAGGCTCAGCCCCGCAGAATCTCTTGGCAAAATTAAGCTGAGCTGGGGAAGGCAACATTGCAGAGGGAAGGACATGGGGCGCAGGAGGAGCGGCGAGCAGGACCTACCTTTGGTGTTGTCCCAAGCCTCTGTAAGGGGAAGATGCTGCACCTGTATTTATAGGGAGGGACACGCTCACCTTGCCAAGCGACTGCACGGGGCCACAAGTTCCACATCGCATCTATCTCAGAAATGATGGTCTGCTCAACCAGTTTTGACACCTTCCACCGCAACTTAGCCTGACAATGTGGCTGCATTGATAACATCACCAGCAAGAGATTGGTGATGTCAAAGTGAATCCCCGAGTCCTCTCATGGGGAAGAGCAGTCCCCCAAGCTGGGACACAGGCAGCTCTCACGCATGAGCCGCTACAATTTCTCTCGGAAAGTGTTTATTTCACCAACACTTAGCATTCCCATCCTGCACCCCGCTTTTCCCATAATCCAGTTCCAGGCGAGCGTGCTGAGGCCGGCAGAGCATGGTGCAGGACTGCACACCAGCCCCACATCCTGAAACCCACTGGGTCCTACTGCAGCGCCCATCGGCAGACCCTTCCTGAGAGGTGCCGCAGGTGGCAGCCCCACAGATCACATGCTCCCGTAGCTCCCCAGCCTTGCTCCAGCACCCTTGGCTGGTGTCCCAGTGCTCCCTGGCCTCCCAGGGCAGCTGCTCTTTCCCAGGAGGGCTCTGCTGGGTCCCTGAGGTGCAGGGGCTCCTTGGGGGCTGGGGGAGCTGCCAGCCCCCTCTCCCCTGGGGCCAATCCCCGGGAGATCCGGGACAGGATTTGCAGCCGCTCCCCACAAGGTGATCAAAGCCTGGTCTTGACCCCTTGAATGGGCATGTGGCTTCCTAGGGTCAGGGCTCTGGGGACATGAGCCCCCTGAGCCAGGGCTCCCTGTGACATGTCCTCCACAGGCATGGGGCTCCCTCTATGACAAGATTCATTCAGGACCTTAATGTCCCCTCACTCCATGGATAATACCCACAATGGCCCCAGGGCCAGACTTTCCCCATTCTAAGACAGCCAGGACATGCCGCCTTTGGATATGACCCTCCCAGAATCGGAGCCTCCATCCCCTCTGGCCAAGACTCCCCCAGGACCAGGCTTTTCCCACCCCAAGACTCTCCCAGGGCCAGTCTTTTCTCAAGTAAATACTCCCCCAGGAGCAGTTCTTTCTGGGTTTACTTTTCCCCCAGTCCAGGCTCCCCTGATATTGAAAACGAACACTCTAACACACATTTTGGAGTTTTAGAAAGTGAGCAGCTTTCCTTTACCAGCGTGGGCAATACAAGGAGTGATCTCCATCCATCATGTGCAACAAGGCAAGAGCTGTGCCAGAATGAATTTCACACTTGGAATCATGGAATTGTTTGGGTTGGAAGGGACCTTAAAGATCACCCAGTTCCACCCCTGCCATGGGCAGCGGCACCTCCCACTGCATCAGGGGCTCCAAGCCCCATCCAACATAGCCTTGAACCCCTCTAGGTATGGGGCAGCCTGCTCTGGGCAGCCTGCTCTGGACACCCTGTGCAAGGGCCTCCCCACCCTCACGGGAAAACATTTCTTCCTAAAATCTCTTTTGAGCAGCTGTAGGAATGAAAGCTGATCTGCCTCAATTGAGCAGATTGGCCTCCTACTGCAAATTCTGAATATTTGCAAGTGGGAGCAGGAGTTCTGTTGGGCAATGACAAGAAACACAATCAACACCACGGCTCTGGTGCGCTCTCTGACTCTGTGTGACCAGCTCGTGCTTTACGCAGCGAGAGAGACAGGGAGCTCGTGGCAGGATAGGGAACAACCACACAACCACATCTTAACTACCAACATTATGTATCACCCCAAAATACAAATAGGATTTATTATCGATAAAGGAAATGTTTTGCACATCCAACTAATTAAAAGACGTGTCAGAAAGGAAATACCATGAGGTACAGGATGTAAATTTTTTTTAATTGCTTAGTTGATTTGAGATGTTATTGGTGACACAAGGGAAGGAAGTTTGCTTTTCAAAGAGCTTCCACTGAAACGTGTGGTTGTCCAGGTCTCCGGCTGCAGGGGGTGCTTGAGCCGGTCACCAGTTCCAGAATGTGGTGAAGACAACGGCTGTTCTCGGTGTGACGAGGCGAATGATCTCCTCAGCCTGCTGGCAGAGCTGAAGGAGGGAGCAGAAAGGTTAAGGAGTATCAGGGAGTGTGAGAGGGAGATAGATTGGTGGAGTCGCACCCTGCCATCGCTGAGGCCAAGGTGGCAGGTGGAGGCTGCTCAGAAAGCTGAGAATCCCCTAGTCCCTTGCCACTGAGCAGACACGGTTGGTCTTCTGGGCTGCAAACATGCATCGCCTATTCATATTGAGCTTCTCATCGACCAGCACCCCAAGTCCTTCTTTGCGGGGCCACTCTCAATCACATCGTCCTCCATCCTGTACTGACATTGGGGATTGCCCTGACCCAGGAGTAGGACCTTGCACTTGGCCTTTTGAACCTCATGAGGTTCCCACAGACCCACTTCTCCAGCCTTTCCAGGTCCCTCTGGATGACATCCCATCCTGGTGTGCCAACTGCACCACTCAGCTTGGTGTCATCTGCAAACTTGCTGAGGGTACATTCAATCGCACTGTCAATACCATTGATGAAGATATTAAACAGCACTGGTCGCACTGCAGACAGGGACACAGCTTGTCAGAGATCTCCATCTGGACTTTGAGCCATTGACCACTACTCCCTGAATACAACAACCACCAAACCAATTTCTTATCCAAAAAAGAGTCTACCCATCAAATATGTATCTCTCCACGTTTGAGAGAAGGTTGTTGTGAGGGTCCATGTTAAGGGCTTTAAGGAAGTCCAGATCAACCATATCCATTGGTTTTCCCTTGTCCCCTGCTGTAATTCCCCATCATAGGAAGCAGCTAGGCTGGTAGGACAAGGACTTACCCCTTCTGAAGCCAAGCTGGCTGCCACTAATCACCTCCCCGTCCTCTCTGTGGTTCACCAGAGCTTCTAGCAGGATCTGTTCCATGATCCTCACAGGCACCGAGGTGAGGCTGACAGGTCAGTACTTCCCAGGGTCATCTTCTCTACCCTTTTAAAAACAGGCACAAGGTTACCCTTCTTCCAGTCACCAGGGACTTTCAGGAAAGCCTTGGATCCTGTCTCTCCTAAACAAACAGTGCAGCGCTCAGCTGGAGAAGCATATGATGCAGTGGGAGCGATGGCCTGACAGGCCGGGCTCAAAGGCTCTCAGTCAGTGGGTTCCATTGGTCTGGCTTCTCCTGGCAGGGCTGGGTAGGGGCTTGGGGGTCTGTGGCCGGGGTGGCCCCCTCGGTCACACTGTGGGGCACGGCAGCCAGGCAGGAGGTGAAGGGCGATGGCCTTAGTGGGGGAGACTGAGAGGGTGGACAGAAGGGACTCAGGCGGTGTCTGGGGGAGGCCGGCTGAGCAGCACCAGCCTCAGCAAGAGGGGCGGCTGCAAACCCCCACAGCATCCCCTCTTGTCCCCTAAAGCAGCCCCAGCTGGCACCTAAAGCAGCCCCAAGGGGGACTCAGATCCACAGAGCAGTGCTGGCACAGCTGGTATCCCCTGCACTGGCACAGCCGTCCCCCTGGCACTTGCTGTCCCCCAGCTCAGAGAGCGAGTGGCTTGGCTGGGTTTGGGGAGGTGTCAGCTGCTCGTGTCAGGGCTTGCCAGGCTCTCGCCAGCTCTGCAGGTTTTGCATCCTCACAGCCAGTCACCGGATGAGTCTGGGGTCCCCTAGTGCTGTGCCAGCACCAGGTGGAGCTGCTGTGGCACAGGGACAGGGGCACTGACACAGAGGGTGCTGGGGGAAATGAAGGGACCATCCATGCAGAGGTGCAAGAACCAGAAAATGCTCATTTTTAATGGAAGCAGAGAGGGTCCCACAACCGCAAAACCCCAAAAAGCAGCTGTTGCAGAGATTGTGGGCAGCTTGGCTGATGTTTTTGCTGTTTGAACTCCATGAGGGACATGGGCGCAGGCTGGGGGCATCCTGGTAGCCACTGGCGTGGGGACGGACTCCTCAGATTAGGACCGTCTCCACTGGGAAATGGTCACTGACTTCCAAAGCCTGGATGTTGGGAGGGAAAGCAAAGAAGTGGCTGAACTCATCTGGACCTGCCACCGGCTGTCATGGCTGGAACCAAACGCTCAGCTCTGATCCCAGAATTGAAACCAGATCCCAGAGTAGGGGAGCATGGGAGAAGAGGTTGGGGCTGAGATACCCTTGGGAGCGCCCTGGGGAACAGGGACCCACCCACACGCAAGGGTGGGATTGCGGTGCCACCAGGCTTGTGTGTCTTGGTCCCTCACTCACCTTCTTGTTAGTGAGGTTGAAAGCCAACTCAAAGTTGTAGATTCTGCCAGAGCCAGGCTCGATGTCTTTTTTCAGATCATCACCACAGACGACAATGCTGCCAAGGCATCAGGGGGATGTTAGTGCCCTCCAGGACCCCCCAGTGACAGCCCCTGTGCCGCCACCACAGCACCCACCGGTCATAGGGGTAGTGGCTGTTAGCATTGACAGTGGTATCATCATCGTCTGTGATGAGCCAGTCACAAGATGTTTGGGTGCGCAGACGGATTCTGGACCAGTCACTTTCTTTCACGTAGTTGCCGCCGGCATTGAAATCTCCCAGGAGGATGATGTTCTGCAGGGCAGCGTGCTGTGTCCCCACCCACGGGCCACACGGGTACCAAGGGCTCCTGAAATCTCAGCGACCCCCCTGGGTCTCCCCAGCGCAGGAGGACAACACCAGGAATGGCAGTGGAGCCCCCCCTCTGCCGGGTGTGAGAGGTCTCCCGTGGGACACGTCCATTCCAGGATGGTGTCGGCATGTGTGGTGCCCACAGCCCAGCCCGCCCGGCTGCCCCAGGCAGGAGCCGAGCCCCTCAACTCCACTTACGTCATTTCTCCATTCAGTGCGGATATCATTGTAGACATCATAGAGACTGTCGATCTCTTTAACGGCATTGTGGGGGTCAGCGTGCAGGGGCACCATCACAAATTCCTTCACCTCTGCCAGATAGGGAGCCATCAGCTCCCGGATCGGGTGCTGCACCCAGCTCGGGAGTGGAACCCCAGGAGACATCCCCCCGCCCAAGCCCCAGCTGCCAGCAGGGAAAAGCTGCTGAAGGGAAAGGATGCCTTGGCTTGTTGTCGTCTGCCTCTCCTCCAGCCTGGGATTTGCAGCACAGACCTACAGCCCTCTGCACGTGGCCTGGGGTATGCTGCTTGTTTCTCATCATTCTTCCCAAGTCACTGTGGCTTTGGGGAAGGAGATGGGGGTGGGAGAGATGGGAGAGTGTGTGTGTCCTGGAGATCTGCCGGGGAGTTGGAAGTGATGGTCCCGGGTTAGGAGAGGGGATGAGGTGGGAAATGGGATGCGAGTGGCGATGGCACATGGTGGGAGATGTTGGGAGATGGGAGAGGCTGGGAGGTGGCACACAACTGGAGGAAGCAGAGAGTGGGCGATGGCATAAATGGGAGGTAGCGGGTGCTGGGATGTGGGACACAATGGGAGAGGTGGAGGGGCTGCCATGTATCAGCGCTGCTCACTTGTAGTGTTAGACTGGAACTTGACAACGTAAGGCGGTCTGCTGTAGTTCCTGCTCCCAATCTGTTTGATGGCCAACACAGAGACTGTGTCATTCCTGAAAAGGAGAGTGAGGCAGCCCCTGTCACCTCTCCTGCACACATGGGGACCTCAGATGAACCCACCTCCCTTCAGAGTCCACTAGGCAGAACAGCGGGTGACACGGGGAACACCAGACCCTGGCAGCATCCCTTACCTCCAGATGAAGAGATACCGCTCCTTGTAGGTGCTCGGGCCCAGGGGTTCGCTGTAATTAAACTTGTACGAGACTGGGCTTCCTCTGAGAGAGAGAAGTGGGGAGGGTGAGAGGAGGCTCCCGGTTCCCACCAGCACCCAGCACTCTCACTCTGGCCAAGCCAGAGGTGCCCCTGCACGATGAGACACCAGTCAGGATCCACTCCAGCATCCCATCTGCAGGCACCCCCTGCCCTCTGCCATTGAGGTCACCTGTTGAGCATTTCTTGGAGCTTATTCACGGCAGTCAGGTTATTGTCCCGGACCTCCTGCACCAGGGTGATGTCGTACCGCTTCACGATCTGCAGGAACAAGCTCAGAGCTGCTCAACCTTGCCCAGGAACCGCTCTTGGGGCTCCCAGGCTGGCAACAGGCAGGCGGGCAATGGAGAGCCAGGGAGGGAGCTCCTCTGCTGGTGTCCTTGGGCTTGGAAGGACTCTGGGGTAACAAGGTGCCCCCTAATGCCCATTTGTCTGCTACCTCCCATGCCTGCAGCTCCTCGCTCTCTGGGTACTGTGAGTGAAGAACCTGGGTAGCAACAACCATTTCCCGCCCCTGGCAGAGGACAGGTAAGAGTGGCGATGTCCCAGGGTTGGAGAATGTGATGGAGGAAGAGGAGATGGGTGGACGGTTGGGGGCTTGGACAGATGGATGCAGTTGTCAATGGATGCACTCAATGGTGGATGGATGGATGGATGGATGGATGGATGGATGGATGGATGGATGGATGGATGGATGGAGCTACAGGCAGATGGATGGGGCTGTTGAAAGATGGACTGGTGGGTGCGTGCCTGTAGGAATGGACACAGTGGATGTATGGATGACTGTTGAGCTAATGTCTGATTGCCCTGCTGGCTGCATCACAGAGAGCAGGGAGAGGTCAGAAGTGTATCTGTCCCATAGTACTCACTTCGACGATCATGTTTGCGATATCCGGTTTGTCCATCTTTGTCTTCCCAAAACTCTTGATGTTGAAGGCGCTGATCCTTAGTGTGACGGCCACATGCAGCAGGAGAGCTGCAACCAGCAGCGACAGCACCAGTTTCGAGGCCCCCATCCTGCGTGCAGAGGGGCAAGAATGGGCTCTGCCCCCTGCCTGGGAGGGGGATTTGGCACAGACAACAAGGGGGACCAGGGTATTCCCACTGGCCATACTGGTTTCACTGGGAGGTATCTCTTCTCCAGTGAAACACCAGACCCCAGGGATGCTTAACCCCTATCCAGCCTCACAGCCGCAGCCTGGGGCCGCCGAGTCCTTGTCCCCATCTCACTTGGGGCCTCATCCTGCCTGTCCCTCTTGGTGGGAGCCCAGTCCACCCACGAGGCCAGAGCTGATAATTCACCAAACAAATTCTCCTGCCCTGGGGAACGGCTCACTACCCCAGCATCGCTTTTTCTTCTGGGGCAGCTGCTCTAGTTCTGTTCTCACCTTTCCCCACTTACATCCTCTCAACAGATGCAAACACTTCCAATCTCCCCAGATAAGAACGCAAGGATTCCCTGGTTAAGGTTACGATTTGGTCATGCCACAAACTGCCCAAAGCCCCTCGAGTCAATCCCGCTCTCAGGGGATGCAGCAGCCTCCAACACCTCCCCACCAGAGGCACCTCAGGAGGAGCGGATCCATCTTGGGTGATGCAGCATCCTCTGCGCCCAGGCTCAGCTCCACAGAAACACTCGGCAAAATTAAGCTGAGCTGGAGAAGGTGATGTTGCAGGGGGGAGGACATGGGGTGCAGGAGGAGCGGCGAGCAGGACCTACCTTTGGTGTTGTCCAAAGTCTCTGGAAGGAGAAGGAGCTGCGCCTGTATTTATAGGGAGGGACACGCTCACCTTGCCAAGCGATTGCATGAGGCCACAGGCTTCATATCACATCTATCACGGAAATGAAGGTCTGCTCAAGAAGTTTCAACACCTTCCACTGCCGCTGAGCCTGACAATGTTGCTACATCGATAATATCATCTGCAAGATATTGGTATGGTCGAAGTGAGCAGTTCCCCAAGCTGGGACACAGGCAGCTCTCATGTATGAGCAGCTACAATTTCTATCAGAAAGTGTTTATTTCACCAACACCAAGTGTTCCTGTCCTGCACCCCACTTTTCCCACAAGCCAGTTCCAGAACAGGGACAGGATTTGCAGCTGCTCCCCACAAGGTGATCAAGGCCTGGCCTTGACCCCTTGAATGGACGTGTGGCTTCCTAGGGTCAGAGCTCTGAGGACATGAGCCCCTGAAACAGGGCTCCCTGTGACATGTCCCCTCCAGCCCCTCTTCACTTCTCCTGCAGTTCCTGACATCCATCACAGCACTGTACGACATCTCTTCTAGTGGGCGTTTGGGTTTGGCTCTCTGTGAATTTCTGTAGAATAAGGCAACACAAATGAACTGTTGCAACTCTGAAGATGCTTGTTACCATAGAGTTATGAAATGGTGATTTGTAAATGGAGGGATGGAATGTGTTAAAAAACAAGATGAACAACTAAGATAACGATACCGACCCTTAACCCTTATCTTCTTGTCACCCAGAGTCGTTGAGATTGACCCCTCAGATATGGCCACTCATTAAGGGCTCTGGGTGGCATTGATCTCAACACCTCCCACCAGATCCAGGTGTCCAAGGAGCGAAGTGCCAGCCCCAGGCTGGGCCTGGAGGCAGAACAAGGCCTGGGACGGCACTGAGAACGCCGGGAGGCCAGGAGTGGCTGGAGGGTGGGGCCAAGGGGTTCAGGAGGGGGTCCCTGCGGGGCTGGTGCTGGAGAGTGAAGCTCCAGAAGGAAAGGACAGGGTTCCCTGGGAGCTGGTGCTGGAGACCAAGGCCTTGGAGGGCCAGGATGGGATCCCTGGGGCAGAGTCAGACTAGGCATAAGGAGGAATTTCTTCACCATGAGAGTGGGGAGGCCCTGGAACAGGTTGCCCAGGGAAGTTGTGTCTGCCCCATCCCTGGAGGTGTTCAAGGCCAGCTTGGATGGGCCTTGGCAGGCTGATCTGGTGGGAAGTGTCCCTGCCCATGGCACAGGGGCTAGAACTAGATGATCTTTAAGGTCCCTCACATCCCAAACTATTCTGTGATTCTGTCCCTCACATCCCAAACTATTCTGTGATTCTATTCTCTGAAATGCAGAGCAATTACCTCAAGTGACTTCCCTTGGTCACCTCGCTGGGTGACGTTGACATAGGAAGACATGAGGTTTGTCAGGCAGGACCTTCCCTTGTGATCCCGTGCTGGCTGGGCCCAGGGACTGTCTTGTCTTGAAAGGTTTTACAGCATCCCTACTGGAACTGGCTTGTTGTACAGGGAGGTGAGGGAGGTGGTAAGACAGGACCTGCCCCCGGTGAAGCCAAGCTGGCTGCCACTAATCACCTCCCCGTCCTCCCTGTGCTTCACCAGAGCTTCTAGGAGGATCTGTTCCATGATCCTCCCAGGCACCGAGGTGAGGCTGACAGGTCAGTACTTCCCAGGGTCATCTTCTCTACCCTTTTTAAAATAGACACGAGGTTACCCTTCTTCCAGTCACCAGGGACTTTCAGGGAAGCCTTGGATCCTGTCTCTCCTAAACAAACAGTGCAGCGCTCAGCTGGAGAAGCATATGATGCAGTGGGAGCGATGGCCTGACAGGCCGGGCTCAAAGGCTCTCAGTCAGTGGGTTCCATTGGTCTGGCTTCTCCTGGCAGGGCTGGGTGGGCACACGGGGCTTGGGGGGCTGTGGCTGGGGTCCCTGAATTGAAACCAAACAAACTCACCTGCCCTGGGGAAGGGCTCGCTGTCCCAGCATCGCTTTTTCTTCTGGGGCATCTGCTCACCCTTCCCCCCTGCACTACAGCTGCAAAAGCTTCCTGTCTCTCCAGATGTGAACGCAACGATTCCTTGACACCTTGATTGCATAATGCTACAATTTGGTCACTCCAGAAACTGCCCAAAGCCCCTCGAGTCAACCCCACTCTCAGGGGATGCAGCAGCCTCCAACACCTCCCCACCAGGGGCACCTCGGGAGGAGTGGATCCATCCTGGGTGATGCTCGTCCGCTGCTCCCAGGCTCAGCCCCGCAGAATCTCTTGGCAAAATTAAACTGAGCTGGGGAAGGCAACATTGCAGAGGGAAGGACATGGGGCGCAGGAGGAGCGGCGAGCAGGACCTACCTTTGGTGTTGTCCCAAGCCTCTGTAAGGGGAAGGTGCTGCACCTGTATTTATAGGGAGGGACACGCTCACCTTGCCAAGCGACTGCACGGGGCCACAAGTTCCACATCGCATCTATCTCAGAAATGATGGTCTGCTCAACCAGTTTTGACACCTTCCACCGCAACTTAGCCTGACAATGTGGCTGCATTGATAACACCACCAGCAAGAGATTGGTGATGTCAAAGTGAATCCCCGAGTCCTCTCATGGGGAAGAGCAGTCCCCCAAGCTGGGACACAGGCAGCTCTCACGCATGAGCCGCTACAATTTCTCTCAGAAAGTGTTTATTTCACCAACACTTAGCATTCCCATCCTGCACCCCGCTTTTCCCATAATCCAGTTCCAGGCGAGCGTGCTGAGGCCGGCAGAGCGTGGTGCAGGGCTGCACACCAACCCCTCATCCTGAAACCCACTGGGTCCTACTGCAGCGCCCATCGGCAGACCCTTCCTGAGAGGTGCCGCAGGTGGCAGCCCCACAGATCACATGCTCCCGTAGCTCCCCAGCCTTGCTCCAGCACCCTTGGCTGGTGTCCCAGTGCTCCCCGGCCTCCCAGGGCAGCTGCTCTTTCCCAGGAGGGCTCTGCTGGGTCCCTGAGGTGCAGGGGCTCCTTGGGGGCTGGGGGAGCTGCCAGCCCCCTCTCCCCTGGGGCCAATCCCCGGGAGATCTGGGACAGGATTTGCAGCCGCTCCCCACAAGGTGATCAAAGCCTGGTCTTGACCCCTTGAATGGGCATGTGGCTTCCTAGGGTCAGGGCTCTGGGGACATGAGCCCCCTGAGCCAGGGCTCCCTGTGACATGTCCTCCACAGGCATGGGGCTCCCTCTATGACAAGATTCATTCAGGACCTTAATGTCCCCTCACTCCATGGATAATACCCACAATGGCCCCAGGGCCAGACTTTCCCCATTCTAAGACAGCCAGGACATGCCGCCTTTGGATATGACCCTCCCAGAATCGGAGCCTCCATCCCCTCTGGCCAAGACTCCCCCAGGACCAGGCTTTTCCCACCCCAAGACTCTCCCAGGGCCAGTCTTTTCTCAAGTAAATACTCCCCCAGGAGCAGTTCTTTCTGGGTTTACTTTTCCCCCAGTCCAGGCTCCCCTGATATTGAAAACGAACACTCTAACACACATTTTGGAGTTTTAGAAAGTGAGCAGCTTTCCTTTACCAGCGTGGGCAATACAAGGAGTGATCTCCATCCATCATGTGCAACAAGGCAAGAGCTGTGCCAGAATGAATTTCACACTTGGAATCATGGAATTGTTTGGGTTGGAAGGGACCTTAAAGATCACCCAGTTCCACCCCTGCCATGGGCAGCGGCACCTCCCACTGCATCAGGGGCTCCAAGCCCCATCCAACATAGCCTTGAACCCCTCTAGGTATGGGGCAGCCTGCTCTGGGCAGCCTGCTCTGGACACCCTGTGCAAGGGCCTCCCCACCCTCACGGGAAAACATTTCTTCCTAAAATCTCTTTTGAGCAGCTGTAGGAATGAAAGCTGATCTGCCTCAATTGAGCAGATTGGCCTCCTACTGCAAATTCTGAATATTTGCAAGTGGGAGCAGGAGTTCTGTTGGGCAATGACAAGAAACACAATCAACACCACGGCTCTGGTGCGCTCTCTGACTCTGTGTGACCAGCTCGTGCTTTACGCAGCGAGAGAGACAGGGAGCTCGTGGCAGGATAGGGAACAACCACACAACCACATCTTAACCACCAACATTATGTATCACCCCAAAATACAAATAGGATTTATTATCGATAAAGGAAATGTTTTGCACATCCAACTAATTAAAAGACGTGTCAGAAAGGAAATACCATGAGGTACAGGATGTAAATTTTTTTTAATTGCTTAGTTGATTTGAGATGTTATTGGTGACACAAGGGAAGGAAGTTTGCTTTTCAAAGAGCTTCCACTGAAACGTGTGGTTGTCCAGGTCTCCGGCTGCAGGGGGTGCTTGAGCCGGTCACCAGTTCCAGAATGTGGTGAAGACAACGGCTGTTCTCGGTGTGACGAGGCGAATGATCTCCTCAGCCTGCTGGCAGAGCTGAAGGAGGGAGCAGAAAGGTTAAGGAGTATCAGGGAGTGTGAGAGGGAGATAGATTGGTGGAGTCGCACCCTGCCATCGCTGAGGCCAAGGTGGCAGGTGGAGGCTGCTCAGAAAGCTGAGAATCCCCTAGTCCCTTGCCACTGAGCAGACACGGTTGGTCTTCTGGGCTGCAAACATGCATCGCCTATTCATATTGAGCTTCTCATCGACCAGCACCCCAAGTCCTTCTTTGCGGGGCCACTCTCAATCACATCGTCCTCCATCCTGTACTGACATTGGGGATTGCCCTGACCCAGGAGTAGGACCTTGCACTTGGCCTTTTGAACCTCATGAGGTTCCCACAGACCCACTTCTCCAGCCTTTCCAGGTCCCTCTGGATGACATCCCATCCTGGTGTGCCAACTGCACCACTCAGCTTGGTGTCATCTGCAAACTTGCTGAGGGTACATTCAATCGCACTGTCAATACCATTGATGAAGATATTAAACAGCACTGGTCGCACTGCAGACAGGGACACAGCTTGTCAGAGATCTCCATCTGGACTTTGAGCCATTGACCACTACTCCCTGAATACAACAACCACCAAACCAATTTCTTATCCAAAAAAGAGTCTACCCATCAAATATGTATCTCTCCACGTTTGAGAGAAGGTTGTTGTGAGGGTCCATGTTAAGGGCTTTAAGGAAGTCCAGATCAACCATATCCATTGGTTTTCCCTTGTCCCCTGCTGTAATTCCCCATCATAGGAAGCAGCTAGGCTGGTAGGACAAGGACTTACCCCTTCTGAAGCCAAGCTGGCTGCCACTAATCACCTCCCCGTCCTCTCTGTGGTTCACCAGAGCTTCTAGGAGGATCTGTTCCATGATCCTCCCAGGCACCGAGGTGAGGCTGACAGGTCAGTACTTCCCAGGGTCATCTTCTCTACCCTTTTAAAAACAGGCACAAGGTTACCCTTCTTCCAGTCACCAGGGACTTTCAGGAAAGCCTTGGATCCTGTCTCTCCTAAACAAACAGTGCAGCGCTCAGCTGGAGAAGCATATGATGCAGTGGGAGCGATGGCCTGACAGGCCGGGCTCAAAGGCTCTCAGTCAGTGGGTTCCATTGGTCTGGCTTCTCCTGGCAGGGCTGGGTAGGGGCTTGGGGGTCTGTGGCCGGGGTGGCCCCCTCGGTCACACTGTGGGGCACGGCAGCCAGGCAGGAGGTGAAGGGCGATGGCCTTAGTGGGGGAGACTGAGAGGGTGGAATTGTAGGGGACAGAAGGGACTCAGGCGGTGTCTGGGGGAGGCCGGCTGAGCAGCACCAGCCTCAGCAAGAGGGGCGGCTGCAAACCCCCACAGCATCCCCTCTTGTCCCCTAAAGCAGCCCCAGCTGGCACCTAAAGCAGCCCCAAGGGGGACTCAGATCCACAGAGCAGTGCTGGCACAGCTGGTATCCCCTGCACTGGCACAGCCGTCCCCCTGGCACTTGCTGTCCCCCAGCTCAGAGAGCGAGTGGCTTGGCTGGGTTTGGGGAGGTGTCAGCTGCTCGTGTCAGGGCTTGCCAGGCTCTCGCCAGCTCTGCAGGTTTTGCATCCTCACAGCCAGTCACCGGATGAGTCTGGGGTCCCCTAGTGCTGTGCCAGCACCAGGTGGAGCTGCTGTGGCACAGGGACAGGGGCACTGACACAGAGGGTGCTGGGGGAAATGAAGGGACCATCCATGCAGAGGTGCAAGAACCAGAAAATGCTCATTTTTAATGGAAGCAGAGAGGGTCCCACAACCGCAAAACCCCAAAAAGCAGCTGTTGCAGAGATTGTGGGCAGCTTGGCTGATGTTTTTGCTGTTTGAACTCCATGAGGGACATGGGCGCAGGCTGGGGGCATCCTGGTAGCCACTGGCGTGGGGACGGACTCCTCAGATTAGGACCGTCTCCACTGGGAAATGGTCACTGACTTCCAAAGCCTGGATGTTGGGAGGGAAAGCAAAGAAGTGGCTGAACTCATCTGGACCTGCCACCGGCTGTCATGGCTGGAACCAAACGCTCAGCTCTGATCCCAGAATTGAAACCAGATCCCAGAGTAGGGGAGCATGGGAGAAGAGGTTGGGGCTGAGATACCCTTGGGAGCGCCCTGGGGAACAGGGACCCACCCACACGCAAGGGTGGGATTGCGGTGCCACCAGGCTTGTGTGTCTTGGTCCCTCACTCACCTTCTTGTTAGTGAGGTTGAAAGCCAACTCAAAGTTGTAGATTCTGCCAGAGCCAGGCTCGATGTCTTTTTTCAGATCATCACCACAGACGACAATGCTGCCAAGGCATCAGGGGGATGTTAGTGCCCTCCAGGACCCCCCAGTGACAGCCCCTGTGCCGCCACCACAGCACCCACCGGTCATAGGGGTAGTGGCTGTTAGCGTTGACAGTGGTATCATCATCGTCTGTGATGAGCCAGTCACAAGATGTTTGGGTGCGCAGACGGATTCTGGACCAGTCACTTTCTTTCACGTAGTTGCCGCCGGCATTGAAATCTCCCAGGAGGATGATGTTCTGCAGGGCAGCGTGCTGTGTCCCCACCCACGGGCCACACGGGTACCAAGGGCTCCTGAAATCTCAGCGACCCCCCTGGGTCTCCCCAGCGCAGGAGGACAACACCAGGAATGGCAGTGGAGCCCCCCCTCTGCCGGGTGTGAGAGGTCTCCCGTGGGACACGTCCATTCCAGGATGGTGTCGGCATGTGTGGTGCCCACAGCCCAGCCCGCCCGGCTGCCCCAGGCAGGAGCCGAGCTCCTCAACTCCACTTACGTCATTTCTCCATTCAGTGCGGATATCATTGTAGACATCATAGAGACTGTCGATCTCTTTAACGGCATTGTGGGGGTCAGCGTGCAGGGGCACCATCACAAATTCCTTCACCTCTGCCAGATAGGGAGCCATCAGCTCCCGGATCGGGTGCTGCACCCAGCTCGGGAGTGGAACCCCAGGAGACATCCCCCCGCCCAAGCCCCAGCTGCCAGCAGGGAAAAGCTGCTGAAGGGAAAGGATGCCTTGGCTTGTTGTCGTCTGCCTCTCCTCCAGCCTGGGATTTGCAGCACAGACCTACAGCCCTCTGCACGTGGCCTGGGGTATGCTGCTTGTTTCTCATCATTCTTCCCAAGTCACTGTGGCTTTGGGGAAGGAGATGGGGGTGGGAGAGATGGGAGAGTGTGTGTGTCCTGGAGATCTGCCGGGGAGTTGGAAGTGATGGTCCCGGGTTAGGAGAGGGGATGAGGTGGGAAATGGGATGCGAGTGGCGATGGCACATGGTGGGAGATGTTGGGAGATGGGAGAGGCTGGGAGGTGGCACACAACTGGAGGAAGCAGAGAGTGGGCGATGGCATAAATGGGAGGTAGCGGGTGCTGGGATGTGGGACACAATGGGAGAGGTGGAGGGGCTGCCATGTATCAGCGCTGCTCACTTGTAGTGTTAGACTGGAACTTGACAACGTAAGGCGGTCTGCTGTAGTTCCTGCTCCCAATCTGTTTGATGGCCAACACAGAGACTGTGTCATTCCTGAAAAGGAGAGTGAGGCAGCCCCTGTCACCTCTCCTGCACACATGGGGACCTCAGATGAACCCACCTCCCTTCAGAGTCCACTAGGCAGAACAGCGGGTGACACGGGGAACACCAGACCCTGGCAGCATCCCTTACCTCCAGATGAAGAGATACCGCTCCTTGTAGGTGCTCGGGCCCAGGGGTTCGCTGTAATTAAACTTGTACGAGACTGGGCTTCCTCTGAGAGAGAGAAGTGGGGAGGGTGAGAGGAGGCTCCCGGTTCCCACCAGCACCCAGCACTCTCACTCTGGCCAAGCCAGAGGTGCCCCTGCACGATGAGACACCAGTCAGGATCCACTCCAGCATCCCATCTGCAGGCACCCCCTGCCCTCTGCCATTGAGGTCACCTGTTGAGCATTTCTTGGAGCTTATTCACGGCAGTCAGGTTATTGTCCCGGACCTCCTGCACCAGGGTGATGTCGTACCGCTTCACGATCTGCAGGAACAAGCTCAGAGCTGCTCAACCTTGCCCAGGAACCGCTCTTGGGGCTCCCAGGCTGGCAACAGGCAGGCGGGCAATGGAGAGCCAGGGAGGGAGCTCCTCTGCTGGTGTCCTTGGGCTTGGAAGGACTCTGGGGTAACAAGGTGCCCCCTAATGCCCATTTGTCTGCTACCTCCCATGCCTGCAGCTCCTCGCTCTCTGGGTACTGTGAGTGAAGAACCTGGGTAGCAACAACCATTTCCCGCCCCTGGCAGAGGACAGGTAAGAGTGGCGATGTCCCAGGCTTGGAGAATGTGATGGAGGAAGAGGAGATGGGTGGACGGTTGGGGGCTTGGACAGATGGATGCAGTTGTCAATGGATGCACTCAATGGTGGATGGATGGATGGATGGATGGATGGATGGATGGATGGATGGATGGATGGATGGAGCTACAGGCAGATGGATGGGGCTGTTGAAAGATGGACTGGTGGGTGCGTGCCTGTAGGAATGGACACAGTGGATGTATGGATGACTGTTGAGCTAATGTCTGATTGCCCTGCTGGCTGCATCACAGAGAGCAGGGAGAGGTCAGAAGTGTATCTGTCCCATAGTACTCACTTCGACGATCATGTTTGCGATATCCGGTTTGTCCATCTTTGTCTTCCCAAAACTCTTGATGTTGAAGGCGCTGATCCTTAGTGTGACGGCCACATGCAGCAGGAGAGCTGCAACCAGCAGCGACAGCACCAGTTTCGAGGCCCCCATCCTGCGTGCAGAGGGGCAAGAATGGGCTCTGCCCCCTGCCTGGGAGGGGGATTTGGCACAGACAACAAAGGGGACCAGGGTATTCCCACTGGCCATACTGGTTTCACTGGGAGGTATCTCTTCTCCAGTGAAACACCAGACCCCAGGGATGCTTAACCCCTATCCAGCCTCACAGCCGCAGCCTGGGGCCGCCGAGTCCTTGTCCCCATCTCACTTGGGGCCTCATCCTGCCTGTCCCTCTTGGTGGGAGCCCAGTCCACCCACGAGGCCAGAGCTGATAATTCACCAAACAAATTCTCCTGCCCTGGGGAACGGCTCACTACCCCAGCATCGCTTTTTCTTCTGGGGCAGCTGCTCTAGTTCTGTTCTCACCTTTCCCCACTTACATCCTCTCAACAGATGCAAACACTTCCAATCTCCCCAGATAAGAACGCAAGGATTCCCTGGTTAAGGTTACGATTTGGTCATGCCACAAACTGCCCAAAGCCCCTCGAGTCAATCCCGCTCTCAGGGGATGCAGCAGCCTCCAACACCTCCCCACCAGAGGCACCTCAGGAGGAGCGGATCCATCTTGGGTGATGCAGCATCCTCTGCGCCCAGGCTCAGCTCCACAGAAACACTCGGCAAAATTAAGCTGAGCTGGAGAAGGTGATGTTGCAGGGGGGAGGACATGGGGTGCAGGAGGAGCGGTGAGCAGGACCTACCTTTGGTGTTGTCCAAAGTCTCTGGAAGGAGAAGGAGCTGCGCCTGTATTTATAGGGAGGGACACGCTCACCTTGCCAAGCGATTGCATGAGGCCACAGGCTTCATATCACATCTATCACGGAAATGAAGGTCTGCTCAAGAAATTTCAACACCTTCCACTGCCGCTGAGCCTGACAATGTTGCTGCATCGATAATATCATCTGCAAGATATTGGTATGGTCGAAGTGAGCAGTTCCCCAAGCTGGGACACAGGCAGCTCTCATGTATGAGCAGCTACAATTTCTATCAGAAAGTGTTTATTTCACCAACACCAAGTGTTCCTGTCCTGCACCCCACTTTTCCCACAAGCCAGTTCCAGAACAGGGACAGGATTTGCAGCTGCTCCCCACAAGGTGATCAAGGCCTGGCCTTGACCCCTTGAATGGACGTGTGGCTTCCTAGGGTCAGAGCTCTGAGGACATGAGCCCCTGAAACAGGGCTCCCTGTGACATGTCCCCTCCAGCCCCTCTTCACTTCTCCTGCAGTTCCTGACATCCATCACAGCACTGTACGACATCTCTTCTAGTGGGCGTTTGGGTTTGGCTCTCTGTGAATTTCTGTAGAATAAGGCAACACAAATGAACTGTTGCAACTCTGAAGATGCTTGTTACCATAGAGTTATGAAATGGTGATTTGTAAATGGAGGGATGGAATGTGTTACAAAAAAAGATGAACAACTAAGATAACGATAACGAACCCTTAACCCTTATCTTCTTGTCACCCAGAGTCGTTGAGATTGACCCCTCAGATATGGCCACTCATTAAGGGCTCTGGGTGGCATTGATCTCAACACCTCCCACCAGATCCAGGTGTCCAAGGAGCGAAGTGCCAGCCCCAGGCTGGGCCTGGAGGCAGAACAAGGCCTGGGACGGCACTGAGAACGCCGGGAGGCCAGGAGTGGCTGGAGGGTGGGGCCAAGGGGTTCAGGAGGGGGTCCCTGGGGGGCTGGTGCTGGAGAGTGAAGCTCCAGAAGGAAAGGACAGGGTTCCCTGGGAGCTGGTGCTGGAGACCAAGGCCTTGGAGGGCCAGGATGGGATCCCTGGGGCAGAGTCAGACTAGGCATAAGGAGGAATTTCTTCACCATGAGAGTGGGGAGGCCCTGGAACAGGTTGCCCAGGGAAGTTGTGTCTGCCCCATCCCTGGAGGTGTTCAAGGCCAGCTTGGATGGGCCTTGGCAGGCTGATCTGGTGGGAAGTGTCCCTGCCCATGGCACAGGGGCTAGAACTAGATGATCTTTAAGGTCCCTCACATCCCAAACTATTCTGTGATTCTGTCCCTCACATCCCAAACTATTCTGTGATTCTATTCTCTGAAATGCAGAGCGATTACCTCAAGGGACTTCCCTTGGTCACCTCGCTGGGTGATGTTGACATAGGAAGACATGAGGTTTGTCAGGCAGGACCTTCCCTTGTGATCCCGTGCTGGCTGGGCCCAGGGACTGTCTTGTCTTGAAAGGTTTTACAGCATCCCTACTGGAACTGGCTTGTTGTACAGGGAGGTGAGGGAGGTGGTAAGACAGGACCTGCCCCCGGTGAAGCCAAGCTGGCTGCCACTAATCACCTCCCCGTCCTCCCTGTGCTTCACCAGAGCTTCTAGGAGGATCTGTTCCATGATCCTCCCAGGCACCGAGGTGAGGCTGACAGGTCAGTACTTCCCAGGGTCATCTTCTCTACCCTTTTTAAAATAGACACGAGGTTACCCTTCTTCCAGTCACCAGGGACTTTCAGGGAAGCCTTGGATCCTGTCTCTCCTAAACAAACAGTGCAGCGCTCAGCTGGAGAAGCACATGATGCAGTGGGAGCGATGGCCTGACAGGCCGGGCTCAAAGGCTCTCAGTCAGTGGGTTCCATTGGTCTGGCTTCTCCTGGCGGGGCTGGGTGGGCACACGGGGCTTGGGGGGCTGTGGCTGGGGTCCCTGAATTGAAACCAAACAAACTCACCTGCCCTGGGGAAGGGCTCGCTGTCCCAGCATCGCTTTTTCTTCTGGGGCATCTGCTCACCCTTCCCCCCTGCACTACAGCTGCAAAAGCTTCCTGTCTCTCCAGATGTGAACGCAACGATTCCTTGACACCTTGATTGCATAATGCTACAATTTGGTCACTCCAGAAACTGCCCAAAGCCCCTCGAGTCAACCCCACTCTCAGGGGATGCAGCAGCCTCCAACACCTCCCCACCAGGGGCACCTCGGGAGGAGCGGATCCATCCTGGGTGATGCTCGTCCGCTGCTCCCAGGCTCAGCCCCGCAGAATCTCTTGGCAAAATTAAGCTGAGCTGGGGAAGGCAACATTGCAGAGGGAAGGACATGGGGCGCAGGAGGAGCGGCGAGCAGGACCTACCTTTGGTGTTGTCCCAAGCCTCTGTAAGGGGAAGGTGCTGCACCTGTATTTATAGGGAGGGACACGCTCACCTTGCCAAGCGATTGCACGGGGCCACAAGTTCCACATCGCATCTATCTCAGAAATGATGGTCTGCTCAACCAGTTTTGACACCTTCCACCGCAACTTAGCCTGACAATGTGGCTGCATTGATAACACCACCAGCAAGAGATTGGTGATGTCAAAGTGAATCCCCGAGTCCTCTCATGGGGAAGAGCAGTCCCCCAAGCTGGGACACAGGCAGCTCTCACGCATGAGCCGCTACAATTTCTCTCAGAAAGTGTTTATTTCACCAACACTTAGCATTCCCATCCTGCACCCTGCTTTTCCCATAATCCAGTTCCAGGCGAGCGTGCTGAGGCCGGCAGAGCGTGGTGCAGGGCTGCACACCAACCCCTCATCCTGAAACCCACTGGGTCCTACTGCAGCGCCCATCGGCAGACCCTTCCTGAGAGGTGCCGCAGGTGGCAGCCCCACAGATCACATGCTCCCGTAGCTCCCCAGCCTTGCTCCAGCACCCTTGGCTGGTGTCCCAGTGCTCCCCGGCCTCCCAGGGCAGCTGCTCTTTCCCAGGAGGGCTCTGCTGGGTCCCTGAGGTGCAGGGGCTCCTTGGGGGCTGGGGGAGCTGCCAGCCCCCTCTCCCCTGGGGCCAATCCCCGGGAGATCTGGGACAGGATTTGCAGCCGCTCCCCACAAGGTGATCAAAGCCTGGTCTTGACCCCTTGAATGGGCATGTGGCTTCCTAGGGTCAGGGCTCTGGGGACATGAGCCCCCTGAGCCAGGGCTCCCTGTGACATGTCCTCCACAGGCATGGGGCTCCCTCTATGACAAGATTCATTCAGGACCTTAATGTCCCCTCACTCCATGGATAATACCCACAATGGCCCCAGGGCCAGACTTTCCCCATTCTAAGACAGCCAGGACATGCCGCCTTTGGATATGACCCTCCCAGAATCGGAGCCTCCATCCCCTCTGGCCAAGACTCCCCCAGGACCAGGCTTTTCCCACCCCAAGACTCTCCCAGGGCCAGTCTTTTCTCAAGTAAATACTCCCCCAGGAGCAGTTCTTTCTGGGTTTACTTTTCCCCCAGTCCAGGCTCCCCTGATATTGAAAACGAACACTCTAACACACATTTTGGAGTTTTAGAAAGTGAGCAGCTTTCCTTTACCAGCGTGGGCAATACAAGGAGTGATCTCCATCCATCATGTGCAACAAGGCAAGAGCTGTGCCAGAATGAATTTCACACTTGGAATCATGGAATTGTTTGGGTTGGAAGGGACCTTAAAGATCACCCAGTTCCACCCCTGCCATGGGCAGCGGCACCTCCCACTGCATCAGGGGCTCCAAGCCCCATCCAACATAGCCTTGAACCCCTCTAGGTATGGGGCAGCCTGCTCTGGGCAGTCTGCTCTGGACACCCTGTTCAAGGGCTCCCCACCCTCACGGGAAAACATTTCTTCCTAAAATCTCTTTTGAGCAGCTGTAGGAATGAAAGCTGATCTGCCTCAATTGAGCAGATTGGCCTCCTACTGCAAATTCTGAATATTTGCAAGTGGGAGCAGGAGTTCTGTTGGGCAATGACAAGAAACACAATCAACACCACGGCTCTGGTGCGCTCTCTGACTCTGTGTGACCAGCTCGTGCTTTACGCAGCGAGAGAGACAGGGAGCTCGTGGCAGGATAGGGAACAACCACACAACCACATCTTAACCACCAACATTATGTATCACCCCAAAATACAAATAGGATTTATTATCGATAAAGGAAATGTTTTGCACATCCAACTAATTAAAAGACGTGTCAGAAAGGAAATACCATGAGGTACAGGATGTAAATTTTTTTTAATTGCTTAGTTGATTTGAGATGTTATTGGTGACACAAGGGAAGGAAGTTTGCTTTTCAAAGAGCTTCCACTGAAACGTGTGGTTGTCCAGGTCTCCGGCTGCAGGGGGTGCTTGAGCCGGTCACCAGTTCCAGAATGTGGTGAAGACAACGGCTGTTCTCGGTGTGACGAGGCGAATGATCTCCTCAGCCTGCTGGCAGAGCTGAAGGAGGGAGCAGAAAGGTTAAGGAGTATCAGGGAGTGTGAGAGGGAGATAGATTGGTGGAGTCGCACCCTGCCATCGCTGAGGCCAAGGTGGCAGGTGGAGGCTGCTCAGAAAGCTGAGAATCCCCTAGTCCCTTGCCACTGAGCAGACACGGTTGGTCTTCTGGGCTGCAAACATGCATCGCCTATTCATATTGAGCTTCTCATCGACCAGCACCCCAAGTCCTTCTTTGCGGGGCCACTCTCAATCACATCGTCCTCCATCCTGTACTGACATTGGGGATTGCCCTGACCCAGGAGTAGGACCTTGCACTTGGCCTTTTGAACCTCATGAGGTTCTCACAGCCCCACTTCTCCAGCCTTTCCAGGTCCCTCTGGATGACATCCCATCCTGGTGTGCCAACTGCACCACTCAGCTTGGTGTCATCTGCAAACTTGCTGAGGGTACATTCAATCGCACTGTCAATACCATTGATGAAGATATTAAACAGCACTGGTCGCACTGCAGACAGGGACACAGCTTGTCAGAGATCTCCATCTGGACTTTGAGCCATTGACCACTACTCCCTGAATACAACAACCACCAAACCAATTTCTTATCCAAAAAAGAGTCTACCCATCAAATATGTATCTCTCCACATTTGAGAGAAGGTTGTTGTGAGGGTCCATGTTAAGGGCTTTAAGGAAGTCCAGATCAACCATATCCATTGGTTTTCCCTTGTCCCCTGCTGTAATTCCCCATCATAGGAAGCAGCTAGGCTGGTAGGACAAGGACTTACCCCTTCTGAAGCCAAGCTGGCTGCCACTAATCACCTCCCCGTCCTCTCTGTGGTTCACCAGAGCTTCTAGGAGGATCTGTTCCATGATCCTCACAGGCACCGAGGTGAGGCTGACAGGTCAGTACTTCCCAGGGTCATCTTCTCTACCCTTTTTAAAACAGGCACAAGGTTACCCTTCTTCCAGTCACCAGGGACTTTCAGGAAAGCCTTGGATCCTGTCTCTCCTAAACAAACAGTGCAGCGCTCAGCTGGAGAAGCACATGATGCAGTGGGAGCGATGGCCTGACAGGCCGGGCTCAAAGGCTCTCAGTCAGTGGGTTCCATTGGTCTGGCTTCTCCTGGCAGGGCTGGGTAGGGGCTTGGGGGTCTGTGGCCGGGGTGGCCCCCTCGGTCACAGTGTGGGGCACGGCAGCCAGGCAGGAGGTGAAGGGCGATGGCCTTAGTGGGGGAGACTGAGAGGGTGGACAGAAGGGACTCAGGCGGTGTCTGGGGGAGGCCGGCTGAGCAGCACCAGCCTCAGCAAGAGGGGCGGCTGCAAACCCCCCCAGCATCCCCTCTTGTCCCCTAAAGCAGCCCCAGCTGGCACCTAAAGCAGCCCCAAGGGGGACTCGGATCCACAGAGCAGTGCTGGCACAGCCGGTATCCCCTGCACTGGCATAGCCGTCCCCCTGGCACTTGCTGTCCCCCAGCTCAGAGAGCGGGTGGCTTGGCTGGGTTTGGGGAGGTGTCAGCTGCTCGTGTCAGGGCTTGCCAGGCTCTCGCCAGCTCTGCAGGTTTTGCATCCTCACATCCAGTCACCGGATGAGTCTGGGGTCCCCTAGTGCTGTGCCAGCACCCGGTGGAGCTGCTGTGGCACAGGGACAGGGGGACTGGCACAGGGGGTGCTGAGGGAAATGAAGGGACCCTCCGTGCAGAGGTGCAAGAACCAGAAAATGCTCATTTTTAATGGAAGCAGAGAGGGTCCCACAACCGCAAAACCCCAAAAAGCAGCTGTTGCAGAGATTGTGGGCAGCTTGGCTGATGTTTTTGCTGTTTGAACTCCATGAGGGACATGGGAGCAGGCTGGGGGCATCCTGGTAGCCACTGGTGTGGGGATGGACTCCTCAGGTTAGGACTGTCTCCACTGGGAAATGGTCACTGACTTCCAAAGCCTGGATGTCGGGAGGGAAAGCAAAGAAGTGGCTGAACTCATCTGGACCTGTCACTGCTGTCGTGGCTGGGACCAAACGCTCAGCTCTGATCCCAGAATTGAAACCAGATCCCAGAGTAGGGGAGTATGGGAGAAGAGGTTGGGGCTGAGATGCCCTTGGGAGCACCCTGGGGAACAGGGACACACCTACACGCAAGGGTGAGATTGCGGTGCCACCAGGCTTATGTGTCTTGGTCCCTCACTCACCTTCTTGTTAGTGAGGTGGAAAGCCAACTCAAAGTTGTAGATTCTGCCAGAGCCAGGCTCGATGTCTTTTTTCAGATCATCACCGCAGACGACGATGCTGCCGAGGCATCAGGGGGATGTTAGTGCCCTCCAGGACCCCCCAGTGACAGCCCCTGTGCCGCCACCACAGCACCCACCGGTCATAGGGGCAGTGGCTCCTGGCAGCAACAGTGGTATCATCATCATCTGTGATAAGCCAGTCACAAGATGTTTGGGTGCGCAGACGGATTCTGGACCAATTCACTTTCATTCACATAGCTGCAGCCCGCGTTGAAGTCACCAAGGAGGATGATGTTCTGCAGGGCAGTGTGCTGAGTCCCCACCCATGGGCCACACATGGCCAGACATGGCCAGGGGGCCCCCCCACTGCCGGGTGTGAGAGGTCTCCCGTGGGACACGTCCAACCTAGGATGGTGCCGGCATGTGTGGTGCCCACACCCCAGCCCGCCCGGCTGCCCCAGGCAGGAGCCGAGCTCCTCAACTCCACTTACTTCATTTTCCCAGCCAACACGGACATCATTGTAGACATCATAGAGCCTGTCGATCTCTTTTACTGCATTGGTGGGCCTGGAGTGCAGGGGCACCATCACAAATTCCTCCACCTCTGCCAGATAGGGAGACGTCAGCTCCCGGATCGGGTGCTGGACCCAGCTCGGGAGTGGAACCCCAGGAGACATCCCCCCGCCCAAGCCCCAGCTGCCAGCAGGGAAAAGCTGCTGAAGGGAAAGGATGCCTTGGCTTGTTGTCGTCTGCCTCTCCTCCAGCCTGGGATTTGCAGCACAGACCTACAGCCCTCTGCACGTGGCCTGGGGTTTGCTGCTTGTTTCTCATCATTCTTCCCAAGTCACTGTGGCTTTGGGGAAGGAGATGGGGGTGGGGGAGATGGGAGAGTGTGAGTGTCCTGGGGAATTGTCAAGGAGTTGGAAGTGATGGTCCCGGGTTAGGAGAGGAGATGAGGTGGGAAATGGGATGTGAGTGGCGATGGCACATGCTGAGAGATGCTGGGAGGTGGGAGATGCTGAGATATGGGAGATGTTGGGAGATGGGAGAGGTTGGGAGGTGACACACAACTGGAGGAAGCAGATGGTGGGCTATGGCATAAATGGGAGGTGCTGGGATATGGGACATAATGGGAAAGGTGGAGGGGCTGTCAAGCATCAGCGCTGCTCACGTGTGTAGGATGAGTAGATCTTGACAATGTAAGGCGGTCTGTAGAAGACACCCATTCTCCCAATCTGTTTGGTCATCCGCAGGGTGACACTGTCATTCCTGAAAAGGAGAGTGAGGCAGCCCCTGTCACCTCTCATGCACACATGGGGACCTCAGATGAACCCACCTCCCTTCAGGGTCCACTAGGCAGGACAGCGGGTGACACAGGGAACACCAGACCCTGGCAGCATCCCTTACCTCCAGATGAAGAGATACCACTCCTTGTAGGTGCTCGGGCCCAGGGGTTCACTGTAATTAAAGTTGTACAAGCCCGGGGTTCCTCTGAGAGGGAGAAGTAGGGAGGGTGAGAGGATGCTCCCGGTTCCCACCAGCACCCAGCACTCTCACTCTGGCCAAGCCAGAGGTGCCCCTGCATGACGAGACACCACCCAGGATCCGTTCCAGCATCCCATCTGCAGGCACCCCCTGCCCTGTGCCACTGAGGTCACCTGTTGAGCATTTCTTGGAGCTTATTCATGGCATCCAGGCTGTTTCCCAGGACCTCCTGCACCAGGGTGACGTCGTACCGCTTCACGATCTGCAGGAACAAGCTCAGAGCTGCTCACCCTTGCCCAGGAACCGCTCTTGGGGGACCCAGGGGTTCCTAGGCTGGGCTGGGAAGGCTCCCAGGCTGGCAACAGGCAGGCGGGCAATGGAGAGCCAGGGAGGGAGCTCCTCTGCTGGTGTCCTTGGGCTTGGAAAGACTCTGGGGTAACAAGGTGCCCCCTAAAGCCCATTTGTCTGCTACCTCCCATGCCTGCAGCTCCTTGCTCTCTGGGTACTGTGAGTGAGGAACCTGGGCATCAACAACCATTTCCCTCCCCTGGCAGAGGACAGGTAAGAGTGGAGATGTCCCAGCGTTGGAGAATGTGATGGAGGAAGAGGGATGGGTGGACGGATAGGGGCTTGGACAGAAGGATGGAGGCATAAATGGATGCACTCATAGGTGGATTGATGGCTGGCTGGCTGGCTGGCTGGCTGGAGCTACGGGCAGAGGATGGGAGGCTGTTAATGGACTGGTGGGTGGGTGCCTACAGGGATGGACAAATTGGATATATGGTTGACTGTTGAGCTAATGACTGACTCCCCCAGCTGGCCGCATCCCAGAAAGCAGAGAGAGGTCAGAAGTGTATCTGTCCCATAGTACTCACTTCGACGATGATGTTTGCGACTTCTGTTTTGTTCATCTTTGTCCCCGCAAAGTGCTGGATGTTGAACGCGCTGATCCTTAGCGTGACGGCCACATGCAGCAGGAGAGCTGCAACCAGCAGCGACAGCACCAGCTTCGAAGCCCCCATCCTGCATGTAGAGGGGTAGGGATGACCTTAGTCATTTGGGATGCGATTCCTGTGCAGCTCACTCCATGGCGTAATATTTCACAGGCAGGTAGGCTAGGAGCGCTACACAAACCCAAGTGCCCCAAGCACCCGGCTCCCCAGCAGCCCCGACAAGAGAGGAGCACCAAACAACCCGGCTTGCGGCACAGCCGGAGCCTGCCCTGGGGAAGGGCTCACTGCCTCAGCATCGCTTTTTTTCTTCTGGTGCAGCCACTCTGATTCAGTTCTCATCTTTCCCCCCTCAGACTAAAGCTCCAAAAGCTTACAATCTCTCCAGATGAGCTTGCAACAATTCCCTGACACCTCGATTGGGTAACACTACAATCTGATCATGCCACAAACTGCCCAAAGCCCCTCGAGTCAATCCCGCTCTCAGGGGATGCAGCAGCCTCCAACACCTCCCCACTAGAGGCACCTCAGGAGGAGCGGATCCATCTTGGGTGATGCAGCATCCTCTGCGCCCAGGCTCAGCTCCACAGAAACACTCGGCAAAATTAAGCTGAGCTGGAGAAGGTGATGTTGCAGGGGGGAGGACATGGGGTGCAGGAGGAGCGGCGAGCAGGACCTACCTTTGGTGTTGTCCAAAGTCTCTGGAAGGAGAAGGAGCTGCGCCTGTATTTATAAGGAGGGACATGCTCACCTTACCAAGTGATTGCATGAGGCCACAGGCTTCATATCACATCCATCATGGAAATGAAGGTCTGCTCAAGAAGTTTCAACACCTTCTACTGCTGCTGAGCCTGACAATGTTGCTGCATCGATAATATCATCTGCAAGATATTGGTACGGTCGAAGTGAGCAGTTTCCCAAGCTGGGACACAGGCAGCTGTCATGTACGAGCTGCTACAATTTCTCTCAGAAAATGTTTATTTCACCAACACCAAGTGTTCCCGTCCTGCACCCCACTTTTCCCACAAGCCAGTTCCAGAACAGGGACAGGATTTGCAGCTGCTCCCCACAAGGTGATCAAGGCCTGGCCTTGACCCCTTGAATGGACGTGTGGCTTCCTAGGGTCAGAGCTCTGAGGACATGAGCCCCTGAAACAGGGCTCCCTGTGACATGTGCCCCCACAGCCCCTCTTCACTTCTCCTGCAGCTCCTGACATCCATCACAGCACTGTACGACATCTCTTCTAGTCGGAATTTGGGTTTGGCTCTCTGTGAATTTCTGTAGAATAAGGCAACACAAATGAACTGTTGCAACCCTGAAGATGCTTGTTACCATAGAGTTATGAAATGGTGATTTGTAAATGGAGGGATGGAATGTGTTAAAAAACAAGATGAACAACTAAGATAACGATACCGACCCTTAACCCTTATCTTCTTGTCACCCAGAGTCGTTGAGATTGACCCCTCAGATATGGCCACTCATTAAGGGCTCTGGGTGGCATTGATCTCAACACCTCCCACCAGATCCAGGTGTCCAAGGAGCGAAGTGCCAGCCCCAGGCTGGGCCTGGAGGCAGAACAAGGCCTGGGACGGCACTGAGAACGCCGGGAGGCCAGGAGTGGCTGGAGGGTGGGGCCAAGGGGTTCAGGAGGGGGTCCCTGCGGGGCTGGTGCTGGAGAGTGAAGCTCCAGAAGGAAAGGACAGGGTTCCCTGGGAGCTGGTGCTGGAGACCAAGGCCTTGGAGGGACAGGATGGGATCCCTGGGGCAGAGTCAGACTAGGCATAAAGAGGAATTTCTTCACCATGAGAGTGGGGAGGCCCTGGAACAGGTTGCCCAGGGAAGTTGTGTCTGCCCCATCCCTGGAGGTGTTCAAGGCCAGCTTGGATGGGCCTTGGCAGGCTGATCTGGTGGGAAGTGTCCCTGCCCATGGCACAGGGGCTAGAACTAGATGATCTTTAAGGTCCCTCACATCCCAAACTATTCTGTGATTCTATTCTCTGAAATGCAGAGCGATTACCTCAAGGGACTTCCCTTGGTCACCTCGCTGGGTGACGTTGACATAGGAAGACATGAGGTTTGTCAGGCAGGACCTTCCCTTGTGATCCCGTGCTGGCTGGGCCCAGGGACTGTCTTGTCTTGAAAGGTTTTACAGCATCCCTACTGGAACTGGCTTGTTGTACAGGGAGGTGAGGGAGGTGGTAAGACAGGACCTGCCCCCGGTGAAGCCAAGCTGGCTGCCACTAATCACCTCCCCGTCCTCCCTGTGCTTCACCAGAGCTTCTAGGAGGATCTGTTCCATGATCCTCCCAGGCACCGAGGTGAGGCTGACAGGTCAGTACTTCCCAGGGTCATCTTCTCTACCCTTTTAAAAACAGGCACAAGGTTACCCTTCTTCCAGTCACCAGGGACTTTCAGGGAAGCCTTGGATCCTGTCTCTCCTAAACAAACAGTGCAGCGCTCAGCTGGAGAAGCACATGATGCAGTGGGAGCGATGGCCTGACAGGCCGGGCTCAAAGGCTCTCAGTCAGTGGGTTCCATTGGTCTGGCTTCTCCTGGCAGGGCTGGGTAGGGGCTTGGGGGTCTGTGGCTGGGGTGGCCCCCTCAGTCACAGTGTGGGGCACGGCAGCCAGGCAGGAGGTGAAGGGCAATGGCGTTAGTGGGGGTGATTGAGAGGGTGGAATTGTAGGGGAGACAAGGAACTCGGGGGGTGTCTGGGGGAGGCCGGCTGAGCAGCACCAGCCTCAGCAAGAGGGGGCGGCTGCAAACCCCCACAGCATCCCCTCTTGTCCCCTAAAGCAGCCCCAGCTGGCACCTAAAGCAGCCCCAAGGGGGACTCAGATCCACAGAGCAGTGCTGGCACAGCCGGTATCCCCTGCACTGGCACAGCCGTCCCCCTGGCACTTGCTGTCCCCCAGCTCAGAGAGCGAGTGGCTTGGCTGGGTTTGGGGAGGTGTCAGCTGCTCGTGTCAGGGCTTGCCAGGCTCTTGCCAGCTCTGCAGGTTTTGCATCCTCACAGCCAGTCACCGGATGAGTCTGGGGTCCCCTAGTGCTGTGCCAGCACCCGGTGGAGCTGCTGTGGCACAGGGACAGGGGGACTGGCACAGGGGGTGCTGGGGGAAATGAAGGGACCCTCCATGCAGAGGTGCAAGAACCAGAAAATGCTCATTTTTAATGGAAGCAAAGAGAGTCCCACAACCGCAGACCCCAAAAAGCAGCTGTTGCAGAGATTGTGGGCAGCTTGGCTGATGTTTTTGTTGTTTGAACTCCATGAGGGACATGGGCGCAGGCTGGGGGCATCCTGGTAGTCACTGGTGTGGGGATGGACTCCTCAGGTTAGGACCGTCTCCACTGGGAAATGGTCACTGACTTCCAAAGCCTGGATGTTGGGAGGGAAAGCAAAGAAGTGGCTGAACTCATCTGGACCTGCCACCGGCTGTCGTGGCTGGGACCAAATGCTCAGCTCTGATCCCAGAATTGAAATCAGATCCCAGAGTAGGGGAGCATGGGAGAAGAGATTGGGGCTGAGATGCCCTTGGGAGCACCCTGGGGAACAGGGACCCACCCACACGCAAGGGTGGGATTGCGGTGCCACCAGGCTTGTGTGTCTTGGTCCCTAACTCACCTTCTTGTTAGTGAGGTTGAAAGCCAACTCAAAGTTGTAGATTCCGCCAGAGCCAGGCTCGATGTCTTTTTTCAGATCATCACCACAGACGACAATGCTGCCAAGGCATCAGGGGGATGTTAGTGCCCTCCAGGACCCCCAGTGACAGCCCCTGTGCCGCCACCACAGCACCCACCGGTCATAGGGGTAGTGGCTGTTAGCGTTGACAGTGGTATCATCATCGTCTGTGATGAGCCAGTCACAAGATGTTTGGTTGCGCAGACGGATTCTGGACCAGTCACTTTCATTCACGTAGTTGCCGCCGGCATTGAAATCTCCCAGGAGGATGATGTTCTGCAGGGCAGCGTGCTGTGTCCCCACCCACGGGCCACACGGGTACCAAGGGCTCCTGAAATCTCAGCGACCCCCTAGGTCTCCCCAACACAGGAGGACAACACCAGGAATGGCAGTGGAGCCCCACCTCTGCCGGGTGTGAGAGGTCTCCCGTGGGACACGTCCATTCCAGGATGGTGTCGGCATGTGTGGTGCCCACAGCCCAGCCCGCCCGGCTGCCCCAGGCAGGAGCCGAGCTCCTCAACTCCACTTACGTCATTTCCCCATTCAGTGCGGATATCATTGTAGACATCATAGAGACTGTCGATCTCATTAACTGCATTGTTGGGGTCAGCGTGCAGGGGCACCATCACAAATTCCTTCACCTCTGCCAGATAGGGAGACGTCAGCTCCCGGATCGGGTGCTGCACCCAGCTCGGGAGTGGAACCCCAGGAGACATCCCCCCGCCCAAGCCCCAGCTGCCAGCAGGGAAAAGCTGCTGAAGGGAAAGGATGCCTTGGCTTGTTGTCGTCTGCCTCTCCTCCAGCCTGGGATTTGCAGCACAGACCTACAGCCCTCTGCACGTGGCCTGGGGTTTGCTGGTTGTTTCTCATCATTCTTCCCAAGTCACTGTGGCTTTGGGGAAGGAGATGGGGGTGGGAGAGATGGGAGAGTGTGTGTGTCCTGGGGATCTGCCGGGGAGTTGGAAGTGATGGTCCCGGGTTAGGAGAGGGGATGAGGTGGGAAATGGGATGCGAGTGGCGATGGCACATGGTGGGAGATGTTGGGAGATGGGAGAGGTTGGGAGGTGGCACACAACTGGAGGAAGCAGATGGTGGGCGATGGCATAAATGGGAGGTAGCGGGTGCTGGGATGTGGGACACAATGGGAGAGGTGGAGGGGCTGCCATGTATCAGCGCTGCTCACTTGTAGTGTTAGACTGGAACTTGACAACGTAAGGCGGTCTGCTGTAGTTCCCGCTCCCAATCTGTTTGATGGCCAACACAGAGACTGTGTCATTCCTGAAAAGGAGAGTGAGGCAGCCCCTGTCACCTCTCCTGCACACATGGGGACCTCAGATGAACCCACCTCCCTTCAGAGTCCACTAGGCAGAACAGCGGGTGACACGGGGAACACCAGAACCTGGCAGCATCCCTTACCTCCAGATGAAGAGATACCGCTCCTTGTAGGTGCTCGGGCCCAGGGGTTCGCTGTAATTAAACTTGTACGAGACTGGGCTTCCTCTGAGAGAGAGAAGTGGGGAGGGTGAGAGGAGGCTCCCGGTTCCCACCAGCACCCAGCACTCTCACTCTGGCCAAGCCAGAGGTGCCCCTGCATGACGAGACACCAGTCAGGATCCACTCCAGCATCCCATCTGCAGGCACCCCCTGCCCTCTGCCATTGAGGTCACCTGTTGAGCATTTCTTGGAGCTTATTCACGGCGGTCAGGTTATTGTCCCGGACCTCCTGCACCAGGGTGATGTCGTACCGCTTCACGATCTGCAGGAACAAGCTCAGAGCTGCTCAACCTTGCCCAGGAACCGCTCTTGGGGCTCCCAGGCTGGCAACAGGCAGGCGGGCAATGGAGAGCCAGGGAGGGAGCTCCTCTGCTGGTGTCCTTGGGCTTGGAAGGACTCTGGGGTAACAAGGTGCCCCCTAATGCCCATTTGTCTGCTACCTCCCATGCCGGCAGCTCCTCGCTCTCTGGGTACTGTGAGTGAAGAACCTGGGTAGCAACAACCATTTCCCGCCCCTGGCAGAGGACAGGTAAGAGTGGCGATGTCCCAGGGTTGGAGAATGTGATGGAGGAAGAGGAGATGGGTGGACGGATGGGGGCTTGGACAGATGGATGCAGTTGTCAATGGATGCACTCAATGGTGGATGGATGGATGGATGGATGGATGCATGGATGGATGGATGGAGCTACAGGCAGATGGATGGGGCTGTTGAAAGATGGACTGGTGGGTTGCGTGCCTGTAGGAATGGACACTGTGGATGTATGGATGACTGTTGAGCTAATGTCTGATTGCCCCAGCTGGCTGCATCACAGAGAGCAGGGAGAGGTCAGAAGTGTATCTGTCCCATAGTACTCACTTCGACGATCATGTTTGCGATATCCGGTTTGTCCATCTTTGTCTTCCCAAAACTCTTGATGTTGAAGGCGCTGATCCTTAGTGTGACGGCCACATGCAGCAGGAGAGCTGCAACCAGCAGCGACAGCACCAGTTTCGAGGCCCCCATCCTGCGTGCAGAGGGGCAAGAATGGGCTCTGCCCCCTGCCTGGGAGGGGGATTTGGCACAGACAACAAGGGGGACCAGGGTATTCCCACTGGCCATACTGGTTTCACTGGGAGGTATCTCTTCTCCAGTGAAACACCAGACCCCAGGGATGCTTAACCCCTATCCAGCCTCACAGCCGCAGCCTGGGGCCGCCGAGTCCTTGTCCCCATCTCACTTGGGGCTTCATCCTGCCTGTCCCTCTTGGTGGGAGCCCAGTCCACCCACGAGGCCAGAGCTGATAATTCACCAAACAAATTCTCCTGCCCTGGGGAACGGCTCACTACCCCAGCATCGCTTTTTCTTCTGGGGCAGCTGCTCTAGTTCTGTTCTCACCTTTCCCCACTTACATCCTCTCAACAGATGCAAACACTTCCAATCTCCCCAGATGAGAACGCAAGGATTCCCTGGTTAAGGTTACGATTTGGTCATGCCACAAACTGCCCAAAGCCCCTCGAGTCAATCCCGCTCTCAGGGGATGCAGCAGCCTCCAACACCTCCCCACCAGAGGCACCTCAGGAGGAGCGGATCCATCTTGGGTGATGCAGCATCCTCTGCGCCCAGGCTCAGCTCCACAGAAACACTCGGCAAAATTAAGCTGAGCTGGAGAAGGTGATGTTGCAGGGGGGAGGACATGGGGTGCAGGAGGAGCGGTGAGCAGGACCTACCTTTGGTGTTGTCCAAAGTCTCTGGAAGGAGAAGGAGCTGCGCCTGTATTTATAGGGAGGGACACACTCACCTTGCCAAGCGATTGCATGAGGCCACAGGCTTCATATCACATCTATCATGGAAATGAAGGTCTGCTCAAGAAGTTTCAACACCTTCCACTGCTGCTGAGCCTGACAATGTTGCTGCATCGATAATATCATCTGCAAGATATTGGTATGGTCGAAGTGAGCAGTTCCCCAAGCTGGGACACAGGCAGCTGTCATGTACGAGCTGCTACAATTTCTCTCAGAAAATGTTTATTTCACCAACACCAAGTGTTCCCGTCCTGCATCCCGCTTTTCCCACAAGCCAGTTCCAGAACAGGGACAGGATTTGCAGCTGCTCCCCACAAGGTGATCAAGGCCTGGCCTTGACCCCTTGAATGGACGTGTGGCTTCCTAGGGTCAGAGCTCTGAGGACATGAGCCCCTGAAACAGGGCTCCCTGTGACATGTGCCCCCACAGCCCCTCTTCACTTCTCCTGCAGTTCCTGACATCCATCACAGCACTGTACGACATCTCTTCTAGTCGGAATTTCGGTTTGGCTCTCTGTGAATTTCTGTAGAATAAGGCAACACAAATGAACTGTTGCAACCCTGAAGATGCTTGTTACCATAGAGTTATGAAATGGTGATTTGTAAATGGAGGGATGGAATGTGTTAAAAAACAAGATGAACAACTAAGATAACGATACCGACCCTTAACCCTTATCTTCTTGTCACCCAGAGTCGTTGAGATTGACCCCTCAGATATGGCCACTCATTAAGGGCTCTGGGTGGCATTGATCTCAACACCTCCCACCAGATCCAGGTGTCCAAGGAGCGAAGTGCCAGCCCCAGGCTGGGCCTGGAGGCAGAACAAGGCCTGGGACGGCACTGAGAACGCCGGGAGGCCAGGAGTGGCTGGAGGGTGGGGCCAAGGGGTTCAGGAGGGGGTCCCTGCGGGGCTGGTGCTGGAGAGTGAAGCTCCAGAAGGAAAGGACAGGGTTCCCTGGGAGCTGGTGCTGGAGAACAAGGCCTTGGAGGGCCAGGATGGAGTTCCTGGGGGGCTGGTGCTGGAGACCAAGCCCCCAGAAGGACATGACAGGGACCTAGAGCTTTCCTGTGTAAGTAGGTAAATGTGATAGAGGTTCAGGAATCTTGAAGATGTGCATCGTGCACAAAGACTGTGTTCCTGACACCCCGGAGAAGCTTGTGGCCTTTGCTGTTCCTGCCTTTCACAAAGCAGCTCTCAATTCTTCAAGAGCCCCAGTATATTGTGCAGCTTTGCTTTTGTTTTCTTTCAGAGACTGAATTCCTTTCAGGAGCTTCAGCTCCTTGAGATCGAATTGCAGACCAAGGATTCAGTCCGGCAGATCATGTTCTCGCCTCTCTTCAGCCCTCAAGGAAACAAAGCCGATGACAGCAGGATGGCTTTGCTAGGAAAGCTGGTTTCCATGGCAGTGGCTGTGTGCAGGGTTCCTGTGCTGGAGTGCGCTGCCTTCTGGCTGCAGGTACCGCTGCCGTGCAGGCAGGAGAGCAGCAGGGAAGGAGGGAGAGATGTGCTACCATGGCTATGGGTGAGCCGAGGCCTTGTCACTCATTGCCAGTGGCAGAGAAAGCTGGGGAGGGGCTGTTTCCAAAGGCTTGTAGTGATAGGACAAGGGGCAATGGGTATAAACTGGAGAGGGGCAGAGTCAGACTAGGCATAAGGAGGAATTTCTTCACCATGAGAGTGGGGAGGCCCTGGAACAGGTTGCCCAGGGAAGTTGTGTCTGCCCCATCCCTGGAGGTGTTCAAGGCCAGCTTGGATGGGCCTTGGCAGGCTGAACCAGTGAGAAGTGTCCCTGCCCATGGCACAGGGGCTAGAACTAGATGATCTTTAAGGTCCCTCACATCCCAAACTATTCAGTGATTCTATTCTCTGAAATGCAGAGCGATTACCTCAAGTGACTTCCCTTGGTCACCTCGCTGGGTGACGTTGACATAGGAAGACATGAGGTTTGTCAGGCAGGACCTTCCCTTGTGATCCCGTGCTGGCTGGGCCCAGGGACTGTCTTGTCTTGAAAGGTTTTACAGCATCCCTACTGGAACTGGCTTGTTGTACAGGGAGGTGAGGGAGGTGGTAAGACAGGACCTGCCCCCGGTGAAGCCAAGCTGGCTGCCACTAATCACCTCCCCGTCCTCCCTGTGCTTCACCAGAGCTTCTAGGAGGATCTGTTCCATGATCCTCCCAGGCACCGAGGTGAGGCTGAAAGGTCAGTACTTCCCAGGGTCATCTTCTCTACCCTTTTAAAAACAGGCACAAGGTTACCCTTCTTCCAGTCACCAGGGACTTTCAGGGAAGCCTTGGATCCTGTCTCTCCTAAACAAACAGTGCAGTGCTCAGCTGGAGAAGCACATGATGCAGTGGGAGCGATGGCCTGACAGGCCGGGCTCAAAGGCTCTCAGTCAGTGGGTTCCATTGGTCTGGCTTCTCCTGGCAGGGCTGGGTAGGGGCTTGGGGGTCTGTGGCCGGGGTGGCCCCCTCGATCACAGTGTGGGGCACGGCAGCCAGGCAGGAGGTGAAGGGCGATGGCCTTAGTGGGGGTGATTGAGAGGGTGGAATTGTAGGGGAGACAAGGAACTCGGGGGGTGTCTGGGGGAGGCCGGCTGAGCAGCACCAGCCTCAGCAAGAGGGGGCGGCTGCAAACCCCCACAGCATCCCCTCTTGTCCCCTAAAGCAGCCCCAGCTGGCACCTAAAGCAGCCCCAAGGGGGACTCAGATCCACAGAGCAGTGCTGGCACAGCTGGTATCCCCTGCACTGGCACAGCCGTCCCCCTGGCACTTGCTGTCCCCCAGCTCAGAGAGCGAGTGGCTTGGCTGGGTTTGGGGAGGTGTCAGCTGCTCGTGTCAGGGCTTGCCAGGCTCTCGCCAGCTCTGCAGGTTTTGCATCCTCACAGCCAGTCACCGGATGAGTCTGGGGTCCCCTAGTGCTGTGCCAGCACCCGGTGGAGCTGCTGTGGCACAGGGACAGGGGCACTGACACAGAGGGTGCTGGGGGAAATGAAGGGACCATCCATGCAGAGGTGCAAGAACCAGAAAATGCTCATTTTTAATGGAAGCAAAGAGAGTCCCACAACCGCAGACCCCAAAAAGCAGCTGTTGCAGAGATTGTGGGCAGCTTGGCTGATGTTTTTGCTGTTTGAACTCCATGAGGGACATGGGCGCAGGCTGGGGGCATCCTGGTAGTCACTGGTGTGGGGATGGACTCCTCAGGTTAGGACCGTCTCCACTGGGAAATGGTCACTGACTTCCAAAGCCTGGATGTTGGGAGGGAAAGCAAAGAAGTGGCTGAACTCATCTGGACCTGTCACCGCTGTCGTGGCTGGGACCAAACGCTCAGCTCTGATCCCAGAATTGAAATCAGATCCCAGAGTAGGGGAGCATGGGAGAAGAGGTTGGGGCTGAGATGCCCTTGGGAGCACCCTGGGGAACAGGGACCCACCCACACGCAAGGGTGGGATTGCGGTGCCACCAGACTTGTGTGTCTTGGTCCCTAACTCACCTTCTTGTTAGTGAGGTTGAAAGCCAACTCAAAGTTGTAGATTCCGCCAGAGCCAGGCTCGATGTCTTTTTTCAGATCATCACCGCAGACGACAATGCTGCCAAGGCATCAGGGGGATGTTAGTGCCCTCCAGGACCCCCCAGTGACAGCCCCTGTGCCGCCACCACAGCACCCACCAGTCATAGGGGTAGTGGCTGTTAGCGTTGACAGTGGTATCATCATCGTCTGTGATGAGCCAGTCACAAGATGTTTGGTTGCGCAGACGGATTCTGGACCAGTCAATTTCATTCACGTAGTTGCCGCCGGCATTGAAATCTCCCAGGAGGATGATGTTCTGCAGGGCAGCGTGCTGTGTCCCCACCCACGGGCCACACGGGTACCAAGGGCTCCTGAAATCTCAGCGACCCCCCTGGGTCTCCCCCGCGCAGGAGGACAACACCAGGAATGGCAGTGGAGCCCCCCCTCTGCCGGGTGTGAGAGGTCTCCCGTGGGACACGTCCATTCCAGGATGGTGTCGGCATGTGTGGTGCCCACAGCCCAGCCCGCCCGGCTGCCCCAGGCAGGAGCCGAGCTCCTCAACTCCACTTACGTCATTTCCCCATTCAGTGCGGATATCATTGTAGACATCATAGAGACTGTCGATCTCATTAACTGCATTGTTGGGGTCAGCGTGCAGGGGCACCATCACAAATTCCTTCACCTCTGCCAGATAGGGAGACGTCAGCTCCCGGATCGGGTGCTGCACCCAGCTCGGGAGTGGAACCCCAGGAGACATCCCCCCGCCCAAGCCCCAGCTGCCAGCAGGGAAAAGCTGCTGAAGGGAAAGGATGCCTTGGCTTGTTGTCGTCTGCCTCTCCTCCAGCCTGGGATTTGCAGCACAAACCTACAGCCCTCTGCACGTGGCCTGGGGTTTGCTGCTTGTTTCTCATCATTCTTCCCAAGTCACTGTGGCTTTGGGGAAGGAGATGGGGGTGGGAGAGATGGGAGAGTGTGTGTGTCCTGGGGATCTGCCGGGGAGTTGGAAGTGATGGTCCCGGGTTAGGAGAGGGGATGAGGTGGGGAATGGGATGCGAGTGGCGATGGCACATGGTGGGAGATGTTGGGAGATGGGAGAGGCTGGGAGGTGGCACACAACTGGAGGAAGCAGAGAGTGGGCGATGGCATAAATGGGAGGTAGCGGGTGCTGGGATGTGGGACACAATGGGAGAGGTGGAGGGGCTGCCATGTATCAGCGCTGCTCACTTGTAGTGTTAGACTGGAACTTGACAACGTAAGGCGGTCTGCTGTAGTTCCCGCTCCCAATCTGTTTGATGGCCAACACAGAGACTGTGTCATTCCTGAAAAGGAGAGTGAGGCAGCCCCTGTCACCTCTCCTGCACACATGGGGACCTCAGATGAACCCACCTCCCTTCAGAGTCCACTAGGCAGGACAGCGGGTGACACGGGGAACACCAGACCCTGGCAGACCCTTGTAGGTACTCGGGCCCAGGGGTTCGCTGTAATTAAACTTGTACGAGACTGGGCTTCCTCTGAGAGAGAGAAGTGGGGAGGGTGAGAGGAGGCTCCCGGTTCCCACCAGCACCCAGCACTCTCACTCTGGCCAAGCCAGAGGTGCCCCTGCATGACGAGACACCAGTCAGGATCCACTCCAGCATCCCATCTGCAGGCACCCCCTGCCCTCTGCCATTGAGGTCACCTGTTGAGCATTTCTTGGAGCTTATTCACGGCGGTCAGGTTATTGTCCCGGACCTCCTGCACCAGGGTGATGTCGTACCGCTTCACGATCTGCAGGAACAAGCTCAGAGCTGCTCAACCTTGCCCAGGAACCGCTCTTGGGGCTCCCAGGCTGGCAACAGGCAGGCGGGCAATGGAGAGCCAGGGAGGGAGCTCCTGTGCTGGTGTCCTTGCGCTTGGAAGGACTCTGGGGTAACAAGGTGCCCCCTAATGCCCATTTGTCTGCTACCTCCCATGCCTGCAGCTCCTCGCTCTCTGGGTACTGTGAGTGAGGAACCTGGGTAGCAACAACCATTTCCCGCCCCTGGCAGAGGACAGGTAAGAGTGGCGATGTCCCAGGGTTGGAGAATGTGATGGAGGAAGAGGAGATGGGTGGACGGTTGGGGGCTTGGACAGATGGATGCAGTTGTCAATGGATGCACTCAATGGTGGATGGATGGATGGATGGATGGATGGATGCATGGATGGATGGATGGAGCTACAGGCAGATGGATGGGGCTGTTGAAAGATGGACTGGTGGGTGCGTGCCTGTAGGAATGGACACTGTGGATGTATGGATGACTGTTGAGCTAATGTCTGATTGCCCCAGCTGGCTGCATCACAGAGAGCAGGGAGAGGTCAGAAGTGTATCTGTCCCATAGTACTCACTTCGACGATCATGTTTGCGATATCCGGTTTGTCCATCTTTGTCTTCCCAAAACTCTTGATGTTGAAGGCGCTGATCCTTAGTGTGACGGCCACATGCAGCAGGAGAGCTGCAACCAGCAGCGACAGCACCAGTTTCGAGGCCCCCATCCTGCGTGCAGAGGGGCAAGAATGGGCTCTGCCCCCTGCCTGGGAGGGGGATTTGGCACAGACAACAAGGGGGACCAGAGTATTCCCACTGGCCATACTGGTTTCACTGGGAGGTATCTCTTCTCCAGTGAAACACCAGACCCCAGGGATGCTTAACCCCTATCCAGCCTCACAGCCGCAGCCTGGGGCCGCCGAGTCCTTGTCCCCATCTCACTTGGGGCTTCATCCTGCCTGTCCCTCTTGGTGGGAGCCCAGTCCACCCACGAGGCCAGAGCTGATAATTCACCAAACAAATTCTCCTGCCCTGGGGAACGGCTCACTACCCCAGCATCGCTTTTTCTTCTGGGGCAGCTGCTCTAGTTCTGTTCTCACCTTTCCCCACTTACATCCTCTCAACAGATGCAAACACTTCCAATCTCCCCAGATGAGAACGCAAGGATTCCCTGGTTAAGGTTACGATTTGGTCATGCCACAAACTGCCCAAAGCCCCTCGAGTCAATCCCACTCTCAGGGGATGCAGCAGCCTCCAACACCTCCCCAACAGAGGCACCTCAGGAGGAGCGGATCCATCTTGGGTGATGCAGCATCCTCTGCGCCCAGGCTCAGCTCCACAGAAACACTCGGCAAAATTAAGCTGAGCTGGAGAAGGTGATGTTGCAGGGGGGAGGACATGGGGTGCAGGAGGAGCGGCGAGCAGGACCTACCTTTGGTGTTGTCCAAAGTCTCTGGAAGGAGAAGGAGCTGCGCCTGTATTTATAGGGAGAGACACGCTCACCTTGCCAAGCGACTGCACGGGGCCACAAGTTCCACCATCGCATCTATCTCAGAAATGATGGTCTGCTCAACCAGTTTTGACACCTTCCACTGCAGCTTAGCCTGACAATGTTGCTGCATTGATAACACCACCAGCAAGAGATTGGTGATGTCAAAGTGAATCCCCGAGTCCTCTCATGGGGAAGAGCAGTTCCCCAAGCTGGGACACAGGCAGCTCTCACGCATGAGCCGCTACAATTTCTCTCGGAAAGTGTTTATTTCACCAACACTTAGCATTCCCATCCTGCACCCCGCTTTTCCCATAATCCAGTTCCAGGCGAGCGTGCTGAGGCCGGCAGAGCGTGGTGCAGGGCTGCACACCAGCCCCACATCCTGAAACCCACTGGGTCCTACTGCAGCGCCCATCGGCAGACCCTTCCTGAGAGGTGCCGCAGGTGGCAGCCCCACAGATCACATGCTCCCGTAGCTCCCCAGCCTTGCTCCAGCACCCTTGGCTGGTGTCCCAGTGCTCCCTGGCCTCCCAGGGCAGCTGCTCTTTCCCAGGAGGACTCTGCTGGGTCCCTGAGGTGCAGGGGCTCCTTGGGGGCTGGGGGAGTTGCCAGCCCCCTCTCCCCTGGGGCCAATCCCCGGGAGATCCGGGACAGGATTTGCAGCCGCTCCCCACAAGGTGATCAAAGCCTGGTCTTGACCCCTTGAATGGGCATGTGGCTTCCTAGGGTCAGGGCTCTGGGGACATGAGCCCCCTGAGCCAGGGCTCCCTGTGACATGTCCTCCACAGGCATGGGGCTCCCTCTATGACAAGATTCATTCAGGACCTTAATGTCCCCTCACTCCATGGATAATACCCACAATGGCCCCAGGGCCAGACTTTCCCCATTCTAAGACAGCCAGGACATGCCGCCTTTGGATATGACCCTCCCAGAATCGGAGCCTCCATCCCCTCTGGCCAAGACTCCCCCAGGACCAGGCTTTTCCCACCCCAAGACTCTCCCAGGGCCAGTCTTTTCTCAAGTAAATACTCCCCCAGGAGCAGTTCTTTCTGGGTTTACTTTTCCCCCAGTCCAGGCTCCCCTGATATTGAAAACGAACACTCTAACACACATTTTGGAGTTTTAGAAAGTGAGCAGCTTTCCTTTACCAGCGTGGGCAATACAAGGAGTGATCTCCATCCATCATGTGCAACAAGGCAAGAGCTGTGCCAGAATGAATTTCACACTTGGAATCATGGAATTGTTTGGGTTGGAAGGGACCTTAAAGATCACCCAGTTCCACCCCTGCCATGGGCAGGGACACCTCCCACTGGATCAGAGCCACATCCAACGTGGACTTGAACACCTCCAGGGATGGGGCAGCCACAGCTTTCCTTGGCAACCTGTTCCAGTGCCTCACTACTGTCTTAGTGAGAGCTCCCCAAGGAGCATCCCAGCCAGGTGCCCAAGGAGCGAGACGCCATCCCCAGGGTGGGCCATGTGGAGGGCTAGACCTGGCGCGGCACCGAGAACCTGTGGAGGGGGAGCCCGGTGTGGAGAATGGTCCAGGACGGCAGCACATGGTCCTTGGGTTGCTGCTGCTGGAGACTAAAGCTCCTGAAGCAGAGGATAGTGTCCCTTGGGAGCTGCTGCTGGGAACTGGGCCACAGGGGGACAGGACGGGGTCCCTGGCAGCTGCTGCTGGAGACCAAGGCCTCAGAAAGACAGGATGGAGTCCCTAGGGGCTGGTGGTTAAAGGGTTTTTCTAACCAGGAGAGGACTGGCTGGCCTTGGGGAAGTGTGGGGGTCCTGAGACCCCAGGGTCCAGAATGTGGTGAAGACAACGGCTGTTCTCGGTGTGACGAGGCGAATGATCTCCTCAGCGTGCTGGCAGAGCTGAAGGAGGGAGCAGAAAGGTTAAGGAGTATCAGGGAGTGTGAGAGGGAGATAGATTGGTGGAGTTGCACCCTGCCATCGCTGAGGCCAAGGTGGCAGGTGGAGGCTGCTCAGAAAGCTGAGGATCCCCTAGTCCCTTGCCACTGAGCAGAAAGAGAGAAGCTGAGAGAGCGAGAGAAATGGAATCAGGGCCAGCAGGCGATAGACCTCCCAGCTTCCCTCACCGCCCCATACAAAAAGCCATTTCCAGACGAGCTGTTGAAAATCCTCTCAAGACAAGACAGTCCCTGGGCCCAGCAGCACGGGATCACAAGGGAAGGTCCTGCCTGACAAACCTCATGTCCTCCTATGTCAAGGTCACCCACTGAGCTGACCAAAGGAAGCCTCTTGATGTAACCGCTCTGCATTTCAGAGAATAGAATCATAGAATAGTTTGGGATGGAAGGGACCTCAAAAATCATCCAGTTCGACCCCCTTGCCATGGGCAGGGACACCTCCCACTGGATCAGGCTGCCCAAAGCCCCATCCAGCCTGACTGAACACCTCCAGGGATGGGGCAGCCACAACTTCCCTGGGCAACGTGTTCCAGGGCCTTCCCACTTTCATGATGAAGAAATTCCTCATTATGACCAGTCTAAATCTGCCCCTCACCTGTTTATACCCTTTGCCCCTCTTCCTGTCACTACAAGACTTTGGAAATAGTCCCTCCTCAGCTTTCTAGTAGCCCTTCAGGTACCATGAGGACACTTCAAGGTCTCCTCAGAGCCTTCTCTTCCCCAGGCTGAACAACCCCAACTCTCTCAGCCTGTCCTCGGATGGGAGGTGCTCCAGAACTCTG